>OU911088.1:4944500-6180000 GCA_918358865.1 Melinaea marsaeus rileyi
TAGCTTACCTTGATAACATATTGCAGCAGAATTTATAATTATATACTTTTGTCAATAGTTTTCTATATTTTATTAGATATATTGCAGATAAATTATTTTTTATGGAACGAGAAAGAGAAAAAGAAGAGAAAAATTCTGTCTAAACGACGAAGCTATAATTTTGCATCAATCATTTCTGAACAATCAAAACTGAAAAGTCTTTAAGAGCATTCAAATGGAACAATATAATATCAAGAGGGCTCATTTATTCGTGAATACATAAAAAAATTACCATAAAAATACAAAAGGAAATATGTCTTCACAAACGTCGTACCATTAATGAATACACAGATTTTTTATGATTTAATGATTGATGAGTTTTGAGAAATCTTAAGTGAACAAAGTCATACATACTATATATAGATGGGATCTGTTGAAAACTCAAAAACAATATAACTTTTATCACAGAAACAACATAGAATATTGATATTCAAAAACCATTTAAAATCCTGAACACATTCAATAAACAGACGTAAAGATTATTTTTACAGCGTCTTCTCTGATAAAGTTTATGCGTTGTCATCTGACGGACGGTCATACTTGGCGTGGTTTATTATATCGTTTACTGCTAATAGGGTATGAAGAATTTTATGAGTTTTCTAGCTTTATAAAACACCAACGTTATTTACGTAGGGGGCGAATGTTCCACCTGGTAGGGGTCATAATGTGGCGGACATTGCAATTTAAGTGTTGGGAACTGCGTTTTCGGTTGGAACTTATTTAGACATTTGGGAGTTTCTATGTTTTATATAATTAAATTCTTACATCATTTCTATTGTTTACTAAGGTATTGTGGATTTTATACTTTACCACTTATTAAATTAATAGTTTTGAAATAAAATAAGAAATACAGAAAAGAATTTACGTAATATAAGTCGTGATAGAAATAAAGCAAAAAAAAATCGGGTTACGGGGTTTCTTTATGAAAGTCGAGTCAAAAATGACTTAATAAATAATACATATAATAAAATTGTTGCTATTTGTTGCTTTATAATAAAATTGATTGCTGTCTGTATATAGAGAATATTTGAGAAAAAGCTTGGAGTCTTTAGTATTTTTTTATTAAAAATTGCATAATTTTGACAATAACCAAAAAAGTTTGGTGTATTAAAAATATTCACCGTATTTTACTTTACGTTCGTTAAAATTATTAAGATATTGTTTAAGCTAAATATATAATTTGGTTTTGTAAATTTGTGATGGTAGAAAGTCAGTCTGCAAAAAAAAAAAACTTTGTTACATATATATACATACATACATACTAACTTATTACCTCCCGCTTCGCCGGGAACACTATTAATTTGAATGTGCAACCTAAGTGGTTGCTATGGTAACCTTTGCTTCTACAACTCTTACCTCCGCGTGAAGTGTATATCTCCTACAGGTTTAAATCGCTTATATATATATATTAGTAGTATTGATTATACTTTATACTAACAAGTTATTTTAAGTCAATAAATAAAATATAAAGTTTCATTTTTATATTACAAATATCAAAACTCGTTCAAGTACTCAATATTTAGCATAACCTTAATACAAATATTATTGAAAATAAAGAAATCTTTTATGAAAATAACAAAAGAGGTTCTTGATATTGTAGATATCATAAAATCTACTCAGAATTCCTGCTCTATCTCTCATCTCGGTAATCCTTAAAGTTATTTCGGTAAAACTCTTATTCTGACTGAAATTGTTGTATATAGTTTTATAATTACAAAAAAAATGTACTTTCTATTTTACAATGGTACTGAGTTTCAAATATTAATTAATATTGAGACATAAATATAATAAAATATATAAATATAATATAAAAAAATATGATATTATATTTGTTAAATATATAATTAGATATTACTATTTTTAATATAACTTACTATTACTATTATTTACTATTTTTAATTTAGTTTATTCCTAGAGTTATTTTAGTCTATTACTAAAAATATGATGTTTAAATGTGTTATTTATTTAACATAACACACACACACACACACCCAGAATATATGTGGTTTATCTTGAGATTCTTTAATTAATATGACCAAATCACAGTTTTAGTAAGCTAGGTAATATTTTGCTGTTTTGATCACTTAGTTAAAATTTAACGATTGATCACTGAATAAGGTCAAACAAAAATCTTTATTTGGTATTAATTATGTATTAAAATTGTTATATTAATTTTATTACAAACTGTATTCAGTTAAGAAACTCTCTTATTCAATTTTAACCGACTTAAAAAGAGGAGACTCTCAAATGATCTGTATATATTTATATCAAAATCAATCTCTAATACTATATAATAAGAAATTTATAAATATTAAAAATTTTAATCTATTGTAATATAAATAATAGTTTTAGATAAAACTTTGTTCTACTTCTATATAATGTTAGGAGCCTTCCTGTCGGTACACCACCTACGTGGTCTATAAATTTTGAGAACGACATTTTGTCACTCATTAAAAGTAACGAGGCAAAAACTATAGTGTTATTTTATTTTGTATTGAAAATATATTTTATTCATAGCCATATTCAGTTAATATATATTATTTTATACTTCATAATGGTTGTAACCGGTTTTAAATTAAATAATAATAATCATACAATAATAATTTATTAATTACTTTTTGTTATTTAAAGATGTTATTGAATCATAAATATTGTAACAAAAAGATTTTATATGATGATTAAATAATATAAAAATTGCGTTTTAGATGACTAAGCTGTTTTAAGGAGCCGATAGAGCACGCAATTATGTGCTCCACTCACATCGGACGTGCTCAAATGTAAGCCTCACTAATTGTATACTCTAATTAGAGACGTCGCTTTATTCCTTTGTATATTTAAACTGTATTTAAACTCCTGGGTCAAAATACAGATTCGGATTTTGTATTTTCTTTGGTATTACATCATTAGATATATATTATTTATTAATATGATATTGCTTATCACAATTTAGAGGTATCCGTTAGTCATGGTATGAGCATGTTAAGGAAAAGATGGACGGATTGCGTGAAAGACGATATGAAGAAGAAGGGAGTGTGTACAGATATAAGGAGTAACAGGAGAGTATAGAAGGAAAACACATACCTTTCTGACCCCAAAATAGGAATAAGAGCAAGAAGATGTTGCTTATCAGAACTTAGCTCATGAACCTTCAACGTATAAAAAATATACATTGTATAATTTCAATCAGTCATTATTTCAATTATTTCAGAGATTATTTAATAAACGAACGCATTACATATTACTTGTCCATATAAAGTTACCCAATTTAAAATAATTTAAACACCAATTTATAATTACATACATAACACTCATATTACTCGTACATTGTATTACGCCTTCTGGACATCTCTTTGAAACTCAAGCTCACATGCAACACGGTCGATGACGTCACTATTACAGTTTCTGTCATCTCCTATTAATATGCAAATTGTATCGATGTCTAAGATTATCCTCAATATAGTATCAATACTATATAAAAATACAAATGGGAAGCTTTTCCAGATTATACAAAAAGGTTTAACAAAATTTACTTATTGTTACTAAAACTACCGTATCCATTTAAGCTATAATCTTAAAAAATTACCAACTTCTAAACAAAATATTACCTGTCCTTATTGCTTATGTAAGAGGAAGTCAAGTGCAAAATTAAAGTTTCTAGATCCAATAGTCTGAGCTGAGCGCTGATGTGACATTCGGTCAAAGAATACCTGTCTAATAATATAATGTACAGAATATCTTTCATATTTGATATTTATAGTACATCGTTTGATTATTTGTATTTAACATTAATAAGAAAAAAAGACAAACCGTGGTTTCTTATAAGGTTAGTTAGTAAAGCATAATGTAATATACTCGTATGTTCAGCTTAAAACTAATTAACTAGTATTTATCTTTGAAGTTACAACCAATCAAGGTTACTTCCAAAACTTTTAATTTTCTTGGTTATCTTTGGAATAAACTGTTTTATATCATGTAATAGTATGTCGATTAAATCGATTCAATCTTAAAATAATAAAAGAATTGACAATTATAATATTTAAATTCTCAAAATGTGTTCAAAACCTCGACATTTGAAAAGCAAATCTAAGATATATAACCTACCAATTTGCCGCTTGGGGTGAGATACCCTTCTTATACAGTACCCTATTTAGCCTTCATCCTATTTACCTCCATACTATTCTGAATAATGCATTGTCTATTGTCAATTAATAGAACCTTATATAAATAATAAACATGTGTAACCAGCTTATTAAATTTTTATATATATAAAAAATAACTCGGGTAAGATTCGAACCTGCGATCACTATTATATCGTACCAACACTTTACTAACTGATCTATCACGTCTCTTACAATTATTAATTTAAATAATATTATGATATATTGAATTAATACTATTAAGTGTTTATATGAAGTCAAGCTAAAAGCAAATAGCTTAGTTTTTTTAACTTAAAATAATTGAATTCCTAATAGAAGAGCGTATAAAATTTCATTAGTGACGACTTAATATGATTGGAAAATTGTTTTTATATATATAATTTATTATACTTTTAATAAGAGTTTTATTGGATTATTTTATTAAATATGAAATATCTTTAATTACTTAAACATAATTTTAGTTTATTTACATAAATTCCTTTATATTATTTATTTGTCCGCATCGTCTTTGTCTCTGTTTAGTTTATTATTAAACAAATCTGAAGGCTTCGAATCAAATCAAAGTTTTATTCTTATAATGAAATCAATTGTAAGGAATTATTACAATAATTTTTACATACAGATTTATTAAATATATAGTGATTTTATTTATCTTAATACAATTGTATTTAACTCATCAAATTAATTAATTAATTAATTAATCAGTCCAGACTTATTTGAGTCTATGCGGACATAAAGCCAAATTTTAATGGAACAGTTTTCTTAATCTAGAAACAAATCTAGACTCTAAATTGTCTAACATATACATCTAACAATCATAGAAGTATGTCGTAATCTGAATACAAACGTAATAGTTTGACCGTAATAAACGGAACGGTCTGACCACTGTACATTATAGTGAACTCAACTACCGTCATAGCGCGCATTAAAACAAATTGCATAAATTGATATTTAGATCTAATGTGAATTGTATTAATTACTTGAAATAAGTAAAATATGTATTAACTTGATATATAATAAATCTTCGTCCTGATAATATCCTGAATGATGAGTATAGAATGCAAAATTCATCAAAGCGAGTTGCTATACGGTAGCTTAATTGGTTGAGCGACGGATAGTGTTCCCAGAGATCCCACGTTCGAATCCATAAAATACTATATTTAGTTTAAAATTTAAATAAGCTCAACATGGTTAAACATGTTAAATATTTTCTCATACCATTTTGTATGAAGAAATCTTTATAGCACACTGAAAAATATAACTAATAAAATTAAAATTCCTTCGGGATGTTGTTATGGTAAAAGTTAAAAACAATTGTTATCGGATTGAAAAATATTTTTTTCATGTTATACACTTGATATAATAATTATAATAAAAAAACATCAATATTGAAAAAACAACATTTTTTTTATTAAAACATATTAAACTTTGAAGCCTCCAATTATAAGTAATAAGGCTATAATTCATTATAAAAATATAAATTCTGTTCTTAAACGATATTAACAAGGAATGATATTAAAAAGAGTCACTTTTATAACAGCTCAATATATATATAATAATACTTGAATGAGGTTCTTTTATTTGAACGCTGTTTATTTTTAAATGGATATATTATCGATGAGAAAAAAAGAGCTGTCAATATAATATTATTTAGTACATTACGAGAAGTACTCGAAAACACCAAAACTATCCCAAGCCATGCCTAAACAATCACCAAACGGGCATAAAACTTTATAACAAACAAAAACTTATTGGAGGGACTTCCAAAGTCATGAATATATTATATTTAAAGTTTTTCTGTTTCAAGCAATAATAGTTCTTATTGTTTATTAAATAATGAAAAAAATCGTATCCACATTGTATTATGTTAAATTTTTAATTAATTTTCCATCTAATTAAGTGTAAGTGAAGAGCTGGCGTTTTGTTCTTTGTTTGCGTTCGTTTAAACTTATAAAGAAATTAAGATTTATATATTAATAGAGAAATATTTTTCATTACTAATATTATATTTTTAATTAAATTGAAATTAATATTTTATGAACATTGGTTGAGTTTTTAAACTTTTGCTATATATTAGTCAATGCATCCAAATTTTGTTTTTTAATTTAAAGACTTCTGATTGGTCGACAGCTGAAGTTTACTTTGACAACTCTGCACAGTTGACAACTAATGATACTTGATGTATTTTACATGTTTCCTTCATTAAATTTCTACAAAGCTGTTAAGTTTTAAATTAAAATATTAATATTTTATCCATCTAAAATACTAAAGTTCTAATTAATAATTTGCCAAAACTATAATGAAAAGACAAAGTTATTTAATCCAAACCATAAAGGGTTGTTTAAACTTGTAAATTAATTGCCTTATTTTTGTACATTCGTCCACCGGGACTGACCCGCTGTTGGTTTACCTGGTTTTACTTGAATTATTTATGTTATGGTGACTACGCACTTGTAATACTCAAATATATATAAAGTAGTAATATTTATTTTTTATTTTGAAACTTCGCTACATTAGAACATTATTAAATATTTCCCTCTTTATGCAATGAATAACTCCAATCTTCACTAACCTGTTACACATATTAAATGACGCTCACAATTAAGCCATGATTTTTCATTCAACAACTAGAAAGAATAGCATTTCAAAATGCAATTTCCTTTATAATTGCAGATCATCCTGCAAAGTTGTGTACTTGGTGTAGCTATATGCTACGGGTGTACTACTGACGTAGCATAACTCGTAGATGCGCTACGTCATTTTTAAAATAGTTCACTAGCATTTAGTTATAATATATGTATATAAAATAATGATACTAGTAAAAGTTTTTTAATTAGGTTTAGTTTGGTGAAACGAAAGTCAAGAGATGCTCAGTCTGGGTTTAAAAGACATTAATAATATGATTCCGACTATTATATAGAAAAAATTGACAAGAGATTTTACTGATAAAATACCTCTTCAGCTTCACAATTCGCTTAAGGATCATTATCGAAACAGATGTTTGGTCAGAGATTTAGAAAAAATACCAATTAATATCCTAGATATATATATTATTTATATATAAATATATAAAAATTTTGGGTCTATTAAATGACCGTAAAATAGCCATGACATGTCTCCTTATTATATTGCAAAATATTATACCAAATACATTGTAAATGTCCGATACTTTCAGACACTTCAGAAGCATTGTTCTAACCTACAAGTGTGGATTCAAAAATACACTTTTGAATAAATAGAAGTTGAATCATCGACTTCTTATTTACAAGTAATGTGACAATTTAATGTTACAATGTTGTAGTTGCAAAGAGATAATAAAGTACTTAGAACACTAATTAGAACTTTACATGATAGTATGAAAACACCGGCTCTTTTTCATATAAAAAAAAAGTAACAAGATAAAACATACTAGCGATGGCATAACGAAAATACATTGAATTCAACATCATGACGTTTGTGACGTCACAATCAGGCAAAAAATTATACTACGGTATTTAAGTGTCAATTAATTCATTATTTATTTAACTTTTATATAATAAACTATTTATATTAATAGAGAAAATTCAGGTTCCTTGACTACAAGGTAGACCATTATATAATATGTGGTATATACACAGTATTCCGGTATTTTGGCTTGATTTGTGACGTCACGTTCAGGCAAAACACAAAATCTATGTTGGTTTCAAAAGTAAGTATGAATAATTAACACGATGTTTGAAGTTACAAACATTTATAACCTATTTATTTTTCTTTCTACATTATGACAAAAAAATACGTGTAGATATTATTATTCAGTGTAGATTTTATAGAAGAACAATTAAATTAGTGTAGTTTTTGTCGGCGTCCCAAAAGGGCCCTCATGTTCCCGTGGAGATGATTTCATTAATTAAACCAAAAATTTTCAGAGGGTAGCAAATTACAAGCATATTTTTTTTAATTACACTAATTATGATGTGAGTAACGCTGTTTGAAGCTGACGAAAACTCTTTTCAAAAATGTGTATCACTTAGAAGTATACTCGTCCTAGTCATCATCTGTCTGTTCAAATATTTAACTTTTGATATATTTGTTGTAATTCAAAAAAGTGTTATTGTTTCTCAATTTCATTTTTATAATAGTCCTTGTTTTATATATCATCAGAAAACCCTAATTTCGTTAACCCTAAATTATATTTTTTTATGAAATTGAAAAAACTCTAGCATACATCGTATTCAAAACTTACTAATAAGTTTAAAAATAGGTATAACTTAAACATCCTAATCATTGAATTTCCTAAAATCTTATCTAATGATTACACCACAATAGAAACCTGCATTCGAAAGATCAAAATTCAAATCGTAACGGTTCGGACAGCGCGATCTCAGATCAAAGTCAGTGGAGTCCTCTTTATATCTATAAATTGAATCTCATCTCATCTCATCTCAGATATGATATCTTGGGCTGAATTTGAAATGGCTCGTCTATCTTAAAACTGACAAAATCGTTTATCTATCAGTGAGATTTGTTATACAAAGAGATATTGACATGCTTAGAACTATTGTATTCCGTTCCGACTTGTACATGTTGTGAAACTGTCCAATACACGGTACTGTTTAATTAATTTGGTTTATTATACACTAGCTCTTGTCCGTGGCTTTGCTTGTATTAAGATTTTAAGACTGTTTTTTTTTGGTAATTTATAGAATAGAAGACAATTTACACTTTTTTAAATATCAAAGCGATAAGAATATTCATTTTGATGTGAATCAAAATAATAAGAAAAAATGTTGTTTAAGAAATAATGTATATATATTTTTTTATTTCTCTATTAGGCAGTAAAATAAAAATACGCTGTCGCTTTTTTAGAACTATGTGTTATTTTCATAGTTCTTAAGTTTTATAGTCTCCTCCAAAATAGTTCGCAGTAACAGTTTTACTTATTTCTACTGAACAATTTAAACAATTACATATGTGTAATATAAATTGGTTTACAAATTCTGATAAATCCGCTATATTATTGTAGTTTCATTGATATCGATTTATTAGTTTCTTCGAAAGAACAACAAACATACATATCCACAAATTTCGTCTACATTATGGTTATCAAATCTCTATTTTTCCTAACATATTTTATCCTTGGATTTTTTTATTTTCAGTAATAATCATTTATTTAAGGATAATGAAATGTTTAGAAAATTTCCTTTTAAATATCACAATGGAAGAAAACAAAGGTTTGAGTTTATTAATTTCATATTACCCTTTATCTTCCTCTTTAATTATCACGACTTGTTTGTTTATAATTAAATTAAATTTTGATTTCTATTATAGTTTAAGACAATATGTATAGCTAATAACTTAGTATATAGCTTCAAAGTGTTTTATTATTGTACTTTATGTTTGTTTTACGGCCATTTTATCGATGAGACGGCGTCGTCCGTTATGGGTATTTAAAAATACTTGATAATATGATTAAGAAAATCTTAATACAATTTTGTATACACTAATCACATTGTATGAGAATATTTTATATATGTGTACAATATTTTTTTTGTTGGTCGTTCGTTGTATTTTATATAGTCGATATAATACTATTATGATAGTTTTTAAATAAATATATATATATATATATATATATATATATATATATACATATATATATATATATATATATATAACTGCTGGAGAAAACTAAACTTATATTATTTCGTATCAGTCTTAAAAGTTGAAATGGTTTTATTAACATGGATATGGAAGGATTTCTAAATAAAATATATAGCATATAACCACCAACGAAAAATATCCAGGTAGTTAGTAACATTAAGAATAGATTTATAAATTAAAGCCCCGCACCGCAAGCGTGAAGCGTTTATAATAAAAGTAACTGGGTACAATTTCAATCTTTTTATCCCCTCAGCTATATATAACCATATAAACGACATTGAATGAAATCCCAAGTCTAAGTAAGTATAATAATTTCGGTAAAGTTACAGAAAAAGTCATAAATATCAATAAACCATGACACGCTTATAACTCTTGCTTAATTCTGCTTAACCTGGATTGAAGTTGGTGTTATAATATAGCTAATGACAATGATATTATTTTATATTACCAACTGCTATTAAGACGGGACCGCTATCCCAATCTCCCGTTTCCCGCTATCCTGTATCCCAATATAATAATTACATTACACATTCGATATGAAAAATCAATACACTGAAATACGACAATGAAAAGTAAACATTGAAACGCAAAGTAAGTGAACGTTCAATGAATTGTAATTGAATTGAATTAATAAAAACAATGGTGTTTCCTAAAAGCTTAGGTCATTAGAATAATTATGAACTCAGCCAGGTCATAATGGTTATATCATATATATTATACAATAACAATAAATATAAAGTAACAGTTTAATATCGTTTAGCAATTTCTTTAATTTGGTGTAAACAAAAGAATTAAGATGGCCTCTTGAAGCAGTTATTGAGCAGAGGTAGCGACTGCGATTCCCATATGGTATATTTGTTTCTGTTATCTACGAACTACTGTTCTGAGACTGGTTTACTTAAAACCTTATATTTCTATTTCTAAAATCCCCCATGACTCAGGAAATGTCTAGCAACGGTGTTGATTAAAAATGATATTTTTTTTACAGTATTTTTAAAATAAGGTTTACTTTGAACTTATTCTCGGATATTTATAAACTATCAGTACAATGGTGGTAGTATCTGTAGGTTAGGTTTCTATCTAGGTATAGCACATCGAAGCTTTTGGAAAATAACATCTTTTGTTATCCGGCACCGTTGTTTTCTATTGTTAAAATTGTAGAGACTCATCGAAATGGAAAACATTATATACTTTCTAGTTCAATTATTTATAAAACTCAAACTGCAGTTATTTTTATCTTTCAGATAAACGCCTAAACAACCGTTTTAAAATTTGTATCTGTTTGCTTGTTTTGTAGCTTAATATTGGTACTTTTTTCGGGAAACCAAAAATACTTCATCCTCTATCACAATAAACTATAAATGTAGGGAATTTTTCAGAGGAAATCTGATAACAGTTATTTTTGGGGTAGAGAGGTGAGCAAAATAAATCGATAGTCAATATTTAGTTTTTAATAAAAACAGTATCCACGATAGCCCAAATCATGAAAAATAACATATTAATATAATAATAGAGAAACAAATACGCATATCAATAGTCTACAGAACTCGTATTCCGCGTACAACACTATTAGCAAATTAATAGTATTCAATAACTAATCAATTAATTATCTGCTACTTGTTATCGGAATTGCGAACATCGAAGTATGGATTGATAGCGTTTGTGTTTCGGCGAAACATGATAGAATTACATTTAACTTATTAGTTAGCTATTATTTATGCATTTAATACAAATGTAAATCCATAATTCATGTATATTAAACATATTTAAAAAAGTATCTTGCTTAAAGGAAAAGAACTTATTTAAATTTTAAACTACCTTTAAACATTTATAATAGTAATTATATAATACTTATTTTTTAAGAATACTAATAGACGACCCCTTGCATGCGGTCACAACACGAAGCAACAACCAGACCTCATCATAAACTTACCTTATCTTATTACGTAATAATTATTGTATCGTTTTATAAAAAGCTTTAGATTTAATGTGATGTTATTATTTTATCGGAGAAATAAGTATATATCAAAATAAAATATATTTTTATACCTAAAAAGTGTTAATAAACAAAAACTAATTTGGACATGATTTCAACGAAATTAAAAATCTATAATATTCTTATATTTTAAGTCCAAAATTATTTTTATAAGATTTAAATTTGAGTTATTACACATAGAAAGAGTAGATCCTTCATTATCTTATTTTTATCACAGTTCAAAAAATAGTGATATCTGTGTTAGCAGTATTAAGAAAAATATTTGCCTCAATATTTAGCATGATTATAGTTTTTTATCTAACATGGTGTTTATTTGCGTAGGTACGTGTGTGTCTCATCCACACCTCTGTAATATTGATAAATTCAATAAACGGTGTGTGTTTAATAAATTTAATTAAACTATTCGAAAGGTCGCGTCGATAAATAGAACATATAAAATTCGGTGGGTTGGGTGACTGTGCCTACCTTGTTAATTAACTCAACGCTTTTTTATCAATTTTATTTCTTTTTTATGTATAATAAAGATTTGGAGCATGATGTCATGAAGCTAGAACTGTTTACATTCTACATATTCGGTCATCTTTATATTTATCAGTCCATAACGATGAAAAGTGTTCCTGTGGCTTTTGGCAACTTCTTTCAGGCGTCCAAAATAACGGAAAATTGATCCAAGCATCAAACACTGGATTCATAGTATGTAAGAGGTTGGTCACGGGAACGATAGAGAACAGGAAAGACTTGACTCTGACTTGATATTGACTTGTTATTGATATAAATGAATGGAGTGATGAACCAATGGATGGAGTTCGTAAAAATGTTATAGCAGGGACGCCAACTGAGATGTGTGATAGAACAGCGGTAGAGATATATTATATAAAATTAGAATAAAGTAATTTGATGGTAGTTTATATGTATTCTCAGCGGGATAATAGAAGTAACAAAAAACCTTTTCTTGAAGTTCTTAAAAATGTATGTCAATTTCGTTATACCTATTATTAACCTTCACTTTGAATCTCTGGAGTATAAGGGTACTCTGGAATCTTTATCAATAATAAATAATATAGATAAAGAAGGACTGTTCAATTATTTGATAGTTTTATGTATTTTAATATATTCACGAAGCAAACATATTAAAATAAAATAATATTATAAATATTTGTTGAAGTTAGATGATAGAAATTCTTGTGATCTAAAAACAATTATTAAATGTCAATTAATATATAATTACTTTAATTTAAAATAGTTGTAGTATTAAATGAAAGTCTTATAACAGAACTGTCTGCTATTACACTAATATCCTCATTTAAAAGTTTAAACGCAAATGGTGAACAAAATTAATACAATCATGTCTCTCTTTGTTACAAACTACACAACTTTGAAAGTTTCAGTATTTCATTATAAACCTATTTTATATATTGGCCGTTGAGTCTTAAGTCTTCCTTTGTATAAGACGATGGAATTCAATGATATAATCTCACTACTTTAAATGCATGCAAAGTTATTCATGGTAATATTATCTCATTGATTCACAGACAGACATTTAAGAGAGACAATTTGTTTATTATATTAAAACATTTGATTATAAGTATTTTGTAAACAATATTTAAGCCTTAAAAGAACTATTTGTCAATTGAACCCACCCTCGAAGCAACCAAACATGGAAAATCTTTGATATATTATATTTCAAACCCATTATCATACAATGTTATCAACCTTATCATATTCTATACTTTGTCAATCTTTCAACGAAATATATTATAGCATGTAAAGCATTTTCAACCCTAAATAACATCAACCCATTTTCAGATCCGATAATAGTTGCAGTGTTTGTTATCGAGATAAGAAAATAACATGTAACACCTTTTAAATAATGTTTTGATAATGATTACAGGTTATATGGAATCGTGGAATTTCAACATTACAATCGAATGAATCATTTTGTTTCTTCGAAATTGTCGATAACAAAGCTTATCGTACTTATTGTTAAATAAATAATTATTACAAGAAATAAAAGGAGTTTAAAAAAACAAAATATGCAAAGAAGTCTTATTGTTAAAATCCATCACTGACAGATAACTTTTAGATTTAAAGATTTCAGTAACAAGTAGGGGATAGCGCTAATGCAAAGAAATAGTACTTAAAATAAATACATAGAATAAATACATATAGAAATATAATACATATAGAATAATAATTAAATAATATATTTTAACTGCATATAAATATATTGTATAAATCCCTTCACATCGACAATTTATAATGACGATAACTATGAAAAGGTTAAGCACAATTTATTCAAGAGAAAAGTAATCATTAAATATTCGGTTTTTAAGTGAATAGAGATCTTGAGCATCTGATATATGGAGGTAGTTTTCCAAAGTAATACTGCCTTCACCAATCAGGTTTATTGTAGTATTAGTGTTAGCAGAAGCAGCATAATCTATTGTCACTTTTTGACCGAAACTAGAGTTGACAAGATCCCACAGAACCCTAAAAACGATAATATTTATATTAAATAGAATGGGTTTAGAGATTTAGAATCGAGTAAGGACATGCATATTGCGGTGTCAAATAGTTAGCAATTTTAGTTGAATTATTTATTAATGTTTCATTCAATTTAGATATTCTCCTCTGATTAATAATGAGTAAGAAATATTATTATACTTCACCTCTATTGTAATTTAAAAAAATATTAATAATATATAAATCCAAATTTCCATAAACAGCTCCGCTTAAATCATATAAATTATGGACGGACTTGAGAATGTGCTAGACCTGAGTCAGATTAATTGCAAATGAACTTGGTAGTTTGGAGCACAGTAAGTTCGTAACTTGCAATATGTCCGACACGTATAATCTTGAAAAGTGGTTTCCAGTCTTAGATTTAAATTCATAATGGATTATTAAAACGTATTCAATGTATAAAAATTATTGAAATACTATATATATATATATAATATATACATATATATATATATACTTAATAAATTTTTCACGTGGTTTAACAAGACTGACTTATTTGGTATCATAACATCTTTTAGCTTAAAATGAAATAAAAAATAGTTGATAATTTGATATAAAAATGTAATAAGTTCTATGAAATAGCACAAAAATTTTAGTATTAAAAAAGATGTGTGGTTCACATAGGATCAAGGAAATCATATTGTGAATATCAAAATTGACTGCACTTATATATAAAAAAAACTGTTTTAATAATGGTAATACAACACTATATATTTTTTATATTTATATAAAGTTATTATTTTCTTATATACATATAACAAACTATTATACACATACAATATACTTTTATTGTTATTTAAATATCAGTCCATAGAAATGTCTATTTTAAAGGATAAGGCTTTCACGCTCCATTAAACTATCGTGTTATTGATACTGGAGTTTAGATCATTAAATATAATAACGTAGTAGGAAATCTTCGTATAGAATTTGTTAACAACTTTACTATAGAAGGTAGCAGCTAAGAACACTTTATATAGAATCTCGATAGACTTCGTGTAGTGAAGATGCTCAAAATCTTGTCGAAAATTATTTAATAAAATTAACCGAAAATCATATTTATTTTTTATCCTTACATAATAGCTTAATAATACAGATTAAAAGTTACTATAATATTCCTTTATTTCGTTTATTTCCTGTTTATTTGTTTATTTGACTCTAATTATACAATGACAGGATAAAAACATAATATAGTAAAATTTGGTAACTAAAGGTATACCAACTCCTCAAAACATGGCTCTTTATTACCAAATAATCGCAAATATTATTGAACCAGCCCGTTTGTTTATAACAGAACGTACACTAACTGGCTTGTCCAGGGTGGTAAAGGGTAAACAGTCAAAGTTTTTTATTACAATTAAGCATACATTGCACTTAAGGAATTAGGTGAAATAAGTTTCACGGTTATAAACGTTAGGTCAATAGAGAAGAACTTGCAAGAAAACCCATGTATACAATTATTTTTACACTTAAAATTAATATAGTATGTAACTCTCAAGTCACAGTTATAAATTATATGGGATTATTATATATTCATTACTTCTTTGAACCCCTCCCCCTTTGAACAAATATCATACATAAATAAACAAACTTCCACACCTACAAATTCAACAGCTAACGAATTCAGGACCCAACGATGCATCATGAATCATCGGCTTCGCTACAGTTGACTTTAATTATAGCAGTTTAAGGTTTCACCCAAATAATTCAGTTACTGTTTCTAAAAATAAAAGTTTAAATATTTCAATATAACTTACAATATTTCAATATGTTATGTCAAATTTGACTTGACCTAGAGATACTACCCAATATTATTTACAAATACAAAAATTATACATCTGTCTGATCAAAATGGTTTTTTTCAAGTTCTTACTTTTTATTTACTAAATTATTAATGTATTGAATTATCAAAACACCAGTATCATTGATTCTAGAGTAAATTGCATTGAATACAATTTTAGAACCATAAAATATGACTAAGTATAAACAACGTAGAATATAGTATAAAGTAGAAAAATATTTTTCAACATAATTATATATTCTCGTTATTATTACTTTAAGTCTTTCCAATTATTAATTATATGAAACATCTATATGTTAATAACAAGTTATGATCCGAAAACTTCTTTTTGCTAGAAAAATCAATACAAAACTATTATTGACGAATGAAAGAAATATTTCTCGCCCGCCATCACACTCACACACACACGTCACATAAATTGCTGAACCTATTTGGACAACGGTGTTCGGAAACAGTATTTACGCTTGATTCATCTGTGAATCAAAGAAAGAGTTCACTTCAGATATGTCAACTTGAAATCCCTTTTTTACAAAAGTAAAAACAGTTACAAATTAAAAAAATATATTTTAATTGGATTAAAATAACTGAGGTGGTAGAAGTATATTACTTTTATCTTTGATCATAACATCTACTTTTAGCATTTATCGAGTAATTTGCAAATTGAAGTGTCAATTTCAAATGACATTTCAAGATAACCGACAGTAATAATTGACAGCTGTCATCCTCCATTGACTCCATTACTTTTATTACTCGTAATTGCAATATTATCTGTAATGACCAAGCAGTTCTTTTAAAGGCTTGACATTTCTTATCAATATCTTATTTGAATGATAAAGTTGTTTATTTAAATTAATTAATAAGTCATTTAATTTGTATCTGTTCTATCAAATTATTACTTAATATTGATGATGATATTTTAACACAACTTTTTACAGTCATATTCCTTACTTAAACGTACAAAATTTTACATCAAGAACATCATAGTACAAGAAAGATTCATATCTTTCCAACGTTTCGCTTTCCTGCATTCCCTCACAAGACTATACGATAGAATTTTAAATGAGTTCTCACATTCCTTTTCAATGAAACACTACTCACACGATATTCTAGCTACAAAGAAAAGTAAACCTTAACATATTGGGTCAGGTAATGAGTTTTGTAATATTTTTGTATAATTACGATTTTTTTCGGAAACATTTTAAAGTGCTAAATTTAAATATTTATTAATCCAAGATTTTTATTTTTATTATTTTGTATATTAAAAAAATACGTAATGTTATTTTTATATTTTATTATTTTTCCTTCCAAGTATTAATTAATTTATTTTTGTATATCGCAAAACGTTAGCATGTGTGTGTCCAATTATAACACCGGTATTAATTGTTTCACACGTCACAGCCTCAAAACTTCAAATCAATTTCAGTTTGTGCCGAAACTTGGTCAATTAAATTGAATTTTGATATCAACTTCACTGTAATTTAAATGTTCTGTACACGAAGTTCGTCAATTACCCCATGACGGGAGCCGTCTCGCTTGCTTTGTTCGTCCGTTAGTTCTAGTTAGTTTAGGAGGTATAATCGAATGTGTGCATTCACCGTGAAAGACCTATTGATACAGATTATAATTTGGTTATCAAAAACCGAATGTCTGCGGTTTTGGTAACACTTTAAATAAACATTTCACAAAAGATATGGTTCGTGCTCTCTATAATATGAGCTCTCTTCTCGTAAATATATAATTTATTATACATATTTCAACACACTTTAATACATACAATGTATTGTCTATTAAGATTCTAAGTTCATAACAATAGTTCTTGGAAATTAATTATATTTTCGTTTTCATTTTCTTCCGCTTTGAATGTCGTGTTATATAATTTAGATAAGAATATAGTGAATTTACACATTTTGGTATTATTTTGTAGGTAGTGTATGAAAAAGCTTTGTTTTTACTTCTATTAATGATCAGTTTATATGAATGTTTTAAAAATAATAAAAAGGATGATATTGAACAAATATCATAGGAAAAATTTAATAATTTTTAGGCTGTATATAATATATATAAAAAAATAATAATTAAATGGAGTGAGTGAGCCACTTACAGTTCGACGTTTCAGGTTATAAAAAAAAAAACAATATCTACATAATTATCTTAATAATATGTTAATAATCCCTCGGATTTGATATACAATGTAATAACATCAAGATGGGGGGCCACATGCAGGTCTTATGAATCTTAAAATAGGCCCCCCGGAGTGACGCTGACACCCAAGAATGTATACTACACTGTATCAAAAACGCCTTTTATCAAAGTATTTATGCTGTAAATTTCGATACCTTAAGAAAATATTTCTATTATTTTAAATAAATTAAGTAATGCAGATAAATTTCATAATTTATAACAAGTATTAAGAAAAATATATTTTCAGAATGCTGTCCACATCAGTCATCATTTTCTTAATCTTCGGCGCAGCGGTCTGCATGCCGGAGACAACTCAGAGCGACCACAGCGACCACGGGAATGACCACGAACATGTGGTAGCATTGGAAAAGAGATCACCACAATATGACTTCGGTCTCGGGAAGCGAGCTTATAGCTACGTGTCTGAATACAAGAGGCTGCCTGTATACAACTTTGGATTAGGAAAACGGTAAATTTCTTTAATTTGTGACCTTTTGGATCTCTTGAGACTTGAGTTATAAATATAAGTTTTATTTGTCTTCACGGATAGACTTTTGAGACAAATTTTAGTAAAAGTATATTTTAATCTCAGGTTGGATTTTATATTTTGAATTGATATACTAAACTTTTAATTCAATTTTTTTTAAAAGTTGTTTTATTTTTACTTTATTATTAAATTACTACTGTTAAACTTATTAACGCTACATATTCCGGACATAAAAATAGAATGTTATATTATTATGTTTTTTTTTTAACAAAGATCCCGCCCGTACTCGTTCGGTCTCGGCAAACGATCAGTCGACGAAGACCAAAGTGAAGATGATTTTCCTGTTGAGATGGACCAACCAGCGCTGCCGGATATGATCGAGCAGTATGATGACGTGCCAGGTGATATAACCATAAAACCCATAAACTCTTAAATAACCCATTTTTTATATTTGAAACTATATTTTTCTCAGCTGTAATTTTTTTAAGGTCTATTGTAAAATTTTATTCACAGTATACGAAGCAAAGAGAGCCCGCCCCTACAGTTTTGGTCTCGGAAAACGATTGTCTGAAAATTCAGACGCGGATGTCGATGAAAAACGTACTCGTATGTACGATTTCGGTCTAGGCAAGCGACCACAGCTGTACAACTTTGGTCTGGGCAAGCGCGCCAGGAACTACAACTTCGGTCTGGGTAAACGCTACAGCGGCAAGTTCAATTTCGGTCTCGGTAAAAGGGAGAGGGACTTGCATAGGTTTAATTTCGGCCTCGGAAAGAGATCTGCGGAACTACCCTACGATGATAACGACAATTATTTCGACGTTTAGATTAATACCGAAATTTTGATGGAAACTTGTGTGGAATAGACACGAATATGAATGACCTACTATTCTAGTTTTATTTATAATTTTAAGGAAAATATATTTTTTTATAGTTCTGTATGTGTATTAAAGCCAGTACTATATTATTTTGATACTCTTAGAGTTTTACATTGAAAGAGGTTGACGTTTTTTTTAGTTAATTAAATATTTTATGCATTCCACGTAAGTTTTCATTGTTATATATATGTTTAAATAAATGACTTGAATATGTAAGTAACAAATTTTAACTTTCGCTTATACGAGTATAGTTAAATTCTGTAATAACTGTACCTTTCATTTGAGGATGGCCTTCAATTATTTTTTATTTATAATTTATTCCTTAAAAACATGTAAATTGTTATTAATCTAGTCTTGTGTAAGATAATCAATGTAAGTTTTTGCTTTTTTATTATAAATCCTGGATTTACGAAAATATAGTATAGATGTTCTTTATATCTGTGCCAAAAGCCGTTGATGACACAATATTACTGAATTGTTACTTTCTGAATCCATTTTCACATACAATCCGTAGATCTCTACTAATTTAAGTTTATCGAAGACTTGTAAGATGTTTTGAATATAACCATTAATTATAAAAGTGAAGAAAAATATACAAATTCTAGAAGATTGCATCATTTCATTGTTTTTTCATTGCCCATTGATTCCTGATACTCAATACATTACGTAAGCCTGTACCTAGCAATACAAATAAATAAAATATGAACATGTAACATCATAAAAAAATATATAAAATACTACTTTTTTACACTGAATAGTTAAGTGAGAACTTTTCCTTAAGATGAAAAGTCAAAGAAAATAAAATGACCAAAAAAATATTGATAAATTTTGGAAAACACCACCATGCCGTCTGTCTGTTCGTCTAGATCCGAAAAAATAACAGATTTTATATAGTTTTTACGAATAGAAGATTCAAGTTCAATTAATTTAAACATACATGTTATAAAAGTTTAGTTATGTATATTACTATAATTTTATGGAAACAAATAAGATTTTTGTTTCAAGAAAAAAACATGGCGACGACGTGAGTTGAGTTAAAATTATATAAAAATATCATATAATTTTTTTCCTTTTGATGTATAAAAAGGTTATATATTTAATAGATAATGTATTACCTCCGGAATATAAAGAAATAAAACGATCAAAGCACCTCAAGGAGGATACGAACTTCCGGCGATTTGTAACCTTTCGACCGGAAGTCGTTAAAAATACTTTCACTGACAAATATTATTTAAAGGTAAATGGACTAAACATACAAAAGTAAATCATTATGTTTCAGATAATATTTATGTGTTATATATAATTTGTAAAATGTTTGATTAAAAAAAACAGGCATATTATGACACCATAACCAAAAAAGCATACAATTAATATCAGGAAAAAAACTAAACGACCAATAATTAAAAAAATATATAACATTTTCTATAAATATCTGAATTATCAATCGAAATTCGATTCCGTTGTAATAGTGTTGGCCATTAAAATGTACGCACCTTTCAAGGTGCCCAATCGACCTTAACACCTCGTCGTTAGGGAGCCTTTAGGACCCTTAGCCCTCATTAAATTTACCAGATATCTATACAAAAGTATATGTAATACTAATTGTGACATTATTTTGAGGTCCAAAATATAATTAAATACTACACTATATTAATATTAATTGTCCAATATTCATTCAAATATCGTTATTCAAGTAGGCATTTACACCCACTTTAGAATCGTCAATTATTACAATACAAAAAAGGGCAGTGTAGTCAGTCCGTAAGTAAGCTACCACCGGCTCGGAATGCTGCTCTGTTGAGAAGAGCCGGCCAGAAACTCAACAAGCTCTATTCAAAAGAAATATAACAGTCTTAGGTGATGTAAATTATAATATAAATCCTGCAAATGATCCAACAACTTAAGTTCCACATATTTCGATCCACTAAATATGCCCGAATAAATGATATTTATAAATTAACTTATATATATAATTGAACTGATAACACAATATTCAGTTGTAATCAACAAATTAATTAACACCTAATTAAAGAAGCGTCATTTACGCCATAAGCGTAATTTCTCCTCCGCACTGTTTTTATGTGTACTCACTATAATATTAATATATAATGTAGAATAAAGTATATATATATTATAAATTATTATTAAAATATATTTATTTATTAATATATATGTAGTAGGTACTGATGAATACTAAGATCAATTTCAGATACAAATATTATTATGAATGAAATTATTACTTTAAATAGTTATGTATTTATGAATAATTTAATTCTAGATACACGATTCGAAAAGGTTTATGGATGAATGTTTTTATTACAGACTAATGTGTCCCAGTCGTAATTGATATGCCAGAACGTTAATTTATTTATAAGGAATCAAGACATTCTAACATATTGAAAATAATTATATATTATATAATACTTTACTTTTGAACTGTGGATACTATAAGATAATACGTAGAAAGTGATGAATGAATGAGTTATGATGAAGTGGTTTTAATATCCATTCATATTTTAATTCTAAATACCAAATATTAAGCTTCACATAGACGTCAATTCTCGTTGAAATAAGCCACAACAATTTATAGGAAGTTACTCGCTGTTATTTTCCTCATAATTAAACAAAAGTGCCTACACTACTATTTGTTAGCGATATTTGTATTTATTAAAGTTTTATGCTGTTTTTATATCATTTATAGCTACGTATCTCGAAATTAACTATAATTTAAACGATTTATATTAAAAAAACTTTAATGTTAACTCGATGTTTCGAAAATTTCACAGCCATTGTGTTCATAGAAAATATATTATATATTAACTGAATAAATATTCAATTATTCATTAATTAATAATTACAGTTAATCGTAGTCACAATGATTTTTTTTAATACACCAAATTTTTTTTTTTTTTTTTATTGAATTGAACTGAACAAAAATAACCACAGTTTAAATTAATGGAATCTAAACTAGATCTCAATCAACAATCAACTAAGACCAGCTTATCGTTATGAAATGAAATGTGGCGGAAATGTAAATCTGATTTCAAAGATATATATGTATATTACTTTTACAATATGTAGTTTATTATGTTTGTTAATAAAAGTCAATTAAACCATCTCACGGAACTGGTACTGTGCCTGTTCACCCAAAATAATAAATCTTTTTACCATAAATCAAAACCGGCCGAACGGATTTTGATAAGGTTTAAATTTTATTTTAAGTTATATATTATTTACGATACATTATGTAATTGCAGATATTTTTAGTCAGTAACACCTAGATTGACATGAATTATAAATAAAAAAATATAGAATTAATATATTTCTTTACAATATTCAACAATATTTATAAAAAAAAATACATATCTGAAAAAAATTACAATTAATTTCTGGAAAATGTAGGAATAAAGTTATTTTCAAAATTTAAGACCGGGTAGTTTTAACCAATCTACACTTTCTAAACTACTATAATAATATATAAATTACTAATAGAATAGAATAAACTATTCATGTTTCTTTTCTAACGAATATCAACTAGCATCACCCTATATATATTTTAATGTGTTGTTTTAAATAATCCAAGGATCAATTCCCATAAGCTTATTTCAGTAAAGAATTCAGGCTTAGACATGAGATCATAGATTTGTATAAATCAAGATAACAAAAATACGACATCAACATTCATTTCAATATATTTATGTAGTCTATAAATAAAAATACCAACCAAGAAATATAATAGGTTTCTACTTTTCATCAAACATTATAAGTGTGTGTCCATTTTGATATGAATATTATTAAATACTTAATTACATAATATTATGTACAAAGTATGTGAGATAGCTTTTATTTTTGACATTCAAAAACTCGCAGGCAGCGTTATAAAGGAGTTTCCACAATTCATTTATAACACAAATACCATTTTATCCCCCCCTTTGACTTACACTGACTTTACCTTAAAACAAGAAAAAAGATGTTTGAATAATTAATGAAAGTTCCTCCATTCATGTATCGCTCACTAGTCACAACTGTGCCCGTGTTTACGGAATATTAATTTATATTCTTGATATTATTACTATTGAAAACGTAAAATAGCAGTAACAGTAGTGTAGTGTTATTACATATTGACTACTAAAAGCAATCTCATTAACAATGTGCACGGAAGCAGTCAATCTGTGTATCGATTAATTTGTTCCTGATTTAGTTCTAATATGTATATAATATATTTCTATTAAATTACAAATGTATTTATCTCCTAAATTGTTTCATTATTACTCTTAATCGAAATCTCAGAAATTAATAATATTGGAATTAATACATTAAACTATATTTGTGAATAACAATGTATCGATTCATTGAAAACTTGAACTGAACTGTACTTGATTATGAAATGTTTATTGATTTGTCACATAAGAGCGAATACTATTTACTAGTTATGTTATTAAATAGAGTAAGGTATTGTAAAGTAATGCAAAGTTAATTACATAGTAGGTATAGCATTAATAGGTGAAGGAAATTAAATCATTTGTCAATAAAAAGGGTGTAATTAATACAGAGATACAAATTGACAAAGAACACTCTCTGTTTTAGATTCTTAAATATTATGTTTAAAATGTTCATTCCAAGATAAGATATTATTAAGAGTTCTCCAAATTCCACTTCCTCAGACAATTTCCTGTAATTGAGTTACTTTTTAAACATTAAACATTTCATATTTGAATCTTTAAATTTTCACATTTTTTTCAATTAAAATAATAAAAAAATAAAAATTTCATATTTGTATCTCCCTAATTAGTTACATGTTTCAATTTACAAAACGTACATTTGTTAGATAATGGTATTTTTTATTATTTCAAGTAACATGTACAGCTAATTGTACACATTTATTATATTGTTCTATATTACATGGAACAAAACAGAAAAAGGAAACAAGTTATTGTAGTACGTGAGTTCGTGTAACGAACTTGTATCAAACGAGGACGATAATTACGAGTTTCAATAATTATTTAAGTTCATATAAAAGGACTATTTAATGTATTTTCTATTAAAAGTCCACTTCATTTTCTATTATTTCTTGGTCCCATGCTTAATTTTACTGTTAATTAATGATGCTCTTTATTATTTTCATGAGAAGAGAAGTTACTTGCGCTCTATAAGGCGCAGGTCCGGCCACACATGGAGTACTGTTCTCATCTCTGGTCCGGATCACCCCAATATCAGATTCTACCATTTGACCGCTACAACGGAGAGCAGTTTGGATTGTCGGAGACCCACCCAGTGCTCTGCGAACGGCTGGACTCTTCGGCATTGCGTAGAGACGTTGCTTCTCTCTGCGTCCTCTACCGCATTTGCAACGGGGAATAGTTCTTCAACTATTCGATCTGATGCCTACCGCCGAATTACACCACCGCACAGTTCGCCATCGCCTCCTTTATCATCCATACCACCTGGATGCGTGGCGATCCTCCACTGTGCGGTTTTCAAGGACTTTTTTCCCACGTTCCACTCGAATGTGGAACGAACTTCCTTCAGCGGTATTTCCAGATCGTTACGACATGGGTACCTTCAAAAAAGGCATATATTCCTATTTACAAGTACGGCAACGCTCCTGTGAATCCTCGGATGTTGCAAGAGTTCATAAGCGGCGGTGATCACATATCAACAGTGACCCGCAAGCTCGTTTGCCCTCCTCTAAGATAAAAAAAAAAAGTGTTTATAGGTCTGTAGTTAGCTGGGTCCTAGCTATCACCTTTTCTGAGAGTTTTCCCGTAGTATAATTAAAAAGCGTCGAAAACTTGTGTGTGCGAGAAAGTTATTTTGCCAACTGATCCTCAATTTTGACATGCTTAAACTTTGCTCTAGTAATTGGCCGTTTTTTTATGTGAGAAAATCAATAGTACTACGGTTACTTATTAATTATGACTGACTAAATAGTCGATAGTAATAAAATGTGAATTAATCAACGAGTTAAAATAATATCAATAGATTTAAATGTTTTTGGAATCGTTTGTTCAGAATATGTTTTTCATAAATACACTGAAATCCTATTTGGAAAATAAAACATTAACTTTGTAAAAAATAATAATTTTATTATTTGTATTGTTTGTAATATCATCGTATCTGAAGTTTCTAATAAAATATTAATTGATATACAACTTTCGTAACATTCATCTTCTAGCCCTTATTCCTAGTTCGGACTCGGTGCAGTATGTTTTTCCTTCCATACTCTCTTGTTAGTCGTCATCTCTGTACACACTCCCTTCTTATCCATATCGTCTTTAAAAAGCCTCAGCTCTAACGATGGCTACAGCTATTTTCGTTCTCTTCTTACATCTTATATGTAACATTTTCATCTCCTCTTTGATACTTTCATTATCATCCGATTATTCCTACCACTACTTTAACGCATCTTTCTTCTCTTTCAGAACCTTTCGCATATCTCCATTCCACTACCACGCTTCCTTACTTACTCGTATAATAGCTTTTCGTCCTTTCAATTCACCCCGCCATTTCGTTTCAACTTTCGTTCCCAGTTTTTTTTTACTCCCACATTCTTCCTTCTCTATCAAATAACATTTAAGTAACTTTCAGTAAACTTATTTATCATATTTTATATAATTATTATTATTCTTAGCAAGTCTTTCTACTTGTCTTAAGTAAGTAATACATGTTGGATATTAATGACTGTGTGTGTGTGTGTGTGTGTGTGTGTGTGTGTGTGTGTGGGTGTGTGTGTGTGTGTATGTTGTGTTTAAGTAACAATTCCTCCACGTCGTGTGACGTGTTAGGAAACATGTTCAAAGTTCGCTTTTATATAAAAAAGCGTCCATTTGTCATAGCGATTAACCCCAGAGATCGCATTTCTATATATTTGTTACAAGACACAATAAATTTTATTTATACGTGAGAATGTACTGTATTAGTTAAAATTGTTGTTGTAATATTTGTCATATTATTATTTAATATGTTCCAAACGTGTATAGAATATAAGTTACATATAAGTAAAGGTTTTACTGTCATGGGTTGGTAGTTTACAATTTCATTTAACATTTATTTCAGTACATATTTTCAGCACCCGAATATATAAAAGTAAAGAAAGAATATATTTTCAGAGTATGTACTTTTAGCTATAATCTTCTTGAAGTGCTAAGGTTACTATTTCCAATATTCCTAAAAGGCCTGTGGCATGTTATTGCGGTACTACTCGTATGTATCTCTTTATATGACACACCGATCTATCTACAAATATAATACTAATTGTATTGTAAGTTGTGTTGTCTTTACCAATTATATTTTATTCTAACGGATACGTTCTCTAGTATATTTGAGTCGATATTACGAAACAAATTGATATTTAATGTTAAAATGTATGTTATTTCATTTTAAAAAAAGTTTTGTGTAAATAACGTGTAAAATAAGGCACGAGACCTGGAAATGATAGATAATGAAGTGGACTTTTAATAGAAAAATACATTAAATAGTCCTTTTATATTAACTTTAATAATTATAAAAACTAGTAATTATCGTCCTCGTGTCGTACAAGTTCGTTACACGAACTAACACACTACAATAACTTGTTTCGCTGCGGACATTTCTTTTTCTGCTTTGTTGTAATGTATTATGACAACAATATAACAAATGTGTACAATTAATCGTACATGTCACATGAAATAATAAAAAATAGCATAATCTAACAAACATTAAACAGATAAAAAATATATACTTTTACTCAGTTTGTATTTATGTATATATAATTTATTTTTAAAATTTATTATTGTTACTAATTAGTCAGATTCAAATATGAAATGTTTATACTTTTAATATTTTTAATTGCAAAAGAAATCAAAATTTTCATTATTAAATATTAAATGCTTACTTATCATAAAATAAAGTAACTAAATTACAAGAAAATATCTGCGAAAGTGAAATTTGGAGAACTCTTAATAATATCGTATCTTGGAATGAACATTTTCAACGTAATATTTAAGAATCTAAAACAGCGAATGTTCTTTGTCAATTTGTATCACTTTGTCTTAATCATACCCTTTTGTTGACAAATGATTTAATTTCCTTCACCTATTAATGCTACACCTACTATGGAATTAACTTTGCATTACTTTACAATACCTTACTCTATTGAATAACGTAACTAGTAAATACTGTTCGCTCTTATGTGACAAATCAATAAACATTTCATAATCAAGTTCAGTTCAGTTCAAGTTTTCAATGAATCGATACATTGATATTCACAAATATAGTTAAATGTTATAATTTCTTAGATTTCTATTAAGAGTTATAATGAAACAATTTAGGGGATAAATACATTTGTAATTTAATTGAAATATATTAGAACTAAATCAGGAACAAATTAATCGAAACACAGACGGACTACTTCCGTGCACATTGTTAATGGGTTTGCTTTTAGTAGTCAATATGTAATAACACTACACTACTGTTACTGATATTTTACGTTTTCAATATTAATAATATCAACAGTATAAATTAATGTTCCGTAAACACGGGCACAGTTGTGACTAGTGAGCGATACATGAATGGAGGAACTTTCATTAATTATACAAACATCTTTAGTTTTCCTTGTTTTAAGGTAAAGTCAGTGTAAGTAACATTCTAGTGTTGGTCAAAAAGCGGGACAAAATGGTGTTTGTTTTATAAATTAATTATGGAATCTCCTTTATAATGCTGCCTGTGCGTTTTTCAATGTCATACAGTTATGTTTCCTTAAACTCGGTTAAGTTAAAACAGAGTCTATCTTTCGTTTTATCTGAAAATCTATGGAACATAATATGTTGTAGTACAACGTATAAAATTAAAAGTCTCATTAATTCATATTTAATGTTGAACAGGATTCTCATATTAATAATGAATGTGGAAATGTCGTAACTTGTCACATTTTTATTGATTCTAATTTATTTTATCTCTTGCCTAATTTTTACTTAAATTCTTTGTTGAATATGAGTTTATAGGAATCGATCTATCGATTATATAAAACAAACCCCTAAATATATACGCTATATGGTAATATAAATTCGGTAAAAAAGAAATATTGGTGGCTTGGTCGCAAGAAGGTTTAGATGAAGCAATTTATAAAATGTGTGTAGATTGGAAGTGTATAGGCGTAACTTGAGAAATTACTAATACAAATAAATTGAATTACATTTTTCATATTAAATTTTCAACTATGATGTTGCGTTTTTATTAATTAATGAATGTTAATAATTGTATGTTATTTATTAATTTCAACTTCTGTTAGTCAAGAGGTTAGTAAAGAAATGACTAATAAATAAGAACTTTGTAGGAAAAATAGATAATTCCTAAATGTTAAATAATCTACCCTTAAAAAGACACTATTAAAACTTTATCAAAATCTTTTAGGTGGATTTTTATTTATCGCAAAAAGGGTAACTTTATTTTGGCAAACATGGTACCAGTTGGTATAATGATTTTCATTACTAAATAAGCAAGGTCGGGTGTAAAAGCAAAATATATAGAAGATAAACACTTTCACGTTCATTCTGTTCAAATTATTAGTTTAAAAATAAACTGAAAATTATGAATATTTAAATTTACAAACAAATATTTATTTACTATCAAATATTATAAAATGATATAATGTTTAAATGCCAAAATGTAAAACAGTCGAATAATATTGTGTGAGGTTTGATTCATAATTAAAATATGTCTATTACTAACAGATCGGTATATATACATATACTATCTGAATCCCGCACACTTCGCTGGGCATACTAAATTAATAAATTTGGATGTTAATTTAGATTTCTGGTGTTGATAAAATGTTTTTTCTATATATAATAGATAATTTCTATTTTATATTTAGTGTCAGTCAGTGAATACACAGCTTTCCACATCATCTATGAGGCACTGTGTATTGGGATGCGTTCCCATTATGTATTGTGGCGAGAACTACAATAGGCCTACACCACGAAAAAATTTACGCTCTTGACACAGTACAACAACAGCTTTGCTGAAAGTTACCGAAGACATTAGGTTTGCTATGGATAACCATAGACTCACGATACTTGTCCTTCTGGATTTCAGCAATGCTTTCAATTCCATAGACTTTGATATATTGCTTGGTGTTCTTCGCAGCCTTAACATATCCCCACCTATGATTAATTGGTTTCATTCATACCTGTACGGCCGTCGACAGACTACATGCTCTGATGACTTATCCTCTGATTGGGCTGTTCTGTCTGCCGCCGTCCCTCAGGGCGGCGTTTTATCTCCTTTACTTTTATCCATTTTTATTCATGAAATCACTAAAATAATATCTTCTCACTACCATCTCTATGCAGACGATTTACAAATCTACAGACATTGCTCACTTAGTGATCTTGATACTACCATTAGAGCCATAAATAATGATCTCATTTTAATAAAGGAATGGACTGAATCTTTTGGTCTCACTGTCAATCCCAAAAAATCTCAGACTATTCTTATAGGTAGCAAATATCTTCAAAATAAGGTGCAACTTAATCAGTTTCCTCATATAATGTACTGTGATACCGTGATTCCTTATTCTGAAGTAGTAAAAAATCTGGGATTGGTGATAGATAAACACCTAAATTGGACAGCACAAGTAAATGAAACTAGTCGAAGAATGCATTCGTCATTTCACTCCCTCAAGCGTCTGCAAAATTTCCTACCTTTAAAAACTAAAATCTTGCTATCTCACTCCCTTTTGCTACCCCTTCTCGACTATGCTGACGTTTGATAATTAGATGCTAACGAGGAGCTACTTAATAAATTAGATCGCCTTCAAAACTTGTGCATTCGTTTTATCTTCGGATTGCGCAAGTTTGACCATGTTTCAAATTTTCGACGTCAACTTAAGTGGCTCCCTTTTCGCCTTCGCCACGCTGTATAATGTTTATAGAAATTCATCTCCCACTTATTTATGTGAACTCTTCCACCTGTCCCCTCCGAGTAGCCGTCCCAAACGCTCTTGTGTTCCTGTTAAATCTTTTAATGTCCCTCCTTACAATTCAATATTTTTCTCCAAATCCTTCTCCATTCGTGCATCGTGGTTATGGAATACCCTTCCCAGCCATATTATAAGTAGCCCAAATGTTGTATTGTTTAAACGTAGATTAAAGCTCTACTATCTCTCCCAGTTATAATTATATGTATTATATCTGTATTTGTATTATTATATATTTATATATTCATATATGTATTTGTATATATTTTCGATTTATTATATTGATAAGTATTTTAATTTATTTATGTATCGGTATAATTTAGTTTATTATATAAGTAATGTTTAGTTAGTTTTTTAGTACTAAGAATATTTACTATATGTAGTGTGTACCTATTTCTGCCCTTTTAATTGAATTTTGTCACTCTCATGGGTAGCTGGTAGAGATCTCTCTTTAGAGATAAGCTCATCCAATGTTCTTCATGTCTCTGAATATTTTGTTTTTACTAAATCTGGTACATGAAGAAATAAATAAATAATAAATAAATAAATAATAAATATAACAATACTGCATAAAAGTACAATGAAAATATATTTTTCCTTTACATTTATATATTTGGGTGCAGAAAAGATATGTTGAGCAAAATTTTAAATAAATTTTGTAAAAAAATACAGATATAATAATATCTTTATTTATTTGTAACTTATAGTCTATACACGTTTGTTTGCTTACAACTACAATGGTTCATTCCCACGTAAAGAGAAAATTTATTGTACCTTGTAACAAATATATATAGTTTTTTATAAATTTGAATAAAGCAAATCTTGTGACACTTAGTAAAGAAGGTTTAGGAGAAATACGATCTCTTGGGTTCATCGCTATGACAAATAGTTACTCTTGTACGTGAAACTTTGAACATGTTTCTTCACACGTCACAACACGGAGGAGTTGTTACTTTGTTTTTATCATAAGTATCCAACACGTCATACTTATGACAAGTAGAATGACTTGCTAAGAATAACACGCAGTTCACATTCATTCACAGTTATATATTATATAATAATTTTACTAAAACTTACTATTAGTATTTTTCAATTAACTCTTATTTTAGAAGTATTAATCAGAGTAACATTTATGTCACCGCCTTTATTGCAGTCATTTCTCAATCGCACGTGCTGCAGACAAACCTCACACAATATTTATTTACTATTTCGATGGTTTTATATTTCACATTTTATATTTTGAAATATTATTTCAATTTATTATATTTTATTATATCGTTTAAATAACCTCAGTGTTTATGAAACATTTATTAGGGTAAATAAATATCGTTTGTAATTTTACTAAGATATATTACGATTCTTGTAAAAGATTTAGTTAAGTAAAACATTACAATTTTATGTAAATTGACTGAAATATAACACAATGAATGTCTAATTATTTATTAACTATTACAGGTCATTCGACTGTTAAGAATTTTTTTTATAACCAAAAATAAAAAAACTGTTCTAAATTGTGAGGATAATAAACAACGAAGAAAATCATTTATTTTGTCGGTTTATTTCAATAGATCTATCAATCTAGTAAGACAAATTTATCCTTATGAAGTGAGATCTAGCGACAGTGTGAAGGTTAATTTCCTATATATATTGCTTTTACACCCGACGTTGTTTACTTATGGTTCATTAATTACGTTAATCAAAATTAAACTTTTCTATCTGTGTCAGGATAACAAAAATAAAGTTATCCTTTTAGTCATAAGTGAGGTCATAAAATAAGGTCTTCATTTTCTTATTCCGATACTGCATGCACTATACACTATCCATTTACAAATTGTTTATATTTTTCAGAAGTTTGTGTATATTTATTAGACCTCTGAATTGACATTAGCTTTAATTAAAACAATTATACACAGCGTTATTTTCTAATTGTTTTTAATAAAAAAGGTAATAGAATTTATTTATAGATAGTTGTACTAGATACATAAAATAGGTATTTTTACCAATAACATTAGTTAGTTACCAGTATAGTTTTTCAAACTAACTACAAACCACATTTAATAAAATATCTTTGAAAATGCTGCTTATGAAACTTCAAGCCTAATATTTGTTCTTACAAAATAAACTAAAATCTTCCATTTATATTTATACGTGGTGTTTTAAATAATCCGCAGATCGATACCATAAGCTTATTTTAAACAAAGGATTCAGGTTGTATATTGTATGTATGCATGAGATTGTATATTTGTATAAATTCAAATTCAAATTCAAATTCAAAATATCTTTATTCAAGTAGGCATTTACACGCACTTTTGAATCGTCAATTATTACAATACAAAAAAAGATCAGTGTAGTCCGTCCGTAAGCAAGCTACCACCGGCTCGGAATGCTGCTCTGTTGAGAAGAGCCGGCCAGAAACTCAACAGTTGCTCTTTTCAAAAGAAATATAACAATAGTATAATATAAATCCTATTAAATATATTATAATATAATATAAATCCTGCAAATGATTCAACAACTTAAGTTCCACATATTTCGATCCACTAAAAACTCTTGAACTTTATAATAAGCTTTATTTAACAATAAACTTTTGATTTTAGATTTAAAACTAAGAAATGGAAGGTCTAAGATATCATGTGGAAAATAAATCAAGGTTACAAGAATGTGACATCAAAATATATTTCAACATATTTATATAGTTTATAAATTAAATAACGACCAACAAAATATAACAAGTTTCGACTATTCGACAAACGATAATATAAATGTGGGAGTTAAACCTGGAAAGAAATATTTTGTAGTTATTAACAATTTCATAATGCTAACAAGGTCAATGTAATGTTACAGAGCTTTTTAAATGAAGATACCGTCTGATTGTATTTTTACTTTACCGAATTTAAGGAAACAATCGTATGATACTGATATTTTCCTGAAATTGAGTTACTTTATATTATGATAATTAAACATTTCATACTTGAATCTTTAAATTTTCACATCTTTTGCAATAAAAATAATAAAAAAATAAAAATTTCATATTTGTATCTCGCTAATTAGTTCTATGTTACAATTTACAAAAAGTACATTTGTTAGATAATGCTATTTTTTATTATTTCAAGTAACATGTACGGCTAATTGTACACATTTGTTATATTGTTGTATATTACATGGAACAAAACAGAAAAAGAAAACAAGTTATCGTAGTACGTGAGTTCGTGTAACGAACTTGTATCACACGAGGACGATAATTACGAGTTTTAATAATTATTTAAGTTCATATAAAAGGACTATATAATGTATTTTTCTATTAAGAGTCTACTTCATTTTCTATTATTTCTTGGTCCCATGCTTAATTTTACTGTTAATTAATGATGCTCTTTATTATTTTCATGAGAAGAGAAGTTACTTGCGCTCTATAAGGCGCAGGTCCGGCCACACATGGAGTACTGTTCTCATCTCTGGTCCGGATCACCCCAATATCAGCTTCTACCATTTGACCGCGTGCAACGGAGAGCCGTTCGGATTGTCGGGGACGCACCCAGTGCTCTGCAAACGGCTGGACTCTTTGGCATTGCGTAGAGATGTTGCTCTCTCTGTGCGTCTACTACCGCATTTACAACGGGGAGTGTCCCGAAGAACTATTCGATCTAATGCCTACCGACGAATTACACCACCGCACAGCTCGCCATCGCCTCCTTTACCATCCATACCACCTGGATGCGTGGCGATCCTCCACTGTGCGGTTTTCAATGACTTTTTTCCCACGTTCCACTCGAATGTGGAACGAACTTCCTTCGGCGGTATTTCCAGATCGATACGACAGGAGTACCTTCAAAAAAGGCATATATTCCTATTTCCAAGGCCGGCAACGCTCTTGTGAATCCTCGGATGTTGCGAGAGTTCATGGGCGGCGATGATCACATATCAATAGTGACCCGCAAGCTCGTTTGCCCTCCTGTAACATAAAAAAAATGGCGATAGGTGTGTAGTTAGCTGGGTCCTAGCTATCACCTTTTCTGAGAGTTTTCCCGTAGTATACTTAAAAAGCGCCGAAAACTTGTGTGTGCGAGGAGGTTATTTTGCCAACTGATCCTCAATTTTGACGGCATGCTTAAACTTTGCTCTAGTAGGTAATTGGCCGTTTTTTATGTGAGAAAATCAATAGTACTGCGGTTACTTATTAATTATGACTGACTAAATAATCGATACTAATAAAATATGAATTAATAAACAAGTTAAAATAATATGCATGGATTTTAATGTATTTGGAATCGTTTTGTTCAGAATATGTTTTTGATAAATACACTGAAATCCTACTTAGAAAATAAAACATTGACTTTGTAAAAAATAATAATTTTATTATTTGTATTGTTTGTAATATCATCGTATCTGAAGTTTCTATAAAAATATTAATTGATATACAATTTTAGTATCTTTCATCTTCTAGCCCTTATCCCTATTTCGAACTCGGTGCAGTATGTTTTTCCTCTCTGTTAGTCGTCATGTCTGTACACACTCCCTTCTTATCCATAGCGTCTTTAAAAAGCCTCAGCTCTAGCGATGGCTATAACTATTTTCGTTCTCTTCTAACATCTTATATGTAACATTTTCATCTCCTCTTTGATACTTTCATGATCATGCGATTATTACTGCCACTGCTTAAACGCATCTTTCTTCTCTTTCAGAACCTTTCTCATATCTTCATTCCACTACCACGCTTCCTTACTTATCATAGCTTTTCGTATCGTTTCGCCTAACAATAACATCCTTTTAATACACCCCGCCATTTCGTTCCAACTTTCGTTCCCAGTTTTTTTTTACTCCCACATTCTTCCTTCTCTATCAAATAACATTTAAGTAACTTTCAGTAAACTTATTTTTGTCATATTTTATATAATTATCATTATATTATATATAACTGTTATTAAATTTAAACTATATGTATTATTCTTAGCAAGTCTTTCTACTTGTCATAAGTAAGTAATACGTGTTGGATATTAATGTCTGTGTGTGTGTATGCGTTCGTGTGTGCATGTGTGTGTATGTGTGTGGGTGTGTATGTGTGTTGTATTTAAGTAACAATTCCTCCACGTCGTGTGACGTGCTAGGAAACATGTTCAAAGTTCGCTTTTATCTAAAAAAAGCGTCCATTTGTCATAGCGATTAACCTCAGAGATCGCATTTCTCCTAACCTTCTTTACAAACCATATATATTTGTTGCAAGACACAATAAATTTTGTTTATACGTGAGAATGTACTGTATTAGTTAAAATTGTTGTGGTAATGTTTATCATATTATTATTAATATGTTCCAAACGTGTATAGAATATAAGTTACATATAAGTAAAGGTTTTACTGTCATGGGTTGGTAGTTTACAATTTCATTTAAAATTTATTTCAGTACATATTTTTAACACCCAAATATATAAAAGTAGAGAAAGAATATATTTTCAAAGTATGTACTTTTACCTATAATCTTCTTGAAGTGCTAAGGTTACTATTTCCAATATTCCTAAAAGGCCTGTGGCATGTTATTGCGGTACTACGTATCGCTTTATATGACACACCGATCTATTGGTAATATAATACAAATATAATACTTATTTTACTGTAAGTTGTGTTGTCTTTACCAATTATATTTTATTTTAACGGATACGTTCTCTAGTATATTTGAGTCGATATTACGAAACAAATTGAAAATGATGTTAAAATGTATGTTATTTCATTTTTAAAAAAGTTTTGTGTAAATAACGTGTAAAATAAGAAACGAGACCTGGAAATGATAGAAAATGAAGTGGACTTTTAATAGAAAAATACATTAAATAGTCCTTTTATAGGAACTTAAATAATTATTAAAACTCGTAATTATTGTCCTCGTGTGATACAAGTTCGTTACACGAACTCATGTACTACGATAACTTCTTTCGCTGCGGACTTTCCTTTTTCTGTTTTGTTCCATGTAATATACAACAATATATCAAATGTGTACAATTAGCCGTACATGTTACTTGAAATAATCAAAAATAGCATTATCTAACAAATGTACCTTTTGTAAATTGAAACATGTAACTAATTAGTGAGATTCAAATATGATTTTTTTATTTTTTTTATTATTTTAATTGCAAAAAATGTGAGAATTTAAAGATTCAAATATGAAATGCTTAATTATCATAATATAAAGTAACTGAATTACAAGAAACTATCTGCGGAAGTGAAATTTGGAGAACTCTTAATAATATCGTATCTTGGAATGAAGATTTTAAACATAATATTTAAGAATCTAAAACAGAGAGTGTTCTTTGTCAATTTGTATCACTTTGTATTAATTACACCCTTTTTATTGACAAATGGTTTAATTTCCTTCACCTATTAATGCTATACCTACTATGGAATTAACTTTGCATTACTTTACAATACCTTACTCTATTGAATAAAGTAACTAGTAATTAGTATTCGCTCTTATGTGTCAAATCAATAAACATTTCATAATCAAGTTTAGTTCAGTTCAAGTTTTCGATCAATCGATACATTGTTATTCACAAATATAGTTTAATGTTATAATTCCAATAATAATAATTTCTTAGATTTCTATTAAGAGTAATAATGAAACAATTTAGGGGATAAATACATTTATAACTAAATAGAAATATATATATAATACATATTATAATTAAATCAGAAACAACTAATCGATACACAGACGGACTGCTTCCGTGCACATTGTTAATGAGTTTGCTTTTAGTAGTCAATATGTAATAACACTACACTACTGTTACTGCTATTTTACGTTTTCAATACTAATAATATCAAGAATGTAAATAATATTCCGTAAACACGGGCACAGTTGTGACTAGTGAGCGATACATGAATGGAGGAACTTTCATTAATTATACAAACATCTTTACTTCTCCTTGTTTTAATGTAAAGTCAGTGTAAGTAACCTTCTAGTGTTGGTCAAAAAGCGGGACAAAATGGTGTTTGTTTTATAAATTAATTATGGAATCTCCTTTATAATGCTGCCTGCGCGTTTTTCAATGTCCTACAATTATGTTTCCTTAAACTCGGTTAAGTTAAAACAGAGTCTATCTTTCGTTTTATCTTAAAATCTATGGAACATAATATATCGTAGTACAACGTATGAAATTAAAAGTCTCATTAATTCATATTTAATGTCAAACAGGATTCTCATATTAATAATGATTGTCGAAATGTCAACTTGTTACATTTTTATTGTTTCTATTTTATTTTATCTCTTGCTTAATCTTTACTTGAATTCTTTGTTGAATATGAGTTTATAGGAATCGATCTATCGATTATATAAAACAATTCATTAAATATATACGCTATATGGTAATATAAATTCGGTAAAAAAGAAATATTGGTGGCTTGGTCGCAAGAAGTTTTCGAAGAAGCAATTTAGAAAATGTGTGTAGATTGGAAGTGTATAGGCGTAACTTGCGAAATTACTAATACAAATAAATTGAATTACATTTTCCATATTAAATTTTTAAATATAATGTTGTGTTTTGATTAATTAATGAATATTAATAATTGTATGTTATTTACAAATCTCAACTTGTGTTAGTCAAGACTAAAGACATGCTAACTAATAAATAAGAACTTTGTAGGAAAAATAGACAATTCCTCAATGTCAAATAATCTACCCTTAAAAAGACACTATAAAAACTTTATCAAAATCTTTTAGGTGGATTTTGATTTATTCCAAAAAGGGAAACTTTATTTTGGCAAACACGGTACCAGTTTTTTGTGAGAAGAAGCTATAATGATTGTCATTACTAAATAGTAAGCAACGGCGGGTATAAAAGCAAAATATATAGAAGATAAACACTTTCACGTTCATTGTGTTCGACTTATTATTTTAAAAATAAACTGAAAATTATGAATATCTAAATTTATAAACAAATATTTATTTACTATAAAATATTATAAAATGAAATAATGTTTAAATGCCAAAATGTAAAACAGTGGAATAATATTGTGTGAGGTTTGATTCATAATTAAGATATATCTATTACTAACAGATCGGTATATATACATATACTATCTGAATCCCGCACACTTTTAATTTAGATGTGAATTTAGACTTCTTGTATTGACAAAATGTTTAATTTCTATTTTATATGTAGTGTCTTTTTTTTTCATTTTAAATCGAGAAATATAATGCCATTCAATGAATACACAGATTTCCATATCATCTATGAGGTACTGTGTATTGGGATGCGTTCCCGTTATGTAATGTGGCGAGATCCCCAATAGGCTTACACCACGAAAAAATTTACAAAATATATATATATATAGACAAATTTTGAATTTTTTTTTATAATATTCATTTATTTTTCAAGTATATCAACATTTATAATTCAACTTCGTAACCAAATATATTTTTACGTCCTTGAGTTTTTATTTACGACAATTTTTATTATATAATATAAATTTCATCTTTTGGCTCCCCCCCAACTTCATGTAAATTCTGGTTGCCATGGTAACTGTTGCTATGGTAACCGATATCATAGTAACCGTTTTCAAGGTAACCGTTGTCAAGGTAGGTGTTGCTATGGTAAACATTGGTATGGTAACCTTTGCTATAGTAACTTTTACTTTCAACTATGATTATGATTTAATAATAAAATCTCTGTAGCTATAAGGCCGATTGACTTGAAATTTGTTATTGTGATAATTTTAAGTGTTCCTTAAAATCCGTTCTTAGTGGACGTCTACGTCACAAAAATGTAACTATGTTACTATGTAAAATTTTAAATTAATTGGACAGATAGTTTCGGAAATTTCGTGATGAGTCATCGAGTGGTAAATCGCTTGTATACTGCATAAAAGTACTATCAAGAGATATAGTATCGCAACAAAATGCCATAAGTCTAAAAAAAAAATAATAAACATAACAATACTGCATAAAAGTACTATCAAAATATATTCTTCATTAACTTTTATATATTTGGGTGCAGAAAAGATATGTTGAACTAAATGTTAAACAAGATTGTAAACTACCAATAGAGATCTTTATTTATATGAAACTTATAGTCTATAGACGGTTGTTTGTTTAATATGACATTACAACAACAACTTACAACTACAATGGTTCATTCCCACGTAAAGAGAAAAATTGTATCTTGTAACAAGAATATATAGTTTTTTATAAATCTGCATAAAGCAATTCTTGTGACACTTAGTAAAGAAGGTTTAGGAGAAATGCTATCTCTTGGGTTCATCGCTGTGACAAATCGTTACTCTTGTACGTGAAAGGGAACTTTGAACATGTTTCTTGACACGTCACAACACGTAGGAATTGTTACTTCGTTTTTATCACAAGTATCCAACACGTAATACTTATGACAAGTAGAATGACTTGCTAAAAATAACACGCAGTTTACATTCATTCACAGTTGTATATTCTATAATAACTTTACTGAAACTTACTAATTGTATTTTTAAATTAACTCTTATTTTAAAAGTATTAATCAGAGTAACATTTATGTCACCGCCTTTATTGCAGTCATTTTTCAATCGCACGTGCTGCAGACAAACCTCACAATATTTATTTACTATTTTGATGGTTTTATATTTCATATTTTATATTTTGAAATATTATTTCAATTTATTATATTTTATTATATCATTTAAATAACCTCAGTGTTTATGAAACATTTATTTATTTACATAAATATCGTTTGTAATTTTACTAAGAGATATTACGACTCTTTTAAAAGATTTAGTTAAATAAAACATTACAATTTTATGTAAATTGACTGAAATATATCACAATGAATGTCTAATTATTTATTAACTATTACAGTTCATTCGACTGTTATTAATCATATTTTTTTATAACCAAAAATAACACAACTGTTTTAACACTAAACCTACCAAGTACCGGTCAAATTGACCGTTCTTAAACTTTTGTAAAACTTACACATTTTTGAACGTTATAATATCGTTATCAAACTACATGACAATTCTTAGAACATGCATATAATATTTTCTTCACTCTTTACTTTTAGTTATTTTCATTATTACCTGCGTTATATAATAAAATAACTTTTAATTATCGTTCAATTCGACCGCGTGCGGTAGGAAAAGGTATACAAGAATTGTCGGTAGGCTTAGCGTTAAATTGTAAAGATAATAAACAATGAACAAACTCATTTTTTTTGTCGGTTTATTTTAATAGATAGATTATTAATCTACTAAGACAAATTTATCCTTATTGAGTGAGATCTAGCGACAGTGTGAAGATTAACTTTCTATATACATTGTTTTTACACCCGAAGTTGTTTACTTATGGTTCATTAATTATGTTAATCAAAATTAAACCCTTTTATTTATTTATTTATTTATTTATTTCTGTACCATAAATTACAAACAAAGACATTATAAACAAAGAAAATTTAGACTAAGGATAACTTATCTCTTGCAAGAGATCTCTGCCAGAAACCCTTGGTTATTGGAAATATTTATTGATATGGGGTATAGGTACATATAACATAAATAAAATATAATATAATGTAATATAATATAATATAATGGCTTTCATATATCACTATTTTATATACTTACATACTAATATACATTAATATAAATATATATATATATATATATATTTACATATACTTACATACACAACTGTCTACACAAATACATATAACTAATGAATATATTGTAAGTAAATAATTGATGCCGATTAATGCGAGGAAAGTGAAAATAGGTGCTTTTTCAGTCTAAACTTGAAAACAGTAGTAGTGGGAAAGTCTTTATAAATAAAATCAGGTAGTGAGTTCCAAAGTTGCGCAGCAAGAACAGAAAACGACTTTAGATAAAAATTTGAATTGTATTTTGGCACTTCCAGAAATTTCAGTGCAACACAAGAGCGTTCAGGTCGATTTCTGGGGGAGGATAATTGGAAGCGTTCCTGAAGGTATGTCGGACCATAATTTATTAAAACATTATATAACAGTGTTAGCACATGCATATTCCGGCGAAGGCGAATGGGGAGCCACTTTAATTCACGGCGGTATTCGGAAACGTGATCGAATTTGCGCAAGCCGAAAATAAAACGAATGCACAAATTCTGGAGTCGATCTAATTTATCAAGTAGCTCATTAGTCGCATCTAAATAGCAAACGTCAGCGTAGTCGAGTATAGGGTGGAGGAGGGATTGTGATAGTATAATTTTAGTTTTCAGAGGAAGGAAATTTTGAAGTCGTTTAAGGGAATGTATGGAATGGTGAAGCCGCTTACTTACATCATTGACTTGAGCTACCCAACTTAGGTGACAGTCTATAATAAGTCCTAAGTTTCTTGCATTGTCTAGGTATGGTATTGGAGTTCCATCATAGACTAGGCAAGGGAGAGTCCTAAAATCGATTTTGCTATGTAGTTTTCTGCTACCTACTATTACGGCCTGCGATTTAAAAGGATTTAGTAATAGGCCATAGTCTTGCGTCCAAGAGTGAATCTTTTCAAGGTCGATGTTTATGGCATCAATAGCCTCTGCTAGGTCAGATAATTTGGCATGTCTATATAGCTGTAAATCATCTGCATAGAGATGGTAGTTGGAAGATATAATCTTGGAAACTTCATTTATGAAAATGGAAAAGAGTAATGGAGATAGGACGCCGCCGTGTGTTACCCCAGCAGATAGATTCATCCAATCAGAAGAATGCTCATTAGATTTCACAATCTGCTGACGACCGAAAAGATATGTTTTAAACCAGTCAATAACGGATGGAGATATCAAGTAAGTTATAAGAATATTAAGCATTACGTCAAAATCCACTGAATTAAAAGCGTTACTGAAATCAAGAAGAACAAGTATGGAGAGTTCTTTGTTATCCATAGCATAACGGATATCATCGGTTACTTTCAGTAATGCAGTGCTGGTACTATGGTGAGGTCGGAAACCGGATTGGAAAGGACTTAAAAGATTATTTCTGTAAAGGAAGTCGGAAAGTTGCTTGAAAACTAAGTCTTCAAGAACCTTGGAGAGGATAGGGAGTATCGATATAGGTCGATAATGAGAAGGAGTGGTAGGGTTTGATATTTTTGGTAAGGGAATGACATGTGCATTTTTCCATGCCGTAGGGAAGGTATTAGTGTGTAAGGAAAAGTTTGTGATATGAGTGATAATGGGCAGAAGGATATCAATTAAGGGGATAAGCATATCTCTACTAATATTATCATGCCCTATCGCTTTAGAAGAAATGGATAAGAGAGACTTCTTAACATCTCCCTCCGTTACTTCCTGGAACAAAAAGAGAGGATCACAGATAGGTGGGGTGGCATCTTTTAGTTTTTGAATTGTCTTAGACTTGCGTTGTTGAGAAAATTCTATAGCAGGAGTAGAGAAATGTTTATTTAATAAGTTTAAGTTAATAGAATTATTTGAGCTGTTCCGATTTTTGCCCACACCTAGTGACTTTAAGAAATTCCACATCTGTGTAGTGGATAAATTATTAATAGAAGAAAAAACCACTCCAAAACCTTTTCTCACTGTGTCAGGATAACAAAAATAAGGTTATCCTTTTAGTCACAAGTGAGTCATAAAATAAGGTCTTCATTTTCTTATTCCGATACTGCAGTATACACTATCCATTTACAAATTGTTTATATTTTTTTGAAGTTTGTGTACATTTATCAGACCTCTGAATTGACGTTAACTTTAATTAAAATAATTATACACAGCGTTATTATTTATAGAATTTATTTATAGATAGTTGTACTAGATAGATAAAATACGTATTTTCACCAATAACATTAGTTAACAGTATAGTTTTTCAAACTAACTACAAACCACATTTAGTAAAACATCTTTAAAAATGCTGCTTATGAAACTTCAAGCCTAATATTTGTTCTTACAAAATAAACTAAAATCTTCCATTTATATTTATACGTGGTGATTTTAAATAATCCGCAGATCGATACCATAAGCTTATTTTGAACAAAGGATTCAGGTTGTATATTGTATGTAGGCATGAGATTATATATTTGTATAAATCAAGGTTACAAGAATGTGGCATCAAAATATATTTCAACATATTTATATAGTTAATAAATTAAATAACGACCAACAAAATATAACAAGTTTCGACTTTTCGACAAACGATAATATAAATGTGGGAGTTAAACGTAGTAAGAAATATTTTGTAGTTATTAACAGTTTCATATTGCTGACAATGTCAATTTATGTTAGAGAACTTTTTAAATAAAGACACCGTCTGATTGTATTTTAACTTTACCGAATTTAAAGAAACATAATTGTATGATATTGATATTCCTCAGACAATTTCCTGTAATTGAGTTATTTTATATTATGATAATTAAACATTTCATATTTGAATCTTTAAATTTTCATATTTTTTGCAATTAAAATATTAAAAAAATAAAAATTTCATATTTGTATCTCGCTAATTAGTTACATGTTTCAATTTACAAAACGTACATTTGTTAGATAATGATATTTTTTATTATTTCATGTTACATGTACGGCTAATTGTACACATTTGATATATTGTTGTATATTACATGGAACAAAACAGAAAAAGGAAACAAGTTATCGTAGTACGTGGGTTCGTGTAACGAACTTGTATCACACGAGGACGATAATTACGAGTTTTAATAACTATTTAAGTTCATATAAAAGGACTATTTAATGTATTTTTCTATTAAAAGTTCACTTACCCACCCCAATATCAGCTTCTGCCATTTGACCGCGTACAACGGAGAGCAGTTCGGATTGTCGGGGACCCACCCAGAGCTCTGCGAACGGCTGGACTCTTTGGCATTGCATAGAGACGTTGCTCCTCTGTGCGTCTTCTACCGCATTTACAACAGGGAGTGTTCCGAAGAACTATTCGATCTGATGCCTACCGCCGAATTTCACCACCGCACAGCTCGCCATCGCCTCCTTTACCATCCATACCACCCGGATGCGTGGCGATCCTCCACTGTGTGGTTTTCAAAGATTTTTTTCCCACGTTCCACTCGAATATGGAACGAACTTTCTTCGGTGGAATTTCCAGATCGATACGACATGGGTACCTTCAAAAAGGCATATATTCCTATTTCCAAGGCCGGCAACGCTCTTGTGAATCTTCGGATGTTGCAAGAGTTCATGGGCGGCGGTGATCACATATCGACAGTGACCCGCAAGCTCGTTTGTCCTCCTCTAAAATAAAAAAAATAAAAAGAAGTGGCGATAGGTCCGTAGTTAGCTGGGTCCTAGCTATCACCTTTTCTGAGAGTTTTCCCGTAGTATACTTAAAAAACGCCGAAAGCTTGTGTGTGCGAGGAAGTTATTTTGACAACTGATTCTCAATTTTGATGACATGCTTAAACTTTGCTCTAGTAATTGGCTGTTTTTTTTATGGGAGAAAATCAATAGTACCTTTCAGAACCTTTTGCATATCTCCATTCCACTACCACGTTTCCTTACTTATCATAGCTTTTCGTATCGTTTCGCCTAACAATACATCCATTTAATTCACCCCGCCATTTCGTTCCAACTTTCGTTCCCAGTTTTCTTTTACTCCCACATTCTTCCTTCTCTATCAAATAAGATTTAAGTAACTTTCAGTATACTTATTTATCATATTTTATATAATTATTATTATATTATATACAACTGTTATTAAATTTAAACTATATGTTTTATTCTTAGCAAGTCTTTCTACTTATCATAAGTAAGTAATACATGTTGGATATTAATGTCTGTGTGTATGTGTGTGTGTGTGTGTGTGTGTTGTGTTTAAGTAACAATTCCTCCACGTCGTGTGACGTGTTAGGAAACATGTTCAAAGTTCGCTTTTATGTAAAAAAAGCGTCCATTTGTCATAGCGATTAACCCCAGAGATCGCATTTCTCCTAACCTTCTTTACAAACTATATATATTTGTTACAAGACACAATAAATTTTGTTTATACGTGAGAATGTACTATGTTAGTTAAAATTGTTGTTGTAATATTTGTCATATTATTATTTAATATGTTCCAAACGTGTATAGAATATAAGTTACATATAAGTAAAGGTTTTACTATCATGGGTTGGTAGTTTACAATTTCATTTAAAATTTATTTCAGTACATATTTTCAGCACCCAAATATATAAAAGTAAAGAAAGAATATATTTTCAAAGTATGTACTTTTACCTATAATCTTCTTGAAGTGCTAAGGTTACTATTTCCAATATTCTTAAAAGGCCTGTGGCATGTTATTGCGGTACTACTCGTATGTATTTCTTTATATGATACACCGATCTATTGGTAATATAATACAGATATCATACTAATTGTATTATAAGTTGTGTTGTCTTTACCAATTATATTTTATTTTAACGGATACGTTCTCTAGGATATTTGAATCGATATTACGAAACAAATTGAAAATGATGTTAAAATGTATGTTATATCATTTAAAAAAAAATTGTGTAAATAACGTGTAAAAGAAGGGATGAAACCTGGAAATGATAGAAAATGAAGGGGACTTTTAATAGAAAAATACATTAAATAGTCCTTTTATATGAACTTAAATAATTATAAAAACTAGTAATTATCGTCCTCGTGTGGTACAAGTTCGTTACACGAACCCACGTACTACGATAACTTGTTTCCTTTTCTGTTTTGTTCTATGTAATATAGAACAATATATCAAATGTGTACAATTAGCCGTACATGTTACTTGAAATAATAAAAAATAGCATTATCTAACAGATGTACTTTTTGTAAATTGAAACATTGAACTAATTAGTGAGATACAAATATGAAATTTTTATTTTTTTATTATTTTAATTGCAAAAAATGTCAAAATTTTAAGATTCAAATATTAAATGTTTAATTATCATAATATAAAGTAACTCAATTACAGGAAATTGTCTGAGGAAGTGGAATTTGGAGAACTCTTAATAATATCTTATCTTGGAATGAACATTTTAAACATAATATTTAAGAATCTAAAACAGAGAGTGTTCTTTGTCAATTTGTATCACCTTGTATTAATTACACCCTTTTTATTGACATGATTTCATTTTCTTCATTTATGTAATTAAATAATAATACTATTTCCTTCATCTATATAATATTATAACTATGTAATTATCTTTGCATTACTTTACAATACCTTACTCTATTGAATAACGTAACTAGTAAATAGTATTCGCTCTTATGTGACAAATCAATAAACATTTCATAATCAAGTTCAGTTCAGTTCAAGTTTTCAATGAATCGATACATTGTTATTCACAAATATAGTTTAATGTATTAATTCCAATAATATTAATTTTTTAGATTTCGATTAAGAGTAATAATAAAACAATCTAGAGGATAAATACAGTTATAACACAATAGTAATATATATATAATACATATTAGAATTAAATCAGGAACACGAATCGGAATCGATACACAGACGGACTGCTTCCGTGCACTTTTTTAATGAATTTGCTTTCAGTAGTCAATATGTAATAACACTACACTACTGTTACTGCTACATAGGTCAAACTGAAAGTTCTTAGAAAATCAAAAACTAAGCATTCTAGCGAGTTATTAGTTTTATTGTAACTTTTCAAAATAGCGTCCATTTACACCAATACATCGCTGCATTCGAAGGAACCATTGAGAAAAGCACCTTGCCCACTCGGCCTTAGGGGTCTCTTCGACGGCGTTTTGAAACGCAGCCACTGCTTCTTCGGCGTCTATAAAACGTTTTCCTCGAAGTTTTTCTTTTATTTTTGGAAATAAATAAAAATCGCAGGGTGCGAGGTCGGGGCTATACAGCGGGTGACCCAGTAATTCCACGTCTGAGGTCACCAAATAGTCGATCGTTTGCCTGGCGGTGTGCGACGAGGCATTGTCGTGATGAAGGAGGATCCTGCTGCGAGGTCGTTTCTCTCGAACTTTTTCCAAGACAAGTGGCAAACAATTGTTAGTATACCACTCTGCATTAATCGTTTTCTGATCCTCTAAGACTACTGTCGCGTAATGACCTGTCTTTCCGAAGAACGAGGCCACCAACTTTTTTCCAACACTTCGACCTCTCTTCACTTTAGTTGGCAACTCTTCGGAAGGAAACACCCACCGAGCAGACTGTCTTTTGGTTTCCGTATCATAACAGTAAATCCAGCTTTCGTCACCCGTTAGTATGTTGAACACAGCATTTGAGTCACCTCCGTTAAATTTTTGGATCATTTCTCGGCACCAATCAACACGGCGGTGTTTTTGAGCCTCGGTCAAATTATGCGGTATCCAGCGAGCACAAAGCTTCCTGACCGCTAAATGTTCATGGAGGATTTTGTGCACTTGACTCATACCTATGCCTAGACTTGTCCGAATCTACTGATAGGTCACTCTTTTGTCAGTCTCTATCATACGCCGCACAACACTGATGTTATCTTCAGTCGTCGCTGTAGAAGGCCGTCCCTCACGCAAATTATCGGTGAGATTAGTTCGACCACGTTTGAATTCATTAAACCAGTTGTAAACTGTGGCACGAGATGGGGCTTCATCGTGAAAAGCCAATCGAAGTCTATCATAACTTTCTTGTTGACTTAAATGACAACGAAAGTCATAAAAAATCATTGCACGAAAATTTTCTCGGCTTAAATTCATTCTGACGTGCACAGACAATTTTCAATTTGCCGCCAAATCGTAAAACAAATGACAAATGAATGAAATGTACACTCAATAATATTGGTAAAGAATTCTATTTTCAAAATTTAAACTATTTTTTTTAATATAATGCTTTTAAGTGGCCAGTTCTAAAAACTTTCAGTTTGGCCCTCGTATTTTACGTTTTCACTACTAATAATATCAACAGTATAAATTAATGTTCCGTAAACACGGGCATAGTTGTGACTAGTGAGTGATACATGAATGGAGGAACTTTCATTAATTATTCAAACATCTTTACTTCTCCTTGTTTTAAGGTAAAGTCAGTGTAAGTAACCTTCTAGTGTTGGTCAAAAAGCGGGTCAAATGGTGTTTGTTTTATAAATCAATTAAGGAATCTCCTTTATAACGCTGCCTGTGCGTGTTTCTATGTTCTACAATTATGTTTCCTTAAACTCGGTTAAGTTAAAACAGAGTCTATCTTTCGTTTTATTTTAAAATCTATGGAACATAATATATTGTAGTACAATGTAAAAAATTAAAAGTCTCATTAATTCATATTTAATATCAAACAGGATTCTCATATTAATAATGATTGTCGAAATGTCGTAACTTGTTACATTTTTATTGATTCTATTTTATTTTATCTCTTGCTTAATCTTTACTTGAATTCTTTGTTGAATATGAGCGTATAGGAATTGATCTATCGATTATATAAAACAAACCATTAAATATATACGCTATATGGTAATATAAATTCAGTAAAAAAAGAAATATTGGTGGCTTGGTCGCAAGAAGGTTTCGATGAGCAATTTAGAAAATGTGTGTAGATTGGGAGAAACTGTATAGGCGTTCCTTACGAAATTACTAATACAAATAAATTGAATTACATTTTTCGTATTAAATTTTTAAATATGATGTTGGGTTTTGAATAATTAATTAATGTTAATAATTGTATGTTCTTTATCTCAACTTGTGTTAGTCAAGAGTTTCCAAAGGCCTGCTGACTAATAAATAAGAACTTTGTAGGAAAAATAGACATTTCCTAAATGTGTCATAAAATCTACCCTTAAAAAGGCACTATCAAAATCTTTTAGGTAAATTTTGACTTATCGCAAAAAGGAAAACTTTATTTTGGCAAAGTTTTTTGTGACAAGGAGGTATTATGATTTTCATTACTAAATAGTAAGCAACATCGGGTGTAAAAGCAAAATATATAGAAGATAAACACTTTCACGTTCATTCTGTTCAAATTATTATTTTAAAAATAAACTGAAAATGATTAATATTTAAATTTACAAACAAATATTTATTTACTATAAAATATTATAAAATGAAATAATGTTTAAATGCCAAAATGTAAAACAGTCGAATAATATTGTGTGAGGTTTGATTCATAATTAAAATATATCTATTACTAGCAGATCGGTGTATATACATATACTATCTGAATCCCTCACACTTTTAATTTGGATGTGAATTTAGACTTCTTGTCTTCTTCTTGTGTTCTTGACAAAATGTTTAATTTCTATTTTATATTTAGTGTAATTTTTTTTTCATTTTAAATCGAAAAATATAATCAATCAGTGAATACACAGATTTCCACATCACCTATGAGGTACAGTGTATTGGGATGCGTTCCCGTTATGTAATGTGGCGAGATCCCCAATAGGCTTACACCACGACAAAATTGACATAATATATATATAGAAAATTTTGAATTTTTTTTTATAATATTTATATATTTTTCAAATATATCAAATTCAATTTCGTAATCAAATATATTTTTACGTCCTTGATTTTTTATTTACAACAATTTTTAATTTCAACTTTTTGCTCCCCTCGAACTTCATGTAAATTCTGGTTGCCATGGTAACCATTATCATAGAATCCGTTGTCAAGGTAACAATTATCATGGTAGCTGCGGCTATGGTTAACATTGGTATGGTAACTGTTACTATTGTAACCGTTGCTATAGTAACTTTTACTTTCAACTATGATTATGATTTATGATGAGTATGTACTCATCATAAAACCTCTGTAGCTATAAGGCCGATTGACTTGAAATTTGTGATTTTGATAATTTTAGGTATTCCGTAAAATCCGTTCTTAGTGGACGTCTACGTCACAAAAATTTAACTATGTAACTATGTAAAATTTTAAGTTAATTGGACAGAGTTTCGGAGATTTCGTGATGAGTCAGCGAGTGGTAAATCGCTTATATATGTAAAGATATAGTATCGCAACAACATGCCACGAATCTAAAAAAATAATTAATAAATATAACAATACTGCATAAAAGTACTATCAAAATATATTCTTCATTACTTTTATATATTTGGGTGCAGAAAAGATATGTTGAACTAAATGTTAAACAAGATTGTAAACTACCAATAGATATCTTTATTTATATGTAACTTATAGTCTATACACGATTGTTTGTTTAATATAACATTACAACAACAACTTACAACTACAATGGTTCATTCCCAAGTAAAAAGAAAATTTATTGTATCTTGTAACAAATATAATATATAGTTTTTTATAAATCTGAATAAAGCAAATCTTGTGACACTTAGTAAAGACGGTTTAGGAGAAATGCGATCTGTTGGGTTCATCGCTGTGACAAATGGTTACTCTTGTACGTGAAACTTTGAACATGTTTCATAACACGTCACGACGCGGACGAGTTGTTACTTTGTTTTTATCATAAGTATCCAACACGTAATACTTATGACAAGTAGAATGACTTGCTAAGAATAACACGCAGTTCACATTCATTCACAGTTATAATATATTATATAATAACTTTACTGAAACTTACTATTTGTATTTTTAAATTAACTCTTATTTTAGAAGTATTAATCAGTTTAACATTTATGTCATCGCGTTTATTGCAGTCATTTCTCAATAGCACGTGCTGCAGACAAACCTCACACAATATTTATTTACTATTTTAATGGTTTTATAGTTTCATATTTTATATTTTGAAATATTATTTCAATTTATTATATCGTTGAAATAACCTCAGTGTTTACGAAACATTTATTAGGGTAAATAAATATCGTTTGTAATTTTACTAAGAGATATTACGATTCTTGTAAAAGATTTAGTTAAATAAAACATTACAATTTTATGTAAATTGATTGAAATATAACCCAATGAATGTCTAATTATTTATTAACTATTACAGATGTTATGAATGTTTTTTATAACCAAAAAAAAAAAAACTGTTTTAAATTGTGAAGATAATAAATCCACAATCAATAAAAACATTATTTTTTGTCGGTTTATTTTATTAGATCTATTAATCTACTAAGACTAATTTATACTTGAGATCTAGCGATAGTGTGAAGGTTAACTTCCTATATATATTGCTTTTACACCCGACGTTGTTTACTTATGGTTCATTAATTACGTTAGCCAAAATTAAACCCTTTTCTCACTGTGTCAGGATAACAAAAATAAAATTTTCCTTTTTATCATATGTGAGGTCATAAGATAAGTTCATTTTGTTATTCCGATACTGCACTATATATTGCACCATATATCCTTTTACAAATTGTTTATATTTTTTCAGAAGTTTGTGTACATTTATCAGTTTATATTTACCTCTAAATTGACATTAGCTTTAATTAAAACATTTATATACAGCGTTATTTTTTATCAAAACAGTTTTAAGGTTTATTCATAGATACTTGTAGGTACTAGATAGATAAAATTGGTATTTTCACCAGTAACATTAGTCACCAGTGCAGTTTTTCAAATTAACCACAAATCACATTTAGTAAAATATGTATCCACATTATTGAACTTTCTGCTTATGAAACTTCAAGCCTGATATTTGATCTTACAAAATAAACTAGAATCTTTCAAATACATTTACACGTGGTGTTTTAAATAATCTGCGAATCGATACCATAAGCTTATTTTGAGCAAAGGATTCAGGTGAAGGAATAATATTATATATTTGTATAAATCAAGGGTACAACAATTTACCATCAAAAGATATATCAACATATTTATATAGTTTATAAATAAAATAACGACAAACAAAATATGATAAGTTTCGACTTTTCGAAAAACGACAATATTTATTTATTTATATCTTTGAATACGATCACTAGTGTATGCCAAATAGGAGTGACAGGAGGGACTATTTTGATTCGAAATAAGCCCTTATGTAAACAGTCTCCAACTTAAAATAAGGATACGAGGTTTCCAAACCCGCCACATTAAGAAGAACCACACAACAATCACAGCCGGTTTATTTTTTACTGTGAACACTGTTTCACAAACTTCAATATATTTAGTGAGCAATCAACGAACGAAGTATAAAAATATAAATGAGGGATTTAAGTCTATATATTAATAAGAAATATTGTATATTTATTAACAATTTCATATTGCTTACAATGACAAATAATGTTGGACAGCTTATAAAATAAAGAGAACGTCTGATTGTATTTTAACTTAACCGAGTTTAAGGAATTATAATTGTAAGACATTGAAAAATGCGGAGGCAGCGTTATAAAGGAGATTCCACAATTTATTTATATAACAAACACCATTTGTCCCGCCTTTTGACCAACACTAGAAGGTTATTTACACTAACCTTACATTAAAACAAGGAACAGCAGAGATGTTTGTATAATTAATGAAAGTTCCTTCAGTTATGTATCGCTCACTCGATTTTATTGCAACTTTAATCGTGCTTACGGGGAATCAATCTATACTTGTTAATAGATTGACTAATTTATTAATTAATTGATTCATATTCAATGATCATAGCGGAACTAGATATTAACGCTTTATATAAAATAAACAGCAGTAATAAATATTGACTTGCAAAAGCAAAAACAATAACAATGTACACAGCAGTCCCACTTATGTGCATCTATTAATTGTTCTGAATTAGTTCTAAAATACACCTATGTTTATTATGTTTTAAGCACATTTGTCCACTGAATAGTTTCATTATTACTCTTTGGGAATCAATGCAATTACTATTATTAGTTAATCTGTATAGTGTGAATATAAATGTATCGCTTTCTTGTAAACTTGCACTAAACTGTATTTGATTAAAAAATATAATTATACTTATTTGTGAAGTGACACATAAGAGCCGATATAATTTACTATTTATATTATTCGATAAAATAAGGTATTGTTAAGAAATGCAAAGTTAATTCCATAATAGAAATAAATAGGTAAAGAAATGAAATAATTTTTCAATAAAAAAGGTATAATTAAGACAAAGTGGTACAAATTAACAAAGAACATTCTCTGTTTTAGATTCTGAAAAACCTAACTCTTTAGATTCTTAAGATATTATGCTTAAAATGTTTATTTAAAGATACGATGCAATTAAGAGTCCTCTAAATTTCATTTCCGCAGATATTTTTTTTGTAAATGAGTTACTTTATATTATAATACATTTTTGACTCTTATACTTCTTGGCGTGTCATATATACTTATAGCTTATAAGAATTATTTCAGTTCATATCATAATCTAACGATGACCATTATTACGATTTAACGTAAACTGTAATTACACTTTAATTTACTCTTCTTTAGTAAGAATTCGTGAAAATGAAATGAAAATGCTAAAAACACCACAACTCACAATGTAAAATGTATTATATTATTATATTAAACAAGATCTCAAAGATTTCATGTTTATATTTTCCAATACAATGATCAAATACAGCGGTATATGGTATTGCAATAACATTTTTTAAGACTAATAGAAATAGTATTAGCATTTTAAGAAGATAATAGAAAAAAATACTTTGAAAATATATTACTTCATTACATTTATAAATTTGGGAGGTGAAATTAAATTTAAATAAAATTATGAACTATGACCCCACATATAACAATATATATGACTTTTATTCTATATACATGTTGGATTAATGACAAACATCACAACAACAAATTTTAACTAAAATGGTACATTTCCACGTAAAGATAAAATTCGTACCTCGTAACAAATATATATAGTTTGTTATAAATCTGAATAAAGCAAATCTTGTGACACTTAGTAAAGAAGGTTAGAAGAAATGCGATCTCTTCGGTTCATCGCCGTGACAAATGGACGCTCTTGTACGTGAAAGGGAACTATGAACATGTTTCTTAACACGTCACGACGCGGAGGAACTGTTACTTATTTTTATCAAACACAGACATAAGTATCCAACACGTAATACTTACTAATGACAATTAGAATGACTTGCTAAGAATAACACATACAGTTAAAGTTTAGTTAACAGTTATATATTATGTACAAGTATTTTTATAAAATTGTATATCAATTAATATTTTCAAAGTATTAATCAAAGTAACATTTATGTCACCGCGTTTATTGCAGTCATTACTCAAACACACGTGCTACAGACAAACTTCACACAACATTTATTACTATCTTAATGGTTATACATTTAAATATTATCTCACAGTTAATATTTAAGGAACATTTATATTAAATGTTTGTATTTATTTTGTTTATTTTTATAATAATAATGTCTTCTTACTCTTTAATATAATGAGAGTAAATTACAAAGACAACGCGGAAGACACACTCCTCACTCGCGCCGCCTTTAAGAGTACAATTAAAAGCAAATTAAAATGGTTAATAACACAGGCACACAAAAAAAAAAATCATGAACCAGAGGGGAGACCCCATTATTCTTAGGTTTTTGGGATCGCTGAAACCGAATATGATAATAAAAACTTATTTTAAATGCCCGTTTTCCCGCTAGCACCCCCTTATTACCTCTTAAGGGGTGAAAATTGAAATTTTTGTATAAAATCAAGATAGATGTGTATTTCTACGTTTTTTGGGATGCTGAAATCGAAAATGATAACTAAAAATAAATTCATGACCACTATCACCCCCTTACCACCCCTTAAAAGGGGTGAACATTTCAATTTTTCTATAAAATCAAGATAGATGTGTATTTCTACGTTTTTTAGGATGCTGGAACCGAAAATGATAACTAAAAATAGATTTAAGACCTCTATCACCCATTAACGTCCCTCACCAACCCTTATGGGGGGTGAATATTTCAATTTTTATATAAAATCAAGATGGATGTGAATTTCTATGTTTTTCAAGATGCTGAGAGAAAAAATGATGATAAAGTATAGGGTAACCTTTTGTATACATATATTTGTTATTATGATGCTAAGACTGAATCATGATTTTTGTCCTATTCTTAACAAGTTTTTTCATTTTTTGTTTTTTTTTTGTTTTCTATTTAATTCTACTTTTTTTTTTTATGGAATAGGAGGGCAAACGAGCTGGCGGGTCACAGATGACTTGTGATCACCGCCGCCCATGAACTCTTGCAACATCCGAGGATTTACAAGGGTGTTGCCGGCCTTGTAGGTAGGAATAGACGCCTTTTTTGAAGGTACCCATGTCGTACCGATCTGGAAATACCGCCAGACTTAAAATTTTACGAAACGAAACAAAATCTCCGAAACTACAGATAGTTTCGGTGATTTCGTGATGAGTCAACGAGTGGTAAATCGCTTATATATGTATAGATATAGTATCGCAACAATATGCCATAAGTCTAAAAAAAAAAAAAAAAAATATAACAATACTGCATAAACGTACTATCAAAATATATTCTTCCTTAACTTTTATATATTTGGGTGCAGAAAAGATATGTGGAACTAAATGTTAAACAAGATTGTAAACTACCAATACAGATCTTTATTTATATGTAACTTATAGTCTGTACACGATTGTTTGTTTAATATGACATTACAACAACAACTTACAACTACAATGGTTCATTCCCACGTAAAGAGAAAAATTGTATCTTGTAACAAGGATATATAGTTTTTTATAAATCTGAATAAAGCAATTCTTGTGACACTTAGTAAAGAAGGTTTAGGAGAAATGCGATCTCTTGGGTTCATCGCCATGACAAATGGTTACTCTTGTACGTGAAACTTTGAACATGTTTCTTGACACGTCACAACACGGAGGAATTGTTACTTTGTTTTTATCACAAGTATCCAACACGTAATACTTATGACAAGTAGAATGACTTGCTAAAAATAACACGCAGTTTATATTCATTCATTATTATATTCATTATTATATATTCTATAATAACTTTACTGAAACTAACTATTAGTATTTTTCAATTAACTTTAATTTTAGAAGTATTAATCAGGGTAACATTTATGTCACCGCCTTTATTGCAGTCATTTTTCAATCGCACGTGCTGCAGACAAACCTCACACAATATTTACTATTTTGATGGTTTTATAGTTTCATATTTTATATTTTGAAATATTATTTCAATTTATTATATCGTTTAAATAACCTCAGTGTTTATGAAACATTTACTAGGGTAAATTAATATCGTTTGTAATTTTACTAAGAGATATTACGATTCTTGTAAAAGATTTAGTTAAATAAAACATTACAATTTTATGTAAATTGACTGAAATATATCACAATGAATGTCTAATTATTTATTAACTATTACAGTTCATTCGACTGTTATGAATGATGTTTTTTTATAACCAAAAATAAACTAGGGGCGCCAACAAACCCTCAATTTCGACTGGCTGCGCTCGCGAAATCTCGGGTGCCGTTTGCATATTGTGCGAAGCGAGCCCAGTATATTGACTCATCGTTTCCTTCAATGGGATATCGTAGTTTTCGAGCCAATTCGTGACAAAGAATGTAAAAAGTCTCCAGTAAAACGCTCCTCTCACTTCGTTCGCTTCGCTCAAAAAATTGTTTTAAATTGTGAAGATAATAAACAATTACGAAAATCGTTTTTTTTGTCGGTTTATTTTAATAGATCTATTAATCTACGTAGACAAATTTATCCTTATGGAGTGAGATCTAGCGACAGTGTGAAGGTTAACTTCCTATATATATTGCTTTTACACCCGACGTTGTTTACTTATGGTTCATTAATTTTGTTAATCAAATTAAACCCTTTTCTCACTATGTCAGGATAACAAAAATAAAGTTATACTTTTAGTCATAAGTGAGGTCATAAAATAAGGTCTTCATTTTCTTATTTCGATTCTGCACTATACACTATCCATTTACAAATTGTTTATATTTTTCAGAAGTTTGTGTATATTTATTAGACCTCTGAATTGACATTAGCTTTAATTAAAACAATTATACACAGCGTTATTTTCTAATTGTTTTTAATAAAAAAAGTAATAGAATTTATTTATAGATAGTTATAGATACTAGATAAATAAAATAGGTATTTTCACCAATAACATTAGTTACCAGTATAGTTTTTCAAACTAACTTCAAACCACATTTAGTAAAATATCTTTGAAAATGCTGCTTACGAAACTTCAAGCCTAATATTTGTTCTTACGAAATAAACTAAAATCTTCCATTTATATTTATACGTGGTGTTTTAAATAATCCGCAGATCGATACCATAAGCTTATTTTGAACAAAGGATTCAGGTTGTATATTGTATGTAGGCATGAGATTGATTGTATATTTGTATAAATCAAGGTTACAAGAATGTGGCATCAAAATATATTTCAACATATTTATATAGTTTATAAATTAAATAACAACCAACAAAATATAACAAGTTTCGACTTTCCGACAAACGATAATATAAATGTGGGAGTTAAACCTGGTAAGAAATATTTTGTAGTTATTAACAGTTTCATATAGCTGACAATGACAAATAATATTACAGAGCTTTTAAAATAAAAATAACGTCTGATTGTATTTTAACTTCACCAAATTTAAGGTACCATAATTGTGAGACATTGAAAAAAGCGCAGGCAACGTTATGAAGTAGATTCCAATTTGTCCCGCCTTTTAACCAACAACCAACCAACCAAATAGAAGGTTATTAACACTGACTTTAAAACAAGGAAAGTAAAGATGTTTGTATAATTAATGAAAGTTCCTTCATTTGTGTATCGCTCACTAGATTTTGTCGCAACTTTGTCCATTGTTATGGAAAAATACATGTATACTCATAAAAGATTGACTGATTAATTCATCAATTATTAAATTGATTCATTTTCAATTTTTACGGCGAAAATAATTATTACTTTAATCGAGTTACTTTATATAATAATAAATTAACATTTCATACTTGAATTGCGATAACTAATTAGAATTTGCAATTAATAAAAATATTTTGTCAGTGTTAAATTTTAAAAATAATCTAAATTTATAATTACAAACGCGGAATAAAAGTAAATATCTTTTTGTCTATGTAAAATTTAATAGATCACAATATATAATTACTATTTCACGCTACAGGTTCGGCTAATTTCAAAACAGAAAAAGATGAACTGCAGCAAAACAAAAGTTGTTGTAGTATGTGCATGACAACACTTTTATCATATGAGTACGGGTATTACCAGTTCCTAATAATGATGTAATTTATATAAAATGACACTTTAATGCGGTTTTCAATTAAGAGACAACCTTTTTTTCTATCACTTCTTGGTTTTACGCTTAATTTTACAAGTTATTTACTTAAAACTTTTTTTATTAACAAAAATTTTATTTTTATTTTCAGTTTGTTTACTTAGTACTGTTGTTGACGGGAGTACTCTCGAATAGGGGCGATACGACAAATAGGATTTTCTAAGTGGTAAACACACAAACTTGTGACTTTTGGGGTTTAAACTGAACAAGGTTTAGGTCATCCCACTCTGAGACCATCCCCAATGAAGGTCTCAACAGCAAACACAAGTTTCATTCGGCACTCGTTAACGTTTTACCGAGACAACGCTGCAGCGTCGAATATACCACATCCTCAGTGCTATTTTCCGCACCACAATGTATGGTGGAGATACACAACAATATCATTGATGTGTATAAAGAACAGAGTTAGAGATAGTACACAGCTTTGAAGTATACCAGCGTTTATGGGAATAGTATCCAAGAAAAAAGTCGAGAACGACCTGTTTGTTCCGTCCAATGAGAAAGATTAATTGACTCATTTGCATGAACTATCGGGAATCCCATAGGAAGGAAGCTTCGAAAGAAGCCCCTTATATCATACACAATCGAAGGCTTATCCAGGCTAACTGCCAGAGCCTCTACATTTCTGGCAATAACCGCCGCCCAACGGTGCGTAAGATAAAGGAAAATCATCAGAAGATCGACTATGGCTAAAACCATATTGCCGATCATTGATCTACTGGCGATTCTGGATGTACTTTAGCAACTGTTGATTAATGATACTCTTTATTATTTTGATGAGAAAAAAAGTAGTGGCGATAGGTCTGTAGTTAGCTGGGTCCCAGCTATCTTCTGAGAGATTTCCCCTAGTATACTTAGAAAGCGCCGAAAACTTGTGTGTACGAGAAGGTTATTTTACCCGCTTATCCCCAATTTTAACGACATGTTTAAATCTTTCTCTAGTAATTGGCCGTTTGAAAAGTCTGAAAGCACGGTTATATTTTATAGTTAGTTTTTTTTTATGTGAATTTATTAATAGTACTGCGGTTACTTATTAATTATGACTGACTAAATAATCGATACTATTAAAATGTGAATTAATAAACAAGTTAAAAGAATATCCATGGATTTTAACTATTTTGGAATTAAATCCTATCTATGAAAATATAAAATGTTATACAATTTTAGTAACTTATCTTCTTCCCCTTATCCCAATTTCTGAATCGGTGCAGTATGTTTTTTCTTTCCATACTCTCCTGTTACTCGTCATCTTTAAAAAGTCTCAGTTCTAGCGATGGATACACCGTTTTTTGCGTTCTCTTCTTACATCTTATGTAGAACATTTTCATCTCTTCTTTCATTATCATCCAATTATTCCTGCCACTGCTTAAACGATCTCCATCTTTCTTCTCTTTCAAAACCTTTCGCATATCTCCATTCCACTACCACTTTTCCTTACTTATCATACCTTTTCGTATCGTTTCGCCTAATAATACATCATTTGCTATACTTCTAATCCATTCCGCCATTTTGTTCCAACTATCGTTCACATATTTTTATTCTACACCGCTCTTGTCTATAAATTTATCAAACACTCTTTTTTAAATTTACATTATTCCTTCTCTAACAAATAACATTTAAGTAACTTTCAGTAAATAATTTATTATATTATATACAACTGTTATTAAATTTAAACTATATGTTTTATTCTTAGCAAGTCTTTCTACTTGTCATAAGTAAGTAATACATGTTGGATATTAATGTCTGTGTGTGTGTGTGTGTGTGTGTGTGTGTGTGTTGTGTTTAAGTAACAATTCCTTCACGTCGTGTGACGTGTTAGGAAACATGTTCAAAGTTCGCTTTTATCTAAAAAAAGCGTCCATTTGTCATAGCGATTAACCCCAGAGATCGCATTTCTCCTAACCTTCTTTACAAACTATATATATTTGTTACAAGAGGCAATAAATTTTGTGTTTACGTGTATGTTATGATAGTTAAAAATTGTTGTTGTAATGTTTGTCATATTATTATTAAATATGTTCCAAACGTGTATAGAATATAAGTTATAAGTAAAGGTTTTATTATCCGTGAGTTGGTAGTTTGCAATTTTATGTAAAATTTATTTCAGTACATATTTTTAGCACCCGAATTTTTAAAAGTAAAGAAAGAATATATTTTCATGGTATGTACTTTTATCTGTAATCGTGAAGTGCTAAGGTTACTATTTCCAATATTCCTAAAAGGCGGCATGTTATTGCGGTACTATGTATCTCTTTATATGATACACCGATCTATTGGCAATATAATACAAATATAATACTAATTGTACTGTAAATTGTGTTGTCTTTACCAATTATATTTTATTGTAACGTTCTCTAGTATATTTGAGTCGATATTACGAAGCAAAATTGAAAATAATGTTAAAATGTATGTTATTTCATTTTAAAAAAAGTTTTGTGTAAATAACGTATAAAGTAAGGCATGAAACCTGGAAATGATAGAAAATGAAGTGGACTTTTAATAGAAAAATACATTAAATAGTCCTTTTATATGAACTTAAATAATTATAAAAACTAGTAATTATCGTCCTCGTGTGATACAAGTTCGTTACACGAACCCACGTACTACAATAACTTGTTTCTTTTTCTGTTTTGATCCATGTAATATAGAACAATATAACAAATGTGTACAATTAGCCGTACATGTTACTTGAAATAATAAAAAATATCATTATCTAACAAATATTAGACAGATAAAAATTATTAACTTTTACTCAGTTTGTATTTATGTATATATAATTTATTTTCAAAATTGATTATTGTTACTAATTAGTCAGATTCAAATATGAAATGTTTATACATATATTATTTTTAATTGCAAAAGAAATCAAAATTTTAATTATTAAATATTAAATATCTACTTGTCATAAAAAAGTAACTAAATTACAAGAAAATATCTGCGGAAGTGAAATTTGGAGAACTCTTAATAATATCGTATCTTGGAATGAACATTTTCAACGTAATATTTAAGAATCTAAAACAGAGAATGTTCTTTGTTAATTTGTATCACTTTGTCTTAATCATACCCTTTTGTTGACAATTAAATCATAATTTCTTTCACCTATTAATGCTACACCTATTATGTAATTAACTTTGCATTACTTTACAATACTTTACTCTATTGAATAACGTAACTAGTAAATACTATTCGCTCTTATGTGTCAAATCAATGAATATTTCATAATAGAGTTCATTCGATCGATACATTGATATTCACAAATATAGTTTAATGTTATAATTCCAATAATAATTATTTCTTAGATTTCTATTAAGAGTAATAATGAAACAATTTAGGGGATAAATACATTTGTAATTTAATTTATATATATATATTAGAATTAAATCAGGAACAACTGATCGATATACAGACGGATTGCTTCCGTGCACATTGTTAATGAGTTTGCTTTTAGTAGTCAATATGTAATAACACTACACTACTGTTACTGCTATTTTACGTTTTCAATACTAATAGTATCAACAGTATAAATTAATATTCCGTAAACACGGGCACAGTTGTGACTAGTGAGTGATACATGAATGGAGAAACTTTCATTAATTATACAAACATCTTTACTTTTCCTTGTTTTAAGGTAAAGTCAGTGTAAATAGCCTTCTAGTGTTGGTCAAAAAGCGGGACAAAATAGTGTTTATTTTATAAATTAATTATGGAATCTCCTTTATAACGCTGCCTGTGCGTTTTTCAATGTCCTACAATTTTGTTTCCTTAAACTCGGTTAAGTTAAAACAGAGTCTATCTTTCGTTTTAACTTAAAATCTATGGAACATGATATAGTAGTAGTGTAGTAGTACAATGTATAAAATTAAAAGTCTCATTAATTCATATTTAATATCAAACAGGATTCTCATATTAATAATGATTGTCGAAATGTCGCAACTTGTTAAATTTTTATTGATTCTATTATATTTTGTTGAATATGAGTTTATAGGAATCGATCTGTCGATTATATAAAACAAACCATTAAATACATACGCTGTATGAGAATATAAAAATTCGGTAAAAAAGAAATATTGGTGGCTTGGTCGCAAGAAGTTTTCGATGAAGCAATTTAGAAAATGTTTGTAGATTGGGAGTGTATAGGAATAAACTGCGAAATTACTAATACAAATAAATTGAATTACATTTTTCATATTAAATTTTTAAATATAATGTTGTGTTTTAATTAATTAATTAATGTTGATAATCGTATGTTCTTTATAAATTTCAACTTGTGTTAGTCAAGAGGTTAGTAAAGACATGACTAATAAATAAGAACTTTGTAAGAAAAATAGACAATTCCTAAATGTGTCTTTATATAAATCTTTTAGGTGGATTTAGATTTATCGCAAAAGGGGAAACTTTATTTTGGCAAACACGGTACTAGTTTTTTGTGACAAGAAGGTATAATGATTTTCATTACTAAATAGTAACCAACGTCGGGTGTAATAGCAAAATATATAGAAGATAAACACTTTCACGTTCATTCTGTTCATATTATTAGTTTAAAAATAAACTGAAAATTATGAATATTTAAATTTACAAACAAATATTTATTTACTATCAAATATTATAAAATGAAATAATGTTTAAATGCCAAAATGTAAAACAGTCGCATAATATTGTGTGAGGTTTAATTCATATTTAAAATATATCTATTACTAACAGATCGGTATATATACATATACTATCTGAATCCCGCACACTTCGCTGGGCACACTATTAATTTGGATGTAAATTTAGACTTCTTGTATTGACAAAATGTTTAATATCTATTTTATATTTAGTGTAACTTTTTTTTTCATTTTATATAGAGAAATATAATGCCAGTCAGTGAATACACAGATGTCCACATCACCTATGAGGTACTGTGTATTGGGATGCGTTCCCGTTATGTAATGTGGCGGGATCCCCAGAAGTCCTACACCACGAAAAAATTGCCAGCATGTAACTATAGACAAATTTTGTTTTTTTTTTTGTAATATTTATTTATTTTTCAAATATATCAAATTCAATTTCGTAATCAAATATATTTTTACTTCCGTGATTACGTCCGTGATTACGTTACGTGATTTTTCATTTACGACAATTTTAAATTTTAACTTTTTGCTCCCCTCCAACTTCATGTAAATTCTGGTTGCCATGGTAACCGTTGCTATGGTAACCGATATCATAGTATCCGTTGTCAAGGTAACCGTTGTCATGGTAGGAGTGGCTATGGTAAACATTGGTATGGTAACCTTTGCTATAGTAACTTTTTCTCTCAACTATGATTATGAATTAATAATAAAATCTCTGTAGCTATAAGGCCGATTGACTTTAAATTTGTTATTGTGATAATTTTAGGTATTCTTTAATATCCATTCTTAGTGGACGCCTACGTCACAAAAGTGTAACTATGTAACTATGTAAAATTTTAAGTTAATTGGACAGATAGTTTTGGAAATTTCGTGGTGAGTCAGCAAGTGGTAAATCGCTTATATATGTATGGATATAGTATCGGAACAACATGCCACAAGTCTAAAAAAAATTAATAAATATAACAATACTGCATAAAAGTACTATCAAAATATATTCTTCCTTAACTTTTATATATTTGGGTGCAGAAAAGACATGTTGAACTAAATTTTAAATAAGGTTGTAAACTACCAATACAGATCTTTATTTATATGTAACTTAGTCTTTACACGATTGTTTGTTTAATATGACATTACAACAACAACTTACAACTACAATGGTTCATTCCCACGTAAAGAGAAAATTTATTGTATCTTGTAACAATGTTATATAGTTTTTTATAAATCTGAATAAAGCAAATCTTGTGACACTTAGTGAAGACGGTTTAGGAGAAATGCGATCTCTTGGGTTCATCGCTGTGACAAATGGTTACTCTTGTACGTGAAACTTTGAACATGTTTCTTGACACGTCACAACACGGAGGAATTGTTACTTTGTTTTTATCATAAGTATCCAACACGTAATACTTATGACAAGTAGAATGACTTGCTAAAAATAACACGCAGTTCACATTAATTCACAGTTGTATATTCTATAATTACTTTACTGAAACTTATTATTAGTATTTTTCAAATAACTCTTACTTTAAAGGTATTAATCAGGGTAACATTTATGTCACCGCGTTTATTGCAGTCATTTTTCAATCCCACGTGCTGCAGACAAACCTCACACAATATTTATTTACTATTCTGGTGTTTTTATAGATTCATATTTTATATTTTGAAATATTATTTCAATTTATTATATTTTATTATATCGTTTAAATAACCTCAGTGTTTATAAACATTTCTTAGGGTAAATAAATATCGTTTGTAATTTTACTAAGAGATATTACGATTCTTGTAAAAGATTTAGTTAAATAAAACATTACAATTTTATGTAAATTGACTGAAATATAACACAATGAATGTTTAATTATTTATTACCTATTACAGTTCATTCGACTGTTATGAATGTTTTTTATAACCAAATATAACAAAACCGTTTTAAATTGTGAAGATAATAAACCCACAATGAATAAAAACATATTTTTTTTTCGGTTTATTTTATTAGATCTATTAATCTACTAAGACTAATTTATACTTGAGATCTAGCGACAGTGTGAAGGTAAACTTTCTATATATATTGCTTTTACACCCGACGTTGTTTATTTATGGTTCATTAATTACGTTAATCAAAATTAAACCCTTTTCTCACTATGTCAGGATAGCAAAAATAAAGTTTTCCTTTTTATCATAAGTGAGGTCATAAAATAAGGTCTTCATTTTCTTATTCCGATACTGCACTATACACTATCCATTTAAAAATTGTTTATATTTTTTCAGAAGCTTGTGTACATTTATCAGACCTCTGAATTGACATTAGCTTTAATTAAAACAATTATACACAGCGTTATTTTCAACAATTATGTTTTTAATAAAAAAAGTAATAAAATTTATTTATAGATAGTTATACTAGATACATAAAATAGGTATTTTCACCAGTAGCATTAGTTACCAGTATAGTTTCTCAAACTAACTACAAACCACATTTAATGAAATATCTTTGAAAATGCTGCTTATGAAACTTCAAGCCTGATATTTGTTCTTACAAAATAAACTAGACTCTTCCATACATATTTATAGGTGGTGTTTTAAATAATCCGCGAATCGATACCATAAGCTTATATTGAGCAAAAGATTCAGGTAAAGGCATGAGATTATATATTTGTATAAATCAAGGTTACAACAATGTTCAACATATTTATATAGTTTATAAACTTTCAACTTTTCGACAAACGACAATTTTTATTTATTTATTTATTTATATCTTTTCTATTTTGAATATGATCACTAGTGTATGTCAAATGGGAGTGACCGGAGGGACTATTTTGATTCGAAATAAGCCCTTATGTAAAAACAGTCTCCAAGTTAAAAAAAAGGATACGAGGTTTCCAAACCCGCCACATTAAGAAGAACCACACAACAATCACAGCCGGTTTATTTTTTACTGTGAACACTGTTTCACAAACTTCAATATATTTAGTGAGCAATCAACGAACGAAGTATAAAAATATAAATGAGGGATTTAAGTCTATATATTAATAAGAAATATTGTATATTTATTAACAATTTCATATTGCTTACAATGACAAATAATGTTGGACAGCTTATAAAATAAAGAGAACGTCTGATTGTATTTTAACTTAACCGAGTTTAAGGAATTATAATTGTAAGACATTGAAAAATGCGGAGGCAGCGTTATAAAGGAGATTCCACAATTTATTTATATAACAAACACCATTTGTCCCGCCTTTTGACCAACACTAGAAGGTTATTTACACTAACCTTACATTAAAACAAGGAACAGCAGAGATGTTTGTATAATTAATGAAAGTTCCTTCAGTTATGTATCGCTCACTCGATTTTATTGCAACTTTATTCGTGCTTACGGGGAATCAATTTATACTTGTTAATAGATTTACTAATTTATTAATTAAGTGATTCATATTCAATGATCATAGCGGAACTAGATATTAGGATATATGAAATAAACAACAGTCATAAATATTGACTCCAAAACCAAAAACAATAACAATGTACACAGCAGTCCTACGTATGTATCATTTAATTGTTCTGAATTAGTTCTAAAATACATCCATGTCTATTATGTTTTAACCATATTTGTCCACTGGATAGTTTCATTATTACTCTTTGGGAATTAATGCAATTGCTATTAATTAATCTGTATATTGTGTATGTATCGCTTTCTTGAAAACTTGAACTTAACTGTACTTGATTATAAAATATACATATACATATTTATGAAATTGTCACATGAGCTGATATAATTACTATTTATATTAAGGTAAAGAAATGAAATCATTTGTCCATAAAAAAGGTATAATTAGAATAAAGTGGTACAAATTATCTGAAACTTATCGCAACTATCAATTCTCAAAATATTATGCTTAAAAATGTTTATGTCAAGATACGATATAATTAAGAGTCCTCTAAATATCACTTCCGCAGCTATTTTATTGTAATCGAGTTACTTTATATTATAACCCTTTGCACTCGAGAGGTGAGTCTCACTAACCATGCGTGGTGCTGCGGAAGTTGCATTTAAAATAAACTAGACTCGTCCATACATATGTATGGAAGAGTCTAATTTATTTTTTAAGGAACAAATATCAGACTTGAAGTTTCATAAGCAGCATTTTCAAAAATGTGATATAAATTTCACTAAATGTGGTTTATGGTTAGTTTGAAATTAATGAACAATAAGTGAACAACGTCGGGTGTAAAAGCAACATTTTAGAAAATTAACCTTCACATTGTCGCTAGATCTCACTCCGTAAGGATAAATTTGTCTTATTAGAATGATAGATTTATTAACATAAACCGACAAAAAAAAAAATTCTTGAGTGTGGGTTTATTATCTTATCAATTTAAAACAGCTTTTTTATTTTTGGTTATTCAAAAAACATCATTAATAACAGTAGAATGTACTGTAATAATTAATAAATAATAATATATTTATTGTGTTTATATATATTATATTCGCAGTAAATATGTAGTAATTAATGACTGACTCCCACGTCTTCTATTTCCGTGAACACAACTGCTGCATCTATAAGAAGTCAAGTTAAAGTTAAAGTTTTTAAATGTACATCGTTTAATACGTGAGATCAATCTGGGAAAAAATATTTTCCCTAACATTATATTATATTTAAATCTCCACAATAATCGACAGTGAGAACGTGGAATCGACAATCGGCTATGTTAGTTGGTGACTTCAACGCGCATCCTGGTGAAAGGTTCACGAAGGAGCTGCTGAGTACTTGTGCTCAGCAATCCAGGTATCGTATGGACTCTGAACTTTTGCCTTGTGATACACACACATTCGTTTGTCAAGCTAGTGGTTCTCAGCGGTGGTGAGATCACTGTATAGTAACGAGTGCGGCGAAAAATCTGTTTTTAAAAGCATATGTTTCGTACGGAGTTTACGCATCAGATCACTATCCTCTTATTTTTTAATGTGACGTCAATATTGCTAGTCCTAAATTATTTGCCTGTGATGTCCTTTGCAATAAAGTGAAATGGGGTGAAAGAGACAACTTTCAGATAAATAAGTAACTAGAAAATTGTAGTTCAAAATTAAAAAATATTGACTTTCCCCTTTTGAATGTGAAGAATGTTCTTGTAAAGTTTGTGAAAATCCTAGTTATCATAAATTATTGGATGATATGTATAACATTATAGTGTGTATAGGGTACATAGTGTACATATGTAGGTAGGAAAAAAGTAGGAAAGCATAAGCGTGTGGTAGGCTGGAACAGGTATGGGGAAACAGCTCATAGGGAAAGAAAATCTAAGAAAATATTTAAACCTAAACTAAAATGTTATTTAAACAATGAACAACAAATAAAAATGGATATACTAGCACAAAGTCATACAACATTTCGAAAAAATTCAAGATACGATATAATTGAGAGTCCTCTAAATTTCACTTCCGCAGCTACTTTATTGTAATCGAGTTACTTTATATTATATCCATCACCATACGTGGTGAGTGAGACTCATCTCTCGAGTGCAAAGGGATAATAGATAAACATTTCACATTTAAATCGTTTAAATTAATTATAAACTACAAAATTTAATAAGTCATAATAGTTTCGAAGGTTTTGAAATAAATGAAGTATATGTTTAAAACATTAAATAAAATTAACTGTCTGTGTAGTATTTATTACAAAATAGTTCATATTATCTTATTCACTACTTTACATTAACGACTTAGTACAAAAAAAAAAACAAATTTAAAAAAACATTCCAGCGATTTAAGAGTTATTTTTAGTATATCTGTTAGTGTAAAAACTTTTATCGTTTGTCCACGTGTCATGTATGCTTATATCTTATAAGAATTATTTCAGTTTATATCATCATTTAAAGACCCTTTTTAACTTTTTATTATTTAACCTAAACTTACGTAACGTAACGAAAACTTTAACTCTTCTTTAGTAAGAATTCGTGAAAATGAAATAAAAATGCTAAAAACAAGACAACTCACAATGTAAAATGTATTATATTATTATATTAAACAAGATCTCAAAGATTTCATGTTTATATTTTCCAATACAATGATCAAATACAGCGGTATATGGTATTGCAATAACATTTTTTAAGATTATTGGAAATAATATTAGCATTTTAAGAAGATAATAGAAAAAAATACTTTGAAATTACATTTATAAATTTGGGAGGCTAAAATATACAGTGAAATAAAATTTTAATAAAATTGTAAACTGTGAACCCACATCTAATAAAATATATGACTTATATTCTATGCACATGTTGGATTAATGACAAACATCACAACAACAAATTTCAACTAACATGGTACATTTCCACGTAAAGATAAAATTCGTATCTCGTAACAAAAACATATAGTTTGTTATAAATCTGAATAAAGCAAATCTTGTGACACTTAGTAAAGAAGGTTTAGGAGAAATGCGATCTCTTGGGTTCATCGCCGTGACAAATGGACGCTCTTGTATGTAAAAGGAAACTATGAATATGTTTCGTAACACAACACACAACGTGGAGGAATTGTTACTTAGTTTTTATCAAACGCAGACATAAATATCCAACATGGAATACTTAGATTAACTAAGCTAAGATTAACACATACAGTTTACATTAATCATAGTTGTATATTATATATATAAATATATATATACACTCACCGGCACATTTAACCGCCCACCTTTACTATTCGTCGCCTTGTTTGTTTACGTTTATTATGGTTTATCAACTGCTTTGGTTTTTGTCAAGTGGGTACTCTAGCAATAAATTAAACACATAAACCCTTAATTCGTTTCTTAATTTTGTGTCCCTGACAGGTTTTTGGAATTTAGTCGTTATTTGACATTTATGCCGTTGTGTTCCAGTGTTAACATTTCCAGTTATTTTCTACCGTAGTGTGTGAATATTGTTTAATTTAAGTTACCAGTGTTTGTTTATTGTTTGTAACTGTAAAAAATGCCACTCGATGCAACTAGTGCAGCTAGGGCAATAGCTTTATTGGACGCCGGGTAGAGCCAACGTTGCATCGTCCGTACACTCGGTGTACCTCGAACTAGGGTACGGCATGCCATCAGATGATTTCGGGAGACAGGCTTAAACAAGCTCAGGCCAGGTCAAGGCCGATTTCGATGCACTTCAGCTCTAGAAGACCGCTTCGTTATCAGCAAAGTGTTGAAAAATCGCTTTTATACGGCTACTGAGATTCGTACGCGTCTTTTTGAGGTGAGAAATCTCAGTGTGAGTGAACGAACAATTAGGAGAAGACTGGCAGAAAGGAATCTGAGTGCTTTTCGTTCAGCTCCTGCCCCACAACTGCTCCCACAATACTGTAGAGCTACACTTGTTTCTGCTCGAGAATATGCTAACTGGTCTGTTTGAGAATGGAAGGACGTACTGTTCTCAGATGAGAGCAGAATAGTCCTAAGAGATCCAGATGGACGTCAGCGTGTCTACAAGTGCCAAAATGAAAGGTTTGCTCCATGCGCTATAACCGAAACAGTGGGTTACCAGGAAGGATCCGTAATGGTTTGTGGAGATGAGGCTCGTAATGACCTTGTTGTGTTCGATATAGGCAGTGTAAATGCTCAAAGATACGTGGAAAAAGTCCTACAAGACCCATGTCATACCTTTTGCACCATTCATTGGTGACAACTTTAGATTAATGCATGATAGTGCACGTTACCATACCGCAAGGTCCGTCATAGAGTATCTTAATGAGGTTGGTATTCAAGTTTAACCATGACCGGCACGCAGTCCCGATCCTAACCCAATTGAGCACATTTGGGACAACCTCAAAAGACGTGTCCTCTGTCAAGAGTACCAGCACCTACGACACTAGAGCTCTAGACGGCTGTGGTAGAGGAGTGGCACAATATACCCCAATCGGATATCCAAGATATCATGGACGGAATGCCAAAGCAGCTCCAAGAAGTCATTGGAGCCCGAAGCGGCATCACCCATTATGAATATTTTATTTTTAATTAGACCACTTTTTTCAAAATTGAAATTGTTAAATTTTTATCGAAATTTTTCCTAAAATCAATTTTTGCATTTTACCGTTTAATAAAACCCCTTTTTTGAAAAATTTTGTTTTCTTTCAAGACCTTAAGGATAGCGTTCAATATACCTCTCATAAAATGTGGTCTAAATTTGTCGGTTTCTGTAAATTGAAGGAAATACAAGGTGGGCGGTTAATTGTGCTTGTGAGTGTATATTATAATATATCATATTTTATACAATATTATTCTTATTATTATATATATAATAATAATAATAAAAATATTGTATATAATATGAGAAATAAATTTACTGAATATTACTAAAATGTTATATCAATTAATATTTTAAAAGTATTAATCAAAGTAACATTTATGTCACCGCGTTTATTGCAGTCACTACTCAAACACACTTGCTTCAGACAAACTTCACACAACATTTATTACTATCATAATTTAAATATTATTTCACAGTTAAAATTTAAGGAACATTTATATTAAATGTTCGTATTTTTTTTATGTTTTGTTTATTTTTAGGATAACAATATCTTCCTCCTTAATATAATCAGAGTTAATTACAAAAACAATGTGAAGACGCACTCCTCACTCGCGATGTTGAGAGAACAATTAAAAGCGAATTCAAATGATTACTAATTGTTTCTTTAAACCTCATATAATGATAACATTTCGGTGAGATTTACAAATTAAAATGTATTTTTTTCTGCATAATTATAATATTATTTATTATGTCATTTAAAAAGTTATTTTTAAAAATATATATAATAAATTTTTAAAAAGAAATTACCGAGATTATAGTATATTCATTTATTGTATTTAACATTACACTTCCTTTGAAATACTTTATATTAATTCATATTGTAGGTTTTAACACTACATGTACTATAAATGTATTTTTTTTAATTTTTACATCAATTTAAAATATTCGAAAATGATATTAAATTCGAATAAAATAACATTAGGGAAAATTCGAATAAAATAATTCACAGATTAAGATGGGAGGTCTGTGAGTGAGTCAATTTGGTGATTTATTACTACATAATTATTACTAATAAAATATATATAAACACAATGAATGTAAAATTATTTATTAACTATTACAGTTCATTCGATTGTTATTAATGATGTCTTTTTTATAACCAAAAATAACAAAACTGTTTTAAACTGTGAAGATAACAAATACAAAATGAAGAAAAACACTTTTTTCTCCGCTTATTTTAATAAATCTATCAATCTACTAAGGCTTACTTATCCTTATGGAGTGAGATCTAGCGACAGTGTGAAGGTAAACTTTCTATATATATTGCTTTACACACGGTGTAGTTTACTTATGGTTCATAAATTACGTTAATCAAAATCAATTAAACCCTATCTATCTTCCTTTTTGTCATAAGTGAGGTCATAAGGTAAAGTCTTCATTTTCTTTTTCTGATAGTGCACTATGCTTTACTACATTATACTATTCATTTATAAATTGTGTTTTTTTTTTACAAGTTTGTGCACATTTATCAGAAACTGACTCTATCAGAGACTTGATAAATATCAATTGAGCGATCAAAGATTTTACTTAAAGCAAATTCTTTAAGTAAAACATTTAAACACAACGTTTTTTTCTAATTATTTTTATAATAATAATAAATACTAACAAAGTAATAGTGTTTATTTATAGATAGTTGTACTAGATAGATAAAATAGGTATTTACACCAGTAACAATAGTCACCATAATTGTTTTCAAACTAACCATAAACCACATTTAGGAAAAAATGTATATCACATTTTTGAAAATGCTGCTTATGAAACTTCAAGCCTGATATTTGTTCCTACAAAATAAACTAGACTCTTCCGTACATATTTATAGGTGGTGTTTTAAATAATCCGCGAATCGATACCATAAGCTTATTTTGAGCAAAGGATTCAGGTAAAGGCATGAGATTATATATTTGTATAAATCAAGGTTACAACAATGTGACAACAGAATATATTTCAAAATATTTATATAGTTTTTACATGAAATAACGACCAACGAGATATAACAAGTTTCGACTTTTAAACAAAAGACCAGGTTAGTTCAGTAGTTCAGTAGTTAGTTAGGTTCCAAACGCGCCACACTGAGAAGAACAAACACAACAAACTTAGACGGTTTATTTAAATTGTGATCACTGTTTCACAAACGTCAACATATTTAGTAAGCAATGTACGAACAACTACAAAAATATAAACGTGGGAGTGAAGACTAATCTTAATATATAAAACACAAAGACTCTCACTGACTCACTCATTCATCGCTTTACAGCCCAAACCGTAATACCTAATACGTATAATACGTACTAATAACTGAAATTTGGACACAAGACGCCTGACATATTGAATAGGTGCAATAAGAAAGGATTTTGCAAAGGTCCAAACCGTTCCAAAGTTACAGCTAAAAAACTCTCCAAACTCTCTTCTCACATTGCATTGCGGTAAGAATTAAAATTATTTGGCCTACGAATAAACATAGTGAATGTTTATTCGTAGGAGTTTGTTATTACTTGTGATTATTTTCTATTTACCTACTACAGTATGTGATTATTTGTGATTATTTTCAATTTACCCACGTACAGTTTGTGATTATATGTGATAATTTTCAATTTACCCACAAACATTTGGTGATTATTTGTGATTATTTTCAATTTACCCACATATAGTTTAAGAATATTTGTAATTATTTTCAATTTACCCACATATAGTTTAAGATTATTTGTGATTTTTTTCAATTTACCCACAAACATTTGGTTATTATTTGTGATTATTTTCAATTTACCCACATAGTTTGTGATTATTTGTGATTATTTTATATTTACCTACATACAGTATGTGATTATTTGTGATTATTTTCAATTTACCCACAAACATTTGGTGATTATTTGTGATTATTTTCAATTTACCCACATATAGTTTAAGATTATTTGTAATTATTTTCAATTTACCCACATATAGTTTAAGATTATTTGTGATTTTTATCAATTTACCCACAAACATTTGGTTATTATTTGTGATTATTTTCAATTTACCCACATATAGTTTAAGATTATTTGTGATTTTTTTCAATTTACCCACAAACATTTGGTTATTATTTGTGATTATTTTCAATTTACCCACAAACATTTGGTTATTATTTGTGATTATTTTCAATTTACCCACAAACATTACGTGATTATTTGTGATTATTTTCAATTTACCCACAAACATTTTGTGATTATTTGTGATTATTTTCTATTTACCCACAAACAGTTTGTGATTATTTGTGATTACTTTCTATTTACCCACATAGTTTGTGATTATTTGTGATTATTTTATATTTACCTACATACAGTATGTGATTATTTGTGATTATTTTCAATTTACCATACAGTTTGTGATTATATGTGATTATTTTCAATTTACAGACATACAATTTGTGATTCTTTATTATTATTTGCCTAGTAAAGTGGGGGGAAATCAGCTAGTATGAAATATTTTACAGTTATTAACAGTTTTTATCGCTTACAATGGCAAATAATGTGAGACAGCTTTTAAAATAAAGAGAACGTCTGATTGTATTTTAACTTAGCCGAATTTAAGGAATTATAATTGTATGACATTGAAAAATACGGAGGCAGCGTTATAAAGGAGATTCCACAATTAATTTATAAAACAAACACCATTCTGTCCCGCCTTTTGACCAACACTAGAAGGTTATTTCCATTGAGTTTACCCTAAAACAAGGAACAGCAGAGATGTTTGTATAATTAATGAAAGTTCCTTCAGTTATGTATCGCTCACTCGATTTTATAGCAACTTTATTCGTGCTTACGGGGAATCAATTTATACTTGTTAATAGATTTACTAATTTATTAATTAAGTGATTCATATTCAATGATCATAGCGGAACTAGATATTAGGATATATGAAATAAACAACAGTCATAAATATTGACTCCAAAACCAAAAACAATAACAGTGTACACAGCAGTCCTACGTATGTATCATTTAATTGTTCTGAATTAGTTCTAAAATACATCCATGTCTATTATGTTTTAACCATATTTGTCCACTGGATAGTTTCATTATTACTCTTTGGGAATTAATGCAATTGCTATTAATTAATCTGTATATTGTGTATGTATCGCTTTCTTGAAAACTTGAACTTAACTGTACTTGATTATAAAATATACATATACATATTTATGAAATTGTCACATGAGCTGATATAATTACTATTTATATTAAGGTAAAGAAATGAAATCATTTGTCCATAAAAAAGGTATAATTAGAATAAAGTGGTACAAATTATCTGAAACTTATCGCAACTATCAATTCTCAAAATATTATGCTTAAAAATGTTTATGTCAAGATACGATATAATTAAGAGTCCTCTAAATATCACTTCCGCAGCTATTTTATTGTAATCGAGTTACTTTATATTATAACCCTTTGCACTCGAGAGGTGAGTCTCACTAACCATGCGTGGTGCTGCGGAAGTTGCATTTAAAATAAACTAGACTCGTCCATACATATGTATGGAAGAGTCTAATTTATTTTTTAAGGAACAAATATCAGACTTGAAGTTTCATAAGCAGCATTTTCAAAAATGTGATATAAATTTCACTAAATGTGGTTTATGGTTAGTTTGAAATTAATGAACAATAAGTGAACAACGTCGGGTGTAAAAGCAACATTTTAGAAAATTAACCTTCACATTGTCGCTAGATCTCACTCCGTAAGGATAAATTTGTCTTATTAGAATGATAGATTTATTAACATAAACCGACAAAAAAAAAAATTCTTGAGTGTGGGTTTATTATCTTATCAATTTAAAACAGCTTTTTTATTTTTGGTTATTCAAAAAACATCATTAATAACAGTAGAATGTACTGTAATAATTAATAAATAATAATATATTTATTGTGTTTATATATATTATATTCGCAGTAAATATGTAGTAATTAATGACTGACTCCCACGTCTTCTATTTCCGTGAACACAACTGCTGCATCTATAAGAAGTCAAGTTAAAGTTAAAGTTTTTAAATGTACATCGTTTAATACGTGAGATCAATCTGGGAAAAAATATTTTCCCTAACATTATATTATATTTAAATCTCCACAATAATCGACAGTGAGAACGTGGAATCGACAATCGGCTATGTTAGTTGGTGACTTCAACGCGCATCCTGGTGAAAGGTTCACGAAGGAGCTGCTGAGTACTTGTGCTCAGCAATCCAGGTATCGTATGGACTCTGAACTTTTGCCTTGTGATACACACACATTCGTTTGTCAAGCTAGTGGTTCTCAGCGGTGGTGAGATCACTGTATAGTAACGAGTGCGGCGAAAAATCTGTTTTTAAAAGCATATGTTTCGTACGGAGTTTACGCATCAGATCACTATCCTCTTATTTTTTAATGTGACGTCAATATTGCTAGTCCTAAATTATTTGCCTGTGATGTCCTTTGCAATAAAGTGAAATGGGGTGAAAGAGACAACTTTCAGATAAATAAGTAACTAGAAAATTGTAGTTCAAAATTAAAAAATATTGACTTTCCCCTTTTGAATGTGAAGAATGTTCTTGTAAAGTTTGTGAAAATCCTAGTTATCATAAATTATTGGATGATATGTATAACATTATAGTGTGTATAGGGTACATAGTGTACATATGTAGGTAGGAAAAAAGTAGGAAAGCATAAGCGTGTGGTAGGCTGGAACAGGTATGGGGAAACAGCTCATAGGGAAAGAAAATCTAAGAAAATATTTAAACCTAAACTAAAATGTTATTTAAACAATGAACAACAAATAAAAATGGATATACTAGCACAAAGTCATACAACATTTCGAAAAAATTCAAGATACGATATAATTGAGAGTCCTCTAAATTTCACTTCCGCAGCTACTTTATTGTAATCGAGTTACTTTATATTATATCCATCACCATACGTGGTGAGTGAGACTCATCTCTCGAGTGCAAAGGGATAATAGATAAACATTTCACATTTAAATCGTTTAAATTAATTATAAACTACAAAATTTAATAAGTCATAATAGTTTCGAAGGTTTTGAAATAAATGAAGTATATGTTTAAAACATTAAATAAAATTAACTGTCTGTGTAGTATTTATTACAAAATAGTTCATATTATCTTATTCACTACTTTACATTAACGACTTAGTACAAAAAAAAAAACAAATTTAAAAAAACATTCCAGCGATTTAAGAGTTATTTTTAGTATATCTGTTAGTGTAAAAACTTTTATCGTTTGTCCACGTGTCATGTATGCTTATATCTTATAAGAATTATTTCAGTTTATATCATCATTTAAAGACCCTTTTTAACTTTTTATTATTTAACCTAAACTTACGTAACGTAACGAAAACTTTAACTCTTCTTTAGTAAGAATTCGTGAAAATGAAATAAAAATGCTAAAAACAAGACAACTCACAATGTAAAATGTATTATATTATTATATTAAACAAGATCTCAAAGATTTCATGTTTATATTTTCCAATACAATGATCAAATACAGCGGTATATGGTATTGCAATAACATTTTTTAAGATTATTGGAAATAATATTAGCATTTTAAGAAGATAATAGAAAAAAATACTTTGAAATTACATTTATAAATTTGGGAGGCTAAAATATACAGTGAAATAAAATTTTAATAAAATTGTAAACTGTGAACCCACATCTAATAAAATATATGACTTATATTCTATGCACATGTTGGATTAATGACAAACATCACAACAACAAATTTCAACTAACATGGTACATTTCCACGTAAAGATAAAATTCGTATCTCGTAACAAAAACATATAGTTTGTTATAAATCTGAATAAAGCAAATCTTGTGACACTTAGTAAAGAAGGTTTAGGAGAAATGCGATCTCTTGGGTTCATCGCCGTGACAAATGGACGCTCTTGTATGTAAAAGGAAACTATGAATATGTTTCGTAACACAACACACAACGTGGAGGAATTGTTACTTAGTTTTTATCAAACGCAGACATAAATATCCAACATGGAATACTTAGATTAACTAAGCTAAGATTAACACATACAGTTTACATTAATCATAGTTGTATATTATATATATAAATATATATATACACTCACCGGCACATTTAACCGCCCACCTTTACTATTCGTCGCCTTGTTTGTTTACGTTTATTATGGTTTATCAACTGCTTTGGTTTTTGTCAAGTGGGTACTCTAGCAATAAATTAAACACATAAACCCTTAATTCGTTTCTTAATTTTGTGTCCCTGACAGGTTTTTGGAATTTAGTCGTTATTTGACATTTATGCCGTTGTGTTCCAGTGTTAACATTTCCAGTTATTTTCTACCGTAGTGTGTGAATATTGTTTAATTTAAGTTACCAGTGTTTGTTTATTGTTTGTAACTGTAAAAAATGCCACTCGATGCAACTAGTGCAGCTAGGGCAATAGCTTTATTGGACGCCGGGTAGAGCCAACGTTGCATCGTCCGTACACTCGGTGTACCTCGAACTAGGGTACGGCATGCCATCAGATGATTTCGGGAGACAGGCTTAAACAAGCTCAGGCCAGGTCAAGGCCGATTTCGATGCACTTCAGCTCTAGAAGACCGCTTCGTTATCAGCAAAGTGTTGAAAAATCGCTTTTATACGGCTACTGAGATTCGTACGCGTCTTTTTGAGGTGAGAAATCTCAGTGTGAGTGAACGAACAATTAGGAGAAGACTGGCAGAAAGGAATCTGAGTGCTTTTCGTTCAGCTCCTGCCCCACAACTGCTCCCACAATACTGTAGAGCTACACTTGTTTCTGCTCGAGAATATGCTAACTGGTCTGTTTGAGAATGGAAGGACGTACTGTTCTCAGATGAGAGCAGAATAGTCCTAAGAGATCCAGATGGACGTCAGCGTGTCTACAAGTGCCAAAATGAAAGGTTTGCTCCATGCGCTATAACCGAAACAGTGGGTTACCAGGAAGGATCCGTAATGGTTTGTGGAGATGAGGCTCGTAATGACCTTGTTGTGTTCGATATAGGCAGTGTAAATGCTCAAAGATACGTGGAAAAAGTCCTACAAGACCCATGTCATACCTTTTGCACCATTCATTGGTGACAACTTTAGATTAATGCATGATAGTGCACGTTACCATACCGCAAGGTCCGTCATAGAGTATCTTAATGAGGTTGGTATTCAAGTTTAACCATGACCGGCACGCAGTCCCGATCCTAACCCAATTGAGCACATTTGGGACAACCTCAAAAGACGTGTCCTCTGTCAAGAGTACCAGCACCTACGACACTAGAGCTCTAGACGGCTGTGGTAGAGGAGTGGCACAATATACCCCAATCGGATATCCAAGATATCATGGACGGAATGCCAAAGCAGCTCCAAGAAGTCATTGGAGCCCGAAGCGGCATCACCCATTATGAATATTTTATTTTTAATTAGACCACTTTTTTCAAAATTGAAATTGTTAAATTTTTATCGAAATTTTTCCTAAAATCAATTTTTGCATTTTACCGTTTAATAAAACCCCTTTTTTGAAAAATTTTGTTTTCTTTCAAGACCTTAAGGATAGCGTTCAATATACCTCTCATAAAATGTGGTCTAAATTTGTCGGTTTCTGTAAATTGAAGGAAATACAAGGTGGGCGGTTAATTGTGCTTGTGAGTGTATATTATAATATATCATATTTTATACAATATTATTCTTATTATTATATATATAATAATAATAATAAAAATATTGTATATAATATGAGAAATAAATTTACTGAATATTACTAAAATGTTATATCAATTAATATTTTAAAAGTATTAATCAAAGTAACATTTATGTCACCGCGTTTATTGCAGTCACTACTCAAACACACTTGCTTCAGACAAACTTCACACAACATTTATTACTATCATAATTTAAATATTATTTCACAGTTAAAATTTAAGGAACATTTATATTAAATGTTCGTATTTTTTTTATGTTTTGTTTATTTTTAGGATAACAATATCTTCCTCCTTAATATAATCAGAGTTAATTACAAAAACAATGTGAAGACGCACTCCTCACTCGCGATGTTGAGAGAACAATTAAAAGCGAATTCAAATGATTACTAATTGTTTCTTTAAACCTCATATAATGATAACATTTCGGTGAGATTTACAAATTAAAATGTATTTTTTTCTGCATAATTATAATATTATTTATTATGTCATTTAAAAAGTTATTTTTAAAAATATATATAATAAATTTTTAAAAAGAAATTACCGAGATTATAGTATATTCATTTATTGTATTTAACATTACACTTCCTTTGAAATACTTTATATTAATTCATATTGTAGGTTTTAACACTACATGTACTATAAATGTATTTTTTTTAATTTTTACATCAATTTAAAATATTCGAAAATGATATTAAATTCGAATAAAATAACATTAGGGAAAATTCGAATAAAATAATTCACAGATTAAGATGGGAGGTCTGTGAGTGAGTCAATTTGGTGATTTATTACTACATAATTATTACTAATAAAATATATATAAACACAATGAATGTAAAATTATTTATTAACTATTACAGTTCATTCGATTGTTATTAATGATGTCTTTTTTATAACCAAAAATAACAAAACTGTTTTAAACTGTGAAGATAACAAATACAAAATGAAGAAAAACACTTTTTTCTCCGCTTATTTTAATAAATCTATCAATCTACTAAGGCTTACTTATCCTTATGGAGTGAGATCTAGCGACAGTGTGAAGGTAAACTTTCTATATATATTGCTTTACACACGGTGTAGTTTACTTATGGTTCATAAATTACGTTAATCAAAATCAATTAAACCCTATCTATCTTCCTTTTTGTCATAAGTGAGGTCATAAGGTAAAGTCTTCATTTTCTTTTTCTGATAGTGCACTATGCTTTACTACATTATACTATTCATTTATAAATTGTGTTTTTTTTTTACAAGTTTGTGCACATTTATCAGAAACTGACTCTATCAGAGACTTGATAAATATCAATTGAGCGATCAAAGATTTTACTTAAAGCAAATTCTTTAAGTAAAACATTTAAACACAACGTTTTTTTCTAATTATTTTTATAATAATAATAAATACTAACAAAGTAATAGTGTTTATTTATAGATAGTTGTACTAGATAGATAAAATAGGTATTTACACCAGTAACAATAGTCACCATAATTGTTTTCAAACTAACCATAAACCACATTTAGGAAAAAATGTATATCACATTTTTGAAAATGCTGCTTATGAAACTTCAAGCCTGATATTTGTTCCTACAAAATAAACTAGACTCTTCCGTACATATTTATAGGTGGTGTTTTAAATAATCCGCGAATCGATACCATAAGCTTATTTTGAGCAAAGGATTCAGGTAAAGGCATGAGATTATATATTTGTATAAATCAAGGTTACAACAATGTGACAACAGAATATATTTCAAAATATTTATATAGTTTTTACATGAAATAACGACCAACGAGATATAACAAGTTTCGACTTTTAAACAAAAGACCAGGTTAGTTCAGTAGTTCAGTAGTTAGTTAGGTTCCAAACGCGCCACACTGAGAAGAACAAACACAACAAACTTAGACGGTTTATTTAAATTGTGATCACTGTTTCACAAACGTCAACATATTTAGTAAGCAATGTACGAACAACTACAAAAATATAAACGTGGGAGTGAAGACTAATCTTAATATATAAAACACAAAGACTCTCACTGACTCACTCATTCATCGCTTTACAGCCCAAACCGTAATACCTAATACGTATAATACGTACTAATAACTGAAATTTGGACACAAGACGCCTGACATATTGAATAGGTGCAATAAGAAAGGATTTTGCAAAGGTCCAAACCGTTCCAAAGTTACAGCTAAAAAACTCTCCAAACTCTCTTCTCACATTGCATTGCGGTAAGAATTAAAATTATTTGGCCTACGAATAAACATAGTGAATGTTTATTCGTAGGAGTTTGTTATTACTTGTGATTATTTTCTATTTACCTACTACAGTATGTGATTATTTGTGATTATTTTCAATTTACCCACGTACAGTTTGTGATTATATGTGATAATTTTCAATTTACCCACAAACATTTGGTGATTATTTGTGATTATTTTCAATTTACCCACATATAGTTTAAGAATATTTGTAATTATTTTCAATTTACCCACATATAGTTTAAGATTATTTGTGATTTTTTTCAATTTACCCACAAACATTTGGTTATTATTTGTGATTATTTTCAATTTACCCACATAGTTTGTGATTATTTGTGATTATTTTATATTTACCTACATACAGTATGTGATTATTTGTGATTATTTTCAATTTACCCACAAACATTTGGTGATTATTTGTGATTATTTTCAATTTACCCACATATAGTTTAAGATTATTTGTAATTATTTTCAATTTACCCACATATAGTTTAAGATTATTTGTGATTTTTATCAATTTACCCACAAACATTTGGTTATTATTTGTGATTATTTTCAATTTACCCACATATAGTTTAAGATTATTTGTGATTTTTTTCAATTTACCCACAAACATTTGGTTATTATTTGTGATTATTTTCAATTTACCCACAAACATTTGGTTATTATTTGTGATTATTTTCAATTTACCCACAAACATTACGTGATTATTTGTGATTATTTTCAATTTACCCACAAACATTTTGTGATTATTTGTGATTATTTTCTATTTACCCACAAACAGTTTGTGATTATTTGTGATTACTTTCTATTTACCCACATAGTTTGTGATTATTTGTGATTATTTTATATTTACCTACATACAGTATGTGATTATTTGTGATTATTTTCAATTTACCATACAGTTTGTGATTATATGTGATTATTTTCAATTTACAGACATACAATTTGTGATTCTTTATTATTATTTGCCTAGTAAAGTGGGGGGAAATCAGCTAGTATGAAATATTTTACAGTTATTAACAGTTTTTATCGCTTACAATGGCAAATAATGTGAGACAGCTTTTAAAATAAAGAGAACGTCTGATTGTATTTTAACTTAGCCGAATTTAAGGAATTATAATTGTATGACATTGAAAAATACGGAGGCAGCGTTATAAAGGAGATTCCACAATTAATTTATAAAACAAACACCATTCTGTCCCGCCTTTTGACCAACACTAGAAGGTTATTTCCATTGAGTTTACCCTAAAACAAGGAACAGCAGAGATGTTTGTATAATTAATGAAAGTTCCTTCAGTTATGTATCGCTCACTCGATTTTATAGCAACTTTATTCGTGCTTACGGGGAATCAATTTATACTTGTTAATAGATTTACTAATTTATTAATTAAGTGATTCATATTCAATGATCATAGCGGAACTAGATATTAGGATATATGAAATAAACAACAGTCATAAATATTGACTCCAAAACCAAAAACAATAACAGTGTACACAGCAGTCCTACGTATGTATCATTTAATTGTTCTGAATTAGTTCTAAAATACATCCATGTCTATTATGTTTTAACCATATTTGTCCACTGGATAGTTTCATTATTACTCTTTGGGAATTAATGCAATTGCTATTAATTAATCTGTATATTGTGTATGTATCGCTTTCTTGAAAACTTGAACTTAACTGTACTTGATTATAAAATATACATATACATATTTATGAAATTGTCACATGAGCTGATATAATTACTATTTATATTAAGGTAAAGAAATGAAATCATTTGTCCATAAAAAAGGTATAATTAGAATAAAGTGGTACAAATTATCTGAAACTTATCGCAACTATCAATTCTCAAAATATTATGCTTAAAAATGTTTATGTCAAGATACGATATAATTAAGAGTCCTCTAAATATCACTTCCGCAGCTATTTTATTGTAATCGAGTTACTTTATATTATAACCCTTTGCACTCGAGAGGTGAGTCTCACTAACCATGCGTGGTGCTGCGGAAGTTGCATTTAAAATAAACTAGACTCGTCCATACATATGTATGGAAGAGTCTAATTTATTTTTTAAGGAACAAATATCAGACTTGAAGTTTCATAAGCAGCATTTTCAAAAATGTGATATAAATTTCACTAAATGTGGTTTATGGTTAGTTTGAAATTAATGAACAATAAGTGAACAACGTCGGGTGTAAAAGCAACATTTTAGAAAATTAACCTTCACATTGTCGCTAGATCTCACTCCGTAAGGATAAATTTGTCTTATTAGAATGATAGATTTATTAACATAAACCGACAAAAAAAAAATTTCTTGAGTGTGGGTTTATTATCTTATCAATTTAAAACAGCTTTTTTATTTTTGGTTATTCAAAAAACATCATTAATAACAGTAAAATGTACTGTAATAATTAATAAATAATAATATATTTATTGTATATATATACATATATATATATATATATATATATATATATATATATATATATATATATTCGTAGTAAACATGTAGTAATTAATGACTGACTCCCACGTCTTCTATTTCCGTGAACACAACTGCTGCATCTTTAAGAAGTCAGGTTAAAGTTAAAATTTTTAAATGTACATCGTTTAATACGTGAGATCAATCTGGGAAAAAATATTTTCCTTAACATTATATTATATTTAAATCTCCACAATAATTGACAGTGAGAACGTGGAATCGGCTATATTATTTGGTGACTTCAACGCGCATCCTGGTGAAAGGTTTACGAAGAAGCTGCTGAGTACTTGTACTGAGCAATCCAGGTATTGTATGGACTCTGAACTTTTGCCTTATGATACACACACATTCGTTTGTCAAGCTAGTGGTTCTATGTTTTTAATGTGACGTCAATATTGCTAGTCCTCAATTATTTGCCTGTGATGTCCTTTGTAATAAAGTGAAATGGGCTGAAATTTAATATACTTTTCTTAGTAAGAATTCGTGAAAATGAATTGAAAATGCTAAAAACAAGACAGTTCACAATGTAAAATGTATTATATTATTATATTAAACAAGATCTCAAAGATTTCATGTTTATATTTTCCAATACAATGATCAAATACAGCGGTATATGGTATTGCAATAACATTTTTTAAGAATAATTGAAATAGTATTAGCATTTTAAGAAGATAATAGAAAAAAATACTTTGAAAATATATTACTTCTTTACATTTATAAATTTGGGAGGCGAAAATATACAGTGAAATAAAATTTAAATAAAATTGTGAACTATATATATATATATATATATGAATAATATATACTCGTATGACTTTTGTTCTATAAACATGTTGGATTAATGACAAACATCACAACAACAAATTTCAACTAAAATGGTACATTTCCACGTAAAGATAAAATTCGTACCTCGTAACAAATATATATAGTTTGTTATAAATCTGAATAATGCAAATCTTGTGACACTTAGTAAATAAGGTTTAGGAGAAATGCGATCTCTTGGGTTCATCGCCGTGACAAATGGACGCTCTTGTACGTGAAAGGGAACTATGAACATGTTTCATAACACGACATACAACGTGGAGGAATTGTTACTTAGTTTTTATCAAACACAGACATAAGTGTCCAACACGTAATACTTCCTTGTGACAAGTAGAATGACTTGCTAAGAATAACACATACAGTTTACATTTAATAACAGTTATATATTATATAATAAATAATATTTAAATGAAATATGATAAATAAATTTACTGAATATTACTAAAATGTTATATCAATTAATATTTTAAAAGAATTAATCAAAGTAACATTTATGTCACCGCGTTTATTGCAGTCATTACTCAAACACACGTGCCGTAAACAAACTTCACACAATATTTATTACTATATTAATGATTTTACATTTAAATATTATTTCACAATTTTAAGTCAAGTTAATATTTAAGGAACATTCATATTAAATGTTTGTATTTATTTTGTTTATTTTTATAATAATAATGTCTTACTCTTTAATATAATGAGAGTAAATTACAAAGACAACGCGGAAGACGCACTCCTCACTCGCGCCGCCTTTAAGAGTACAATTAAAAGCAAATTAAAATGGTTCCTAATTGTCTTAAAACCTCAAATAACGGTAACATTGTGGTGACACTTACAAATTAAAATATATTAATATTTACAATATTATTTACTATATCATTTTAAAACGTTCTTAGTTAACAAAATCATTATAATAAGTTTTAATAAGAAATTACCGAGATTATACTAAATTCATTTAATATAAATATTATATTAAACTTTCTTAGAAATACTATACTAATTTATATTGTAAGTTTTAACACTATATGCACTACATTACATTTACCTTTTTCTATTTTTACATCATTTTAAAATATTAAAAAATTATAGTAAATTCGATTAATATAATGTTAGGGAAATAATTTTATACAGATTGATCTCGTGTATAAAACGATGTACATTTTAAAAAAACTTAAACTTTAACCTGACTTCTTAAAGATACTGCAGTTAACATAGTTATGTTCACAAAAAGATGAGATGTGGGAGTCTGTGAGTGAGTGAATTTGAGAATTAATTATTACATAATTACTACTAATATACTAACACAATAAACGTCTAATTATTCATTAATAAGTAAATATAAAATAAAAACCATTATTTTTTCTCGACATATTAAATAGATTTGTCAATCTAGTAAGACAAATTTATCCTTTCGGAGTGAGATCTAGCGACAGTGTGAAGGTTAACTTTTTATATATATTGCTTTTACACCCGACGTTGTTTACTTATGGTTCATTAATTACGTTAATCAAAATTAAACCCATTTCTCACTGTGACAGGATAGAAAATATAAGGTTATCCTTTTAGTCACAAGTGAGGTCATAAAATAAGGTCTTCATTTTCTTATTCCGATACTGCACTATACACTATCCATTTACAAATTGTTTATATTTTTTCAGAAGTTTGTGTACATTTATCAGACCTCTAAATGGCGTTAGCTTTTATTAAAACTATTAAACACAGCGTTATTTTCTAATTGTTTTAAATAAAAAAAGTAATAGAATTTATTTATAGATAGCTGTACTAGATAAATAAAATACGTATTTTTACCAATAACATTAGTTACAAGTATAGTTTTTCAAACTAACTACAAACCCCATTTAATAAAATATATTTTGAAAATGCTGCTTATGAAACTTCAAGTAATATTTGTTCTTACAAAATAAACTAAAATCTTCCATTTATACGTGGTGTTTTAAATAATCCGCAGATCGATACCATAAACTTATTTTGAACAAAAGATTCAGATTGTATATTGTATGTAGGCATGAGATTATATATTTGTATAAATCAAGGTTACAAGAATGTGGCATCAAAATATATTTCAACATATTTATATACTTTATAAATTAAATAACAAGCAACAAAATATAACAAGTTTCGACTTTTCGACAAACGATAATATAAATGTGGCAGTTAAACCCGGTAAAAAATATTTTGTAGTTATTAACAGTTTCATATTGCTGACAATGACAAATAATGTTACAGAGCTTTTAAAATAAAGATAACGTCCGATTGTATTTTAACTTCACCGAATTTAAGGTACCATAATTGTAGGAAATTGAAAAAAGCGCAGGCAGCATTATAAAGGAGATTCCACTTTGTCCCGCCTTTTAACCAACAACCAACCAACCAAATAGAAGGTTATTTACACTGACTTTACCTTAAAATAAGGAAAAAGTAAAGATGTTTGTATAATTAATGAAAGTTCCTTCATTAATATATCGCTCACTAGATTTTATCGCAACTTTGTCCATTGTTATGGAAAAATAAATGTATACTCATAAAAGATTGACTGACCGATTGACTGATTTATTTAATAATTTATGCATTTTTTCAATTTTTAAGGCGAAAATAAATATTACTTTAATCGAATTACTTTATATAATAATAAATTAACATTTCATACTTGAATCGCGGTAACTAAGTACAATTTGCAATTAATAAAAAATATTTTATCAGTGTCAAAGTTTAAAAATAATCTTAATTTATAATTACAATCGCTAAATAAAAGTAAATATCTTTTTGTCTATGTAATATTTAATAGATCACAATATATAATTACTATTTCACGCTACAGGTTCGGCTAATTTCAAAACAGAAAAAGATGAACTGCAGCAAAACAAAAGTTATTGTAGTATGTGTTGTACACATCAATTAAGAGACAACCTTTTTTTCTATAATTTCTTGGTTTAACGCTTAATTTTACACGTTAGTTACTTAAAACTTTTATTAACATAAATTTCATTTTTATTTTCAGTTTGTTTACTTAGTACTGTTATTGACGGGTATTAAATCCTGGGTGTATGGAGCACCGAATATTAAATAAAACACTGTGTAAATTGGTGAACTGGTGTATATTCCTCCAATCTCGTTTCGGCGGTAAAAGTAGTATATGTATGACAGCAAATGTCAGTGTCACATTCCGACATCACCCGATGCGATCAGGAATGGAAGTATAACAACGGGAGTACTCTTGAATAAGGGCGATACGACAAATAGGATTTTCTAAGTTGTGAACACACAAACTTGCGTCTTTTGGGAATTAAACTGAACAAGGTTTAGTTCATGCCACTTTGAGACCATCCCCATTGAAGGTCTCAACAGCAAACAAAAGTTTCATTCGGCACTCGTTAACATTTTACCGAGAGAACGCTGCAGCGTCGAATATACCACATCCTCAGAGCTATTTTCCGCACCACAATGTATGGTGGAGATATACAACAATATCATTGATGTGTAGAAAGAACAGAGTTAGAGATAGTACACAACTTTGAAGTATACCAGCGTTTATGGGCATAGTATCCAAGAAAAACGTCGAGAACGACCTCTTTGTTCCGTTCAGTGAGAAAGATATTGGCTCACTTGCATGAACTATCGGGAATCCCGTAGGAAGGAAGCTTCGAAAGAAGCCCCTTATATCATACACAATCGAAGGCTTACCCAGGTTAACTGCCAGAGCCTCTACATTTCTGGCAATAACCGCCCCCTAACGGTGCTTAAGTTATAAAGGAAAATCATCAGAAGATCGACTATGGCTAAAACCATATTGCCGGTCATTGATCTACTGGCGATCCTCGATGTACTTTAGCAACTGTTGATTAATGATGCTCTATATTATTTAAATGAGAAAAAAAGTAGTGGCGATAGGTCTGTAGTTGTAGTAGCTGGGTCCTAGCTATCACCTCTTCTGAGAGTTTTCCCCTAGTATACTTAGAAAGCGCCGAAAACTTGTGTGTGCGAGAAGGTTATTTTACCAGCTGGTCCCCAATTTTAACATGTTTAAACTTTGCTCTAGTAATTGGCCGTTTGAAACGTCTGAAGGCACGGTTATATTTTATAGTGATATACAATTTTAGTAACTTTTATCTTCTTCCCCTTATCCCAATTTCTGACTCGGTGCAGTATGTTTTTTCTTTCCATACTCGTCATCTTTAAAAAGTCTCAGTTCTAGCGATGGATACAGCTATTTTCGTTCTCTTCTTACATCTTATGTAGATCATTTTCGTCTCTTCTTTGATACTTTCACTATCATCCAATTATTCCTGCCACTGCTTAAACGATCTCCATCTTTCTTCTCTTTCCAAACTTTTCGCATATCTCCATTCCACTACCACGTTTCCTTACTTATCATACCTTTTCGTATCGTTTCGCCTAACAATACATTCTTTTGCTATACTTCTAATCCATTCCGCCATTTTGTTCCAACTATCGTTCACAGATTTTTATTCTACACCGCTCTTGTCTATAAATTTATCAAACACTCCTTTTTTAAATTGACATTCTTCCTTCTCTAACAAATAACATTTAAGTAACTTTCAGTAAATTATTTATCATATTTATTATATATATTATATATCTCAAAACACACGATGGTGCTGAAGCGCGGCAACCGCCGGTAATATCTTCGGTTTTCACTTCGGATAGAGTTTACCCTCACACATCCCATGGTGAACCATTGAATGCGAATCACCAGGAGTCCATAACCATCCGGACGCGTCTTAGCATTCCCACTATTAAACAATCGACATGGAAAATACACGACCAAAATATAGCGGATCTGTTAGAGCACCCGGGCTCTAACCAGGTACTCAACGCGCAAGTAGAGACTCTACAAAATACGATTTTTGACTACTTCAATATAGTTAATTTGTACGCTGTAGAAGTAGGAGCGAGAGGTATAACAGCAAAATCTCTCTACAACTTATTTAAGGATCTCGGCCTTTCTAGAACGATCATCAGTTCATTTCTGGAACGTATTTCAAAGGCGGCTTTAGTAGGTTCTTACGATATTTGGTTAGGTAGGGAGAGGAGCGTAAACAGTGAAGGTGAGCGTGTATGCGCATAGTAAAGGGGCCCCTTAAACCTACATCTGGGTCGCAAGTCCCAGGCATTGTTTGCGCTCCTCTTCTTGCAACGCGATGGGCCCGGCACCCGCACGGTGAATCCATGGAATGCTAAGAAGCTTCGTCTCGTCTCAAATTATTATTATATTTTATACAACTGTGATTAAATTTAAAATATATGTTTTATTCTTAGCAATTCTTTCTACTTCATCATTATAAGTAAGTAATACGTGTTGGATATTAATGTCTGCGTGTGTGTGTGGGTGTGTGTTGTGTTTAAGTAACAATTCCTCCACGTCGGGTGACGTGTTAGGAAACACGTTCAAAGTTCGCTTTTATGTAAAAAAAGCGTCCATTTGTCATAGCGATTAACCCCAGAGATCGCATTTCTTCTAACCTTCTTTACAAACTATATATATTTGTTACAAGAGGCAATAAATTTTGTGTTTACGTGTATATTATGATAGTTAAAAATTGTTGTTGTAATGTTTGTCATATTATTATTTAATATGTTCCAAACGTGTATAGAATATAAGTTATATATAAGTAAAGGTTTTATTATCCGTGGGTTGGTAGTTTGCAATTTCATTTAAAATTTATTTCAGTACATATTTTCAGCACCCGAATATATAAAAGTAAAGAAAGAATATATTTTCAGAGTATGTACTTTTATCTGTAATCTTGAAGTGCTAAGGTTACTATTTCCAATATTCTTAAAAGGCCTGTGGCATGTTATTGTGGTACTACGTATCTCTTTATATGATACACCGATCTATTGGTAATATAATACAAATATAATACTAATTGTACTGTAAGTTGTGTTGTCTTTACCAATTATATTTTATTCTAACGGATACGTTCTCTAGTATATTTAAGTCGATACTACGAAACAAATTGAAAATGATGTTAAAATGTATGTTATTTCATTTTTAAAAAGTTTAATTATTAAATATTAAATGTCTATTTATCATAAAATAAAGTAACTAAATTACAAGAAAATATCTGCGGAATTGAAATTTGGAGAACTCTTAATAATATCGTATCTTGGAATGAACATTTTCAACATAATAATATAAGAATCTAAAACAGAGAATGTTCTTTGTTAATTTGTATCACTTTGTCTTAATCATACCCTTTTGTTGACAAATGATTTAATTTCCTTCACCTATTAATGCTATACCTACTATGTAATTAACTTTGCATTACTTTACAATACCTTACTCTATTGAATAATGTAAATAGTAAATAGTATTCGCTCTTATGTGTCAAATCAATGAATATATCATAATCAAGTTTTCAATGAATCGATACATGGTTATTCACAAATATAGTTTAATGTATTAATTCCAATAACAATAATTTCTTAGATTTAGATTAAGAGTAATAATGAAACAATTTAGGGGATAAATACATTTGTAATGTAATAGAAATATATATATATTAGAATTAAATCAGGAACAACTGATCGATACACAGAGGGACTGCTTCCGTTCACATTGTTAATGAGTTTGCTTTCAGTAGTCAATATGTAATAGCACTATATTACTGTTACTGATATTTTACGTTTTCAATATTAATAATATCAACAGTATAAATTAATATTCCGTAAACACGGGCACAGTTGTGACTAGTGAGTGATACATGAATGGAGGAACTTTCATTAAGTATACAAACATCTTTACTTTTCCTTGTTTTAAGGTAAAGTCAGTGTAAATAACCTTCTAGTGTTGGTCAAAAAGCGGGACAAAATGGTGTTTGTTTTATAAATTAATTGTGGAATCTCCTTTATAACGCGGCCTGTGCGTTTTTCAATGTCCTACAATTATGTTTCCTTAAACTTGGTTAAGTTAAAATCAGAGTCTATCTTTCGTTTTATTTTAAACTATATGGAATATAATATGTTGTAGTAGAATGTATAAAATTAAAAGTCTCATTAATTCATATTTGATATCAAACAGGATATTCATATTAATAATGATTGACGAAATGTCGTACATCGTTACATTTTTATTGATTCTATTTTATTTTATCTCTTGCTTAATCTTTACTTGAATTCTTTGTTGAATATGAGCGTATGGGAATCGATCTGTCGATTATATAAAACAAACCATTAAATATATACGCTATATGATAATATAAATTCGGTAAAAAAGAAATATTGGTGGCTTGGTCACAAAAAGTTTTTATGAAGCAATTTAGAAAATGTGTGTAGATTGAGAGTGTATAGGCGTAACTTGCGAAATTACTAATACAAATAAATTGAATTACATTTTTCATATTAAATTTTTAAATATAAAAAACGACGGCGAAAACGGCGCGAAAACGGACTTGAAATGCCTTACGTGCGGGAAAATTTACAAAAGACGAGCCTGGTTTATTAAAAACATCTCAAAACACACGATGGTGCTGAAGCGCGGCAATCGCCGGTAATATCTTCAGTTTTCACTTCGGATAGAGTTTACCCTCATACATCCCATGGTGAACCATTGAATGCGAATCACCAGGAGTCCATAACCATCCGGACGCGTCTTAGCATTCCCACTATTAAACAATCGACATGGAAAATACACGACCAAAATATAGCGGACCTGTTAGAGCACCCGGGCTCAAACCAGGTACTCAACGCGCAAGTAGAGACTCTACAAAATACGATTTTTGACTACTTCAATGAGCACTATCCACCTTCGAATCGTTATGCTCACAAGTATAAAGAAAACGGTTTTAAATTGAAAATGAGAAGGAAAAAAAGGGACCTCATAAAGAAACTTCGTAGGGCCAAAGCCATGGGCGACAACCAACTTAGTCACCAACTGTCTAGGGCATTAAGGTCAATTCTTAAATTAATACAAGGCATATCACAACAAATAACAAAAAACCGTGATAGCTTTGACCGGGCAAAACACGAAGTAGACTTTGATAAAAATCCTTTTAAGTCCTTTTGTCCTCATTCCCAAAAGCGACAATGTCTCGGATCCTAGGGACACTAGACCGATAGCTCTAACAAATACAATATCAAAAATATTTTTTTCTTTTTTACAAACAAAAATGACGCAATTCATGATAAATAATAAATATTTCGGGCCTTATCACCAGAAAGGGTTTTTGCCTGGCATTTCTGGATGCCTCGAACATAACACGTTACTATCGGAAAGCCTTAAAGATGCCAGAAATAGTGAAAGACAAATAACGGTATGTTGGATAGACTTAGAGAACGCTTTCGGGTCGGTACAACATGAACTGATGATGTTCGCGCTAAGGTGGTATAACTTTCCTACGTTAGTAAGTGACATGATTGCATCATATTATTCAAAATTAAAATTTTCCATAATCACAAATGAAAATCATTCCAAACCATTAAATTACAACATAGGTTTATTTCAAGGTTGTTGTATTTCTCCAATTATATTTAACATAGTGATCAATATTTTAATAGATAAATTAATTAAAAACGAAAAGAAATGGGGTTATCGGTTTAGGTTTAACAATAAATACACAGAATCCATACTAGCATTCGCAGACGATCTCGCGATACTGACACGTAATCCAAAACAATGTCAGCTACTTTTAAATGTTGTGGAGGATTTCTGTGCTTGGACGGACGGATTGAGGACAAAACCCAATAAATGCTACAGTCTGTGTCTGGGTAGGCGGAACACCAGATATACCTCTTACGATCCGGGTCTTATAATAGGGGGTAAGTGCGTTACTACTATTACCGACGCAGCTCCGTTCAAATTCTTAGGCAAAAAAATCGATTACCAAGGGCGTACTCCATCTTTAGATATAATAGTCGATAGCTTTTTGAATGATCTTAAAAAGGTAGACAATCAGCCAATAAGTAACATCTAAAAGGCTTGGATATACGATAATTATTTAACATCACGTTTAAATTGGCCTTTCCTCGTTTACGATATTAATAAGACCCTTTTGTTAAAGTTAGATGCAAGCGTCATAAGGACATTGAAGTCATGGCTTGGGTTAGCGCATCCAGCGGACTCTTCTACCTTATTTAGAGACCGACACAATTTTGGGTTAAAATTAAAGAAACCATCGGAACTCTATAAACACCTAAGAGTGACCAAGAGACACTGTATGATACTGTAACATCTCTCCCAAAAGATAAAATTGCCGCAGAGCTGGAATCACGACTTCAATTCCATAAACAATTTATGATAGGTGATCAAACAAATAAAGCAGGGCTAGGATCAAGTAGGAAAGAACCAGACATAGAAATAATAAAATCCTTTATTCGGCACGATGAAAATGATAATTACCGGTTGCACGCGATGAGCCTAGAATTGCAAAACAAATGGGTGACCATAGGAGATTTTTGTATTCCATTAGCTTTACGATGGCGCACCCTGCTTCATGATTGGTCCCCAGCATTATTAAAATTTTATCTTAATGCATTCCAAATGACTCTCCCAGATCAAAGTAACTTAGTAAGATGGGGCAAAGCCACCGAAAAATCTTGCAACATCTGCGGGGAGGCAGTAGGAACCGCGAAACACTTGCTAGTAGGGTGTAGGGTACTATTAAATAGAGGTAAATACTCGCGTCGCCACGATAAAGTATTAGAAATCATACGAGAAGCGGTTAGTCTTTCTGTAGCAAGAGCGCAGAGGGGTATAACAACCACCAAAAAATCAGTAGAGTTCGTAAAGGCAGGTTCGTCCAAAAAATCTAAATTAAAACCTTATTCCATCTTGGACGCGTCTCCTGATTGGACTCTCATGATGGACACGTATGTAAGGCAATACAAAATCCCCGGGGATGTTTGTGTTTCGTCATCTAGGCCGGACTTATTCCTGTATTCAAAACAACTAAGGCGCGTTATACTTGTGGAGCTTACTGTACCCTGGGAAACAAACATACCCAAAGATCATACATTTAAGCTTAACAAGTATTACGAACTGTGTAACGAACTGATCAGGAATAAATTTATAGTTAATTTGTACGCTGTAGAAGTAGGAGCGAGAGGTATAACAGCAAAATCTCTCTACAACTTATTTAAGGATCTCGGCCTTTCTAGAACGATCATCAGTTCATTTCTGGAACGTATTTCAAAGGCGGCTTTAGTAGGTTCTTACGATATTTGGTTAGGTAGGGAGAGGAGCGTAAACAGTGAAGGTGAGCGTGTATGCGCATAGTAACAGGGCCCCTTAAACCTACATCTGGGTCGCAAGTCCCAGGCATTGTTTGCGCTCCTCTTCTTGCAACGCGATGGGCCCGGCACCCGCACGGTGAATCCATGGAATGCTAAGAAGCTTCGTCTCTCTGTGTTTTAATTAATTAATTAATGTTAATAATTGTATGTTATTTACAAATCTCAACTTGTGTTAGTCAAGACTAAAGGCATTCTGACTAATAAATAAAAACTTTGTAGGATAAATAGACAATTCCTAAATGTTTCAAATAATCTACCCTTAAAAAGACACTATAAAAACTTTATCAAAATCTTTTAGGTGGATTTAGACTAATTGCAAAAAGGGAAACTTTATTTTGGCAAATACGGTACCAGTTTTTTGTGAGAAGAAGGTTTCGTGATTTTCATTTCTAAACAGTAAGCAACGTCGGGTGTAAAAGCAAAATATATAGAATATAAACACTTTCACGTTCATTCTGTTCAAATTATTATTTTAAAAATAAACTGAAAATTATGAATATTTAAATTTACAAACAAATATTTATTTACTATAAAATATTATAAACTGAAATAATTTTTAAATGCCAAAATGTAAAACAATCGAATAATATTGTGTGAGGTTTGATTCATAATTAAGATATATCTAATACTAACAGATCCGTATATATACATATACTATCTGAATCCCGCACACTTTTAATTTGGATGTGAATTTTATATAGAGAAATATAATTCCATTCAGTGAATACACAGATTTCCACATCACCTATGAGGTACTGTGTATTGGGTTGTGTTCCCGTTACGTAATGTGGCGGGATCCCCAGTAGACCTACAGCCCGAAATAATTGCCAGCATGTAGCTATAGACAAATTTTGTTTTTTTTATAATATTTTTTTATTTTTCAATTATATAAAATTCAATATCGTAATCAAATATAGTTTTACGTCGTTGAGTTTTTATTTACGACAATTTTTGATTTTTAAACTTCAACTTTCTGCTCCCCCCCCCCCCCCAACTTCATGTAAATTCTGGTTGCCATGGTAACCGATATCATAGTATCCGTTGTCAAGGTAACCGTTGGCATGGTAGGTGTGGCTATGGTAAACATTGGTATGGTAACCTTTGCTATAGTAACTTTTACCCTCAACTATGATTATGATTTAATAATAAAATCTCTGTAGCTATAAGGCCGATTGACTTGAAATCTGTTATTGTGATAATTTTAGGTATTCCGTAATATCCGTTCTTAATGGACGTCTACGTCACAAAAATGTAACTATATAACTATGTAATATTTTAAGTTAATTGGACAGATAGTTTCAGAGATTTCGTGATGAGCCAGCGAGTGGTAAATCGCTTATATATGTATAGATATAGTATCGCAACAACATGCCACGAATCTAAAAAAATAATTGATAAATATAACAATACTGCATAAAAGTACTATCAAAATATATTCTTCCTTAACTCTTATATATTTGGGTGGAGAAAAGATATGTGGAACTAAATGTTAAACAAGATTGTAAATTAACATTACAGATCTTTATTTATATGTAACTTATAGTCTATACACGTTTGTTTGTTTAATATGACATTACAACAACAACTTACAACTAAAATGGTTCATTCCCACGTAAAGAGAAAATTTATTGTACCTTGTAACAAATATATATAGGTAGTTTTTTATAAATCTGAATAAAGCAAATCTTGTGACACTTAGTAAAGACGGTTCAGGAGAAATGCGATCTCTTGGGTTCATCGCCGTGACAAATGGTTACTCTTGTACGTGAAACTTTGAACATGTTTCATAACACGTCACAACACGGAGGAATTGTTACTTTGTTTTTATCATAAGTATCCAACACGTAATACTTATGACAAGTAGAATGACTTGCTAAAAATAACACGCAGTTTACATTCATTCACAGTTATATATTCTATAATAACTTTACTGAAACTTACTATTTGTATTTTTCAATTAATCAGAGTAACATTTATGTCACCGCCTTTATTGCAGTCATTTTTCAATCGCACGTGCTGCAGATAAACCTCACACAATATTTATTTACTATTTTGATGGTTTTATAGTTTCATATTTTATATTTTGAAATATTATTTCAATTTATTATATCGTTGAAATAACCTCAGTGTTTATGAACATTTATTAGGGTAAATAAATATCGTTTGTAATTTTAGTAAGAGATATAACGATTCTTGTAAAAGATTTAGTTAAATAAAACATTACAATTTTATGTAAATTGACTGAAATATAACACAAAGGATGTTTAATTATTTATTAACTATTACAGTTCATTCGACTGTTATGAATGATGTTTTTTTATAACCAAAAATAAACTAGGGGCGCCAACAAACCTTCAATTTCGACTCGCTGCGCTCGCGAAATCTCGGGTGCCGTTTGCATATTGAGCGAAGCGAGCCCAGTATATTGACTCATCGTTTCCTATTGACTTCGATGGGATATCGTTTTTTTACATAATATTTAAAAAAAAATTTCGAGGCTATTTTTCAAATATTTTTTTTTAAACCATCATCTAATGTGTGTCTTTTTGATTGCAAAGTCTCATAACTTTCCGTCAAGTTTTCGAGCCAATTCGTGACAAAGAATGTAAAAAGTCTCCAGTAAAACGCTCCGCTCACTTCGTTCGCTTCGCTCAAAAAACTGTTTTAAATTGTGAAGATAATAAACAATGAAGAAAATCATTTTTTTTGTCGGTTTATTTTAATAGATCTATTAATCTACTAAGACAAATTTATCCTTATGGAGTGAGATCTAGCGACAGTGTGAAGGTTAACTTCCTATATATATTGCTTTTACACCCGACGTTGTTTACTTATGGTTCATTTATTTAGTTAATCAAAATCAATTAAACCCTTTTCTCACTATGTTAGGATAGCAAAAAAACTTTTCCTTTTTATCATAAGTAAGGTGATAAGGTAAGGTATTCATTTTGTTATTCCGATACTGCACTATCACTATCTGTTTACAAAATGTTTTTTTTTTTAGAAGTTTGTGAACATTTATCAGATGCTAACCTTTCAATTGACATAAGCTTTAATTAAAACATTTATATACAACGTTATTTTTATTATTTTTTATCAAAACAGTAATACAATTTATTTAAACATAGTTCTACTGGTTATGAGATAGGTATTTTCACCAGTAACATTAGTCACCAGTATAGTTTTCAAACTAACCACAATTAGTAAAATATATATCTACATTTCTGAATATGCCACTTATGAAATTTCAAGCCTGATATTTGTTCTTACAAAGTAAACTAGAATCTTCCTTATTTATAGGTGGTGTTTTAAATAATCCGCGAATCGATACCATAAGCTTATTTTGAGCAAAGGATTCAGGTAAAGGAATAAGATTATATATTTGTATAAATCAAGGTTACAACAATGTGACATCAAAAGATATTTCAAAATATTTATATAGTTTATAAATAGAATAACGACCAACAAAATATGATAAGTTTCGACTTTTCGACAAAAGACAATATTTATTTATTTGTTTATATCTTTTCTACTTTGAATATAATCACTAGTGTATGTCAAATGGGAGTGGCAGGAGGGCCTATTTTGATTCGAAATAAGCCCTTATCTAAAAACAGTCTCCAACTTAAAATAAGGATACGAGGTTTCCAAACCCGCCACATTAAGAAGAACCACACAACAATCACAGCCGGTTTATATTTTACTGTGAACACTGTTTCAAAAACTTTGATATATTTAGTGAGCAATGAACGAACCAAGCATAAATATATAAATGTGGGATTTAAGTCTAATATGAAATATTGTTTGTATATTTATTAACAATTTCATATTGCTTACAATGACAAATAATGTTGGACAGCTTTTAAAATAAAGAGAACGTCTGATTGTATTTTAACTTAACCGAGTTTAAGGAATCATAATTGTATGACATTGAAAAATGCCGAGGCAGCGTTATAAAGGAAATTCCATAATTAATTTATATAACAAACACCATTTTGTCCCGCCCTTTGACCAACATTAGAAGGTTTACATTGACTTTACCTTAAAACAAGGAAAAAGCAAAAATGTTTGTACAATTAATGAAAGCTCCTTCAGTTATCTATCGCTTACTCGATTTTATTCCAACTTTATTCGTCCTTACGTGATAAGTTTATACTTGTTAATATTTACTAATTTATTAATTAATTGATTCATATTTAATGATCACAGCGGAACTAGATATTAACGCTTTATATAAAATAAAGTAGAATTAATAAATATTGACTCCTAAAAGCAAATACAATAACAATGTACCCATATGTGTAACATTTAATTGTTTATTATGTTTTAGGCATATTTGTCCACTAGATAATGTCATTATTATTCTTTGGGAATCAATGCATTATTATTGCAATTACTATTATTAGTTAATCTGTATACTGTGAATATAAACGTATCGCTTTCTTTAAAACTTGCACGAAACGGAAGTTGATTATAAAATATACTTATTTATATATTTAAGATATAATTAAGAGTCCTCGAAATTTCACTTCCGCAGATATTTTCTTGTAATTAAGTTACTGTATATTATACTAAATAAACATTTCACATTTAAATCGTTTAAATTAATTAAATACTATAAATTTTAATAAGTCATTTTAAAATTAAAACTAATGTTTTAAAGGTAAAATAAATTATTAATTATTTAATTATCTTCACGCCATATCCCTTGCGGGGTAGCTAAAGACGACGGAGCACCAAACCTCTTTCGCCTCCGCCACAGACATCAACCTCTTCATACGTGCCCTCCGGGGGGTCCTCATGCTTTTACATGACCTTCCTCCAGTATCAAAGCTACTGTGTTTTTGAAGGTCACTCGAGGCCTCCCCCTGTCTCTCTTACCGCTCTCACTTTTCCTATATAAATCTTTTTTACCATTCTTTTATCACTCATTCGTTCGACGTGCCCAAACCACCTGAGCACGTTCTTCTTCATTCTCACCGTGACATCTTCGCTAGTACCTGCCATTCTGTGGATCTCTTCACTACGGATTTGTGTACAGCCAAACGTGCAGCTATGCTGACGTTTCGCCATCTCAACGATGCAGCCAAAGCACCGTTAACTCTGTTACCGGCAGCAATACGTCTTTCCACATCCATTTCGTATCTTCCGTCTCTGCTAAACACACTTCCCAAATATACCACTTCATTCACTTGTTCTGGTACCTTACCATTCACGTTGATCTTACATTCTGTTCTTTCTTCATTTCTTTCAAATGCCTGCAAATCGCATTCTGATGATGCAAAGAGCACTGCATCATCTTCATATAGCAAGCAATTGACCTTAAGGTCACCTACTTTCACTCTACAACTATCCAAATACAAATTGAACAACCAAGCTGACGTAGCGCAACCTTGCGTAACACCCGATTGGATGTCAAACCTGGGCGATATGAGAGCTCCTACTCGCACACAGGATGAGTAATCTCTGTAAAGAGACTTTATAGCCTGTAGCAAGGGTCCGCTCACATTGTATGGGGGCAGTATCTCCCATAGTTTATTTTTCACAACCCTGTCAAACACCTTTTCAAAATCCACAAAAGCAAGCACAAAAAACCTTTTGGTTTAGAGTCAAAAACTTTTCCGTGATCATGCACAGGGAAAAGATCTGATCTACCTCTTCCAGGTCTAAAATCTCCTTAGGCCTCCCACAACAGACTTTCAGATCTCTCTTGCATTCTTCTCGCTAATATTTTAGCATAAAGTTTACCGTCCAAGCTAATCAAACTGATAGCCCTATAGCTTGCACTTTATAGTCTATTATCTGTGAATCTTTGCCTTTATACAAAGGTACGATGACTGCACCTCGCCAATCGTCTGGGACCTCCCCGGAGTGCCAGCATAAATTTCACAAAAACCAGAACAAGTCCAAGACGCGTGGCCCACCATATTTGATCATCTCAGCAGTAACTTCATCTGCTCCTGCTTTACCATATTTCAGGCTTCGAATCGCGCTATCCACCTCTTCCAAACTGGTTTCACCATCGGTTACATCCGGACTCAGCATTTCGCTGGTACTCAAGGCCGAGGCGTCCTCACATTCATACGTCTCCTTGTAGAATTCCGCCCACCGCTACAAAACGTATGCTTGCTCTGTTAAGATTTCACCGCTCTTCAAAAGCACACCTTTCATTCTACAACCTCGAGAAACACTAGCTTTTCGCCAGAAAAGCTTCGTGTTTTGCCGGAAGTTGTTCGTCAACCTTTCATCCCTTTCTCCCTCCGAATTTTCACGCTTCATCTTTATAAATGCTTTCATTTTGTGCTTTTGCAGCTTGTACTCTCTTTGTCTTATCTCTCTCATACTTTTATCCTTACCCGAGGCTTTATAATCCAGCCATGCTTTCTTCTTTAACTCCACAGCGTCTTTAACTTCATCATCCCACCATTCATCGCGCTTTTTAATAAAACTTCTTTTCCTTTTACCACAAACCTCTGTCGCTACTTAAAACATCCCTGACACTCTCCCAAAACTCCTCGAGTTCGCTCACTGGAGCTGAGGATACTGGCGCATAAATGGCTAAAAATAATACTCTTGTTATCCCCAGCTTAAAGCGAATCCAAATATTTCGCCTTTTCGCTTAGTCTTAAACACACAAATAACATCGAGATCTTTGTCATCTATCACATCTAATAATTCATTCATCTTCTGCTCCATTCCTCCTTTTACATTCCACGTAGCTATTTGTAGCTCTGTCCTCCACGTCCCGTCGTTCGGAACATGGCGTATTGGTTGGTGGTACCCAACGCCGCATTCGTATTGTTATAATAAATTTAATATTTTCAATACATTAAATAGTAATTACAAAAAATTAAATAATAATTTAAAAATAATATTAAGCCTTTAATAAATGAAATGTATGTTTAAAACATTTAATAAAATTAAATTTCTATGAAAATTATAATTATTTTTTACAGTTCATAATTAATTACGCTTACCTTTACACATCGTCTTGTTATAAAATTAAATAAAATGAAGTAAAATTTTATTTAAGTTCTTTCTTAATATTTCATTTAAAACGCCTTTAACAAGAAAAGTTAATCGAGAATTATTTGTACATAACGCGTTATACGGTCATATCTGCGCGTTACACAAGATTATTCCTACAACGCGTTTTTTTTTTCATATAACGCGGAACGAATCTACCGTATTACAGGGCGGGGGGGGGGGGGGGGTATTTTGTATCTTTGTTCATGTCATCATTTAAAGAAGACTTTTTTACTATTTAACGTAAATTGTAATTACACTTTAATTTACTCTTCTTTAGTAAGAATTCGTGAAAATGAAACGAAAATGCTAAAAACAACATAACTCACAATGTAAAATGTATTATATTATTACATTAAACAAGATCTCAAAGATTTCATGTTTATATTTTCCAATACAATGATCAAATACAGCGGTATATGGTATGTAATAAAATTTTTTAAGAATGTTTGAAATAGTATTAGCATTTTAAGAAGATAATAGAAAAAAATACTATGAAAATATATTACTTCATTACATTTATATATTTGGGAGGTGAAATTAAATTTAAATAAAATTATGAACAATAACCCGACATATAACAATATATATGACTTTTATTCTATACACATGTTGGTTAATGACAAACATCACAACAACAAATTTCAACTAAAATGGTACATTTCCACGTAAAGATAAAATTCGTATCTCGTAACAAATATATATAGTTTGTTATAAATCTGAATAAAGCAAATCTTGTGACACTTAGTAAAGAAGGTTTAGGAGAAATGCGATCTCTTGGGTTCATCGCCGTGACAAATGGACGCTCTTGTACGTGAAAGGGAACTATGAACATGTTTCGTAACACGACATACAACGTGGAGGAATTGTTACTTAGTTTTTATCAAACACAGACATAAGTGTCCAACACGTAATACTTACTAATGACAATTAGAATGACTTGCTAAGAATAACACATACAGTTAAAGCTTAGTTAACACTTGTATATTATGTAATAATATTTATATAAAATATGATAAATAAATTTACTGAATGTTACTAAAATTGTATATCAATTAATATTTTAAAAGTATTAATCAAAGTAACAATAATGTCACCGCGTTTATTGCAGTCATTATTCAAACACAGGTGCTACAGACAAACTTCACACAACATTTATTACTATCTTAATTTAAATAATAATTTCACAGTTAATATTTAAGGAACATTTACATTATATGTACGTATTTTTTTTGTTTATTTTTAGGATAACACTGTCGTACTCCTTACTATAACGAGAGTTAATTACAAAAACAATGCGAAGACACACTTCTCACTCGCACTGTTGAGAGAACAATTAAAAGCAAATTAATATGATTCCTAATTGTTTCTTCAAACCTCATAATATAATAATAACCTTTCGGTGACACTTACAAATTAAAATGTATTTTTTTCTGCATAATTACAATATTATTTATTATGTCATTTGAAAAAGTTATTTTTAAAAAATATATATAATAAATTTTTAATAAGAAATTACCGAGATTATAGTATATTCATTTATTGTATTTAAAATTAAACTTCATTTGAAATACTCTATATTAATTCATATTGTAGGTTTTAACACTACATGTACTATAAATGTATTTTTTTTAATTTTTACATCAATTTAAAATATTCGAAAATGATATTAAATTCGAATAAAATAATTCACAGATTAAGATGGCAGGTCTGTGAGTGAGTCAATTTGGTGATTTATTACTACATAATTACTACTAATAAAATATATATAAACACAATGAATGTAAAATTATTTATTAACTATTACAGTTCATTCGACTGTTATTAATGATGTCTTTTTTATAACCAAAAATAACAAAACTGTTTTAAACTGTGAAGATAACAAATACAAAATGAAGAAAAACACTCTTTTCTCCGCTTATTTTAATAAATCTATCAATCTACTAAGGCTTACTTATCCTTATGGAGTGAGATCTAGTGACAATGTTAAGGTAAACTTTCTATATATATTGCTTTAATCAAAATCAATTAAACCCTATTTATCTTCCTTTTTGTCATAAGTGAGGTCATAAGGTAAAGTCTTCATTTTCTTTTTCTGATAGTACACTATGCTTTACTATATTATACTATTCATTTACAAATTGTGTTTTTTTTTACAAGTTTGTGCACATTTATCAGAGACTGACTCTATCAGAGACTTGATAAATATCAATTGAGCGATCAAAGATTTTACTTAAAGCAAATTCTTTAAGTAAAACATTTAAACACAACGTTTTTTTTCTAATTATTTTTATAGTAATAATAAATACTAACAAAGTAATAGTGTTTATTTATAGATAGTTGTACTAGATAGATAAAATAGGTATTTACACCAGTAACATTAGTCACCAGAATTGTTTTCAAACTAACCATAAACCACATTTAGGAAAAAATTTATATCACATTTTTGAAAATGCTGCTTATGAAACTTCAAGCCTGATATTTGTTCTTACAAAATAAACTAGACTCTTCCATACATATTTATAGGTGGTGTTTTAAATAATCCGCGAATCGATACCATAAGCTTATTTTGAGCAAAGGATTCAGGTAAAGGCATGAGATTATATATTTGTATAAATCAAGGTTACAACAATGTGACAACAGAATATATTTCAAAATATTTATATAGTGTTTACATGAAATAACGACCAACGAGATATAACAAGTTTCGACTTTTAAACAAAAGACAATATTTGTGTATTTATTTATATCTCTTCCACTTTTAATGTGATCACTCGTGTATGTCAAATGGAAGGGACAGGAGGACTTATTTTGATACCGAACGTATCGAAACAAGCCCTTACGATACGAGGGTTCCAAACGCGCCACACTGAGAAGAACAAACAAAACAAACTTAGCCGGTTTATTTAAATTGTGATCACTGTTTCACAAACGTCAACATATTTAGAAGCAATGTACGAACAACTACAAAAATATAAACGTGGGAGTGAAGACTAATCTTAATATATAAAACACTAAGACTCTCACTGACTCACTGACTCACTCATTCATCGCTCTACAGCCCAAACCGTAATACCTAATACGTAATAGCTGAAATTTGGACACAAGACTCCTGACATATTGAATAGGTGCAATAAGAAAGGATTTTTCAAAGGTCCAAACCGTTCCAAAGTTACAGCTACAAAACTCTCTTCTCACATTGTATTGCAGTAAGAATTAAAATTATTTGGCCTACGAATAAACATAGTGAATATTTATTCGTAGGAGTTTGTTATTACTTGTGATTATTTTCTATTTATCTACTACAGTATGTGATTATTTGTGATTATTTTCAATTTACCCACGTACAGTTTGTGATTATATGTGATTATTTTCAATTTACCCACAAACATTTGGTGATTATTTGTGATTATTTTCAATTTACCCACATATAGTTTAAGATTATTTGTAATTATTTTCAATTTACCCACATATAGTTTAAGATTATTTGTGATTTTTTTCAATTTACCCACAAACATTTAGTTATTATTTGTGATTATTTTCAATTTACCCACATATAGTTTAAGATTATTTGTGATTATCTTCAATTTACCCACAAACATTACGTGATTATTTGTGATTATTTTCAATTTACCCACAAACATTTTGTGATTATTTGTGATTATTTTCTATTTACCCAGAAACTGTTTGTGATTATATGTGATTATTTTTAATTTACAGACATACAATTTGTGATTCTTTATTATTATTTGCCCAGCAAAGCGGGGGGAAATCAGCTAGTATGAAATATTTTACAGTTATTAACAGTTTTTATCGCTTACAATGGCAAATAATGTGAGACAGCTTTTAAAATAAAGAGAACGTCTGATTGTATTTTAACTTAACCGAGTTTAAGGAATTATAATTGTAAGACATTGAAAAATGCGGAGGCAGCGTAATAAAGGAGATTCCACAATTTATTTATATAACAAATACCATTTGTCCCACCTTTTGACCAACACTAGAAGGTTATTTACACTAACCTTACATTAAAACAAGGAACAGCAGAGATGTTTGTATAATTAATGAAAGTTCCTTCAGTTATGTATCGCTCACTCGATTTTATAGCAACTTCATTCGTGCTTACGGGGAATCAATTTATACTTGTTAATAGATTTACTAATTTATTAATTAAGTGATTCATATTCAATAATCACAGCGGAACTAGATATTAACGCTTTATATAAAATAAACAGCAGTAATAAATATTGACTTGCAAAAGCAAAAACAATAACAATGTACACAGCAGTCCCACTTATGTGCATCAATTAATTGTTCTGAATTAGTTCTAAGATAAACCTATTATATTTTAAGCATATTTGTCCACTGTATAGTTTCATTATTACTCTTTGGGAATTAATGCAATTGCTATTAATTAATCTGTATATTGTGTATGTATCGCTTTCTTGAAAACTTGAACTTAACTGTACTTGATTATAAAATATACATATACATATTTATGAAATTGTCACATGAGCTGATATAATTACTATTTATATTAAGGTAAAGAAATGAAATCATTTGTCCATAAAAAGGGTATTATTAGAATAAAGTGGTACAAATTACCAGCATCTTATCGCAACTATCAATTCTCAACATATTATGCTTAAAAACGTTCATGTCAAGATACGATATAATTAAGAGTCCTCTAAATTTCATTTCCGCAGATATTTTTTTTGTAATTGAGTTACTTTATATTATAATACATTTTTGACTCTTATACTTCTTGGCGTGTCATATATACTTATAGCTTATAAGAATTATTTCAGTTCATATCATAATCTAACGATGACCATTATTACGATTTAACGTAAACTGTAATTACACTTTAATTTACTCTTCTTTAGTAAGAATTCGTGAAAATGAAATGAAAATGCTAAAAACAAGACAACTCATAATGTAACATGTATTATATTGTTATATTAAACAAGATCTCAGCAATTTCATGTTTATATTTTCCAATACAATGATCAAATACAGCGGTATATGGTATTGCAATAACATTTTTTAAGATTATTGGAAATAATATTAGCATTGTAAGAAGATAATAGAAAAAAATATTTTGAAAATATATTACTACATTACATTTATAAATTTGGGAGGTGAAATTAAATTTAAATAAAATTATGAACATTATTGGAAATAATATTAGCATTGTAAGAAGATAATAGAAAAAAATATTTTGAAAATATATTACTACATTACATTTATAAATTTGGGAGGTGAAATTAAATTTAAATAAAATTATGAACAATGACCCCACATATAACAATATATATGACTTTTATTCTATATACATGTTGGATTAATGACAAACATCACAACAACAAATTTCAACTAATATGGTACATTTCCACGTAAAGATAAAATTCTCGTAACAAACATATATAGTTTGTTATAAATCTGAATAAAGCAAATCTTGTGACACTTAGTAAAGAAGGTTAGAAGAAATGCGATCTCTTGGGTTCATCGCCGTGACAAATGGACGCTCTCGTACGTGAAAGGGAACTATGAACATGTTTCTTAACACGTCACGACGCGGAGGAATTGTTACTTAGTTTTTATCAAACACAGACATAAGTATCCAACACGTAATACTTCCTTGTGACAAGTAGAATGACTTGCTAAGAATAACACATACAGTTTACATTTAATAACAGTTATATATTATATAATAAATAATATTTATATAAAATATGATAAATAAATTTACTGAATTTTACTAAAATTGTATATCAATTAATATTTTTAAAGTATTAATCAAAGTAACATTTATGTCACCGCGTTTATTGCAGTCATTACTCAAACACACGTGCTACAGACAAACTTCACACAACATTTATTACTATCTTAATTTAAATATTATTTCACAGTTAATATTTAAGGAATATTTATATAAAATGTTCGGTTTTTTGTTGGTTATTTTTTAAATAACAATGTCTTACTCCTTAATATAATGAGAGTTAAATACAAAGACAACTCGGAAGACGCACACCTCACTCGCGATGTTGTTAAGAGAATAAAGAAAACCAAATTAAAATTAACCTCATTAACGGTAACATTGTGGTGACACTTACAAATTAAAAAATATTTTTTGATGAAATAATGTATTTTTTCTGCATAATGGAAATTTATAATATTATTTATTATGTCATGTAATTTGTTAACGATATTATAATGTTTAAAAATGTGTAAGTTTTACAAAAGCTCAGTCAATTTGACCGGTACTTGGTAGGTTTAGTGTTAAGACACCTAATTTGTTCCATACAATAATGAAGGAAACCTTTTACCCCGAAAAAAGATAAATCTGAAAATTTATTTAAATTAAGCAAAGATACCGATAGACAATATTTCGACACAATTTTAATTTAAACAATTATTCACAGTTAAGTTTTAAGTTTAATTTTTATAACTGTTTTCCTATAGCTTTTTTCTTTATAGGTTTAGCAAGCAGCATCGTCCATTCAATGCTTATATTTTCCTAGTCCTAGTCTAACTGAATATTTTTCGTTCTTTAAATATTAAGGTTTACAAAACATAACAGCTATAATTACAAACACACGAAACACATTGACCTTTTATATATATATGCTGCACTAGTTTCTATAGTAAAATTATTATTATTTGTAACGCCATCTAGTACACTTACTGCAAAACAACTTCGTTAGTGTAAACCGCATTTTGTTCCCTTACTTTCACTAGTCTACTGCTAATTTTATAAATGGCATATTATATCTCAAACTATATACATTTGGTTATGTATAATCTATAATCTAATCTAGAATCAAAACCAATAATGGTTATATTAATACAATTTTAAAAATTACAAATAATTTAAATTAGATACGTTAATAAAGAAACCTCATGCAATTTTGTATTTGACATTTATACAAATAAAAATGTTGAACAAAAAATATTTCCGCAGATTACTTGTTTGTAAGGCTTCATTTGATTATATTACTGAAAACTTGAATAAGATTCCAAGAAAACTTGAATAAAGCCATACAATACTTTAAAAGATTTAATCAATTCGGTTCTGTTATGGCGATCATATTTCATTTTTATGACCTATTTATAAATTACTTCTTAATTAGTTCAATTCATTTTTTTATATAAATAGGCAAAACTAAAACTGTTCAAAACTCTTTAACAAGATTTAGTTTTTGTTCACCATAAAAATGGAAGAATTACTTATTTGTATTATTAGGCTCTGAGCGAAGCCGGGGCAAGAGCTTAGTTTGAGCCTGTTATGCATACATCCTTTATACAGTTTATCAATTATAATTTATAAACTGTAACTGTATTTTTTTTTAATAAACGACTTGCAAAACTAACAAAACAGAAATAAGTTTATGAATAAACGAAAATAAATCTAATTAGTGAAATATGACTATAACCTTTTTTTACTAAACCATTTTGCATTTTCATAAATTTAGATCAAACGGGCCATTGAAGTTCCGATATTATCAACAGAAAACCTTTAAAAAAAAAATTTTGTTTTCAGTCATAAAATAAAATAGTTGTTACAATTGCTAACCAATATTTTTTTATAAAACTAAATAAAATAACAATATGCAAGTTTAGCTTTACATTTTTTAATAAATAAAATAACATAATAAGTTATATTAAAAAAAAATACATTGAACCAATACTAATAAAACAGATAACATCAGAGGACTTTTGCCAATGTTTTCACGCGAACCGACGACTGAAAGAAAAAAATATATTAAACACTCGAATAATAAAATATGAAGACTGAATAAAATTATTTATATAGCATGTTTTTGGTATTTTGATCCCAAAAATTAAAAGGATCAAAAATCCTGATTTTGTTTGTACATATAAACATACAAACTATTGTAATAGTTTCCAGTTAGATCCCCAAATATTAATCATTGGGTACGTACAATGTAATAGTTATCATTTAGTCAAATACGAAATTATAAATAATCCCATAAATCAATAAAATATTCTTCATATATTTTTAATATTTTTTGCACGATTCAGGAATAGCACACAAACGACGACGAAGCTACATAAATTCAAAACGCCTCAAACTAAATCTATTGCAATTGACTGCCTGACTACTAGTCCTTGCAGCGTTTCCAGTCCTAAATATGTATGCAATGATGTACTTTTTTATACAGGGCCCGGCTTCCCGCAGCTCCTCCTCGCTCATGTAGTCGCACTGCAGGTTGTCGAAGCCCAAAAGCCCCGCCAGCAGATTGATCTCCTTGTAGTTCGGTCGAGCCCTCAGAATCTATCAAGGTCAGATCCTGTTTTATTCCAGTCTACACTAAGACGATTAGATTAGTCGTTATCGGATGCTTGAAAGTTACAAATTCCATCCGGTTCAAATTTTTATACACCATTCGATGATCCCTAGATGACGTAAACAAAATACATACTTTTTGTATTATAACAATTATTTGTGACTTTATTTTTTCTAACATTCCTTTAAGTAATCCGCGGGAAATATTATTTGACAGCATAATCCTCGATATTACTTCCCTAACCTTTCAACTTATCCAAATTAACTTGACACCAACGAAATACTGACACCAAATTTGATTTTATCAAAAATATACATATATATATTTAGACAATTCTGTGTCTAAGAACAGTAATCTACAAACATCAATTAATAGATTGAAGAATCAACCACTAGAAGGAACCTGAAATACCTGGAAAATTTTGTAAATGTATAAAGGAAAAAGATAATAATAGTAATGGGAATCTTACCTCAGTAGCCACCATGTATCGATCATCGATGGGAGGCATGTTCCAGAACACCATACCGACCACCGTCTCGTCCCTCAAGTAGAACAACAACCCCCGTTTGTATCTGTTCTTGTATTCATCCGATCTACAATATTTTTAATTATAATGGTTCTTGAATGTTTATTCTTTTATTACTTATTGACTGAAGATTCAAATCTACCATTATTAAGTCAAACTTGAGCTAAAAAGTTGATAACGAAAATTAAATAGCAACGAATATGTTATTAGGCAGTATTTTAGCTCAGTAATTTATTATTTGTGTAGACAAAATAATTAGACATGGTTTGATTTCAGTTTGAAACCAAACTTCAACTAACTTCTTGTAGCAAGGTCTCTCGTCAGCTCCAGCAGCTGGTGCTTGAGGCTTAACATCCTCAATACAGGGCTTGAAGACAGCCACCGTCGGCATACAGGCTCCCACTTCACCAACAGCCTGTCACATGAACCGGATTATTTAAAACCTCATTCAGAACTTTATTCCATTGCCACATAAATTATGAGAAAAAATGAGCCGATCAGAAAACAAATCGAATGTGTTCTGAATATGCAAAAGTAATTCGTTTTATATCTAAACCATGCAAATTTTATATAATGGTACCTATTTAATGCATATAAAAGGTTCCATCTGCCGCTTCCAAAGCCATTCCTACATATAAGTGGGAAGATTATCTCTGTTACTTTATATATTTTCTATCGGTTTTTACCAACTGATGTATTATCACCTTTTGCACTCGTTTTCCACAACTATTTTTGTATTAGGTATTATTAATATCTTTATTATATACATATATAAAGAAATTACGATGCTTGGAAATATATATATATATTAAGTTTTGATATATATATCAAAACTTAAATATCACTCGCCTCCATATGCAAAGCTTCCCCAAGGATGAGCTGAAAATGGGGCTCCATATTGCAGGGGGTCCAGTAACCGGTCATGTTGGCCCCTGCGATATGGCCCTGTTCCTGGGCGTTACCATAGTTGGAAAGCCGGAGACGTGTGTCTTTCCATTGAGAGTAGAAGCTGGCTGCGTCTCCAGCCTTATAGAAAGTTAATTTTTACTACTATGAAGATTAAATTACTTAAAGATCGTTAAAATTCGTTTATATTTAAAAGTTGAATACATAATATGTTAGGTATCCGACTTGTATTTTAATAGAGAATATTAACATAGTTTTATAGGATAGGGGACGGGTAAATTATTACAAAACAACTTTTGATTTGTTTGTTATAGTTAAAACTCAAATATTATTGTTAGAAATTCTATTGAATTTAATAAAACTATCAATGTTGTTTTTGTATACCATCTATTTTGGATGGTTGTCGATAACTAGACACTTACTACATACAAGTGTGTCCTAGCCTCCAGTTCCGTATTAACCATGAAACCTCCATTAACCCTGTCCAATTCCAGGAAGGACGGTTCCGCTAACTCTTCACGTGGCTGTGCTCCAACAGCCACTATAACCTAATAGATTCGTCTCGTTGTTAGTTTAATAAAAAATCACTATAAAATAATTATTAAAAGCTTAAATATTTTGCTTAATACATGTCAATTTAGGATAATTATACATACATAATCTGTAACTAATGATGATCCATTAGAAAGAGTCAGCTCTACTCTTCCGTCCGGTGATGGAAAGGCATCGTATACTTGAGCTAAAACACGGAAAACTTGTGATTATTTCTAAAAAAAAAATAACACAATGTATACTCATTTTAATATTCTTTATCGCCGAAAGAATCTCTTTAACACATAAGTTAAACTTTAGTACACTTTTTTTTCATTGTATATATGTATTTCTGTTTTTCTGTAAGTTGATGGTTCATAAATAAATAAAATTAATAAACATGTTATCACAAGTGGTCACTGGAATTGCGTTAGCTTCAGACGTGGAGTCGAAAATAAAACAAAACTACTAATAACTAATTTTAAGTAAAAAGAATTACAATTATAAACTTATTAACTACTATGAGAATGTGTAACCTACTCCATGTAAGTTCAAACAATTAAAATATTATTTAAAACTTATATAATAATCAAAATGCAATAATACATTCCGTCGCGATGACACAATAAACATTTTGTTCCCATCGAGGGAATTTAAAGATCAGCAGTCTTCCTTATGTATGTGTGCGTAACGTTGATATTGAATCTAAGTGTATTTATTTATTATTTAGCTTCACGCCATATCCCTTGCGGGGTAGCCAGAGACGATGAGCGCCAAACGCTACGGTCCCTGCATACCTCTTTCGCCTCGACCACAGACATCAACCTCTTCATACATGCCCTCCGGGGGGTTCTTATGCTTTTAATTGATCAAAGTGGAAAAAATATTGAATCAAAGTGGAAAAAATATAAACAAGAAGAAAAAATATAAATAAGAAAACATCACCAAATATAATAAAAATATGGGGATAACAGTCGAACATTGAAATACAAATAATAAATAATGATCATTATCACATATTTTAGAGTTGAATACGACTTAAAATTAAAGTACCACTATCAAAACTAATAAAGTAATATCAAATCAAAGTCAAATGAAATAACAATGTCTTACTTTTAGGCATCACAGTGACTCCTTCGCATTTTATCTTCTCCGCGGCCCACTCGCCCACGTACTCCGGCAGCACTCCCGCCATGATGCCCTTGTCCTTTATGATATGCACGAACTGGATTGGATCTTCGTCCTCGTGCCTTTCTACTACCTTGTCTGTTTAAAAAAAAAATACCTATAATTTATTTTCGTATAACAGTAACAAAACCAAATATATTTTTTAAATATGATGTGATGTCAGACATAGGTTATTATTAAGTGTCTGTCTAAGTGGGGAAAGGGGACAAGCAGATGAAATTCAAACCAAGTTAAATGCATAGTTAGTTAAAGTTATAATTGAATAATAAATTTAAGATTTTAGAATTGTAATGAATACCAACAAACAAAAAAAAGATACATACTCATCCTTCCTAAATACCAGGCCAGTTCGCAACCAAGCAGCCCTCCCCCAAGGATTACGACATGCTTGGAAGCCTTCACCTTCCGGTATGCTATCTCCAAGTCCCTTATGGTACGGAGTGTGCAGACCCGATCTCTCACCTCTTTGGGCGCCGACTTAAATACTTCTAAGTTCTTGGCTTTTGATCCTGAGACATCAATAATAAAAAATACACCTGGTTTAGCTATTCGAATTGACTACCAGCAGCCTAAATATTTTTACGAAAAAAAGACATTTAAAGTGAGAAAACCAGATAATTTTTATTATAGCAAGAAGTTATTATTTCGTTTGTAATTCCACGAATCATACCCGGAGCCAACAAGCATCTCTCGTAGTATATGGGCTGTTCTCCGCAAAGAGTCTTCACCCATACAACATGGTCGTCCGCGTCCACTCTTAGCACGCACCAGCCCGTCGCTATAGACACTGCTGGACCTTTCTTCTTCCGATAAAATTTTATTGGATCCATGAAATTTTCGCATTGTGATAAATACATCCTGAAAACAATAAAAAATTTACAATATTTACTCCAAATATATTAATTCACTGATGTGAATAAATATATATATATATATTTGGAGTAAATGTTGAAAATTGAAAGACTTGAAAGTCATTATTAATTACGTGTGTCTTTTGAGATCTTCGATATAATTGAGTGTCTTAATGTCAGGTGGTTCCGGATTCCACCACATATGCTTCGACATTGGCGGTTGCATGTAGGGTATACAATCTTCTTTTGTTATGAAGAATACCTGAAACCATTTAGCAAAATCTTAACAGTGTCTTTCCAGACTTTACGAATAATCTGCTGAAAACACAATAAAACCTTGGCAGTTTTGTCGTGCTCCATGATCGCGCGGTACGCAGCCCAGCCCGCAGCACCGGTCCCCACGATGAGATACTGCACGCATGCGGGCAGGTCCTTCGAGTGGTATGGCCGCTTGATTTTGCGTCTAGGGCGCCCTTTATAATATTAACAATACTTTTAGACGATTCTTAATTGAAGATATAAAAATGGCAACTGAGAAATATTTTGATGAAAGTTAATTTGATAGGTACCCACATAAAAATATTTTGGGAGTACTTACATTTTTCTATATTTCTACCAAGCTTGTCTTGCAATTCTTTCCAAAGATATAATTTGTATAACTGCAATAGGATAACTCATGGTATATTTTATAAATAATTATACCTTTTACTCGATACGTTGTTTTATTTTGCATTTTAAACCAATAGTGCATACATTACACCTACACAATTATTATTTAGAATTGCAAAATTAAACTTAAGAAAAATAATAAGTTTAAATATTGACTTATAGTCAGATTGTACTACACAAATAAAGACTCCTTTAGATATTTTAGAACTAATTCTAAATTTCAATCCCCCCTAACAACAAAACAATTTCAAGGATTTAATAGTTCAGAGAGGCAAGTCTTGTAGGCTTTCGTGTAGCGAGCACTTAAGGATTACCCCGATGTACTAGAATGTTCAAGGAAATCTTCAGATATCTTAGTAATCACATGTCTGATGAAACAAGTAATTGAACAATGGATTTGAGTTAGAATGTTTGCTCTCCTACATTTATTACATATGTTTATGATGTGAAAGAAATTTTACTGTCTGAAGACAAATCAATATCGATTTATATACTTTTTGTCATATTTTGAAACAGTAAAATATAAGTTTTATTTTTCGTTAATTATTTAATGAACATTAGTTATATTTAGAATTTAAAATCTAAGCGCAACATACCAGACCCATTAAACCCAGGAACGTTAGGGAAGACCAGACATATATCCACGGGAAGGGAGGTGGAGGAGGCGGAGGACACGGAGGAGGGTCTGGAACTGGCTTCACAGAGCAAGGACCTTTGCTACGAGTACAGTCTAGCATAGGCTGAAAAATTATTAAGGAATCTAAAATGTTTAACGTTACGTCCGTTTGACATTAGCTCGTTTTATTATTTTAATAGACTGAGTTAGTTAATATTACCTTGAGTGACCTATTTGTTTTTGTCTTATATATTTTGTCTATCTGTCTTTAGCCTATTGAAAGAAGGACTATATCTGGATTACACAATCTTAAGAAATGAAAACAATTTGAAAGAAATATTGTTTATTTGAGATATTATGTCAGAATTAGTGCATATTAACGATTTTTAAGAAAATCAGAGCCCGTTAAACTACGTGGTTTTCAGTTTTTGCAGCAGTAATAGATTCGTCACTTTTATTTAATTCTTCTTTCTCAGCTTGCGCGAGCAAAGATAGTCTATCATGGGGTTTCCACGGTTCATGGAAGGCATACATGTATTTATGTTTGCCGTGGTAGCCAAGTTTTGGCAACGGCTCCTGTATATCTAGCGGAGAATTGGGCAGTCGTTTCTCAGGTTTTTCTTTCCAATAATCTGGATGTATTATTGGAGAATTTTGGAATAGATCTTGCATGTTGTTCACACAAGTGTCAAAATTAATGTCAGCATTTTGAAACAACCCTTTTCCGTCACCGCTTGATATTTCCTGTCAAAGAACAATTTATGGATATATAATATTATTTAGGAGTCGTAAGTGCGTTGGACGAAATAGTTCAGTCAATGCAACTCCTATCTGGTTTCTCCGTCAACTTGATTCAGCGTTCGTTCGAATATATGTGAAAAGGAAATGCTTCTTACCAGAACAAATCATTTTCATATGTTACATATGTCTTTGCCCGACCATAGAAACCTCTCCTTCCCCTTTCCCTTTCTTTTCACCGCGAAATAGTTTCTTTAAGTAGCCAAAGAACCCTTGAGGTTCCTCTTCTTGCTCAACCTGTTCTTGACCTTGATGACACTGTTGGCCGTAATACGGATATTGACCATGTTGATTTTGGTGTTGTTGTTGATGTTGGAATCCTTGCCCATGTTGTCCTTGCTGAGTCAACAACACGCCAGTCCACTGATGAAGAAAGCACAAGCTGGATTTCATTAGATACTTAATTCACGACGGGCTCTGATTTCGTCAAACGCACTTTTTCAAAAGATAATGTCGCTATATATTAAAATACAGTCGACAATGTTGAATTTGTTTGATTATATAGCTTAGAAATTTCTAAACACTACACTAAATCCACGTGAAGATTGTTATACCTTTGCATTGCTCGGCGGTAGTGGTGGCACCACTACATCTGGTACTTTGATTCTGTAAGGGTCATAATTGGGTGGTTGGGGCTCCCAGGGACACTCGCAGCGCCACGCCGGTGGCGGCGGATCGGGCTTCGGCCACGGCTCGATCTTTTTTCCTTCGTGTTGAGGAGTATCTTTGCAGCAACCACCTTTATCTTGTGCGTAATTTCTTTGATATCCTATATTGATTTAGGAGTAATGGTAATAATTCTTACATACATAATTAGTATAAGAATAAAAATACACCTAAACTACCTTTGTTAACACCATTGCTGGTAAAAGCTATCACTCCAGAATTTATGTGTCGGATATGACTGTAACATCTGAACGAACCATTCATCATTTTGTATTACTTTTGATAATATTATTGAAACACAAATTAATTTTAAATACTGAATCTTTTTTAAACTACATTATTTTGAACGTGAACAGGAATTTGGTAATTTTGTAATTAATGACTTATTGACAGCGATTGAAAATTAGAACGGTAGACATAGTTGAGAAAAAAAAAATAATAGGAAAAATAGAAAAAGTATTACATACGAGTATGTAAAACAAGAAATCTCAAACTCAAAAAAGACTCAAAACTCAGAAAAGATAAGTATTACTTTTTTAATTATAAATTCCAGAACTTTGGAATGCAGGTATAGATTACTACAATAAATTTATTTAAACACCGAATCTTACCAAAATTAATTCACCATGAATTCTCTTTAATATTTTTTTGTAAAATACAAAAATATTATATTCTTTTTCACAATTTTTTCGTCAAGCCCTCTCTGTATTATATATAGATGTTGAATTCATTTTAATGGCAGTTATTAGATGTCTTTATTCTGTTAGACAAAACTAATCTACACATTCTCATGTTATAAAACCAACTCCTCAGTCTGTAATCCATTTACTCAAAACTACTGAACTGATTTTAGTAGTTTTTACTAAAAAGGTAATGCAATATTTGAGAAAGGTGAAGATAAATATTACGTTATTATATTTAACACTAAACCTACCGACAATTCTTGTACCTACCTGTTCCTACTGCACGCCGTCAAATTGACCGTTAATTAAAATTAAAAGTTATTTTATTATATAACGCAGGTAATAATGGAAATAGGTAGGTAGGTAGGTTTAGTGTTAAACTGATTAAAATATCACGATTACTGGTAAAAAGATACACTAAAGCCAAGTACTAGAAAATTGTAGATCTGCAAAAATACAACGAAGTCCATAATATCTATATTTCTGTGGTTTTTCTTCTGTACGGTATAACCTTATCTAAGCAAATATATTAGTTACCTTCGCTATTTAATATTGATCATTTATTTATTTATTTAGCTTCACGCCATATCTCTTACATCCATACCTCTTTCGCCTCGGCCACAGACATCAACCTCTTCACACATGCCCTCCGGGAGGTCCTCATGCTTTTTACGTGACCTTCTTCCAGTATCATAGATACTGTGTTTTCGAAGGTCACTCGAGGCCTCCCCCTATCTCTCTTACCGCTCACTTTTCCTATACTATCATAACTGTCCTATACTATGAGTCAAATAAATACTTGACAAAATATTATTATATAACACAAGCGAAACCGCAGGTATAGGCTAGATATTTTAAGAAAGGAAACATTAAAAATAAAAGAAAACATAACAAAAATATCGAGTCAACTTTATTATGTACAAAATAGGTACATCTGATTCATTACATTTATTTATTTATAGAATACCTGATACAAAGAAATAGTTCTCGTTTTATTAAAATATATGAAATATACCTACAATACAAACTGGAAACTTAGCGAACATCTAAAGGAAAAAAAATACTATAACCGGTCATCCATCAGAAATGCGACCTTGGTCAATGTTGCTTAACCTGCTAACACAGATAATAAATAGTGAATCCATGATAGATGTACAATTTATACACATTTAAATTTATTTTTAATATATATTTGTTATTGTTAAATGCATGTCTCCTTGTTTTTATTCGCTACATCTATTTACATGCTACTTTTTAATATGAATTATTATTTAATAATTAGAATCGCAAGAAACCTTTAAGAATGACATTTGACCTTTAAATGAAAAACCTTTAACCTTTCTTTAAGAATGTATGGGATTAAGAAACCATTGCTCTAAAACTATATTTTGATTTATGGCCGATATTAAGTGTTTACAATCCAAAATGGAAATCAATAATTCAATCCAGACGTGAGTTATGAGCACAGATTATAAATAACAATCTATAATAACCGAATTCGGATCGAGATTGATTATTAATCTTTAAAAAACAGATGATAGATAAACAGAATAATGTTCCCAGTATCGGACAAAATATTGACTACTGATTACCATTTACAGACGGACAATAAATATAAAAATTATATATACTTAATAAAATCTATAATCATTGAATATACCTAAATTATTTACATAAAAAAATAACACAAATCTTAATACAACTTCCATTACAGGGCTATTAAAAATGGAAAGTTTCATAAAACTAAAAAAAATATTATGCTTATATATTTACAGTGAGGAAATTATATTTATTAAAGTACATACTTTAATACTTATTTTATTGTATGGGGTTTTCATCTACCATTGTATATACAATAAGAAAAATACTCGGAACAAAACCGTTTGTTTGGAAAAAAAAATACAAATGTCACATAACCATAGACTAGCAAATGAAATACAGAATAATAAAAAAAAAATACCATTATCTATGATGACTTCTATTCAAAATATTCAATATCCAAACATAACAAATACAGTAACATATTCCGGTTCTTTACAGTCCATATCCAATTCTTCAAATTCCATATAGATCACTCACAATAACACAAACACTTGAACGTAAACTATCTATATTTATGAATGTTTCACTCCAGTCCCAGGATGTAGTTGACGCCCTGAGCGAAGAACAGCACCAGCGGCTGCCAAGCCACAACCCAGCGGATCCAGTCCAGCAGCTGGCCAAACAGCAACTGGGGACGGTCCCAGCTTAACACGTGATAAAGAATATCATTGCTTGCATTTTTATAAAAAAAAAGTTCAGATAATTAGGGCTTATTTTTTAGCATTCAGTGACGTCACTATTTCCATAAAAGTGAGGTTATGTCGCTGACAGGTCATTTGTTAATTGGCTGTGGTACAGAGATTGTCGTGAGGTGTCACCGTTTATCTAATATATATAAAGGATACGGGTTTGTGAACATCTTCTTGAGATCCACCTTTTCCTTGCAGTATGGACAGATCTGCTTCTTGCCTACTATGCACCAGCCCCTGATGCAGAACTCATGGAACACGTGACCGCACGGCAGTTTATAGGTATTCTCTGGAAACATACACTTTCATATTAATATATGAAATCACATCTAGGGTTGCCACCCATACTATATAATAAATTCTTGTACGTTATTACGACTAATAGTACTTTGTACTTTATTGGAACAATAAAGTATGTAAAAACACTTTATTTTGCACAATTAGATTTCTCTGAGAATAAAAAAAATCACAAGCATTTTACAAAAGACAATATCTATTGTTGCCTCATTATGTTTATAATATTTTTTAAAATTAAATAAATTAAATGTCAACATTGTCAGGTTCATTGTAAAACATAATGTACACCTACAAAGCATTAATTTAAATATATGTTGTAAGGATGCTGTGCAAATTTAGGAAAATCATTAAAAATATAATATCTAAACAATCATAAAACATATTTTAACGCGAAGTACTTTATTTTTTTAACTTTAATAACAAAAGGTGGCAACCCTAACTAACCACATCATGCGTAACAATAGATAGTAGATAACTATAGAATATATATTCAAGTATCAAATAACACTAGTAGCAATATTTAAAAGTATCACTTATCTTCCATAACAGATAAAGTGAATTGCTCCCTTCAATTTCACCATATAAATATGGTATGAGATACAGCCCGTTTCAATTTTTAAGTGACAAGTATTGACTTGTAACTATATTCAAGAATATATTTATTAGATTATAAAATCAAAAATGAACACTAATAAGTATATAATGAAGAATGAAAGTATATATACACAAAGGTTATCAAAACTAACTAAAGGGAGCAAAAGATAATGTAATTATAATCCTGTATGACAAAATATTAATAAACCCAAATCTATACAACAAATATGTTAAGTTTTTCTTTATGGAAACACGTTTCAACCATACGAGACTAGGTATAATCATTTAAATTCGAATATCTTTATTCGAATAGACATTTACATGCACTTTTGAATCATCACATTTGACTTTGGATTGTATACGGGCTGACTAAGACGAGACAGCATAAACATTTTATTTTTTAAATTCTGAGTTACTTTTTTCAACCTTCTCTTTTCCTTCCTGTTTTTTACCTATCACCCCCTCCTGATTGACGGCCACAAGCAACTGGTTGCCGCACACGGCGCAGACATTGCTCTCCAGGTGACGAGTTGGCATACCCTCGCGGGTATAATACTGAAACATTTCATTAATCAAAATTTTAATCAATTTATAAACAGTATTTGGAATCAATCTTGGTTGTGTGATTTGTGAGCTATAATGTAACTAATGATTATAAATAGTATACAATAATACAAATAAATTACTATAATAATAATAATATAATTTATATTACCCCTATTGACGTGGCCATTTTATCTGAACAGTAATCGGCTACATCACGTCCCAATGTACCAAAGTACAGTCCATAGAACAAACACATAATAGACATGTCCAACCAGCTCTGGGGCTTGTGACCAAACAGAGTATTGAGACCCATCACTGTTAAAATCATCACAACGTAACCAAACACTCCCACACAGCAGCTCACTTTGTATAAGAAATAGAACCATTTGTAAACTAATCTGAAATAAAAACATATTATTACAGATTAAATTAAATATTTTACAATTGTATGAAGTCTAGAATATCAAACTTTTTCATAGGATGTATGACAATTAATTGAAATGTCTATTAAAAATAATACCTTGGTGTAGACGCGGACATGGGTTTGTGGGATGATTTCCATATGACAAGAGCTGTGCATGTTGTGAATATCAACCAGAATATTATGAACCGCACCCAGCCTTCCTTCACACTTAATATCACTGGGATGGACCACATTGCTACCATTGTGAACACCTGGAAATATTATGTATATTATAAACTTTCATACTCATGAAAATAAGTTTATTACTTTATTACTGTATATTATAGCATTGTAAGCAATAGTGGTGGTATTAACATAACTTGTTATTTTGTATGGTTCAAAATCCGGTTTCTATTGTCGCAATAACATTAAAAAATTTTACTTAATGTTCCACTTAAGCTTGAAAGTGAAAATAGTAACAAAACTAATAGGTTAACTGTTTAGATATGGTAAAAAATAGCATTCAAGAAGTAAAATGGAAATGTCATGATCCATAAAAAATTGGCAATTAACAGCAATTGAGTTGTAAATAAAATCTTTGTTATGTTTATTGTATTTAACATCAATTGAACTGGACTGACCACTTTAAAAATGCCTAGCATCTCTCTATATCTTGAAGCATAATTACTTTGCTATATGTGTCAGACAATGACAGGAAGAAATTAAGATTGGTTTTATACCACTATCAGTACTATAAACAAACTACCTCTAATTGCAATAAGATTTACATATAACCTATCATAAGAATTGCAATTTGTCAGAATCTTATACTATTGCACTCACATCTTTTTATCCATCAAAATTTAACCCTGTTTATTTCTAATATTATAATATTTTTTAACCCAATGACCCTAAACATGTGTGAACTTATATAAAAGGTACAACAAACTATATGCTATAACTTGTAAATAAGTATAGTTAATATTTCTTACTGCATAGGACCTGTAGTGCATCTGCTTCCATTGGGACACTATTAACTGAGCAACAACCAGTGATCCTATTAGGATAAATATCATAGTCATATGCATAGATTCATGGCCCCTGTGCTTCTCATGCATTTGAATGTGGTCATGTCTGAAATAATTTATATATTTTTTATCTCACTTATACATATAATCATTGGAGGTAATATATAGTATTATATATACAAATTTGGTTCATTTAGATATTACCTTAACTTTTCTTCTGGTGTCATTTCATCATAAGTCTGAAATAGTTATTATTTATTCATTATTTCATTTACCTGCCATAATAACTATATACAATTAATATATTATACTAAATCATATTTGGATAAAAAAAAACGTGGCAAATATATGTATTTTATTATTTACTATGTGTATGTTATCTTGTAAATGAATTGCTGGAATATTTGTACAATTTTTGACAATAATTTATTAAAATTTTTAAAATAACCTTATTTCCCTCTACCGGCCGGTGAAGATCCATTGTAATATTTTATTATAACTGTAAATTTATTTATAGTGTTTATTACATATACAATAATGCAATAATTTAATTAAAATTGTGCAAAACACTAATCAGTAGTCGTCGAATTAAAAAAGGAAAAATATTTTTTCAATTTTTAAATGTCAATTCTTGGTTTTGATACATGGCTTTTGGATATAAATTATGACGATGCTGTTCTAATAGGTAATGAAATAAATAGATCGCTTAAAACATAAACAAATTGTTTTGTTTTATGGACAAAAAACGTATTAATAATAAACGTAAAATAAATAAGATATTTATATGGAAATATTTGGCTTTCACATTATAACGTACGGAAACACCTTACAAAACTTCAATAAACATTTGAACACACTGAAATGTAAAATCTACATAATACGGTAAATATTTTTAACAATAACATCATATAGTTTATTACTTAGTTTGGTTAATTTTGTGTTATCTTTAGATAATATTGAGAGATCTCCCAGAAAATTAAAATTATATAGAGTACTTGCAGTCAGGGGCTTTTTATATATTCGAAAAATAAGTATAATTTTCCTTTATTATTAATATATTTAATAATTTATAATATCCATCAAAGTTGTGAGAATAAAAAAAAACATTATTGTTCTAATGAGCTTAAGCTTGATTTTAGACGAAAGAATAAAGTATATTTCTGGCAATATTGAGAAACCTGACTACGTTAAGGACAATATAAATTTTATACCATCATCATTAAAATCATTCATACACAATTAATCTTATACAAAAATTAAAGAAGCGGCCTTATTGCCTTTACTAGATTCCTTTATTAAACAAATATATTGCAGATTGAAAACATTGTAATAAACTAGTTAACTTTCTATGTTTTAATACCTTAATAAGAACATGCAAAAAAGATGCAACGATATGATTTTTTCTTTTTTTTTTTTTTTTTTTGAGGGATTTTTCTTTTTGTTTTGAGGGACGACGCGAAAGGGCAGAGTTTAACAAACACTAAAACTAAAAACTAAACAAAGTTTGTCAGTTTGTCATGTTTTTTTTTTAAGAAATTAATTGTAATTGAGCGAAGCGAGTGGAGCGTTCTATGTGAGACTTTTTGCATCCCATGTCCGCGGTTGGCATGAAAACGGCTTCACCGATCTTCATGAAATTTTGCACACTTATAGCGATGGTTATTTCGATGGTTTATACGACATGAAAAAAAACATGTCATTGAGGAATAATCACCAAAAAATTACAGTCTCATAGACTTCAGGGTAAAAAAAATTGCGCAAAAGATTTGGTTTACAATGGGATGCGCATCTCGAATTTTTTAATTGATTTGTACTGTCCCCCTGCTCAAATTATTTTATTTTTATGTCGGCACATCACATAAAAACTACTCAGTCAATCTTCATCAAAATTGGTATTGCTGTAGCTCTTGTTGACGGGCTTCTACAGAAAAAAATGATTAATAAAATCTTGATTTGATCAAAAGTTACCATAGACTTAAGCTTAACTGTTCTCGCGCGCGCTTGCCGATCGTCTTCCTCAAAATGAGCGAGTCGCTTCATCACATGGCACGAATGTATAACTAATAAATAAGCATCTACAGAAAAAACAGAAAGAAAATAGGTTGATTAAATCAAAAGTTATAAAGAAAAAACCAAAACTCGTGATTGTGTCGCTCGTAGTCTAACTTTTATGGCGACAAACTTTTTCAATTAATTGTTTATTATTGTTATTAAATATTTATTTCCTCTTATTCTTTTCTAATGGATTTTCCTGCGCCCAGCTCAATTCCCGCCACGCACGATGTGCGGATCCTAGTTTAGTTAGTTTATTAAACTTTAAAAATTGGTAAATTCATTTTAAGCGTGATTATACAAATGCTATCGTATTAATCTGGCAATCAATGGTTCATGGACCATGTTCAAACTTTAGCTCATGGCATACCATTACAGGTCCCCTCTCCGAAAGTCCTTGTTCATAAAGACTTGAGAATGCTTATCGATTCACTTGGGTCGGGACCAAGCTGAAGCTGAACGTGTTCGGTTGACTTCACTATACAACAGTCTATTCTAATTCTTTGATAGTTTTACTCATCTCCCGGACGAGGATACCACATATCTTCGGTGCATGACCTTATCATCTTTTGCATTCACATATAACACAGGCATTCTTTACATCCCCCCTTGGTGTCAGATTGGAGTCCACCTACTTTTTTCATCGACAGGCGGAACGTTCATAGATTGAGGCGTTATGAAGGATTTGAATTTTGAGAGAATCACTTAGTGTTAAGAGATCACAGGTTCCATCTGGAGAGCGAGGCCAAGTTAGCGTTGCTGAAATTGGAAGCGATCAAGATTGTGAGGTTGGGTGGCTGTTAAAAAATCACAGATCAACTTTTAATTAACATTTGGCAGTTGACAATGTCAAATGAGATGTGACATCTATAAAATAATAATTTTCAACATTTGTAAATAAATAAATTGTTTAATTACTTGTTATCTGTTTTAAGTTCAACTGTTTGAAAATATTAGATGCCAAACAAAAGTGAAAGTGAGTTACGATTAACATATATAATAGCAATAACGTATGTTCAAAATGTGCAAATTATGATTAAATATAGAAAGGATAAAGAAGCTCAAACCGCTAAGCCGCGAAGCAGGTTAATTGGGAATAAAATTGTCTTTTTTTTAAATATAGAAGGTTTTAAAAAACATTGTTTAATTTTATAATTTTGTCATTCTTTGTAGCAATAATTGACTTAATTGGATATGTTTAGGAAGGGATATAAATTATACATGTTGAATAAAATTTATATAGTCTACTTATTGGTTTTATCAGATTTTTTTTTGTTACAGGATAATGAATATCAGTAGCTTAATTTTAAATGTCTTGGATATGTACTTTGATTTATGTACTAGTATTTAGAAAAAAAATCCTATTCTCACATTTTCAATATTTTCACGAGCAATGCATATGTTTAATGCGATTTTACAAAATTTTAATATAGCTTGGTTAAGGAACAATCTCCATAATTTTAAATGTTAACCTAGCAAACATCCCTCCATTGCTAATTGATGATTACCTATACAAGGAAGTACCCAGTTATATTGAATTGAATTAAAAATACTTAATTCTAGCCGAAATATGATATGTATTGCAGATGTCCGAGCAACTTCCATTGAAGGAAAAGTTACACCTGCACTGCCAGCTGCAGGATGTCTTAAATCTCCAGTGATTGCTATAAAACCTGGACAGAACAAGGTATGTATAATGGTCTAATTTATTACAATAATGATGACTAATTATGTTAATATTTTTGTATTCAAATACTTATATTGTATTATCCAAACCTGATGTTTAAGATATACCAAACAATAGTGTTAATAGTATTGAACATTATATTATTATTATGTTCAATAAAATACAGTATTAACTTCATGTGATGTATTGTGCTTGGTAGCAAGATGACAGAGACACTGAATATATATATTATTTATATACCCTCTGCTTAGCCAATCTTATTAATAATAAAATGTGAAAAGCAGTCATGTCATATACATAACAATTATATTAAGATATAACCAGTCACTGTAATGGGAACAATGTTAAACATATAAAAGAATATATTTACTATCACCATCTCACATCATCACACAAGAGATACTGAGTTGGTACTAAACCCTACTGAGCCATTTTTATTTGAGAGAAAGGTTTAGATTTACTGAAATTTACCGAGTGAGTTTATTCAAACAGGAATTCTTACATTAATAAAAAATATTAAATATATTGGATACATAAATAAAATAAGTTTTCTGTTTTTAAATAATTAATTATATTATTAATAATCTTTATTAAGACAACAACAGAGTTATTTTATAATAATTAATTACAATGTAAAATACTGAATGAATCTTTGAAATTACTTAACAATTAAAAAGTAAAGCTTAAATACATATAATAAAAAAGTACATTGATTGATTCAACCATAAAATAATGTACATTTCAATAAATATTTGAACATTATGATAAATATAATAACCATTGTTATACCCACTCAAACGGGTTTTCCTTGTAAAGTACTAAAAGGCAAAATTTTTTTATTACAGTTAAAAAATTATATTGTAGTTTAGAGGCAAAGGAACGCCGATTAAACTGAACTGAACTGAAGAAGTTGTACTGAATATGCATAATAAGTTGTCAGTTCATGAATATGAATATTTGCAATTAAATCTCTTTGAGAGTATTTTTTTAAACGTCAGATTTAGTTGTGAGGTTCCAAATAAATTGATGAAATCTGGCAAAATATTCCTACATCCATTTACACTCTTACAGAGTATAATTTTGTTAAACGGTATCCCAAAAATAGTGTAAACATTAATGTAGGTATAATTAACTATCCCCATATTTGTTAAATAGGTTACTTATATAACCAACTAACGGTCTGTTCATTAGTGTGCCTATATCAGTAGCGAAGGCGAAGTCGAAGTGATTAAATTTTTTCCAATCACAAGCCGGAAGGATGTTCTCCAAAACCCCTGAGCTATTCAGCTCGCTGGCCAATCGCATGATTTGCTGAAAATAATACATTGAATAAAGAAATTTAATTAATTTATGTATTACATATTAATATAATACATACAGATTTATCAGTCAATTTGTCGTTGTGTCCATAGAATAGGGTTACTGGTATTTTAACGTTGCTAAGCTTGTAGGGCTCCACGGCGCCGTGTAAACCATCACCCCATGACGTGAAAGTGTCTGACAAATTTAATTCAATATTAATTTTAGTCTTAAAATGTGGACCACATTTGATTATCAACACATATTTTGTTAAAATACCTGTAATGGCAATTTTTCCAAAATGTTCCAACTGTCGCCACGATGCCGGCTGCAGTCTCATCAATATTATCGCCATTAAGTCCTGTAAATGGAGTTGAAATCATTTTTTTTCTGTGTTCATCTAGATGTCCCATTCGCCCAATATATTATTTACCCAATCATACTGTTCATGGTCCTCCCCTATGATTGTATACAGGAAACTCATGCAGACATCCCGCTGAGGCTTCTTTACATAACACATGTTCGGGACAAACATTTCAAGAAATTCATGTGGCATTGTTGCAGATATCATTCCTCTATCTCGCATCCGATCCTAAACAAAGGAATTAGCTCGTAAATATTAGCACAGATACCAATTTTACGCAGTAATTATGCAGTAATTCCTAACTTTAAGTTGTGACACTTAGGCTTATAGATGACCAGTTCTCATCATTTATTGCTTAAATAGAACATTAAAATCCACAAGTTCCAATGCTGAAGACATGACAAATAATGACAAATAGAAGTTCTCACGGTCGGATATCGAACTCGGGACTCGTGAATTAAACTCAAGTTGTATTAAACTACTGCACCAGATGATCATCAATGAAATATATTAAAATTAGTTTTATATAAATACCTACTGGTATCTTCCAATCCAATAAAAGTGTTTCGACGAGGTTCTTTATGTTTCTAAAATAGACGGCTGGTGCGAGAGCCACGAACGCTATTATTTTGTTATTATATTGAGGCTTTTCACTTAATGTAATAAAAAAGCTGGTGGTGCCCATGGAGTAACCGACGTACATGATCCTGGATAGACCAGTGACATCCAAAATCTTGTCAATCATAGCCGGTATATCATAAATACCGTGTTCGTGAAAACTGCAATAAAAGTATAGAATAAAGAATACAGCAAAATAATGACAAACTAAAGATCTATAGTCATTAAATTACCTGTACTCCCAAAATTTTGGATTATTTCGTGTGTAATTTTTGTGACTAGTGTAAATGTCTCCTCGGAGATTTCCGAGCCACACATCGTAGCCCTCATCTGCGAGGAGGTACGCTAAAAGAAATATTGTAATCTTGATTAAATATCGATTTAAATATCGATATACAATGATTTGATTACCGATGACTTAGAGAGCTGAATATGTTCGGCATTTAAAAAGCCCTTAAAATAAGATGTTACCTAAGCTCCTCTCCGGTCCCATGATAACGAAGTCTCCACTACTGCCCAGTAGACCGCTAACTAGTAGAAGTGCCTTCTTTCTCTTTATACTCGGTCCTATTCTCCGTGCGATGCGTCTCCCAGCAGGGATTCTATGCATTTGCAGGATGTACCCATCGTCTGTTATGACTCTGTGCTTTTCAACTGGGTATCCCGCCGCCGCTATCAGCTGAGGCTGGAAGAGATATCATTAAAGGTTTGAGTATGGAGGAGGATGAGGATAAAACAGTAAAACAATGTATATATTTAATCAATGTAAATATTGCCACGAAGTAAAAAAAAATAGTATAATTTTTCTTTGTGGCAATTAATGAAAATTTTTATGTAATCTATAACTCTAATCAGATATAGTGATAAAGAAAATATTTCTAGATATTTTGTTCTTCCGCCATTACTGTTACTCCCAGATTAGAATGATGTGACATACTATCTTGCCATATAAAATCGATTACTTTTTATCTTTCTTGCACTACTCCTCCTAAACCGCTTATCCGATTTTTATAAACAGGGTATCAAATGAAAGCTTATAGTCTAACGATGCCAGGGTTATGTTTTGGCGACGCTGTAAGGTCAATAAGGTCACCAAATTAAAAAATAAAAAAAACGGCGAGCGAAGCGAACCCTACGGCTAGTATATTATAAAATACATGCTAGATGCACACTTGTTTCAAATATTTATTACAAACCGCCCAAATGTCATATGTAAATGAATTTTTAGTATCTGGAATCTTACTTCAAGTTGGCAAATATTTTGTATTTGACTATTTCATTACATATACTGCCTATAAATCATGTTATACTGGTAAGTGGTAGCACTTAACGAGCAATTGCTATTACGAAATATTTCCGACTCCCAAGTAAACCTTCAACTATCCTATTTTTTTTTTTAATAAACTACATTTATATTCCAGGCAATGGTTCAGTTTTTTTTTTTTTTTTTTACAGAAATAAACGTGTATCTTTTATCATGACATCGCTGTCACGACTCCTACGCCATTTTATTTTATCATATTTAATTAACATTTAAATTCCATAAAGTTTTTTTTTTTTTTTTAATCTCATTAATTTTAAATAATAACAAAAACGGACAAAACAACGATTTCGTGTAATGAATACAAATGTATGTGACATGTCAATAAGGAAGTACGACGTATCAAAAAATAGCATCATCAAAGTATTTTATGAATGGTTAACGATTTTTTTTAAATCTCGATAATAAGGCCAGGATAAATATTTACGACATATAAAACCTCTTTTGTATGTTTATTAATATCTGAATGATTGAAATGTTTTTTTTTTTTTCAAAACAGTTTATGACGCGCTGGATGCTAATAAAGTTGTGTGAAGTTGATTTATTTTATGGGTAATAATTTAATATTAACATATAGCTGTTATTAGATATGCTCGCTGTTATCACATTTTTTAATTATATTTTATTAAATATTTAATTAAAATAATATTTTTTATAAACAGATTTAACATATATATATCGAAATTCTGTCAAGGCTACAAAATAGCTCAATTGGCAGGAATGACGGGGACATTTTTGAGACTCGAATCTGAGACCTCTGGGAAATCGTTTGTTGCTGTACCAACTAAGCTACCTCAACACCTTAGTGTATTCATATATAGTTATTATTGGAACGGAGGCTATATTTAGAGCTGCAAAGTTAGAGACATTAGTTAGGATTTTCTAAAAGTAATAATAACTAATTCACTATTCTGAACCTTATAGCAGATCAAATAGGGGTTTAAATTGCATCCCGCACTTTATTGAGGATATCTTCAAAATTCTACATCATCATCTGATGATAATAGAAAAACAATGTCGTTTTAGATAAAAAATACGTACAATTAACAATAACTATACAAGTCAATGGATTAACGAATTAATTGCTCGATTGCAGTGACATTACAACTAACAAACAATTGAATTATAAAAACAAAGGAAATGAACATCTAAAACAAAGTAAATTATGATTGATTTGTGATAATTACATGAAGACATTTTTTTATTTATTTTATTTGGAATTAGCTGAATAGTTAGAATAGCATAGTTAGCTTGTATTGCGTCTGTTTCAAAAACACGAAAACAAAACAAAATCGTTAAAAATGTTGAAAACGTTCAAATTTAAAAATTGTTGTCACGTTCCATTTTTAAACTATTTCTCTGAACGACTCGTGTAAGAGGAAAATGTTCATTGAATCGAATACAATTATAAAAGAAATGGATATATATATATATATATATATATAAGATAGATAGATATATGACAGCCATCTCCGAAAGGAGTATCTAAATTTGAACTCGATAGTAGTAATTCTTGAGTATTTGAGGCGTACTTACACCAACAGAACATTTTTATATATTCCCTTTCGCTTCGCTGGCCACACTATTAATTTGGATGTGACCTTAGGTTGCTATGGTAATCTTTGTCATATTATACGTTGTCATCGTAACCGATGTTATAGTAACTCTTACCACCGCGTTAAGTGTATAGCTCCTATATTTTAAATCGGCGTAAAATGTATAGTTGAAATCCGTTTTGATAGGAATTCCGTAAAATCTAAAAAAAAAAAGAACGGAACGGAAGACCGTTCCGTTCTTAGTGGACGTCTATGTCACAAAAGAAGTAACTATGTACAATTTTAAGTTAATCGGACAGATAGTTAAGGAGATTTCGTTATGACTCAGTCAGTGGTAAATATAAAAATATATATATATATATATAAATCTCATATATATATATATATATATATATCTCATATATATATATATATATATATATATATATATATATATATATATAATCTACATTTGAAGTAGCACTATTAGTATATCGTTTTTTTTTATATTATTCTGATTTAAATCTGTTATACAGTAATATATTTAACATAGTCGTGATATATATAACGAACAACATCACGGAATTGTCATGATTTATGAGATATATTAAATGATCTTAATAAATATTAATTGTTTTTATTTTATCTACATTTTTTAATGCCACACAAACAATATATTTTTTTTGTGTATATACACACTAATGTAATGATAAAATAAAAGATTATGTACTTTGCTTTTGTAATCTGATTTGGAATACAGCTTTTCGCTGCAGCTTCGCTCGCTTTGTTGAAAGATAATAAGAAGACGTAGTTAAAAAAGAAAAAAAATACAGTACCTCGCGTTTCTGATGAAAACTAGTGGGTTCGTATTTTTTCACTGAAATTTACCATTTTTTTCTGGATGAAAAGTTGCCTATATTCTTTTTCAACCCATAGTCTGTCTAAGCGCCAAATGGACTACAAATTCATTATATATTTTTGCGTAATTGACGAACAAACAAACTAATATCCCTAGGATTTCATCTCCATTCCATCATTTAAGGACCACCCGGAAGGTATGACAAATACCAAAATTTTTATGACTATTAAATTAAAATTGGACTCACGCCTCTGTTACTTAGTTTTGTATTCAGAGCGACTCGTTATTTCCTATATCATCGTCATTCATGTAGCATGAATTGTAACAAACAATAACATTTAATATTATTATGTCTAATGTGTCGCCTGTACGTATTTTAATGGGTTAATTTAAGCATTGTTTGTTATACATGTTAATAAATACTTAGTTATTGTACATATTGTCAAAGCTATTAGTTATTATAAGTGGCTCGAAGGACCAAAAAAAGTGTCTCGAAAGACCAAAAAAATGGCCTCCACACATACAAACTAAGATTGTTACATTGTCTTCGATTGTATTTATATAATGATACAGATTGACGTTAATGAAGAAGTAGGTATGTATTTATTTCTAATACATTGCACGTTCGCGGTTCTGCTCGTGGAATTGCATATAAATGTAACTGTTTTAAGGATTTAACTCGCGTTCGTTTTAAGACAAGATGTCAGTTTGTTTGTCATCTACGTTTGGTTTCTTATTTTCCGTTCATACAAGATCCACTAATAATGTCTTTGGATCACAACAGTGACATTTTATTTTATTTTTTTGTATGGATTTGTATGGAATTATTTAAAGCACTTGTTTTTTTAAATGTAAATCGGCCCATGAATCTATCTGTAGTATACGTAGATATAAAATTGAAGTGTACGTTTGTAATTCCAAATTAAGAGCTCTTCACTAAAAGCATATAAAAGTACCATATATCTGTATAAATATTATGTTATAAAGAGTAACATTTATTTAATAAAATATTCCGGCGAAAGAAGGGTTCACAGCTATTTATATATATATAACTAGTCCTAGACTGTACTATTGTTGCGTTCCCGATCGTGCTTCATGTATTTTTTCATACCTAATAATCTTTGTGACATTTTTTAATTTTTTGAACACTGCTGACTATGTAGAGACATCCTAAATATTAAATTATCTAATCACGAATATTTATAAAGAACGACTAAAGATTTTTTTTTTATTAATTAGGTAACACTACCCCATCATAGTAATGTGAGTTACTCTTACTCAAACCTTATTTACATATTATATTACTATGAAAACTAATTCCATACACACAAACTGTCATACACTCGGATATTGCAACTAAGTCAAACGTACATAAAAAACAACTTGATCTTTATTATATATATTGTAATAGTCGGATGTCGGAAGTATATATTAATCGGATATTTGGCATAAGGTCAATGTTGCCGCGGCACTAAGAATGCTAATTCCAATTAAAACAGTTCTCTCAATTAATTAATTAATTTTTTATCACATCAAAATACAATTTTATATACGTGTGGAATCATTAAAATGTTGAAAGTCGTGTTTTCATCTATATCTATAGATATTTTATCTATATTTCTTCACCCTGTTTTCCTTCACAGATTTGAAACGAATAAAAATTCGTTACATTTAAACATTTCAAAAGCATTCTATAAGCCTTCCATTGGATCCTGTTAACATTGTTTTAAATGTGTGTGTGTGTGTGCGTGCGTGTGTGTGTGTGCGTATGTGTGTGTTAAAGCCTTAGAGGAACACACACATGTACAAAGTTATCCTATATATGATATGTCTCATGGTAATAACCACCTTCCGGCGTGCTGTCTGCAGCACGTCAGGAAGTACATTTTCAATTGTATATCTAGTAATGGTGACGTCACTATGTTTATTAAAAAAAAACGAATATGGTATTTAATATATTATGTACACGTTACAGACTAACTATAATCTGGCCTTTTTTCCAGACTTTTGTCAGCCTATTAATTTATTTACATATCAAGTGTCTTATCGATTTGTATTGGTAGCATATATATATATATATATATATATATATATATATATGATGACCTCTGATGGCCCTTTAAAATATTCAGTTTGTCATCTCTTTGACCTACCAATGATATGAAAATAAACATAAATAAATATCTAGATAAATATAATAACTAGAGATATAGATAAGTATTTATGCTTATATTTCTTATACGATATACTTAGGACTAGACTGAAATTACACTTCTTGTATCTCAATTATTCGAAAGTTACCTATCATATAAATGTCATTTGTCAATGTCAAATGTCATATTGACAGATCTTATAAATGATTTAGTTTTTTTTTTAAGTTAGAAACTTAGAAAACTCAGACTCAAACTCAAACAGCAGTTACAATTCTTAAGATTGTTACTGGCAATAGTTTTTGTATCTGTAAAGATTGAATTAATAATCGATCTTTATCCCATCTTTAATAGATTGAAAATACCATATTTATTGAGTTATACCTATATTCCACCATGAGTATTGTGATGATTTAATTTCTTGGATTGTCGTCCATTATTTAAATAATACGAGTTATGTTTATTTTTTTTCATAGATATATTAAAGGCACTAGTCCAAAATGAAGCGTTTACTATTTATAAAAATATTTTGTATGTAGATTTTCGTGTTTAATAAAAAAAATTGCCAGTATTTGAAAATCAGTCTATAAAGAATTATAACGTTTTATATAGAAAAAAAATGATACAAATTATTATTATTATTATTATTAAGAAATATTTTTTTATCTCCATCTCAAAGTTTGTGTATAAAAAAATATATATGGAAAAAAATACGTTTTTTTTATATTGTATGTATTTACTTATATAAAAATACTTAATAAATTACTTATGTCAGACGTGATTTGATTGTGAGTGGTTTTATTTACATTTACGTATTTAAAAGACATGGCCCTACTCACTCTTATTTGCAGCCAAAGCCGTGGTTCAGATGTTAGTTTATATTTATGACCGAAACTATTAGTATTTTTAATTCTAACAAAATATTAACTTAAACTATTTATTACTTGCTAATACATTTATATATATAAATATATAGTGTATTTTAAGATTATATTTTTTTATTAGATTATAGCAAATAGATTCCAAAAATTTTATAAATCCTAAAAGTTCAATGAAAAAAAATATCTAAATCGCTGTCAAAATGAACTAATTTATAATATAATTAAATATATGTTTATATTTTTTTACTTTATAATCAACAATGACTTTGAATAAATAAAAATATATGTCTATATATAATTCATAAATATATCTAAGAATATAGTAAAATGAGTAAGGTGTTGGAATTGAATTTTGCGATAACTAAACGAAATGGCTTACTTTAATAATATACATTTATATTTGAAAATAAATACGATTTCCTGAAGAAATACAAAAATAATATAACATAATGTTTAATGTTATATATATATATATATATATATATATATATAAATTTAAAACTAAGCAATTTCCATTTCTTTTAAGCGATTAATGAAATATATATATATATATATATATATATATATATATAAAATATATATACATAAAAAAGTAATTAAACTGTTCATAATTGAATTAGATTTTATATTTAGTTACGTTAATTAAATTAAAAAATACACAAAATATATAATTTTAATTTAATATACATTTTATACAAAATAACTTATTTTAATTTTATGTTATTTTGTTATAAATTATTTTTAAATAATATATAACTCACCACAGTTTTACGCGCGTGATCAATAATTCCCTGCTGTTCACTTGTTATTATATTAATGCACATTATACACAATATTTTAATATATAAATTCATTATATTATATATATATATATATATACAAAATATTTTTAATAATAAAAATCAGCGCGCCAAAGCGTCCGTGCGGAATGTCGCGTTGAATGTGTCGCATACATTTATTCTGAGTATCTTCACGCACCTCTAGTGACGTACACCGCGTGCTTGTTGTTGTAATATACATAATATATTATAAAATATACATAATTTTGTACTCTTGTTTCGTTTTTTGTCATTGTCAGGATTCCCCCTCAATATAACTTACGATTTATCCCGGATATAAAGCTGTCGTTCTTAGTTTATACATCTTTAAATATAAACTTTTTTTTTTACCTTTAAACTGTTAAAGGACACATCTCGATTTTGTTTGATAATAAAAATTAATTATTCTTTAATCTGTGCCAAAAATATTATTAATCAATCTCAGAAACCTCTGATTAAGAAATTTATTTCTATACTTTTCTGAGCCTAAAATGTAATGTTTTTAATTTAATAAAAAACTACAGATTATTTTACCCCTTTAAAGGCTGAAAGTGAAAGACCAGGTGAATATTAAAATAGAAAGATATTCTAGACTTTGACATTGTCTATAAACATATAAAGCTAAGCTTAAGCTTACTTATTTCAGCTTATTTAAATTAAATAAAAATGCAAAACATGTCCTTAAGGACTCAACCCCGGGGTTCCAAAGGTGCTTGCTACAGAGGTGCAACAAATGTCATGAAAAGAGCTTGTTAATTTCTTTTAGTATAGTCCATTATAATAATTTTATAATATTAATATCTATAATTCAGCTGCAATTTTTACCACTTGTTTTTCTGACAATTTCTTTTGAAATTGAGATTTATTTTCGTTGGAATATGTGATTTGTATTATATAACAATAGTAATAATATTATTATATAATTTCTCTATAATTTCGACCTTGGCAATAAATAATCACAGATCATTTAGTATGACATGTTGTATTTGAAATTATATGACATTTATTTTGATATGATTACACCTCTTCCGATTTCCTATTGTAATATCTGATACGTTAATAATATTAAATATTTTTATGATGAAAAAATAATAATAGTGTTTGTATAGTTTCATTCTTCTATATATTTTAATGCAAGGTGGCCGCCAAAGAAGCAACAATGTCCCCTGGTGCTCCCCAGCAGGATGAAGGTCGAACCGAGCTCCTTGGATCCCTCACAACACAGCAGCAGCAACGGACCAGCGCCAGGGTCATCAAGAAACTAAGACTGGAACCGCAGACAGATAAACGAGGTACTACAACCAGGCATAGCACGACACGACGTGACGTGACATGACATGACCCGACAAGACAAGACAAGACGCGACAAGACTAGACTAGACTAGACTAGACTAGACAAGACTAGACAAGACAATACTAAACACAACGACAAATCATGAATTATTATTTTGTAATGGGAAATTTCTTTTACAATTCAATAATAATTTTCTATATTGTTCGATTTAATTGCATCGATGTACTGAATAATTTCCGCAATATTATAATCTGACACAATAATTGTAATCGTTTCCTTATCATATGATTGCAATTTTAACGTTTAGATAACAATTATATTAATAATAATATATTTAAATTTATTCTGACAGACATACATTATTTATTATTTATATTTAATATGTTCACACAATATATAATTAATTAATCAATTATTTTACAAAGGCATGACGAATAAATTCAATTATTTTAATGTTTTCACAATAAAAAAATTCATATAAATTGATATTAAATAAATAGGAACAACACCAAGGTCAAGGTAGCTCAAATGGCAAAGACCGGCTCAAATCTGAGGTCACAGGTTCATGTGCAATGTACTCTTGAAAATATTTAATATTTTCACTTTATATTAGTATTTCTTTAATTGGAATATGTATACACTTTTACACAGCTTCTAGTAAATGTTCAAATATTATCCTTTAATATATATATATATATATATATATATATATATAATAGTGTGTATGTGTGCACCCTAAGTATGATGCTTCTACTACTACTACTACTACTACTGCTAGATTTGTTGTAAATGTCTTAAATTTAAATAATTTTTTTAAATCTTAAATTTTGCTTGAGAAAATAAACAAGACAATTCATGAGTTTCCATCGCCAGCTCTTCTCAGGGCCATGCCAAATTTTCTCCTTGTTATTTTGACAATGAAAAAATATTTCGTATGACACTGACTTTGAATTTGATTTCGATTATCTGGTTTCTTCAGACGTTATAGAATGTGAAACCCCGAACAAAATAGACGAAAAGGATCCTCTTAAGTTTCCAACGGTTAAGCAGCGGATGCCCAAGGCGTTGTGGTCTGCTGATGAGAAGAGTCTGTTCTTCGAAGCCTTGAACGAGTATGGAAAGGATTTCGACGCAATAACCTCGTATATCTGCGTGAAGATGAAGAAGAAGGGAATGCTAGATGTGAACTTGAAGACTAAGACTCAAGTCAGTCATTTCTATTACAGGACATGGCACAAGTTGTCCAAACATGTTCATTTTGATGAGAGTGAGTATTTCTTTTACGGTTGGCTATATAGCATTGAAGCAGTAGATTTATTAGAAGATTTCTAGATGTGAAAAAGGTAGCCCAAGAGCTATACGCGTTGATCAATTACGGTGAGTTAAGACGGAAGCTGGTGTCCGTTAATGAGAAGATTTGCGCTCGTTTGGGGGAGATGGTCCGCGGGGGGTCCATCGCGGTCCGGACCAAGGGAAAGACGATTCGCGTTCGGACCCCAATGTGTCGGGCGCTGAGACGACTCAATCAAATAACTGGTGAGCATTAATAGATAATCAGTAATATATTCATATTTAGGGTCAAATATTTAAATAAAATGGTTTTAAAATCTTTCTCTTAACTATTTACTTCATGTTTTATAGAATGACAAATTATTAAATTGTTCCAAAAAATACTGACTCGAAAAGTTAATTTCATCAACGTTCGAGCTCTGCTCAAAGCTCTGAAATAGATTTATGAACGTGCTTTAAAAAACCTCACTAAGGCTTACACATACGACAAAAAATGAATCTTTCTATGCTTCTATTAATATAATTAAATAAAACCGGTTGTTTCCAGCTAAAGGGCATGTTGAATACGTTACAATTATACATTAATTGGAGATTAACTCGATAAAATCTCCATTGTGTATCAAACGCAATTAGTTGTTATAATAATTACGGTGAAGAAAACTAAAACATAAGTAAAATAGTTAATTGCACTGATTGATATATTTCTTACCCATGATAAATCATGCTAAGATGTCATAATATAGTTTTAAATGTATGTAATCATGAAAAAATTAATGACACTTAATAGTACAATTATATCATGATTTAATACTGTGAATGGTTTCTGTGAAATGAGTTATTAAAATGTCTGCAGTAAATGTTAAACATCTACGGGCCAATGAAATGAAATGAGAAATCATATGTAATGAAGTGGAATGGTAATTTATTAAGTAGCAATTTGCTTTATAGAATTGTCAGGAATGTCAGTCTGTATGTACCCTCCATAACTCCTGAACGCTTACGAGTTAAGCATCCAAATTTTGCTATAAAATTTTTTATCAACCTACCCCCGTTCGGAGTTATGGATTCTTTGTACTGTATTTTTATGAGTCGATACATTTATGCAAAGTATTCAGCAAGTGGATATTCTTAAGCATCTCTTCGAAGTTTAGCTTTATTCGCTCTGAGCTTTCGCTACTTTGAGAATTTCGTGTGTTCTACGTTTACTCCCCCCCAAAGAGCGTGCGTACGGCGCACGCGTGTGCACGCGCGCGCACGTGTCGCTGCGTGCTCGTGACACGGGCGCGTGGTGCCGCGTGCAGGCCGCCGCTCACAACCCGCGGGTGGAGGTCGCGCTCGCGTTACGCACGCGCCTCACCGCCCTACTGCGTGCTCTAGAACGACGGTGGAAGAGCGTATCCTTTAGAAGATTCTGATTAATTCGATCAGAACCGGCAAGGTTCTTTGCAGATATACATTAGTGCTTATAGGATTTGACGTTACTTGCAATGTTTGAAATATAAAGTTATGTCAAGTTTTAAAGTACATATTAGCTTGTACTTCTGAGTTAATTTCATTTATTATAATTCAACTGTCGATGTAGACGATGATAGAACGCAATAACTATTTTATTGTGTTAAATGTTATTTAGTGAGTTAAGAATTTATGTGAATATCCTCTTATTTTGTTGATCTCTCTGTTTCAATGGACTGAAGGAAGCAGCGTTTGTTAGAATGTTTCTGTTTTATTGTCAGGTTTTTCAGGTTTGCGACCTTTTATTTCCAAATGTCTTATCACAAAATTTCCTTTAATTGAAATATGATAATTGGTGAAATTCCATCCACTGAAATTTCATCCGATATATTGTTAAAGGTTTGTTTAAATCGGATTGATTGAAAATATTACCTTTTAGCCGGTTTGCGGGAGAAGCGATTTGGTGGAAATGGTTTAATAACAAAAACATTAATGTACTTAAAAATTAAAATGTTATAAGTTTCCTCATCGTAAACAACTAGACGAATCACAAAGCGTTTATGGAAAACGGCATCGACGTGAAGACGGACAACAAGACGGAGGAGGACACGACACGACATTGTGAAAATGGTGATAATCTTGAAGCACATCTTAACCTGGAAACCGATCGAACTATATTAACTGGTAAGGTTTGAATCTTTGATAAAAGATGGTAATTTTAATAAAAATATTCTCGGAGATTTAGTCCGGACAAAATCTTTACATAAAACTAGCGAAAGCATCTTGGACAAAGTTATATAAAGACACAAATTTTTTGTATACGTTTTTTTGTATTGTTAATAAACGTTACCATCTTATGTTACCTGTTAAATAGAATGACGTCAGTCCCTATAGCATAATTGTCACTATCCTGCCTATTTCCCTGTGATCCCTCAGTAAAAGACTGGTTAGTCTCCTGACGCTTATGTTCCTTACGTCCGCTTATCTCCTGTGTTCCTTGATTCGTCTCCAAGCGATCCCTCATTAAGAGACTGGTTAATCCCCTGTCTCCTGTGTTCCTTGATACACAGTCACTCCTACTTATCTTCTAAGTGCGTGAGTCGTGAGTTAGTTCCGTGTCCGTCAGAGCGCGTGTCGCTACACGTTGGTCCCCGTGCGGAGGCCGAGGTGCGTCTCCCCGCACTGCGGCCGCGAGCCACGCTCACCAGCCAGAAGATATGCTTCGCCTCGTACCTCGAGAGGATGAGGGGACAGGACGGTCGGTGCCTCTATCATATTACACGTACAACACACTCGGACGATACGATATCGTGTCGTGTCACGGTACGATATAGTACCGTAGAGAACTGCAACGATAAACACAGACGTCACATCGTGCGAGTGTGTTTTGATCTGTGTTAATTTAGAAATTTGACTTATATGTTATAATTCTTTAAAAAGTCATACAAAAATTATGAAAATAATGAATCTTTATATAATATTGACAGTGAAAATCCGTACACCAAAACGGCACAGGAAAGACAGCGTATCAGAAAAAGACAAGGACGTTGACAAGAAAATTAAAATAGATGATTTAGATACACATAAACTTATGCATATCGACGAGACGGCCATCGACGGAATCGAACTCATGGCCCACTACAAGCACAATCAAGAGGACGAAGAGAAGCCAAGCACAGAAGACGAAAAAGAATTAAGATCAGAAGAAACTGCAGAGGAGGAAGGCGATAGAGATATACCAGAACGAGAGAAAGATATCTCAGAGAGAGACAAAGATATGTCAGAGAGAGACAAAGATATGTCGGAGCGAGAAAAAGATAGTTTCTCGGAAATGGAAGATGATGAAAAGTATAATAAGAGTGACACGGATAATGAGAGTGACGGTAGAGATAAACAGAAGGAAAGGAAGTTCAAGAACTTGAAGGTATTTAAATTGGGCGAACTATGTAAATTCACATTAAAAACTTGACCTAACTTTATATCAATATATTAACCTAAAAATATATATTATTATATATCTATATTATAAAACTACTTGACACTACTTACTCAAAATCGAGATTAAAAGTATTGCTTTTTATAAAGCCTATAACTTATACATTTCTATATTAAATACATTACTAAAATACTTACTTTTTTACTTATTTAGATTAACGAATGTTATCCAGGTGAAGTTTCGCATTCGTCCTAAAAAGCGCGGCGGCAGCGTCTACACGCTCGTGCTGGACGACGACAAAGACGACAAACACAAGGAGGATGAGCTCAAGGTAAGGGACAGACCTACCTGGCCCTCAGTAATAACTGCAGGAAAAGCAGGAATCTGTATCGATAGTTATAGTTCTTACTAAGAGTCTAGGTCAGTGACTGAAAGAAGCAGTTGGCTTTTTTCCGCAACCATAGGTTTGGTTGCCTTTGTTTTATAAAAAATAATTTTAATTAAAATATCCGCAGATACATATTACATATACTAGGATCCAAATTTCTACAAATTTACGGGCACATATTTGATAAAACTTTTTACTTCAGGTAGATGAAAAGGAGGATAAAGATGAAGAACTGAAATCTGATGTAGACGTGGATCTAGCGATGAGACAGATCAGGAAGGGTTGGAGCGCGTATGACGCAGGGGACCTTACCATTGGGGACTTGTATTTGATGGTAGGTCCTATTCTAAAAATGTCTTGCTTTCAGTCCTAGTGGTCAGTCTTTGACTGGGATGTGTAAATGGGAACCTTAAGGGTTATTACTGCAATAATATTACCTGTTAAAATATTCCACAAAGTGCAGAATTAAATCTTAAATGTAAATAGCGTAGTTCTTTGCAACTATTTAATTGAAATGAAGTAAAAGAAGTAATCCATTAATATTGCAGTTTGGTGCCCGATCTAGACTCGAGCTGGACTACTGGTGGGCGGAACCCACGCCCCCCCTACCACAGATAAGAACACAAAAACCTGAAATAAGCAAACCGGAAACGGACAAGTTGATAGACAAAAGGGAAAAGGGGAACAAGACGCCCGATAAGGGAGACAGCTCCGTGGAAGACGAGAGAGAGAAGAGAGAGAGTGATAACGATATATTCTCTCCCAAGAACACATTCAGCCAGGATAGCAACGACGGGATGTCGGGAGACGAACGAAAAAGTTTGTATTTAATATAATATTATCTATGGATTAAATATTATTTATAATAATTATTAAATACTAAATTGTCTATTAAGCAGCTAGTCACTGATTATTTTACTAAATATGTATAACATCACATCGAAAACGGTTGAGCTGAAAATTATTAGTCATGATATGCAAATTCAATTTTTGTTTAAATATAAAATAAAATTCTATACGGTTAGGAATCGATCCTGTGACCCATGAGATACTGTCACTGTCACTCTACGAAATGAGCTAACGTGTCATTACCCATCTTAATGACCTCGCAAGTACAAATGTTATCCGTGTCTTATATGTATATATTTATTTAAGAGTGTGTGTGTGTGTGTTTGTTTAAGGCGAGCAGCTCTCGTCACCAGACCACAAGTCTTCGGGCACACTTAACCTGGCCAGCAAACTCATCAACAGACCCACAACCATCACCACGCAGAATGGCTTCTCGTTGGTCAGCGACAGGTATCACGAATTTAGAACGCACTTGATACTCCCTGCATACATATCATGGAATTGAAATGATAGAGAAGACTAGCATGGCACGCCATTTTCATGCATATGCATGCGGAGATGCGTATGCTGAGACGAATGTATGGAGTGACAGAAAGGATAGGAAATTAATATATTAGGGGCAAGATGAAATGAATGAACGCTGAATGCTAGGTATGAAAGTGGAGAGATTCAAAAGTAGAGAACGGGAGGTAAAAGATGGATGGATTGTGTGAAAGACGATATGGAGAAGGAATTGTTTATAGGATTGAGATAAGAGCGGAGAGATTATGATGTGTTCCTTCCAGTAGTATCTGAATTAAGGATCTTGCGAGCCGATTCTAGTTGATTCCAGTAATACTTAAAAGGAGTCCGACATAATGTAACTGTAAATAAAATAATGGTCGATGGATTAAAGAAGTTAAACATTTGCATCTTTTACGACCGCGGCACCGCTATAAGATGGATCGTCGGTTCTTTCGTTTCTCTCAGACATACGAAAAGAAGGACTAGACCCTTAGCAAATATGCGTACTAGTATGCATAAGATTTCTTGTGTTTGATCAGAATGTCCAAACCATACTGAATCTGTAAGGTTTTCCGAATTAATAGATAATAATTATATTTAGACTGCGTCGTCTTCTGGCGCTGGCTGGGAACCCGCACTGCGGGAGAGGGGGCTGCGGGGCGGGACGGAGACAGGTGAGGGAAGGGGGAGAACCCCTCTTTGTAATATTTTTTTTCATGTATGACAAAAAATACATGAAAATAGTTACAATTTCATAAGACAATGTAAAATGCTTTTGTATGTTTGTAGGTGCAGAAGGCCCCCGCGGCTCCGGGCCCCGCGTCGCCCCCCGCACCCCCTGGGGCCCCCGTTTTCAGGCACCCCACACCCATCGCACCCAAACCGGATACGGAGGTACCACCGTCATATAAAATTACTTTGTTGATATTACCTATTATTATAATTTTCATTACTCATATCATCATATTTAATGATCAGTAATTTCATGGTTTCTGATTTCTCATTTTTTTTCAAATACCATTGAATCGAAATTTTAATATGACATCAGGTAATATCCTGTAATTCATAGTCTAATTAATCAAAATAATGTATTCTTGAATAAATTTAAAATGCTATAAATTCAGTTTAGTGATTTATATATTATGTATGCTGAAGAAAACTAATACCTCAAATATAGGTCTTTTTATATGTATGTTTGTTTATGTCCAGTCCCACCCGGGCATGAGTCTGGAGGGCCTCCCCAAGTTGCGTCGGGGGCGTCCTCCCAACGACAGACGAGTGGTAGTGCAGAGACTGTTGCCGCTGATGCCCAAGCTACCGATCCCCAACAGTTAGTATGACCCCCACCAACCCACAATGGGGAAGGGAGGGTATTATAATCTTATAGATAGATATCACTGTTTGTAATTGTACGAAACGATATTATATTTTATTAAAATTTATTACACAAAAAATAATAGACATAGTAAAACGGAAGATAGTAGTATTAAGTAAATACCTAGTTTATGGTAAATTTTTACAGATCTGATTCCGGTTAAGATGGTGTCCAACTCGCAGCCGGTGCAGCCGCGACTGGTTCCCAAACCACCGCCCGCTGCCACAGAGTGAGATACCACAATTGGATATAGTTTTAATATTCAATACTACAGGAATACAGTTCAGTTGTTAGAACGGCAAGGGACAATAAGGTCTCAAGTTCGAGTTTTGCACATTGCACAAATAAATTTCCCAGGGCATTCGATTCAACAGTAATACTGACCGCAATACCAATGCTGCCAAAAATAATATTAGCTCGAAATGCTTTATATATATGATATAATTGAGCGAAGCGTTTTACTGGAGACTTTTTACATTCTTTGTCTTATATCCCATTGAAATCAATGGGAAACGATGAGTCAATGCTCTGGGCTCGCTTCGCTCAATATGCAAACGGCACCCAAGATTTCACGAGTGCAGCGAGTCGAAATTGAGGGTTTGTTGGCGCCCCTACTATATATGATATCTGATAACTCTATTTATCAGAACTATAATCTAAGTTAAATAATATATTCCAGTCTTTCCATGTACTACGTGCTGGGCGAGTCCAACGGGCAATTCTTCTTCCACGACGGAGAGCGACGGGTACCCATCACGGTGCGGCCGGAGCCGGCGACGCAGGACGCCGGTACTTAGCGCTATACTATACTTGTCACTAATTTTACTAATAAATTCATTCCCACAAGACGCAATCAAATATCAAAACAAGAGTTAAGATTTCTTTTAATTACGTACAAACGAACGTAAGATTTTAGTAGAATAGATGCAGTTACAAATTGTTAAAATTTCAAAATAATTTTTTTTACAGAAGATTCAAAACCGGACGAAGAAGATTTAAAAGATACAAAGAATATACAGATCGTAAAAGTAGAATCAGTCGGCGAGACGAGTGCGGAGAAGGAACAGAACAGCGACATAACACCGAAAACCGAGATTGCACCGAAGACCGAACAAAACGACATATCAAGTGACATTAATTTAATTAACGCATGACAATTTTTCACACATAATTTTAAATTAAGAATACGAGTGTGATATCTTCCGTCTCTGTGCCGCAGGTTTTCTTCCGTCGGACTCGCTATCTCTGTCTCCCTCTCGCCTGCTGCGCGGTGCGGAGGGCGATTGGCTTGACGCACACGACTTCTCGCTCAGCAGCTTCCTGAGCCACTTGGAAAAGGCTCACCAGGAGCTACCCGTGCGTAATTGAGTATGAGTGAGACGGAAGAATATCCCCTTCGCTTCCTACTTCCATAAATAGTAAAGTCCAGACGTAGATCGTTGCCATCACTATTGTTTTGAATCTATAAGTGTTTCTAGGAATTACCCAAGAGTAATTGAAACTCGTGCTACGAGTGAGACGGAAGAATATACCCGTCCCCTTCGCTCCTTCTTTCATACATAATACAATCCAAATATAAGTCTTTGCCATTAAGTTTTAAATCTGTTAGTATTTAACTATTAAAGTGTGACCATTATATATAAATGCAAATCTATTAATACATTTAAAGGGCTGCCATTAATAAAAATTTAATCGGTAAATGTTATCTGATCAGGTTGATTCCCATCTCCAATCCCTTATGGTGGAGACCAGCGTGGACTACGTAGCCAAGTTCGCAGACCTGGCCGCAGAGGTGGATGAACAGGATCTCAGCGATGATTTGCCTTGATAACTATATGCCACTGAACTGTTGTGCTTGAAATCATGGTGTTATGTACTATAAGTATAATATATTTAAAATATTAAGAAAATATGTAAACTTTATTTCATAATATCAAATGTATATAATTACGATATAAATGTTGTTTTATTTAACAAATTTAATTAAAAATTTCAACCCAACTAATAAAACCTGAATAAAAGCAGTGAAAGAAAAATGGATGTACTAATCCTAAAACCTAAGCTCCTAATAGCTTAAACCTGTACAGATTGTTACTTCTTATTTGTGACTTCGTGTCATTTAAGCGATTATTTTAATGTGGGGAAATTGTGATTTATATGCGATGTTATTTTTATTAGTATGATTTTTTTTATTTAAATAACTTTATTGCATACATGTTACATAATAAACAGTAAAAGGCGATCCTATCACTAAACTGATTTCTTCCAGTTCTTCTTTTTCTTTGATGTTAATGTTATTAAGTTATTTATAAATAAATTCTACGTCACCTACCGCGCAAGAACCTCTTAGCGCCGTTTGGTCCCTCAATGTTATTACGCAGCATTCACGCAGTTCAGAACTTGCCAAATAAATCCTATTATACTATACTATACTATCCCTTAAAATATATACAAATACATATATTTATTGAGTGAAGCGAACGAAGTGAGCGGAGCGTTTTACTGGAGACTTTTTGCATTCTTTGTCACGAATTGGCTCAAAAACTACTTGACGGAAAATTATGAAACTTTGCAAACAAAAAGACACTCATTAGGTGATATTTCTTAAAAGGAAAAAAATTGAAAAATGTCCTCAAATTTTTATTTTTTTTTAATATCATGTCAAATACTGTTTGTTATCCCATTGAAGTCAATTGGTCAAACAATGAGTCAATACACTGAGCTCACTTCGCTCAATATGCAAACGGCACTCGAGATTTCGCGAGCGCAGCGAGTCGAAAATAAGGGTTTGTTGGCACCCCTAGTAATATTATTACATAAACATTTTTTATAATAACAACACTTAAAATAAAAAAACGTATTGTTTAATTATTTTTACGTGTAATTGAGCGAAGCGAACGAAGTGAGCGGAGCGTTTTACTGGAGACTTTTTGCATTCTTTGTCACGAATTGGCTCAAAAACTACTTGACGGAAAATTATGAAACTTTGCAAACAAAAAGACACTCATTAGGTGATATTTCTTAAAAGGAAAAAAATTGAAAAATGTCCTCAAAAAAAATTTTTTTTTTTAATATCGTGTCAAATACTGTTTGTTATCCCATTGAAGTCAATTGGTCAAACAATGAGTCAATACACTGGGCTCACTTCGCTCAATATGCAAACGGCACTCGAGATTTCGCGAGCGCAGCGAGTCGAAATTGAGGGTTTGTTAGTGCTCCTAGTTATTTAGGTAATAATTAAAGTAAACCCTCATCAATTTCAGTGAAAGCATCATAGGTTGTATTAAATATACATCAATCAATATCGAAACGCAGCCAATCGAATTACCTTCATCAGTAGGCAATTTTAATGTGAGACACTAATTAAGAAAAGAGATAATGAATTCATTTATTTTTGTAGCAGAAATGTTACAGAAAAATATACTAAAAACAATACAATTTTTTTTTTACATTTACTTGAAAAGAAATGAAAGAGAGTTCGAAGAAAGACCAGAGATACTACAGTAAAGTATTGATATTATATATTAATATTTTTACATCAGTATAACTTGAGCAATTTTGACAGCCTTAGTTTTTTTTAACCAGCAACATGTTTTCAACTGAGGTCACGAGGTCATATGTGTAAAACATTATTTGTAGTTCCAGACACTCGTAAATAAACAAAATAAAGTAAAGTAAATAAGCAAAAAAAATCTTCAGCTTTATAGTATTTGTAAACATTATATAGTATAGTATTCTATATTTACAAGTAATATTATTAATATTTTAAGCAAGTAAGTAAACAAGTAAGTAAAATTAGCAATATTTTATTTTATCAAGTGCTCAGTAATTGTTTTTTTTTTATTCATTTTTTTTTATTAACAATCATAACAATTATGAATTTATAATAACGCTGCTTCTAAACCAACTCAAAATGATAAAATGCATGTACTAAACAAGTTTTTTAACAAAAAAAATAACTAGAATTATCCTTACTTTAGCGAGCCCAAAGGAATATATATATAGGTATATAAACACTATTTATTATATTTACTATGCAGTAAGCTAGCTTGTAAAATACATCACAAATTATAAGAAATAAGGTAAAATGCATACAAAATTAGTTTATTATTTTTTCTCTAATTAACACTTTCACTGCCAGCTCCGTAGCGTGTACGGAGACGCAAGTTTCACCCCGTGTTTTACCCCAGGGCCGTAGGATGTACGGAGCAATTAAAAGTCAATTTTTTATAGTATTTAATTGGCTCAACATTTTTATACTATTTTTCCGTTTATTTGAATGCCTTTATGCAAACGTTTATATGAAAAATTGAAACAGCACACAGGGCTCAATTTCTGAAAATCTGGTGGCAGCGAAAGTGTTAATAAACTAGGAAGCCCAATTCATATCGTTGTGATTGCTATTTTCAATAAAATCTCGTATACAGTGTTCGGAAAACATTCATTGTCTGAACGTAGCTTTAAAACAACTTCCATCTCGTGCACCACATCACGCAATACGTTTATGTCATATTTATTGTCTATTGCTCATTATGATCTCAGAAATACCATTTAATAAAAATAACCGGAAATAAGGGTTACATTAAGTTACTTTTAAACTGTAAGGTAGTAACTGTCTCTTAAACCGTAGAATTTTTTATTAAATGACTAAAATCAAAATATTGATTAAGAAATTTTGGGTTTTTTATTTTAAAATTACTTTAGTTAATTTGACAATTCAAGTTATTTTATGGAGACCTTAAGCTACTAACTGGCAACAGCTTCCAGGTTACGTCATATGTAATAGTTGACTTTAGCGACGTCTGAGGACAGTACAATATTTATATTTGTAATGATTCATAATATTTCAAAAAGGTTATCTTTAATTCTTTAAACTTTATATGTGGATTAAAAATGAGATGATAAATTATGCCAGTAATGTAAAAATCTAACTTAATAATATTTATTAGCATCCTCAATTTTTCCCTCTTAATTTTATCCTTTTAAGTTATTAACAGTATTATAATAATTATCAACATGATCTTAGAACTTATCACGTAAGTATTTTAAAAACATATGTTGCTTATAATATTTAATAACAGTACAAATAAAATAGATATATCAATAGATAATCATACTAATATCAGTTTTTTGAGTACATTACACATTTCTTTATATTTAAATATTCCATATGTATATCTAATATTGCAGTTTAGTGGTAATATTGCCTATGATATTCATCGGAGTGCTATTATTGGGGGCGTTCGTGATAGTGCCATGTGCATTTATATTTGCTTCGTGGTACATGAGGATTAAGGAAAGGAAGCTGCAGAGAAGAAAGAAGGATGGTGCAAATGTGGCTTTCTTCCATCCATATTGCAATGCTGGAGGTGGTGGTGAAAGAGTGCTCTGGGTGGCAATCAAGGCCTTGCTGATGAGGCGGGTTCAATAAACAATTTTTATTTTGATTTAATCAATATTTTTAAAAGGCAAATGAATCCTCATTGAATTTGTTATCTTACATCTTGTAAATATTTATTATATGTACACCCTACAAAGGCTAATTTAAAAATTTCATCATATTGTCATCAGGTATCCAGATACAAACATTTACATCTACACAGTGGAAACAGCAGAGGCAGCTACAATTTTAAACAAAGCCCAAAACCAATTCAATGTAAAGGTTGAACCGGAAAGAATAAATTTTATCAGATTAAACATGGCTAAAGCTATTGAAGCTAAAACCTATCCTTACTTTACACTGTTGCTGCAAAGTTTGGGCACCATGATGCTCGGTATGGAAGCATTTATGAAGTTTAATCCAGGTAATTAATTTATTTTATTTCTCCCACATTAAGATGAGTTTTGCAACAGAACATTTAAGAGTTTATTGTTATTGAATTTCCGTCTTGTCTTTATGCTAATATTACACCTTAATCCTATTAATCTAACAATAATCTTAAGATTTTATGATCTCAGTAGTTTTCCCACAATTATTTTCCATTCCAGGATAATTTTCCAACATAACCCCTGGGTATGGGTATACATAAGGTGTAAATAGTTAATTTTATGAACTTAATTATTAAAAAATTTAAGTGATTACCAGGCTCTTTCAGCTTTTACATTTTCTGATATTACTAATTGGATAGCAAAGTTTCTATATTATCGGATCAATCAACGGCCACTGGACTTGCCTTGCATACCTATTGATATTAATTTAAGACATCATAAGACCATTACGCTATATCACAGCAAAAATCTTTTATATAGATATAGATCCAAATATTTTTTTTTAACCATAAAATTACAATAATGCAAAGAGTAAAGTAACATCTAATATGTTGCAGACATCTATATTGACACAACAGGCTGTGCATTCACCTACCCCATTTTCCGATATCTGGGTCAGTGTCCTGTAGGTTCATATACCCACTACCCTACTATAACTACAGCTATGATGAGAAGAGTCAAGCACCGACTGATCTCATACAACAACAGCAGTGTTATCGCTCGGAATCCTCTCTTGACATGGTGCAAGCTATTCTATTACAAGGTTTTTGGATGGGTGAGTGAAGTATCTAGTAAAATGATATTATTAGAACTGGTACTTAAATGGAAATTGATATAATAAATTAATTTAATTTGCTTCCAGTTGTATGGAGTAGTGGGTCGCTGTGCTGATATTGTGATGGTGAATGGCACCTGGACCGAGGAGCACATCAATGAGCTGTGGGACTGCCCACTCATTACACACAGAGTGTATCCACCCTGTGAGGTGTGCTTTATATAAATTTTAGACTGTAGTCATTTATGATAATATTACAATGTTGTAATCTATATATACTACTAGATAAATAGGGGATCAACGTGCACTAATGATCGTAACTGATGAGCAAGAAATTATTGTTTATTTTCAGTAGAGATACTGAGCACTTCAGATTAATTGTTATCACTAGTAACTATCACAAAATATGTAGACTTGTGTGTATAGTTAATCTAAAAATGTTTCTTACTACTATTGTAATACATAGATCTAGTGTGTGCTAATATTGAAATGAAATTAATATGGTTCCAGGTATCTGAACTGAAGAAGTTACGCTCTCTGGTGAAGGATTCTGATCCTATCAGGATACTGTCGGTGGCGCAGTTCAGGCCTGAGAAGGATCATCCCTTGATGCTGCAGGCCATGTATGAGCTAAGGAACCTGCTCATTAAGAACGAGATACTATGGAATAAGGTACCCTTGTGATGGAATATTAATTGAATGCAGTATTGAAACTAATTTGTTATTAGTTATAATGACATATTGCTATATTGATACTAAGTTGTGTAGTTTCTTTATTAATATTACATCCAACAGATTAAGCTAGTGCTGGTGGGTTCCTGTCGTAATGCAGAAGACGAGGAAAGAGTGAAGAACCTCAAGGACCTGGCCAAGCACTTGGCCATCGAGGACAATGTTCAGTTCCTAGTCAACGCATCCTACAGCCAGCTCCTCACGCTGTACCAGAACTGTAGCCTGGCTCTACATGCCATGTGGAACGAACATTTTGGGATAAGTGGGTTGATAAGGACTAAGCCAAGTCCTAAGGATTTAATCTGTAGAACTAATCATAAAATATATTATGTTCAATGACCACAATAAATAATTACTTATCAGAATATCATAAAATTATTAGGAAGCTTTACATAAATTTTTAATTGTTCAGGTGTAGTGGAGTGCATGGCGGCTGGTTTGATCACGATCGCGCACAAGTCTGGCGGGCCGCTAGCCGATATTATTGAGACGGCCCAGGGCTCCCGTACCGGCTTCCTAGCGGCTGAAGCAGACGAGTACGCCCGGGCTATACTTGAAGTTATAGCCCTGCCCGGGGAAGAAAAGAGAAGGATCATAGAGGCTGCACGGTTTGAGACTATTATAATTCTATTAAATTAAAAATAATCCCCATTTTATGTAAATACAGTTCTACTAATATTTTTTTAATTACAGAGCTTCTGTTGACCGCTTCTCCGAGAAGGAGTTTGAAAAATCATTTTTGAGAGCAGCCGAGCCTCTGATGAGGTTAGAGTAGGGTATACATTTCCATTAATTTTAAGCTGTAATTAATGAAAATAAATATTACCAAAGTTACGATTTTTTTTTATTTTTTATATAAAACATTGACATAAAATAAAACTATATATTAAAAATATTTATAAATATTACATTTTGACACTTACTGAGTAAATAAAATTCTGAGGTTGAGTCCTAAAAGCAAAGTCTATTACATACATATGATAATTAACATGTGATATTTATTTTAAAAACAAATATCAATTTTTGTGTCAGTTTCTTAAATTGCATAATATTAAAAGGGAATGCATTTTATATTAAGCTAAATAGTGTAACTTCCAACTCGATCTCTTGGAATTAATCGCAGCTCAGAGCCATGCTTTAGAAACACATTACCTGAAGAAAAGAAAATGTTATTATTAAATATTTTATGATTATGATTATTATACAATATTCTAATAGTTATTATCAATACTTTTAACCTATTTAATTCCCATTACTTATATTACTAACATTTATCAATTTAAAACGTGCACAGTCAGTTTGGGCATGTCAAACGATTGAGTGATATGGCGTGAAGCTAAATAAATAAATAATATTATTGTCAATAACAGCACCTACTTTATCTGTTAAATCTTGGCTTTAAAAGTAAAACTAACACTTTTAGGTGTAGTGTTTTATTTCTTAATTTAAACATACCCGCGGTCTGTTGTGGGTTGATACCGATACCATCATCAGTGATGATAGCACTGGTGGCTGGATCTACTCGAAACTCTTCAGCTGCATATTTCAAGACTGCAGTGAAAGGTGTTGCTTCAGGAACACTGAGTCTGCGAGTAAATTTAAGTAGTAGATAGAATTGAGAATATTTTTTTTTTACATTTATGCAATAGAAAAATCTATTTCTTTCCTTGACATTTATCATTTGATACCACCAAAAATTATCAAAATTCATGATAATAAATTATTCCAAAATTATGGGAAAAAATGTATCATTGTGAAAAGCTAATTTTAAAGTGTCATCTTTACACAAAATTTTAACTGTAGCTTTCAACTCTAAATAAGAGATTTCAATATAAAATCTCTCCATAGACATATCCTGATCGATTAAGAGATAACTCTCTGTCAAGGTTTTAACTATTAAATTGAAAAGATTACAATGTTTTAAACAAAATCGTAACAGAGTAGTCTCTTCTGTTATCAGAAGACACTTCCAAAATGTCCTCATCTCAAAACTTGTACTTGACATTACACTAGAGAACCCTTCAACAATAGTGTTGATGGCCGGATGATATTTTCTTTCATCATTGAGTGAACATAAAACTAATAAATCCACTACATCTTGGGTGCAATCGTTAGTTAACATGTCTTTAACTACACTTTCATTATGTATACCACACATAAGTTGACTTAATATAAAGTTAATTTTAAAATTCAACAAGTCCTCTTTATTTATTTCACTTGATAAATTCTTTAACAGAGTATCCTTAGAAGCCGCTTCTAACATAAATTCAGATATGTTGATTTCAAGCTCATTTTCAGAAAATTGATCAACAAATGATTGAAATGCATAATCCATTATTCTAACATCACAAGAGGATATGATGATTTTCTTTAATATATATTTAGGTGGATCAGAAAAACACTCTTTCAATAAAAGGCTTGAAGTATATTGCTTGTTCTGTGCAGTCACTGCTGATAGAAAGTCTTTGGTAAGTGATTTTTCGTTTAGCCTCTCTATACATTTTTTTATATGTTTCGCTATTTTAAAAGCATTTAATATCTCTTCATGTGTTGTAGTATTGGTAGGCCAACAAGGAAATTGACAGATTTTAATGTAGTCTTGAAAAAAATCGAGAAAGTTTCGAATTATTGGATCCATTTCGAAAATGTAACTTCAATGCAGAACCCAAGAATCAGCATCTGGTAAACAAAAGGAATCCAAACTTTAATTGTTCTTGTAAGAAGTGTATATAAATAAAGAAAATTCCACGTTGAAGTTACATCAAAATGATAGTGTTAATAAACTTTTTAACTTACACTTTGAATGGTAGCTTAGGGTCTGAAGTCAAGGTAATCTTGAAAGTAACTTTAGACCTGAAATGAAAATGAAATATACATAAATAGCTAGTTTTTAATGCAATATATAAATACAAAATAACTTACATATTGAAAAGTAACAAATGTTAGAACTTGTCAAAGAATTCCTCGTTGTTAACAGTGCTGACGATTGACACTTGACAGTTTAAGATGAAATTAGAAATGACAATTAATATTTGAAAACCAATAATTAAGAAGCGTGGCCTCCTATAAAAAAACATACGTATGCAGAATACCCAGTTTATTTATTTATTTACTTATTTATTGAAACTTCATTGTACAAAAATGGTACAATTGGCGGACTTGCTATCTACGCATTATTTACTAGTCAACCAACTATGTTAACAGAAACAATAAAAACATATTGTGCAAGTTATTTTTGTAAATAAGTAATTAACCATTTTTCAAAAATAATATGTATCGGATATAAACCCGAGTTTCCCAACGTTAGGCCCACAGCCCACAGGGGGCCAATTTGAAAATGAACTTCACACGAGTTTAATCCTTTCGCTCAGGGACACGATGCTTTTTTCATTAAAAATCACTATAAATAATTATTTGGTATAATTTCGTTTAACGAGACCAAAATAAATGGGTATTTGGCGTTGTTAAGTAAACTTCCCTAAGACAGACGTAGGCTCTTTGGAGAACCCTGGATGTTTCAAAATCTCGCTAAATAACGCATTTGTTCGCAACTTCTGTAGTGTTTCACAGCATTCAGTTGGTGTTAATTTGGAATAAGTGATCGTTAAAGCAGTTGTAAAAGCTCGTTGATTTAATAAATATTTACATTGTATAGATATAATTTGTATGTGATTTTATTTTTATATATCCTAATTTTAGAAGCATAATTTTCGAGAAAATTTTGCCAATTGGTAAAATCATATTATTATGCGGTGGTTGTGTAGCAAATGTGTTATATACATTGAAATAAATATTGTTTTTTTATTATACGTTTAGTAAATATATTTCTTAGAGCCCATAGTAAAATGAGTGGTGCAAATAAGAAAAAGTCTTCATTATTGGGAGTAATATGAAAAATTTAGGTTCATACCCGCAGTTAACGATGAGCGTATTACTTTTTGTCTGTTATGACAGCAATGCTAGATCAACGAATTCATGAAATGAGGTCGATTTGACGCTCATTTGAAGGCAAAACCTAGTGCTCATATTAATTCAGATTTGAATTACTTTAAAACTAACTTTTTAAAAGAAACCAACATTAACAATCGTGTTAATCAGAATTGAATAAAACCGTCAATCAACATTTCTTAAAACGCTTTTTGAAAACATGTAACAAGTCTTTGTCTATGCCACTCGGTAAAATAGTTGATAGCTAATGAATAGGCGAAATGAGTGTTGATACTGAAAAACAAAAATCTTAATACAAGAAATTTTTCAATCCTAATGGATGAATCAATTTTGAGAGACAGTAAGGCAGTATTGACGATTTATGTAAGATATATTGATTACGCGCATTTAGCTGAAGAAATTTTAGTTTAAGTTCTGTAAATGTTTAGAAATCACCACTACTTTCAAAGATATGTATAACTTAAAAAATACTTAGATCTCAATGTAATACCTTGTTCCGTAGATGGTGTTTCTAAAATAAGCATCTATTCAAGCTATTGTGTTGAGAGCAAAATGAAGGCCATGGGAGATTTTTACTTCATAGTGAAGTAAAATAGCTATCTAAAGGGAATTCCCTTCTAAGTAGTTGCTTGAGAAGATTTATGGATCTGTTTGATACTCTTAGTGATTTTTAAGTAACAAACCTGAAATGAAGTATCTGTTAACGATCGATGTTATAGAATTTGTCAGTTATTTAAGCGATATTTTTGAAAAACTAAATATATTAAAAAATAAACTTTTAGAAACTATTTGGTTTCATTACCCGTATTGATATACGTTAGAAACATATTAACAACAAAAACTTTGAACATTTCATTGGCTTCAAAAACGTGAAGTAACTGATACGGATTTACTTATTATATTCAATCATCTAAATATTCTATCGGCTAATTCAGTTTAATTTTAAAAATTATTATTGTGATTTAAACTAAATAATAATTACATAGTTCAAATCATTAGTAAAAGTGTAAGTACTTTCGCGGTAATTTGTTTCTGCCACAGCCCTCATTACTAAAACTAAGGTGGCAACACTAGAAATCACTATTATTATAATTGCTGTCAATTGTCACACATTTTTATTATTTATATTTTCCTGTCAAATACAGCACATACTGAATTCGCTATGTTGTCCTGTTTCGATAATAAAAAAGAAGAATAATATAATACCATATAATTTATATAATAATTTTCTAATTCTTAATACTACACATAAATAAATTGAGAATTTCAGTTACGGAACAGCGAATCCAAAGTTTTTTGATTATATGCAAATATACGCTAAAATATAATGAAAATGTTACTGAAGAGGAAATTACTTGAAAATGTTACAGTAATATCATGTAGCGGCTCCATAATTTGTATACTTCTTAATTATATTACCAATATTTCACCCATTACAGGAATTTGGTTTATAATTTTTATTTTATTCGTATTTATTTTATCACTCGTCGGTAGTTTCAAGATTATTCAATGGCTACTCAGCTTAAATAAACCTATTAAGTATGATATCGAAAGACTCGTACAGAAATATCCATTCATGTCATTATTTTCTGAGCTATTGCCAAAGTTTGAGAAAAAAATTGAGAATGAGCCTAAGGAATATGATACTAATGAGCTAAGTGTCATAACTACCGTACTAGAAAAAAAGTTGGTATCATCATGGTATGTTCCATATATTTCAGAAGAGATTGGATTTCCTTTTGCTAGCAAACAAATGTTAGATCAAATGATTGCTAAAGCATTTCAGGTTTGATAACTTTATTATTATTAACTTATTATTTTAATTCATATGATTTTTTAAATTCATATGAAAGTAACCCATTTGGTCTATGAAAGTTTTAGTTTTGTAATGTATATTATTCAATTGAATAGTAACTGATTTTAATTTATGAACATAAATATAATTCAGGAAATCACATTTATTTTCTTTTAATTATCTAAGTGTTATTTATTTATTATAAATCATTTTATAAATTGACTTCTTTTAGATTTGTAACAAAATTGATAATAAAGATGTTTTTGTGGATATGTGTGCTATATTAACGAGTCACTTAAAAGAATACAAGAAAGCCCTAAAAAGACATGAAACCTCACCCGAGGAATCTTTAGAGGATTTATTCAAGATGACTCATCCTATATCTAATAGCAAGAACAAAAATGCCTCTGTGGATCATTGTACTAGTATTGTGAGGATTATTCTTAAGGAGCTCGTCCCTTGGGAACTTTGGGACACTTCCTACTCAGAACTTCTTGTGAGAATTATGGGCAAAAAATTAGATAGCTTCATAGAAAATACAGTTGCTAATCCGGTTTGGTTAAATGATAGATTGTTAACATTACTTACAAAAGAAAAGGAGACTATCAATACAAATACACAGACTATTGAGAAAGAAGTAACCAAAGAAGCAAGTATTGGGAAAGTGAATGAAATAGTAGAAGAAACGAAAATCAAACCCTCCATTGAGGTGGTAAACAAGAGTGCAGTAATGCAAAATGTAGTAGAAGAAAAGAATGAAATAAAAAAGGATGAAGTACAAGGAACGGAGCCAATTGAAATGAAACCTGTGTTGAGACAGAGGAGGGGCAGGCAGGGCAGAAATGAAGTCAAGATATATGATAGAATTATTGAAGGTATGTGGGTGTTTAGTTGATTTAAGGAATAATTCTCAAAGGAAAAGATATAACGGACAATTTGTTGTCACAGGTAGTGTTAAGACCTGGGAGACGGATATGGACTTGCAGTGTATAAGTGTAGGACAGGATCTGCTGGCTAGCTTGGACGAGATGACTTTGAGCCGGCTGTGGGGTCACGAAGACACCGAGCACAGCCCTAACCTGAAAGCCCCATCGCCACAACCCCTATGGTTTGGTTAGTGCTTATGAATTTTATTTAATGCTTATTTTAAACTTTATTGAGAGAGAAAGAGAAAGAGAGAACGTATGAGAGAGAGAGAAAGAGAAAGAAGCAGAAATTTTATTTTATAGGGTTGTGAAAGTAACATCTATTCTCTATGTATTGTCGTTATGTTCTTCTATGAGGTACACATAGTGTTATGTAAATAAATAAATAAAATAATATATAAAAATTTATGCCAAGTAGGTTTGAAGCATTGTTTATAAGGTTGTTCTTTGTGATTTTAAATCTTAAATCTGAATTTAAGCCTTTTACCTTTTGCGCTCGAGAGTAACTTTCGCTCACCACATGATGTAAATTGTGATGCGATTTTTTCAAGAAAATCTATGAGTGGTGATAACTGTTTACGTTTTCTGATATGGTTATATGTTGTTTATGTTTGATTTCGTTCAGAAAGCATCCGTCTGAATGTAAAACTCCATAATATTTTAACGGTACACACTTCGAATTGCTCGAAATACCTCGAGTGCAAAAAGTTAATACTAACACCAAAACCATATATAACAGGTGAGGAAGACACACTTGACTTAGAGCTGGAAGTAGGTCGGGAATCAAAGAAGGAGTCCAGCCCTAAACCGGTGGAGCTGCTGCGAGACTTGCAGTGCTCGGTGCACTCCGCCAAGGCGAGGATCGGAGACCTGCAGGTCCCGTACCTAGATGTGAAGCCCTACAGTGTATGTCTATCGCACGACTGTCTTAATCACAGCTTTACTTGGCATGGAACACTGCAATAGCCATGATGACTCGGTTATTTTTTTTTTGAATCGATCTCGTTTCGTGGTCGTGTCGTGGTCGTGTCGTGGTCGTGTCGTGGTCGTGTCGTTCCATTATAAAGTAAATCATTTCGTTTGAAGTGTGACGTCATTAGCCAGTAGATGGTAGTCGTTTACCGTGATGGATTTCTACAATTTGTTTTTTTTTTTTAATATGAATATTATCACATAAATGTAACAGAACTAATGAGAATGTTTGTTTGAAGATAATTATTTCTGAAACAATCACTTGAAAATATTTTCGTACTTGGCATAAGGTTATATATAATTTATTCCTAAAAGTAGTAACTAGTTATAAAAAAGGAAATGTGTGGAAACCATTTTATACTCAGCTTCAATGACAGCTACGATTGCTTCTCTGATCCAGACAGAGACGCGGGGAATTTCTAGTTTTTTTTCACATTCTGTCATCATGTCTATTGTAACATTAAGTACACATTATTATATACTGGCACTAATTAACTACAACTCATTTACAAACATTTATTTATGAAACCCTGGGTTTACAAAAATGTATATTAAATAAGGGTTTTTTGTACTTATAAAATACTTAATCATGGGTCATTATTTCCATAATTGGACGTTGGAGGGTTAATGTAAGTAATTTTTGGCTATAGTTAGTCAGCATGTGTGCATGTTACGTTACGGATCACGGACACGGACTTGTTTGTGGGGTTTTCATGTATTGCACTCTTTTTCACAATATTTTAATTTCTTCATGTACAGGATGTCCTACAAACCAGCCAGTTACATACATTACCTGTTTCCCGACTTCGATTATCGTGGTGACATGTTTACGTTGGGACAGACGAGCCCCTCTTTTTATATATACATACAAAATTGGATTTTCTTATAAGTTTATTTACACAAATGGAAGTCTTGGAAGATCCGCACAGCCAATTTAATATATTTTTCACAATATATATATTTTTTATGCCGCATACACGTTACGTTGTTGTGCTGCAAACGTATAACGAGTGCGGCTCCACACGTTCTACGCGCCTCAGTCAAAGTGTTAACAAAAATATATCCATGTTTATACATTCTGGACCTGATAAGTCAGTGATTCACCTCTAGCAATACAATTATATTATTTTTAATTTGATGTTGTGTTATCAGTTATCAGAGGTTAAATTTAATGTCTTGGTGAATTTTACATACTTTTAAGTGTCTTATGCCTTATAATAAATAAATAATATAAATAATTGGAGGGTAGTTGGAGGGGAAGTGGTTTAATGGACACCCTGTATGTAATTCTTAATAATCTTTCTGTCTATCTATCTATTCTATCTAATTTACTTATTCTAAATAACTAATTACTAATAAACCATTTGGTAAGTGTGTGTGGTGTCTATTGGCTAAGCTGCATGCGTGACCCTTGAGATTTATGCTGTTTCTTTATCTGGGACAGTGTGACTCTGTTTTGGAAATAAATTAATTTGTAATGATATTTGTCTTTCTGGTCAACCAAGTTTAAAGAAAGGCTGAAACTTACAGGTTTCTTTTTCGCAAGTCAAATTACCCTATACAGTAAAAATGCATTGTTTATTATAAAATATTTGTTTAGGACTAAAGATAAATAAAATATATTGTGTAGGATGAAGCCGCTGGAATGATGGAAGGTCTTCTGGATAAAGGGATAGCGGGTATCAAGAAAGGTCTTCGCTTTACCGGTCTGAGTGATGATTCACAGGTTGGTTTGAGGATACCTTATCTCTGGAACACTATCTTTTAGCTAGGATCAAAATAATATATGTCACAGGAAAAACAGGATAAGTCTCCCGCCCACAAAGGCAGCGAGGTCTCTCCTGAGTTGCATAGACGAAAACCAAGACCTGAAGTCATGGAGGCGCAGGAGGCCTATATATCAATGGACACACAGAAAGGTGAACTACATACATATAATATTTGGTAAAAAAGTTAATTAATATAATATATATTTTTTTTTTTCCAGAGGAAAATGGGTCCCATCCGCTTCTTAAACAACAGAGAATAATTTCTCAAGACAGTGTGGTTAGTAATTAATATTAATAATCAAAACAAGTAATAAAAGAATAAATACTACTACTAATCGAAAATTACGAGGGGAGGTCCAAAAGTTCGTGGAATGAAAGGGATCTAAATAAAATAAAACAACAAAACTTTTTTTCCTTTTCAATATAATCACCCTTAAGCTCAATACATTTATTAGACCTATAAATTAATTTTTCTAAACCACTATAAAAAATGTTTTATCTTTTCCGTCAAAATGAGCCGAAATTGCCTCCCTTACCTCATTGTCGTCGAAAAATTTCCTTCCCCTTAAGTCTTTTTTTAAATTGGGGAGTAAAAAAAAGTCACTTGGGCCAGGTCTGGACTCTAGGGTGGGTAAACTAGGAATTCGAATCCATGCGTGTGCAGAGCAGCCATTGTAATTCTGCTCTTGTGAACCGGCGCGTTGTCTTGCAACAGCAACACACCCTTTGTTAATTTTCCTCGCCGCTTTTCCTTGATGGCATCCTTTAATTTTTCTTATATCGTTGCGTAGTATTCTCCGGTTATAGTCCTTCCCTTTTCTTTATAATCAATCAAGATTATCCCCTCACATTCCCAAAAAACAGTAGCCATCATCTTTCCAGCCGACTCCGTCACCTTGAATTTCTTTAGCGGTTGTGTCCCCTTTTTATGCCATTGCATGGACTCTTGTTTGGACTCAGGCTCAAAGTGATGAACCCATGTTTCATCTCCCGTAACAATTTGGTCTAAAATCTGTGCAGGTTTATCTCCACACAACTTTAAAAAATGCATGAGCATTCTCGGTACTCATCTTGCACTGACTTTTGTCATACCCATGTGATCATGTAGGATTCGCAAAATGGTGGTATCTTGTACTCCAACTAATGCAGATTATTGTTTTTCTTCAAACGGGCATCCTCTAGTACAATTTTCTCCACTTTTTCGACGATGTCCGATGTGGTGGCCTCAACTGGCCTTCCTGAGCGGGGGTCGTCTTCAATTGACTCTCGACCATGTTTATAAACACCATGCCAATTGTAAATCATTGACTTACTAAGGCACTGTTCCCTATAAACGACTCCCATTTAATTCAAAATGGTTTGAGCGTTCTTTCCTCGCTTTGTAAGGAATTTTATCACAGCGCGGTGTTCAATTTTCTCCATAGTTTCAGTTTTCTTCCGGATTGACTTGTTTAACAGGCGACTGTTCGTAAACGAAAGACGAAATCGGGTTGAAACTCGGTATTTATGCTAATGATGAGTCTCTGATTCGTATGACACCAAGCGAGCGCCCCTACCCCCGCTCCATCCTCTCCATTCCACGAACTTTTGGATCTCCCCTCGTACGTTTTTACCTATTTCTTATCAATGTATATAAAATATATATTCTCAGCCGTTGGGGCGCGACCGCTCCCCTCCTATCACCCCGTCCCCCCCGGCCTCCCCGGAGCCGCAGTACGAGGAGGCGGCCGATTTGTCAGCCTCCATTGCCAAGTTGCGCTCGCTGCTGCACGCCCCCCCCAGGTACTGTATACACACCACTCACATACATACATACACATACATACATAGAGATAGGATAGGAGATCTAATGCCTCTTCCAGAACAGAGGAGGTGTGGTGGGAGAGCGCGGAGGAGACCCGCGGGAGGCCGGCGCGGCCCTCCGCTAGGAACCCCGACCCCGCGGCACTCGCCGGTCAGTACTAGTCACGTTAGAAGCCCCTCCTCCCCCTTTTTGGCTCAATTCCTGATAAATGGTGGAGGGTTTAAGAATTTGATGATAATGTAATGCGATAAATATAAAAGTTATTATAAATTTTGATGTACATATTTAGAAGTCTCCTCCCTCCCCTTGTTGGCTCATTTACAAATAGTGGAGGGTTTAGGTAAAAAACAGATAATAATGCTATAAAATAATAAATTTCAGACGAGTACGATATGAATTTGGAGAGAAATCCCTCCCCCGGAGCGACCGGGAACAACATGCAGCGACTCGATAAGTATATAAAAATATATAATATATTTATAATACTTCACTAAAGCTTGCACATCTCTAATCTCTGGCACTCGCAGACTGTTTCAGCGAACGGTAACCGGCGTATTCAACACCATCAAGACGGCGGTGGGAGCGGAGGGCGAGGGCCCGGGTGACGCCGCCGGAACCCGAGGGGAGCTCCGCGACTGGACCTACGTGTGCACTTCCACAGAGCTCGGGGTAAGTACCCCGACAAGCTGATGAGCTGATATACTAAATTCTGCATGTAAGTGTGAGACACGCCCGCAGGTGTGTGGAGCGGCGGCGCGACTGACGGGGTCACGCCGTGCCCTGTGGCACGTGGAGGCGGCCCTTGACCCTCTGCGACACCTGAAAACCCCCCATCAACCCCAACCACTCGATCTGGGTGAGATATTAACACCCCTTCGACAACACTTTGTTCTTTCGAATCTGTAGATGCTGCAAATTCAAATTATCTTTATTCAAGTAGGCATTTTCAAGCTCTTTTGAGTTGTCAATTATTAAAAGGTCAGTATAGTCAGACCGTGAGTAAGCTAACTACTCGGAACGCTGCTCTGCTGAAAAGCTGTCCAGAAACTCAACAGTTGCTCTTTTTAAATGTAATTTAACAATGTTAGATGTATGTTGTAATGTCAACCCTGCAAACGAGTCAACAACTTAATTTCTAAACATTTCTATCAACTGCAAACTTGAATGTTATAAATACGATTTATTTAATAATACTTTTGATTTTAGATTTAAACTAAGAAAAGGAAGGTTAAAGATATCTTGTGGAACTTTATTATATATGCGTATACTCAAGTCCATTAAATATTTGTTAACATTTTGAAGACGAAATTTAAGCGTTACGAGTTTATTTTCATTTGTTGTATTTATTATTCACATCTGATATTACTGAAAATCCTTTTAAACCATCCTATTTATTAATATAGAATATATAATTCGACAAAACCGGATTCGAACCCATGTTCTCTATTACTGTGGCACCGTTCCACTAGGACGTGTCTCCCGTTATATAATATGTGTATGTGTGTGTGTCAGAGGAGTGGCTGTGCCTGTGTGGGTCGCGGTGGGCGGCGCTGGGGTCATTGGCCGGTGAGCTCGGCTGCTGCTCCTCGCACCTCGCCTTCCGATTGGCCACCGTGCTGTTTGCGGGTCAGTATTATTTTATTCCTTTTGTGTTCTATTATGACTGGAACGTTCTTAGCTTACTTTGACTTTTAAATTGTGATTTATATATAAATATTATATATATAACCTTTGTGCATGCAGTTTAAGTTCGTAAATATATGCATTAATATTCATCTTTTTTTATATTCTGTGCAGACGTAGCAGAGTCCTTGATATGTTCGTGGCTGGATGAGTGCTCGAGCTGGTTGAGGAAGCAAGTGTTCGTGTATTTCGAGCAGCTCTCCGAGAGCAGCGACACCGCTGAGACCAAGTTACGAGACTTCGATATAGAGGAGACTTGCCGGATAGTGGGCGAACACATGCCGGGTGAACTAACTCATTATAATAGTATAAATATGTACCGACCGACTACTTGTCTGTTTGAACTAATCCATACTTTTATTTAAAAGATGAAGTTTTGTTTTTGTTTAATTCTTTAATTGCGGCGCATTACAAGTTGAAACTACAACAGTGCGGTTTCTATACGCACAACGTGTGGAGCCGCACTCGTATAACAATCTTATACCATAATGTGTGTGCGGCTCAACACGCGTGACATGGGTATCGCAACGTAACGCCTATGCGGCTTAACACTAATAATATAACGGCATAATAAGCAGAAGTTTTTTTTTTTTGCTGTACCATCTTTTGTAAAAGTTCTAGCCATGTGCGAAATTATAGAATTTAAGGTCAAATATTGGCTTTGTAACAGTTGTCGCCGTCTATTTAGCACTCTCACTGATGCATGCGCGTGACACATTGTTCTGTTTTTTGCAGAACCATCATTAGTAAAAGATCTATCCATCCATCCATCCATCATTAGTAAAAGATCCATGTGCCAAATAAAAAAAAAAATATATAAATAAATAAAAAAAATAAATAATTTAAAATAGGTTTTAAAATTATCGATGTCGTAAAACAGCAAAATTAACGGTTAAGAGCTTCGCTTACGCTCAGCTTGAATATGATACTACATTATGTGACAAAAAAAGAAGTGATTCAGAAACTATTTACATATATAATATATGAAAATAGTTTCTGAATCACTTCTTTTTTGATATATTAGTTTTTCATTAAAAAAAAATCAATGAAAAAAATGTTTATTATTATTACAAAAAAATACACGCATAAAAAATACACGGGCTTTCGTCCATAATTCATACAAAAATGTGTATTGCATTAGAAATGACACAAATGACGTGATGCCGCAGTCAAAGAGTAAAGAATTTAATTTCTGATATCAATGATCGGATTTTAATAAATGTTTTCTATAGTCCATATATCGGCACGTCCGTACAGACGGAGTCGCATACAATGTCTAGTATATATTGTTCCAGAGTGTGTGTGCTGCTGTCGGGCACTGTCGTCCCCGCGCCGTGCCCGTGACGTGTCCCACCGCGTGCTGGACGCACTCGCCGCCAGGTACCACGCCGCCGCCATGGAGCACTAGTACACTGTACTGCGCTATACATTTTGTAATCATTCCGTCATTCAATCAATCAATCAGTCATTCAATCAATCAGTCAGTCATTCAATGTTGGGCTTACGGGTAATGCGATTTAGTAGAAATCGTCACGTAACGAAATACCGTATGCTATGTGTGTGTGCGTGTACGCGTCTGTACAGATATAGATCTCTCTTTCTCTCTCTCCCTCTATCTCTCTCTCTCTCCCTCTTTCTCTCTCTCTGTGTCCCCTGTGTCTTTTTTTTCACTTCTGTTGTCTATTTTCTGTTAGTGGTGAATTGATTTTTTTTATTGTGGTATTTGTTTAATTTTATATATTAAGTTAGTGTAAGTATTTCATTTATTGAACTGCGCTCTCTGCCTTATACTTGTTACTGAAAATATATGTTTAAATTAAGGTTTATCTCAATTGTCATTGTTATTTGTATATTTAGAATGTATAATTGTTATTTTATGTTAATATTACAATATAAACTGATCTCAAAGTATTATAATGTTGTAAGCGAAATAAAAACACATTTACCATACACCATACAGTTGTTTTATTTAAAAATATAAACATTACATTATATCACAGAGATTGCGTCAAACTCTCACGTTCGTAGTTAATAAAAACTAACAAATAATATTCACATTCTGTATACATGTGACAAATACAAACTTTGATAAATTAAAGTTTATTTTACGTATAAAGTATTAATTGAGCGAAGTGAGCGGAGTGCTCTACTTGAGACTTTTTCACATTCTTTGTCACAAAGTCTCGAAAATTGCTTGATGGAAAATTATGAAATTTTGCAATCAAAAAGACACATTAGGTGATGGTTTTAAAAAAAATATTTTTTTTTATGTTGAGGAATAATCGTCAAAAAACTGATATCCCATTGTAGTCAATGGGAAATAATGAGTCTTTACACTGGGCTCGCTTCGCTCAATATGCAAATAGCACCCGAGATTTCGCGAGCACAGCGAGTCGAAATTGAGGGTCTTTTGGCGTTCCTAGTTATTTCGATAGTTTTATGATTTTAAAAAGCAAATTGTCCTGTCTGTCCATCTTTGGGATCTCGACAAAGATTTGTGTACATTCTGTCATTGAATATATATTGTCAAAAGTCCATAATTTGTTAATTATTATGACATCACAAGGCGGTAATGGAGTCCTGCTCTTCGCTGTTTCTTCGTGGTATCTTCGGCTCGTCTAAATCTACAATACTTGTCTTATCCGTGAAACTTAGGAACATCTGTGATAAAGAAACAAATTATATTATGGTTATAAAATGGTATTAATTGGTTGAGGTAACGTCGTGACTTGCCACGGATATCTTTTATTATTAACTAATCATAATAGCTTATGGAATTGATTGCGATGCTAGTTGTTTGTTATGTCACTAAATATTGATATGAAACTGACCACAATAAAGAAAAATCCGACTGAGTTTCTGCGGTTTTCGGAGCGTTTTTGGAATCGTCATAACCTTAGTTTTAAGTTGGAGTGTCTTTACCTAAGGGCTTATTTCGATAAGTATGGCATCAAAATCGTCCTGCCACTTCCATTTGATACACAAGTAATCACTGGTATTGATTCAAAGTGGAAAATAGGGAGAAATATATATATATATATATATATAAAATGCGGTACCTGGTCGAGCGAGCTCTGGTTAACGGTATAATCGTCGATGTCACAACTCTTCTGCAGCTCAGTCATGAGTCGGAAGATGTCACTCAGTTGTAACAACGACTCCTTGCCGTCCACTGAAAATAGGACATTCACATTGAAAACAGTTATAAGGATCTTTATCTTTTTAATAAGTATTTAAACGACTATATATAAATATAGACATGCTTATATGAAACACGAAATCAATTAAATACTAATGTATTTGATTTGTTATTGATTTTAGAAATTATTACCATTTTATCTTAGCAAATGTATAAAGTCAAAGTACATGTTTAGAGATATGTTTTTGACTTTGTAAGATAATGTCAGAGTGTGTGAATGTTGTGAGTACCTGTAGCATGGAGCGGCAGCAGGAAGTTCAGCGCGGTGGGAAGCAGCACGCGCAGCACGGCGCGGGGGGCGGCGCCCTGTACGCGGCGCCACGCGTTCGACGCGGAGCCCCGGACGCGGCACGACACCACGTATCCACCGCCGAAACTGTGGATTATTTCTTACTTTATTAACGACTTTCAAGGGTATATTAGGGTTAATAATTGTTGATTCAGATCGGTATTTGTATTTATTTCGAAATGTTTATAAAATAAGTAAAGTTTATCAAGAAGTACGAGCTAATGTGACGTTACTCCCTTTCCTTTCACTTATTTAATTAAATGAATAAAAAAGCAATTTAAAATAATTGTCTTTCTCTTTCTGTTAATAGTTTCTTCGGTTATCATCCACAAAATTTATTACGGTAATTTAGCATATATGTAGTTTCAGTCTTACAAACAATATGATGTTTTTTTTTGGAAAATTCTATTATTTTCAGAAAAAAAGCAGAGATTTATTATTTCAATAATACGAAAGAGGTAAGTACGACTGTTGTTTTTTAATATCAATGGTTGATACCGAAGAAAAGACGGATGAATTGCGTTAAAGACGATATAGAGAAGAAGGGAGTGTGTACTGAGATGACGAGTAACAGGAGAGTATGGAAGGAAAAACCATACTGCGCCTACCCCAAAATTGGGATAAGAGGAAGAAGATGAATATGGTCGGTCGGAGTAAAAATGTAAGTATTAGAAGAGAATAGGTGTACCGTCGCAGGCACTCCTGCAGAGGTGCCACGGCGCACAGCTCCCCCGCCCGCAGCAGCGCCACCCGGCGCGCCAGGCGGCGGGCGTCGTCCAACGCGTGCGTGGACAGCAGGGCTGCGCGGGACGGCAGGGCGGAGTGCCCGGGCTCACACGCCGCCCGCACGGCGCGCCACACACACGCTCGGGATAGCGGGTCCATGCCGCTGTGTGAAATAACGTTATTTAAAATAATCAACGACTATGTTTAGTGTTTTTACCTATATGAAAAAAGCCACACATATTCGTATTAATTGGCTAAATATCTGACATTTAGATATCTATATATTTCGTATTATAGGGGAAGCTTGGGGGGAGCACCAGTGACAGAAATAATTAGAGGTAGCCATCGGTCATGGCAAGGAGATGTTATGAGGAGAGATGAAAGGCATATAATCAAAAGAGTGCTAGGTATGGAAGGGGAGGGATGCACGGGTAGAGGTAAACCGAGGAAAAGATGGATGGATTGTGTGAAAGACGATAAGAAGGGAGTGTGTACAGAGGTGACGAGTAACTTAAGAATATGGAAAGAAAAACCATGCTGCGCCGACCCCAAAATTGGGATAAGGGCAAAAAGATGATGTTTGGTATTATATCGATCATCGGCCAAACGAAGTCGGGCGCCTTGGTTTTTCATTGCTGGGTCAAGTCGAGGCCGCGGTTTATCTCGAAATTTAACGGAACATCCCCTACCTGGTGGGTTCGTCCAGCAGCAACAGAGGCGCCCTCGCGGCCGCGGCCAGCGCGGTGCAGAGTTTCCTCCTCGTGCCGCCGCTCAGTGCTCCCGCCGGCTTTGCGGCGTGAGCCCTCAGCTCGAAGGCAGCCATCGCACGCGCCGCCACCTGCAGCACCGTAATGGTTATTACGTTGTATCGTGAAAGTCCGAAGACAGCAAAGCAACGAAGTTTTTTTTAAAAGTAGTCACCTGTTTCCTCAATTTCCAGTAATTTTTTTCTGACAATTTTTGTGAAAATTTGCCGCAAAAAAATTGTGAAAGCTATCTCATAAGTTAATATTCCATAAATTATATAAATTCAAATAATGCTTTTTAATTGCTTGTATTTGCCATCGCTTTCGCAGTTTCTTACCTTTTTAGGATTTTCTATACCCCGCAATCGACAGTATATTTCAAGCGTCTCTTTCACCGTGAGTAAAGGATCCACAGCGTCGGTTTGTGGACAATAACCTACAAGCAATAGAATTACACTATTAAGGCATTTTCATTTTTAAATAATACAATTTCCTACAATTATTCCAATATGTAACATCTTCTATTGTCAGATAACTCACTGATAAGTCCTTGACAAAGGTCCCGAGCGTTAACTCTTCGTCCCTGTAAGTATAGTTCTCCGGAAGTGGGCTTCAGCTCTCCCGTTAGAATAGAGAAGGTCGTGGACTTGCCTGCGCCGTTCTCTCCAAGCAATACAGTGCACTGAACGTATAATTTATATACATTGTTTTTAGATTAAAATAAATCAGTATGTGTAAGAAGCTCTTATAGTCATTTTGAACATTTAAAATTAACAAATTTATGGTATTCAAATTATCGGTAATGTCTTCATCATTAGTTATCCAATAAGTTATTACTTTGTTTTACAAAACACAACACAACGTGTCGTACGTTACGACACGTTATGTTGTGTTGACACGTATTCAAAAAATACAAAATAAATGCAAAAAAATGAAGATAGATCAGAGAAATTTAATGTAAATGACTCATCATCACCTGTCCGGGCGGCAGGCCCAATGTGAGTCCCCGCAGGGCGACCTGCTGTCCATAGCAGCGCCGCACACGCAGAGCAGCGACAACGTCCGCCGACTGCACAGCCCTGGGCTTCATCATACCCTCCGTATCTATGAACCCTGGGAAAGAATTATTTTTATAATATTAAAATTATTGACATCATCTATGGCGCCGACGTCGACGAAAATAGGCAATGGGTGGTTTTCCATTTATCGCTCCAGCATTGATGAAAATATCTAAAGGTTGGGTTTTCATCGAGGCGTAACAATATGTAGGCGTCTTTTTGAACGAAGCGAACGAAGTGAGGGGAGCGTTTTACTGGAGACTTTTTACATTCTTTGTCACGTGTTGGCTCGAAAACTACTTGACGGAAAATTATGAAACTTTGCAATCAAAAAGACACACATTAGGAGATGGATTAAAAAAAATTGAAAAATCTCTAAAAAAAATATTTTTTTTATTTTAACATGTCAAAAAACTGATATCCCATTGAAGTCAATGGGAAACGATGAGTCAATACACTGGGCTCGCTTCGCTCAATATGCAAATAGCACCCGAGATTTCGCGAGCGCAGCGAGTCGAAATTGAGGGTTTGTTGGCGCCCCTAGTTAAAAATAATCATGGGCAAAATTGGTAAAGAGACGTACGAGATATACGAGATAAGACTTAAGTATCGGTTCCTCACCTGCGTTGATGTTGCCCACCGTGCGCAAAGTGACAGGCGCCAACGCGCGCATCACTCGCGCCGCCTCTTCCGTGACGCCCGTCTTCTCGACAGAGCACCCACCCACCCCTTCCGTGCGCTCATCCTCCGTTTCCTCCGGCTCGCGGCGCAGTCTGTGCGGTTCAACAAAACGAAACAAAGTTAAATGTTGTACCGTAACGTCTTCCAACAACTTCACTGGGCAGAAATAGCGCTCTGCGAGACAATAGACTGTCATTATTATATCGTTGGTCAAAAGTGGATAATATGAACGCCCTCCTGGAAGAAAAGACGATAAATTTTGCAGTATCTTACGTATCTAGCACGGCCTCGACGAAGTGGTACTCGATGAGCAGGTTGGTGATGTGGAAGGCCGTCCCGACGGCCAACAGATAGCCGTAGTGGAGGAACACCACGTTTGATCGCAGCGGGTCGCGGTACGTGTCCATGCCGAACTGACTGAGTACCTTCGAATGAAAAAGCGTTTTTTTATATTCTTGTTCAGGTAGCAGTTAATGATTTCATCTATATGGTATTCAAAAGAAGAAGAATAAATATATATTTTTCGAAATTGCCTTCAACTCATTAGCTGTCAAGATCAAGATTTCTACCTGTGCCTGTATGGTGTTCTTGGCGATCTCGAGTAGTCCATCCCCGAACGCGAATTGCGGACTCAGCAGCAGTATCTTGTGTAATATGTAACGAGCGTGATCCGTCGCCTGGTAACCGTTATATTATCGGATAATTAATATTAAATATCAAATTGCGGTAAGATTTATTTATAGACAGTTCCGTATTGTAAAATTAGTATAGGAGACAACTACTGATACTGACATCTGAATTTGAGATCACGTCAAGGATGATCAGCAGCGCGATGCCGACGAGCCCCGCGAAGGCGTTCCCGCAGAACAGCAGCATAGTGGCCAGACTAGGATCTCGGAACAGCTTCTCGAAGACGCTTACCAGCCCGGAACATGCATATCTGGAATGTACAGTTTTATTTTTAAGTATATATCTTTTTCATGTTTTAGGATGGTATACTATTTTTCGATATCATTTCTGATAAACAATATATTTGAAAGTAAAGAAATTAAATATTTAAATAATTGCGGTTACCCGTAAAGTAAAATGAGGATGCATATAGCGGGCAGATTGTTCTTCGCCACGAACACGGGGAAATGGAATATCTCGAGGATGATCGCCGTGATCAGCATATTGACGCCGATTACCTGATAGAATAATTGTGTTTTGTTGTGAGTTTAAAAGTATATACAATTTTTAAATAAAAATTTTGAACAATAGGCATGTAATGGCTAGAAATTTAAGTTGCACATATAACCACCCGGTGTAGGTACTAATAGCATAATTGATGGCAAGTTTGAAAAGAAAACGTTTAGCGGGTAGAATAGGAGTTGGCCTAGACTGCTCACCGCCATATCCCACAGCAGCTGCAGCGCCACTAGCAGTGCGGGCGGGGTGCCGCACAGCAGCTGTAGCTGTTTCTGGCGTCCAACGCGTGCCGACACCGCCAGCGCGGCGCCGCCTGCCCCCGCCAGGCTGTACGCGATCAGCAACATGGCAGATATCCCTGCATCCGCAATGTGTTGGTACCTGCGATTGAATACGCATTGAAGGAGAACTCTTTAAAATGGGTTTATAATTGTAAATTATAAGATATAAATACAACGTACACGTTGTCCTTGTTGAGTTGTTCCGTGGATATCTTCAGCGGATGCGTGTAGACGGTGATGGCGGCGGTGGGGTCGCCGGTGACACTCTTTAGGATGGCGGAGTTGAGGGCATTGACGTAGACGGGCATCGCGTGGTGACCCTTGTTGTTGTACCACGCGACCAGGTGGGTCAGGTTGTTACGGATAGTGGCCGAGAAGCCGCCGTAACTGTTAGAGTAAGAGACGTTTATAAAGGTATTTTCTTTATGCCCTTTAATAATTAGTTCTTTATTTTGCATTGCAATCACAAATTTTGTATTAGTCTTTATTACCGTTTTTCAATGTAAACTTGCTGCGAGTCCACCAGCCAATTGTTGAGCGTGGTGACATCAGGTAACAGCATCGTTTCCGGTAAATCCCACTGACGATCTGTCTGTACGTTACAGTGTTGGTGCGCGTCTACGCATTTACATGAAGGGGAGTCCTGGATAAATTCATATATATTATTATTTCAAATTTCAACACTCTGCAACTAACCTTGATAATAATTAGTAATGTTTTTTTGCAATTATGTTTACCTCGCTAGTCCAATTCCTGCTCCTTCTTCCAAATTGTAAAGTGTCTAGAACACTGCGGCTAAACGATGGGTCGATATTTTTAGAGTATATGGACGGCTGCTTTCTAAAAAAGAAATTATTTTGGAGGATTGTATAATTTAGCTGGCTTGTTTAATTTCATTCTAAGGACACTACTACCTCATAAATAAAAAATACTCACATCATAAATTGCGTAGAAGGTTCATAGAGCTGTGGCTCCAGCGCGAGGGACACCTCGATATCTGCGGGGGGTCGGATGCTGGAGAACGCCATCGCCGCCGCCAGGAACAGCGACGGCAGCACTACGAGGATTAATAGCAGCCATCTGTGGATTAATTTAATTTATCTTTCTGTGGAATACGAATACAGGGAAAATACGAATTATATAGTTAAAAATGTTTAATAAAAACATAATGAAGAACTTACTTGTTCCTAATATAATGCAGGTATCTGGCATACATGAGGGCCCAAAATTGGTGGGAAAGAGTGCCTTTTAAGGGCCCCTCAAGCTCTACTAAGGGTGTCAGATCTTCTTTGCTGCTACCCGAAACGCTCGTGGACGACTCCGGAAGAGAGAGCACATCTGAAATTCGAATTGGGGTCACTGTGAAAAAAAAACTTTCAAAACTACACTTACAAACACTAATCTTGCTGCGGGATGTTCTAGTTCAGCATTACATGTTTCACTCCTTTCCTTCGTCACTACTCACCACAGTCTATAGTCTGTGGCTCGGCATCGGCTCGTCGGCACAGGTCATGGAACACCTGCTCCAGGCTGCTGCAGTCTAACGCCACCTGCCGCCGCCCCGCACCCGGAAAACTTTCCAGCGCCTCGCAAGCGCCCTGAAGGCTAGAAAGTGCAGTTTATAAAAATAAACACTATATGTTTATAGTTGAGTGACGCCTTGGTTTAGTTGGTAGAGTGGTTGTCATTGACGTTTTCTGGCGTCACAGCTTCGTGTAAAAGATATCATTGCAGATATAGATGGCGATGAAGATGGTGATATAGATTGCATTGATATAGATGGTGATTGTTAAATTAAATGCTATTTCCTTCGGGGATTAAATTTTATATTTTACTTACTCATTACTGACTCCATTGGCATCGTAGAAAGGGAGATTGATTTCTACTTCAGAACCATTGACATCAACCAAGTTCGCATTTTTTATCACATTTCTTACAACTGCCAACAAATCCTTAGTTTTCTCTTCTATCCCCACGTCTTCTGATTCATCTTCTGGCAGTCCCGTTTCAGGATATGTGACAGTTAATTTGTATCCTGTGCCAAGGGTTCGTTTGATTTCTATTGGAGAACCTGTGGTGTGAATTTGGCCCTGGAAAATGGAAATCATTAAAGATTCGATATCCAAGATAATATAAGCTATAAAGATTATGGTTTATGTAATATCTACCTTGTGCATAATAATGATCTGGTCGCTGAGCAGCTCCGCTTCATCTAAATGGTGCGTCGTCATCAAGATGGTTCTGTTCTCACGAAGCTTCATTATCATTGACCAGATATCTCTGTTATAAGAAAAAATCATTTTGCAATGATGAAATTAATTACTATCTTAAAAAATCACTTGAATGACGTCGTAGACAGAATTTAATAATGAAACTAAATATTTTGTGTTTAGTAACGATACTGGATATATATTTACCGATTATTATTATCTTATATATACTTATATAAAGAAAATAATAAATTATCTTTGAAGATGACTTACGTCACTAGTGAGAGGTTAAAGGTAAATAGTTTTGCCTTACCGTCTCGCTGCGGGATCGACGCCGGCGGTGGGCTCGTCCAGGGACACGAGTGCCGGCCGACCCACGAAGGCCAGGCCTACGCAAAGACGACGTCGCGTGCCGCCCGACAGTTGCGACACTGGACGATCACAAACCGCGCCCAGGGACAGTACCGACAGCATGCTGCGGGAGACAAATCACCTGAATACTAAGCTATATTCTCATATAGCCGGCATAACTCCAACATGGCAGACAGGCAATTGTTTTCACGACAGCTGCCTTAATATCCACAGGGACCGTATATTGTGTGTCAGCACAGACACATAAATTTTATTTTTTGCTAATAAACCGTACCGTCCAGATATGGGAGGGCATCATATCTTTCTCAGCATTTAGTTTGTCACAGTTCAAAACATACCTACCGCGTCTGTACTGAATTTCAATATTAAATATTTTATAAATGTAAAAAATGATATTTCTAAAAATATTTCCATGTCATACAAATAGCATAACTGAATTTATTTGGTGCTTCAATGACTTTAGTTTCGTGCATATGATGCTCATTGCTCGATTATAGTATAGATGTTTACCTGTCGACCTCGTCGTGCAAGTGTATGAGCGCGCGGTTGCTCTTGAGTTGTGCGTAGAGCTGCACGTGCTCGCGCGCGGACAGCTGCTCGAACAACACGTCATGCTGCGGACACACGCCCAGTCGCGTGCCGCCATTTTCGCCCTCCGTGCGGACGATGACGTGCCCATTCGTTGGCTTAAGCATGCCAGTTAGAATTTTTCTGAAATAAATATGTGTGCATCTTTTAATTTACAATTATTGTCTTTTATCTGGTGGTGGTGGACTTAATATTTCTTAGTCAAATATAAATTTTTGCTTTTATAATCTTCTCATAATTTTATTTATTTGTAGCTTTCATTGTCAAATATTTTTTATTTTCATTTCACATTTACTTATAATATTATATTCCTTTATAAAATAGTAGTAAAGAAGGATAAGACATTTTTTTAATTCATTTTTCAAATGTTTGTTTATAAAGTTATATTGATCATTTTTAAAAATAGTATTTTCCAAGACACCGTACTTAAACCTAGATTTTAGCTAGCTAGATAAATAAAGAGTGTAAGTTGACATCACCTAACTGCCTAAATCCGATCTTACTTGGATTTATAATAAGATTAAACAAACAATTGCCATCAGTTTGTTTTTTCAATAATATTGTGTCCAACTCACATGAGCGTTGTCTTCCCCGCGCCGTTATGTCCCAGCAGGGTGGTGATCTGTCCACGATGCAGCTCCATGCTGACGCCGTCCAGCGCCCGAACGCCTGCTTTATACTCTTTGGACACATTGACGATGCTCACCCCGGCTTTCTCGTCCGAGGCTTGCAGGATTGTAATGTTGCTGGATGTTTTGATACCTGTTCGCCGATATATGTGATTAATGAAATCTCTAGGAAATATAGTGCAAAATATTTTGATAAGAAAACTAAGCGTACCAAAGTATCTATCCAGCACTAATCCCACGATCAAATATAATATTCCGTCGGCAAACACCATAAGTCCCGCGATGCCGATGCTCATGTCGGTCGAGCCCTCTGGGGTTTCCCACAGCTGGGCCCAGCCCGCGCCCAGTCCCATGGCTTCCAAGCGGGTGATAAACAAGAAGCTGTAGCAAAGGGACGACGACATCGAGAGGCTCTAAATATTATAATAAAAAAAAACAAAAAGGATTTTTATTTGTACATAACCAAAACAAATAATTTAGATTAAAAAAAAATTTAACTTTATTGCTATCGAACTCACAACAAATATTTTTAGAGAGCTGGTCATGACGGCCTCCAGCGACAGAATGAGCACGAAGGGCATGAAGCTGAGCAGGTAGGCCAGCCCGGATACTACGGCCGCCGCGCCCGCGCCAGAGAACATCTTTGACATCATGTAACTGAAGGAAGAACAACGATAATATATATAATATCAAATAAATTACTATCTAATAGTGAGGGTTACTTTATTTAATTTGTTTTTACACATGCATTATGACTGGCATTTAACCAGTAAGAAGTATAAAAAAAACAAGTTATAAGAGTATTTATAGATATTTTGCCGATTTTTCTCACTAGGCCGAGTTTTTGGTGCCGTCGAAATAGGGTCCAATGTTTCACAAGTGTAATATAAATCAATACGAATCTTTGTCTCTCAACACCCATGTGTATCTCGTAGGCCATTTGTTTTAAACTTTATAAATTGTACATTTCATATTTATGATTTGCGACTCGAATGAAGCCCTAAGCCTTAGTTAAAAATAAGTGACTTAAATACCTAACATAATATAAAGAAAAGTACCAGAACGAGAGTACGGAGAAGCCGTAAATTAGAAGCAGCGTCAGCACCAGGCTTGGCTCGGAGCGCGGCAGCACGCGGCCGCCGCACAGCACTATGCACACACAACACATCGTCAACACCAGCTCCAGGAACGAAGACACGAACCACGACAGCGTGTGGCAGCGCAGGTCCACACCCATTACAGACATTAACTGATAAACGAATTGTTTATTTAGAGAGTGGCAATAAAAGTCCTGCTAGTTTCACAAATGTAAACTAGTATTAAAAAGAAAATCATCAACATGAGTGGAAGTTAAATTTCCAACTTCTCGAATATCGTGTTTTTCGTATATTTAACGTTCTGTTTTGAAAATTATAGTGATATTGTAATTAAGTTATATATTGGTCGACATTACCATAGTGTTACCGGTCTCCTTGTCCCTTACGATGAACCTGACGGCCGAGCACACGCTGAATAACAGCGAGAAGAAGAACGCCACGATCAGGGATTGAGACTCGTAAAGGGACGTCTGGAAACTAGAAGAAACAATTTTTTTATTCATTTTTTAAATACTATTTGTGAAGACTCGTGACGTTTCAAAAATATTTCGATAAAATAGTAATGTATGACAAAGGATCATTCATTTACTAAACACTTACAAGTCCTTCCTATAACAAGGGTATGGCAGCTGTTGCGTGTATATTGCCCAATCGCTTTTCTCTTTTATTTCCCTTTTCTGAATATTCCTGGCATTTTCCAAAGACAGCTCTATGATCGCCTTGTCTATGACGTCTTGTATCTGAACGAAGCCTCGGAAATATCTCATATTCTCTATGAAACTACCTTCTGGTCCTGGAGTCCAAAAGCTGATGGAATACAATTGAGTATATTAACTGTTCAAATTGCAGTAATTCTTGATTAGATTAAATAAAATTATATTAAAATAAATAGAAAAAAATATATACTTACTAGTTTTTAATTCTTTTCGTGGTCGGTGAATTTTCGATGTCCATTCGTATCTTGTACGAGATGTTCGAAGGAAAATGGTTCGATTCTCTTACATCCATAAATACGAGTCCTGTTTAAATATGTATGAATTGTACTAAAAGATTAAACATTTAATTTTTTTTCAAAATTGTTCTAAAAGATTAAACATTAGTATAAATTGATGAGATTGGAAGAGGAATTTGGAGAAGGGGATTGTCGGACATAATGAAAAGTAACGAAATTTTGGTAATAGAAAAAAGAATGTATGACTCACCGGCAGAGAACTCATTGATCGTAGTGAGTCTGGCAGCCTCCAGTGCCAAGTCGTGTTCAGAGGTTGCGGGGAAGAAGCGCTGAGTATTCACGCAGCGGAGCAATGACGACGCGCGAGACATGAGCGACCCTAACGACTGGAGGTGAGAGGGGTACTTGTTATTCGTCAGAGGTATTCATTAAGGGGAAACAGTGCAATTTGTTAATAAAAAGGATCAACTACCTCCACATCCCCGAGCTGATCGAAGATCTGATCGACGTCCACATCCGGTGCTGATACATTTCCGATAAGACTTTCACGCAGTTCTCGAAATCTAGGCATCGTTACCAGATTTTGTAATGCCTTGAGTCCGTCACGATGGGTGGTAAGATTTCGAATGTGAGGGAATGAGGAAGAGAACTCGTGGACCATGTTCATAAGCCGCATCATTGGAGAGAATGTCGCGTTTGCCTAAAAGAACATTTTTTATTATTTAAAACAATACAGAGTGTTTCACTTTCAACTGGGAATGTCAATTGGTACAAGGATCACCTTTTCAATGATCCTGGTGACGGTGGGGCTAGGCGGCGTATACAGGATTTTGCCCATTACCAGTGGTTTCACGAAGCTCCATAAAATCTTGCCGCCTTCCATGTTGACGATGTCCTTGTATAAGGAGCGGCAATACTCCGCTGTGAATCATAACGGGCGACACTAAGAACTGGCCAAAAGTTCGACTTTTGTGTTATGATAAAATGATTAAGGCTTTGATTAATATTCTCACATTAATCAAAGCCCAAAAATCGTCCTTATATAAACATAATACTCAAACTGCGATTTCTAGGAGTCTGTCACTCGCTTTGCTAAGTAATCATGTCGTTACCGCTTTTATTAAGTTAATATTCTATAAATATATTATAATTTTCTTTATCGTGACAATAAGGGTTGGGTTTCCCTTGAAAATCTCTATCCATAATTCTACTTCGTACTTAAATAACATTGAAAAGATTTCAGAACTGAAATCTAGTCATATTATAACTATATACGTTTTAAATAAGTAAACTATTGAGAATTCATCATTAAGAACAATGCGCAAACCAACCGCACTGTCCTTCGTTTATATATTTAATTAGTTTATGAGTAATTTAAGAAATATAGATAAATTCTCGAAAATAACCATCACTCACTAGGCAAAGCATCCAGCTGTTTCTGGTCGGGCTCTGTCTTTTGGTCTGGGGCTCGCGCCACTGAGCGATAAAGGCGCCCGATTTGGGTCTGCAGTGGAGACCCGCACATCATGTTGCCGGCCTCCGAAAAGAAGTCGGATGCTACAAAAACATATTCTTTAGATTTTGGATAACGGAGGTTTCGAGGTGTTATATGTTAACCATTAAATTCTACCATCACCTTAGTTTATAGAGGAATTGTGTATATGATAACAAAAAGGGAAACAAATTCTCAAACCCATTTACAAACTTACAAGCCAACACTTCGCCAACAGATCCATTCTTCAAGCGTGCTATAAGCGGTTCGTTGGCCATAGTGGTACCAATTTTTTCGAAACGTTCCCTCATCTCTGGCAATTGTGAGCCAATCTCGCTTAACTTAGATAATACATTGTGTCCTTCTGATTCTGTTAGATTGGATGCTTTGAAGAGTTGAGATAGAAGTTCTGTCTTTATCTGAAACCAACCCAAATATATATATTTTAATAAATTAACATTGATTTTTCGCATTTGTGTCATATTGTAGTAACGTTTACAATTTTATTTATACGTATTCTTATAATTAAGCAACGAAAAATAAAAGCAATATTGTATATATAATATAAACACAGTTAAAATTAAACATACAATATTAAGAATCCCAGGGTAATCGACATTGTCGATGAGTACAAGAAGAATGTCTCTGGCCAGGTCGTCTCCAACGTCACAGAACTGTTCCATGACGGCGGCCAGCACGTCGTCCCGGGACACGGGCTCCAGGTCACCTGGAGACAGCGCCAGGGACATGGTGTCTATGTCGCATACGAAGTCACGGATGGAACCTCTGTGGGCCAGCACCTGTACAAATCCTCTGTTACAGAATCATCAAAAGAGTACGATTTTGTTGTATTATGATGATTTTTTTGGATGTAATAATTGGATTGGACTTATTAACTAGATATTTATTTTAAAAAGACTCATTTTAAATATGTACTTAATTCAAAATAACAACTTTTAATAAAACAATAATTGAGAATTTTCATTTTTTATTGCTCGAGTTACAGCCCATAAATAAAAAGGACATACAGCTTCGATCTCTATTTCTCCGGCTCGTATCCGGGGCGCGGCTACGGACCAAAAGTTAGTGGTGTTGATCCCCAGCGCGTTGAGAGAGGACTCGATGCTATAGGAGTCCCGGAAGAAGGTGGAGACGCGTACTGGCGACACATGTAATACACGTATTAGTGGAATTTCTTTGTTTGTTATATTTAATCTAAAAATATTAATCAATATATTTTAGAAAAAAATAGTTATTAATTTTATAGATTTTGTTAAGATGATACAATATTAAATTTTTGCGTAGGTCTTATCGTAGGACATGTGTATTGATATAAAGAGAAAGTACTTTTGTAACCCTGTTTTACGAGGAAGGTCTTGAACTGTCGTAGTATCTTGAGTCCGTCTATCACAGCCGTGATGTCCAACTTCAGAGCTGTTCCGTGGATTAACGGTTCCAGCTGCTTTACCACTCCTAACACACTAAATGGTAATATCTTTTTTAATACCGAAAAGAAATTAAGTAAACACACCAATACTTTAAATAAATATAAAGCTGTTACTGTAGCAGTGAAAACTTATGTAAGCCATACCTAAGCTCCAAAGGATCCATGAAGTCATCCCGAAAAATTGTCAGTACAGCGTCCAATACAGGTACCATTCTCCTCTCACTCACTCCCGCTACATCTACATCACTTACTCCTCCCACAACTCCTGCGAGATGTTCTACCAAGTCTTCTATATGCTGGACTGTAGTGGATATAAAGGTGAATTTCCAGAATTCCGATTTTTGTTTGTTCAGCAACTGTCGAAGTTTTCAGGGGTTGTTATAGAAATTTAGTATAGGACTTTTAGTATATTATCTTATAACTACCAACATATAGTTTACGAATTATTGTACCACGTCGGGAGTCGTAACAGAACAACAGATCTTTTTGGTTCGGAAAGCGAAGTAAGAACACACAATTCTTTAAAATTTGATTACTATTTAGAAGAATTATAAATAAAAGAATGTTAGAATTTATATACTCACATTCTCTTTGACAAGTGTCCTGTTAATGTGAGTGTTTATAGTTGACATAATCTTGTCACAATTGTAGTTACTACAGATCTCATCCCAGGAAATATCTTTAATGAACACTGAATCTTTTGATGGTTTTCCGTCTTTAATCTAAAATAAATAATATTATCAGTAAGAATTACAAATGTAATGTATTTTACATTTAAACGTTTATTTAAAACGTACCACAAATAAGTCTACTTCAGCATTTTCAATTTCTTGTACTAATTTCTTATTTTTAACAACTTCCATAATTTTACTACTAAATGTTTTGTCATTAAGATATTTAACTAGAGTATCGTTAACGTGTTGCTTGTGGGCGACGTGTTTGTACAGTTCTTTGAAGTACGATAACTCTGTGATACCAGGTATTTCTTGAAGATGAGGTAGCATTGCTCGAATGAGCTTTGCTGTTCGTGATACAACTTTGGTAAACCTGAAAAAATATCACATTTATAGATATCTCTTGCCACTATTATACTTTAAAGTGGTAAATTTTTAAAATGTCCAAGAGGATCAACATTTTTTTAAACAATACAAAAATTGCTTACAAAGCGGCATTCCCAAACATATTTCTGGTGACATTTTTGGCCAAGCATTGGAACAGCTTGGTGCCGTTGGTACTAACGTCTTCCATCAGATGTAACTTTACTTGCTCCAGCAACTCGTTCATCGATTTGTTAAGTTCGTATTTTGTGTAATTACGAGTTGATATTATCTGTTAAATAAAAATTCGGTTGTAAGTATGTAAAAGATAAAAATATATAATGAGATAATCATATATATATTCTTTATATAAGAGATATAAATTAAATATACGTGACATTTTAATGCGATTAAAATAAAAATGACATTGTAAAGTAAACGCAGTAAGAAGGATATTCTACTAATTTCTACCTCGGTGATGGCCATATCCCAGTGAAAGTTATTTCTGAGAGACGCATGAATCTCGTCCAACTTCATGGCGTCGAGTGCACACAACAGAGAGTCGTATTCCTGCCGCTTGTATAGCTGCAGATTAAGCTGCTTCAGCCAACTCGTGAGCGAAGAGCACAGCGTACACTGGCTAGATGAAGTATACATTTTTAATTGAACGATCGTGTAAGCAGTTGTCGATTATATATTAGCCGCAATCAAGATTCTAAGAACGTTCTTACCTATTATTCAAAAATAAAGTACCGGCGTCGATACCATTAGCGAGTATTCCGAACGATATGTCGATCAAGGATTCCGTAGACAAGAGATTTGTAGCCACAGTCCTAAATCTGTTCAAACTTTCTTCAGTGATCCATGGTGGGCGAGATGGAGATTTTGGTCCATCTCTAATTTTTTCAATTTTTGATTCAGTATTCAACATATCCAAATATAACGTATCATAGTCTATTTCGTCCGATATTTTAAGATCGTCATCAAAACCCTTAAAAAAGTACAAAAAAAAAAATGTTTTTGGTTAAATTATAAAAGATAAATTAATAAAACTGGAATGACGCTTCTAACCTGCGAAGCGAACATAAGCGGCGGTAGTTCCCTCAAGAGAAGCGTTCGGTTTCCGAAGCACGCGCGCGTCAGCAGTGAGGACAGAGCGCCGGAACCATCGGGCGCGTACTCCGACAGTGTCATGTGGCACAACGAATCCGTGCTGTTCACGTTCACGTCTCGAAACAGTTTGACTAGCTAGGATGCAAACAGTTTCCAAATAAAGTAGCGACAAACATTGTTTCATTAATCAATACCAATAAAATAAAATCTAGAATAAATTATCGCCGAGACGTTGAGGTGATGAATATTAAAATATCGAATCTGTACGAAGTTGTTACAGGATAAGTGTGATGATTAACTGTACTTTTTATACTTACATGTATTTTATCCAAATGTGTAAGGATATCTTCGGATATGCCCAAAACTTTTTCCACTGTATCGAAAAAGTCACTAGCTTGTGGTCCATTGTACAACTTTCTCAGTTCTCCCCACCAGTTCTCTCCAGAGAGGAAGCTTATTATGAGGTCGTAGTGTTTCAGGTTATTTTGAAGATATTTCAAGTAGATCGGTGTACCGAGATCGTAGGCGTACTTGATGGATGTTTTTAGAGAATTAACTAGCGCCTTACTAAAATATAAAATGGTTGTTACGTTGTTGTTGTTGTTGTTGTTATTGTTAAGTATCTTATTCTGTAAAGAGTATTTGAAAACAAACCTTTCATTAAAAAACATTGATAAATCAACAACAGCACCATCGTCAATAGCATCAACTACATTCATCAAACTGTTCCTGGCTGCATCATAATCTTCATCAATTACATTTTGCAAAGCTCCATACAATGATGTATAATGCTTTGCGCAGATTTGAGCCTTAACTCTGTCTAACTCCACTAAAATATCTTTTGAAGTATCTTTATTTTTCAATCTATCACATGCGCTAGTTAGGGCTTCAACCATATTGTATTTTGTATCATTAGTCCACAGAACGTCTGTTATCAAATCGAAATGAAATGCGATTACTTCAGAGGGTCGGCGTTTAAACATTTTTTGTATGCTCGGCAATTCTGTTTCTAAGGTCTTCGAATCTACATCAGACACGTTGACAGTATTCAAAGCAGTTGTAAGTTTGTTTATCATAGTAACTACTTTAGTCAAATAAACCATTGCTGTATACTGTTTTTTACTATTTTCACTAAAGTTCCGATAACTTGGTTCAGTGGCTTTCATCCTATAAGACAAAACTGTGTCCACTGCATGAACAAGGTTTTCTTTGAGTTTACTAATTTTTATATCTTCAATTAAAGTAGTGTCACTGTTTGAAATATTGTTTAATATAGTTGTAAGTTCATTAAAATTCGTGTAGGTTTTCTCGTATTCGCTCGTTAGATTTGAAACTTCCAATGAGAAAAATAAATATTGCTGTAACGAATGAAATACTTGTAAAGATAAATAAACAATGTCATCAAACACAACCTCGATCCGAGTTCAATCATTTTACATAATGATGTCTTCTTATGAAAGGCACCAAAATTTACTTACAGGTTTAGTGAATAGATCAACGAGAGTGTTGACCCCCCGTGGCATTGACACCCAGTACAGTAAAGACGGACACAGCAAGGCGCGAGCCGGCGCAGTGAGAGTGGGGGCGTCAGGGGCGGCGGGTGCCAAGGCCCCTACTAACTCCTCGCAGTCCCAAAACTGGGTCTCGGACGCCCGAAGTACCTTTATGTATTGAGAAATTGGTATGGCGGTATAGGTTGTTATAATAAAAATTAAGTATCTACGTTTTACTTACTTTACTCATAAAGCCATAGTCAAAATATGAATTAAGTAATATTGCCAGAAAATCAGGAAGCTTATCGTATAACATGTAAAGTCCGGTATTTCTTGTGAAGCCGAGCTTCTGTAGAATTGTGGCATTTTGGTCTAAAAAGAAAAACACAATACATAATGAAAAATAACAATGACTTAATTTTTTGCTGGTTTCAAAGATTCAAAAATATGTAAGCTCAAAACAAATCATAAAAATACTGACCACGGCTTTCCTTTAAATAAGTGGTAAGATCTTCTGTAACATTTTCAAGGGCTACAGAGATGAATTTAAAAGTGTTCTTCCAGGTCGCTCTCCCTAGAGTCTTACAGTGGTCGTTTATGACTTGACCTCTATAAGCCTGTGAGCAGTTCAGATATTCTCTCCATAATATGTTGAGTGATACAGTATCTTGAATAGATGATGTGTTGATGGAGTTGAGTACTGTGTCCACTTCTGATAAGAATTTTCTAAAATAAAATAATAATTTCTAAAATATAATGGATTAATGAAAAAACAATAAAAATCGAAAAGTTTTCGTTTTAGACACGTACATTAAAATTTCGTTTTTATTGGTGTTATTAAAGGCATCGATAGAATATTGTATTGCAGATGCAAAGGTAATTGATCCGTCCTCCGATTCTTCGAAAGCTAGCTTGAAATTTTCATTGATGATGTCCAAGTCTTTGATGAGTAAATCGAATGCCGTAGAGAATTTTAGAAAGATATTTTTTGGTAATACTGTTGTGTTCCAATTTTCAGGCTAAAATTTAAAGTTAATTGTATTATTTTTTTTCGATAACTTTATAATTTGCTACGTGTAACTAATGTAAACAGTAAATCACTAAACCAATTTTATTTTCATTTCTCTTTTATAATATGTCTCTAGCATATAATCGAACAACTATTTGAATTCACATACATAAACCATCTTCTCCTCCAAGTATGTCCTCCACTTCTCTTGGAGATCGAGCTCCAAGCACATTAGTTTCTCTATCGCTTGGACAGTCTGTACTGAAGATGGAGACAGATCCAGGGCGCTGGTGATTGAGACGCATGGCCAGGGGATGGCGGCATTCAAGAGAGAGAGGATTTCCTGGACCTATAACAACAACATCCTATCATCTATACCTTAAACAACAATCATCTTTATCAGTAAACGTGATATATGACAGTTAAGTTTTAAAATATTATTATTGGACTTTACATCAGTATCGTCTCGTATGATAAGGTCCACAGCATCAGTAATAAGACGTGGGAATCCAATTACAAGGGCACTAATTGCGTCAGCTCCCGGGATGGATCGAGAGTCGTTTCTGGATGTACCTGTTGGTAAACATTTATTTTTTACACTGTTTGTTCATGGTTGATTTAATTTTCTTTCTATGGGTAATTTTAAATTAGAAAAAGGGTGAACTAAATGGCAAGGAATACAAAAGTATTCCTATAAAAAGCAACTAACTAAATAAAGACGCTAGATACCTAGCTAGTAGAAGACTACTGGGTATATCTGGAACTGACTTTAGATCCTTCGTTTAGAGCAGCATAGCATAGCCCTTATAGTACAGCCCCGAAGCTATTTTTAAAGATGGCTCGTGGAAGAGTGGAAACTGCATTGAACGCCTCATAGTGCAGGATACTTTTGACACATGCATGATTACCTCCAATAACTTTCAAGACATCATCGACTATAGTTATGGGTCCGATGGCGGAGTTCAGCCGCACTTTAAGTTCTCTCCACATGGGATGGAAGAGGTCGAAGCTGCCATAGTCTAGGATGTCTAGTAGACGGAAGCCTAGCTTTATACTGAAAAATTAAATTCATATAGTATAAGTTTTAAAAATTATGCCATTTTTCAGTATTTAGAAATCATCTTAACTTTTTTCATACCTTAAATGCATCGCTCTGTTTAAATTTCTAAAATTGAACCAGAACTCTTTGATCTCTTCTATTTCTTTTGTTACATTTTTCTTCAACGCTTCATCCATTCCGAACGTTTTGTCAAATAAGTAGGTATAGTCGTCGTTCAATTTAGCATATAATTTATTTAGGTCGGTAATAAGTTGAGTCCAATTAAGTTCATCCAAAACTGAGTGCTTTGTTGTCTTAATTTTGTTAATCTAAAAATATATTAAAATTTTCAGGCAATCTATATTGATTGTTTAAAAATATATGCTTTTTTTTATCTTACCACTTTTCCTACAATCGATTCTTTTGTCAAACCTTCTTCAATGGCAAGTGTTATATTACACAGAACAGGAACAAATTCTTCTCTGTTAATATTGATAGGGAAGTTAAGATAAATGCCCGCATAATCTGGTCCATTGCAAAATACATCTGCACATGGCGTCGATAATATTTTATATGTCTGGAAAATCGTAAAATTTGTATATATGTATATAGTTTTATCACTCAAAACAAATCTATGCCGTCAAATACCAACCTTATTTTCATCGACAGCTGTAGCCAGTAGCGTCTGCACCATATCTGGGTATAGTTTTTTAGCCAATGCCTGCAAGTCCCGGGGAGCTACATCCAACTGGCGGTTCATGCCATCCACCATAAGGGCCATATTCTTCAGAAATGGGGAGATCTTATACTCCAGAAGAGGATTCTGGCGTACTACTTCTTTAGCTAACGCACCATGAACTGTTATGCTGTAGATATTTTTTATAGTTAGGAAAAGAATTACAGTTTAGGTTCTTAGTTACTCATTTTATTTTACTGTAAATATTTTTATTTTTAGTTTATATACAATACATAAGTTCGATCTATCATAGTTATTGGTTTATTATAATTTGATAATACTCACAGCATATGTTTTCCCAAACGCGCTTTGCTTTGAAAAACCTTCAAGAGTTCAGAATTATCAGAAATATTGAAAACTGTAGCCCAATCAACGTAGACAATTTCTCGATCGTCCATCTTTTTTACAGTGTTTACAAAGTTTTTGAGGATGTTGATATCTTTATCTATACTGTATAATTGATCGCTGATATCCTTTCCAATGGCTTCTAATATAAAAAGTGATGCCATACTGTTAATCTGGAAAACATTAAAAATTAAAATATATGTAAGTTGATAAATATCCCCATATTAAATTGCCTAAAATAATACTTACGTTTTCTTTTACGTCATAAATACCAAAAGACGAGACCAAATCATTAATATAACTCTTCCAGACGTCGTTACAAAGCTTACTTTTTAATTTTCCGGCTTCATCATTAGATACTAAGAATATATTTTTAATTCCATTTATATCACAAAATATCTGTCCGGGATCGTTAAGTTTTGAAGTTAAAATCTGTTAAAAAACACATCTGTATTAGTTGTTAAATATTACAGTATATATACTTCTTATTATGAAATAATAAACAATAGAAAAATAATATTATGCCTAAATTATAAAATCTACCTGAGTTCTTTCGGCATCGGCTAAAGCTTCCAAACCACTACCAACTACATTGGGAGGTAGACTCAAGAGCAGTTTAACACCTTTGGGGTTGCGCAAGGACACATTATAAGCCACGGTTTCTATATCAGCGTTAATGATAATAACTTTTTGACTACCTTCTATCACTTTTGATAATAGTGTTGAATAAAATAATATCTCATGTTTTTGGTTGTCCGGCAACCATTTGAATACAAAATTAATAATACGCGACAAGCTGAAAAATGTTTATGGAAATATTACATATTTTAATTTGTTTAAATTAGCACAATAATTTTATTTATAAATATAAATATACTTACATATTCAAAAAGTTATCTGATACATCATTCGAACTAGTTTCACTGAGCGTATCTACGATCTTTCTATAGATATGTTTCATCTTATCTAGGCCCATCATATTACTAATACTAGAAACAGCTGTATCCGTACTGTCCGAACTATCATCACTTACAAGGAACTTGTGTAAATATTGAGATCCAAGTACTGCGGTATCAACTACTTCTTTTATAGATTTAAATGATTCAGTCTCACCAAACGTCGGTTCAAAGAGATCTATAACTTTTGATAGCCTGAAACGATAACATTAATGAACTTAACTATCGCATCTTAACATGTTTTTTATTAAATAACTGGAATTAAAATACTTACATCGTTATATTAATGTAGCTAAATTCCTCCTCGCTTGCCAGCTCCTGTGGCAGGAAACTCCCTGGAGCCATCATCCGAAGCACCGCACTCACCATGTCTCCAAGTTTCACGAAACTGGTGTCGCCAGAAAGTTTAGAGTACATCTCACCGAGCTACAAGATAATGTAACATACGTTTTGTGGTTTGCCAAAAAATATATTTTTGCTATATTGGTATTTGCATGCGATATATATATATATATATATAGTAATATATATATACTAACCATTTTAACATATTTTCCTAGATCAACTTTTAAAATTAAATCCACGACTAGATTTTCAACATCCTTCTTGGATAAGGCACATAATTTTTCTACAAATATTTTCAGATGTTCTGAGTTATTTATTTTTATAATCTTTGATACGGAGTCTATTTTACATCTATCAATATCTCCTTGAAATATCTGAAAATTAGTATAAATTGGTTACACGAAATCAATGTTAATTAGTTAATTATAACACCGGTTTTGTTAACCGCAGATCTCTTAACTATATTTCAATATATTGATTGACTTACACCATTGAGTCCGACCTCTGCTATAATCACACTATTAGAGACATCATCAGATATATCGAGCTGCTTCGATAAATAACGTTTAGCTCTTCTGGGATCTTTGAATAAATCGCTAACATGTAACCCGTGTCCTAGTAAATTTGTAACAGTTTTATTAATCCACCAACTACATACATAGTCTTATATTATTTTATAAATAAAAAAACATCATAATTTTTAATAAAATGCTAACCGACATCATCAGACTCTTGGTAATCAGGGGAATCATATCTAAGATTCTGTATTCCTGTACTCACTCGTAAGATCCAATAGAACTGGGTTATCAGCAACATTTGCTAGGGTTGACAGCAATCGTGCTGCGTGCAGCACAGCCCCAGTCGCGACCGGTGAGTCTGCGTCATCAAGAAGAGGAGACAGCTCGTTTTTGAGTTTGCTAAAGCTGGAAAGGAACTTATTTTTAGTTCGTAGAAATTTATCTTATTGGTATTCAATATAGAATTACATTTGAAGGTTACCCTTACGATTGGAAAAAAATATTTTACCTAGATTTCTCATAAGCTGGAATCTCCTCGAACTTGTCCAATTCTGAGCATTCATTGTTGACATTACATATAAAGGATTGAAGAAAATTAAGTACTCCGGCACTTGGCAACGCTCGCGCTGCAAACTGACCTGCGTAGGGGCATAAATTAGAAAATGTTTCTCTTTTTTACTCATAAGTTTCTTCTTTTGAGTACTTACATGTGGGATAGTCGGTATTATCTACATTAATTCTAACGGCATACAGACATAACATCACCAGGGTGGCCCATGCCACCCCTGACAGGGTTATCTATAACAAAATAAAAAAGAAATATCATACGGACGAAATAAATTAAAACTTAATTTTGTCAAGATATCGATTCAGAATTTTTAAACAAAAGATACTAAATATGATATTATTTGTAACGTAAAAATACCAAAACAATAACAATTTTCGAAATCTATAAAACTAATTTTAATTACCGGTTTCCGCTTTCGTATAAGGTAGTCCTTCCACAGCAGCAGCCGGACTTGAAGGGCCGCCGCCATGATAAGGTGACGTCACACGACACCATCACTGTTCAAAATACAACACGTTATAATTTAATAATAATAAATGCCAGTGTTATTGCTCTGTTTAATTATAGTTCTTCAAAATTATCATGCATAATTTAGTTCACGCCTTGTTGGTTTAGTGGTCACTAACCTTGACTACTAAACCAAGGATTGCAGGTTCGATTCATGGGACGATTTAGCAGATTTTTGTCTGGGTGTGGGTCCAATATTTATGTATGTAAAAGCTCCCGGTGTTACTTATTTTATATTACGTTGTGTTAAAAATTAAAATAAAACCAGAAAGTTCCTTTTAATCGCGTTCCCAACTGCTTATGTCGGCAATCCAATGACTGTCAACTACTTATTAAGTAAAGAACCGAATTTGTAAAATGTTATTTATATTTTTAATGTCAATCAATTAACGACCGAAGACGAAAGTATACATAAACTAGCCGATTCCCGCCCACTTCGTTGGGCACACTATTAACATGGATATGAACTTAGGTTGCTATGGTAACCATTGTTATGGTAACCGCGTTAAGTGTATAGTCTCCTACAGGTTAAAAACTTGGCGAAATGCAAAAAGTTGAAATCCGTTGGGATAGGAATTCTGTAAAACCGTTCTTAGTGGACGTCTACGTCACAAAAGAAGTAACTATGTAAAATTTTAAGTTAATCGGACAGATAGTTTCGGAGATTTCGTGATGAGTCAGTTAGTGGTAAATCGCTTATATATATATAGAATATAGATAATAAAATTATTCATATTGTCGCCATGTAAGACAATTATCATAATTCGGGTACACAGTTCAGATGCGTATGATTTTAATAAATAATTATAGATAGTTCGAACAAAGGAAATGACAAGAAAAACATACCATATATTAGGATGGGTAGGTGGTTATTATCTGAAGGACTTTCATGAAGCGAGACAGTATGATTGAAGTAGTTAGTTACGGCAAGTAAACTTAGATTTCAAAGAATCATAAAAAAATATTTATGAAACTACACAAAAATACTGTCTTTAATATACCTAATTCACGGGAATTTTGAGATGTCAATGACTTTGAATATTAATGATTGTAACGGTAACAATTGAGCTTTAAGTGTTATGAGATTAGGTAAAGTTATAAAAAATATATAAATAAATAAAATTATACTTAACTAGATTAGATAAGCTTCATTATAATATAACATTTATAATCTGTAACATGATATTTACGTAACATAACATATATAAAGTTACAAAAGATTTAAATAAATAAAGTTGCATACTTTAATAGTTATATTTGAGTAATTAATTTTGATAGATCGATATTTTAATTCGTTTTTTGATTAATATATTATTAAATATAAGTTAAAAACAATATTTTTTGTTTATTATTAAGCGTTATGATACAACTGCTAAAACTGGTTTTGTTTTTACCTAAACGCGTCATATTTACTCAAAATTTTATTTATTATTGTAGATTATAGAAGATAAAACAACAGATTTGATTTCAGCTAAGTAATATTCGTTCTAAGTAACTTTATAACATTTCAAAGTAAATATCGAAGTAAGTCAATAATCAGCAGTAAATATATAAAATTGTTCAAATATTGCTTGGATAAGTGCATAGATATATATTTATATAATTATGTAGATGTATATATGTATGTTATGTTTGTTCTATATATATTGTTGTAAAAGCCAGTTCTTAATTGTTATGGCATAAGGTTAAACGCTGTGGAAAAAAACATTGTTTATAAAGTAAATAATTGGTCAATATTGTTGCTTGGGAATTGCATTATTTTCATGATAATATTAATTATATTTTATTCGGTTTGGAAGCTCTTCTTAAGTTAATACAGATCTAACAAACCTGTACCTGTAATAACGCAACCAACACACCCTGAATTTCGACTCGCTGCGCTCGCGAGATCTCGGGTGCCGTTTGCATATTGAGCGAAGCGAGCCCAGTGTAAAGACTTATCGTTTCCCATTGACTTCAATGGGATATCAGTTTTTTTGATGATTATTCCTCAACGACATGACATTTTTCAAAAATTTCTTATTTCTTTTTTAAAACGTTCACCTAATAATGTGTGTCTTTGTCATTGCAAAATTTCATATATTTTCGTTAAGTAGTTTTCGAGCCTATTCGTGACAAAGAATATGAAAAAGTCGCTCAATAAATCATAAACACAGTGGTTATAATAATCGTATTCTTAACCTAATAGTGTCTTATTTAAGTACTAGCAAGTTAAGTGATCAAACATTTTGTTTGAATTTCCTATATTTTTGCAGTTTTTAGCTGTAACTTTCTTATTGCACCTATTCAATATGTCAGGAGTCTTGTGTCCAAATTTTAGCTTTCTAGGAATTACGGTTTGGGCTGTAGAGCGATGAATGAGTCAGTGAGTGTCTTCGTGTTTTATATATTAAGATAAATACCACGATCTACATACAAATAGCATTTTTTAAGTTTTATAGGTAACTAGTGGATAGCTTTGCTCAACAGTTTCCCGGATCATGAACGAGATAGAATGAAAAATCCTGCATTATTAATATATGTCAATAGAAAATAGAATAGAACGTTGTATTTTATACTTTGATTCTCGATCTCATAATTACTCAAATTATATTCTTGCAATTTACTCTTGCTCTACGACCTTTTAATGATTCTTCGAAGACAAACGACTTTGCAATAAAATTACTAGTTTATATTATATTTAGAATAATTATCGTCATTGCACGTATTCACGAACGAACTTTGTTCGTTCATTTCATTACTGTCGAGAGATGGCGCTGTTTATAATTTATTGATTTATTTAATTTTCATATTTAATTATATTACTACTTTGTATTATTATTAATCACGCTTTTTTGTAATTTTTTAGTAATTATAAATAAATATGTATTTAGTATTTAACATTTTCTTTTCTTCAATAAATAATAATCGCTTTACTTAAAAACCAATTGTTTTTTTATTAACAAATATAATTTCGTCAAAGTTCGTTCGGTAAATACCCTGGGTATTTGCATCTTCACTGGTTTTATTTCATATCCAATCACAGTATCCCATAAAACTAACTATGATACAAATAAACAAAGATTTCCTCTTAACTCTATTTAGTATAAATCATAAATATTTTATGTTTATTTTCAACTCTTGACATTTTAATTCAAAGGGTACCCTATTATTAATTTTTTTTAAACCTTATGTATTTTACAAAAAAATAATCGAGTATTATTTTTAAAAACATAAAAAAAAATTATTTGCCTTAAAGATCAAATGTCATACACTAAGAGTTTCTTACTTTTTGTATTTAGAATGGTTTTGTCAAAATAGTTTTTTCTAAATAGTCAAGCAATCATGTGTTGATACTTTATAGCAGTATGATGTTAAATGCATGTTTAAATATACTGAGCAAGATTTATTGAGCTGAGCGTAAGCGAGTCTCTTAACCATTTGGGATACCTTTTTTTGTGTTTTGTTGTCTCCAGAATGCGACGAGATAATTAGCTATAAATTTTCACATGTATGTTTGAGCCGAAAGCGGATGTTATAGCGAAAACAGATTTAAAAAATGTTTAGCCATTCAAAAGTTATCAGAAAAAGATCACTCCTGCCATAGACAATACATTAGAGCTGCTCTGCGCGTGCGAGCAATGTGCTGAGCTAGAAGGTAACAATTAGTCCTAATAAATCGATACTTCCTGTAGCTATTCAGATGAAAGGAGAGGAGCTCAACTCAACACCCGCCGCGCACCGTTGGCGGATCCTAGTATGTATAGACTTAAAGAATTTGAATTACTTGTTACATGGTCTTATAGTCCAGTGGTTAGTGATTGTGGCTAAAAGGATAGTGAGTTCGATGCCTGAGACAAATTTAGGTATAATGATATCAATGCAGCAAACCGGATTTCCTTACGATAAAAACAGTAAACTAAGTACTTATTTGCAATATCAAAACAAAATGAATTTATAATATAAATATATACTAGGGGCGCCAACAGACCCTCAATTTTGACTCGCTGCGCTCGCGAAATCTCGGGTGCCGTTTGTATATTGAGCGAAGGAAGCCCAGTGTAATGACTTATCGTTTCCCACTGACTTCAATGGGATATCAGTTTATTGTATTCAGACATTAAAACAAATATCTTTTTTTGACATTTTTCAAAATTTTTTTTTAAAACCTTCACCTAATGTGTGTCTTCTTGATTGAAAAATTTCATAATTTGCCGTCAAGTAGTTTTCGAGCCTATTCATGACAAAGAACGTGAAAAAGTCCCCAGTAGAACGCTCCGCTCGCTATGCTCGCTTCGCTTAATAAATTAGATTGAATGGAAACTCATACTCACTTCATCTTTTTTGAATAAGAAATAACTTTACAGTGAATTAAACTGCAAAAATTAATTCCGCAGCTACCCGGGAGGTCCTGTCCAATCCAGAAATATGATTGATCGGTAGAGATTTAAAAGTTTTTTAATTGTTTATTTATAATATTATAATTAGGCAACACTCGCAATACTACAAAAAAAATATTTAAAACTAATGTAAGTAATAGACTATAGTTGATATAAAATTAATTAATATTTATTATTTATTTATTTATTTAGCTTCACGCCATATCCCTTACGGGGTAGCCAGAGACGATGGAGCGCCAAACTCTACGGTCCCTGCATACCTCTTTCGCCTCGGCCACAGACATCAACCTCTTCATACATGCTCTCCGAGGGGTCCTCATGCTTTTATAATGTAAATGTGTAAATTTATAATGTAAATTAATAAAGTGAGTTATTATTTACAGGTAACAGTTTCTTGAATAAATTTAATATAATTTTAAACAATGCAGTTTGCTTTATAGATATCAATGAAATAGGAACTTATATATATATATATATATGTATAAATTGGAAGCAGTTTTTTATATCTTAGGTTAATTGTGGGTCCAAGTCTTTAGTAGAACGTGACTGTGTTATATATCGTTATACCGTGTTATACGTGACATTATTTGAAGTCGTGATAACGGATACCGCGTGCGACGATGTTTTGTTATACGAGTACGAGTATGATTTGAGTTGTAAGTAGATTATAATATAGGTTTTTCCTTATGCTCATTTTTTATATTTTTTTATAAAGTAATTCGCAACAATCACGTTCACTGATGATTTGATGTAAGCGTGTGTGTGTGTGTGTGGTTTTTTTTTCCCTGCAGTTTTAAAAAATATATTTACGTATCTAGGGTTTGGTTCAAACCCCGTATGTCGGACTCAATCTAATACCAACTAAAACCAATCCTCTATCATCTGTATCCCTGATCCCCGCGGCATGGCCGCTAGGCATTACTTCGCGGGGGGGATTTAGCCGCAGCTCTTTCTGATAATGTGGTTATTCAGGCCAACTTCTTTCGCTCCTGCCATCCTTTTCGCAGTTGCTTTAACACGATCGTAGAATATGTGCTCGTAAGTTCCTAGGTCGAAGACGAGGATAGCATAGTAGCTATCATAGTTTCAGGATGCGGGCGTGCGTCCGTGCGTTCGTGCGTGCGTGCGTGCGTGTGTGTGTGTGTGTGTTTGTATGAGTGTGTGTGTGTGTGTGAATACAGGATTCGTACAGATATATATATACATAATATAATTTTAGAGTGAACTAAAGTTTTTTTTTGGTTGAATAAGTTAATTTGAATTTTGCACTAGCTGTGCCCACATCAATATGTTTATAAATAAGTAAGTTACTCCTTAAATTCAACTATCTGTCAGTGAAAGTCCTGTTAAAATCAGTCCAGCCGTTTCAGCGATAAGCCGGACCAAAAAGACAGGGAAAGATTTTAAAATCTTTTTTGTAACGTACATACTTTTATATTCGTTTAGTGAAATGTTAAATTGGAATTACAAACAAATACTTCAATTATTTATATATATATATGATACTAAATGGAATTGACAATATAAAATTGTTAATATGTTTAAAGGTTATAAACTTGTTAGTTTTTATAAATAATGTTTTTTATTTATTTTATTAAATGTTAAAGTCAAGCGAACAAAATTAAAAAGACCATAATCGTCTTAAAGCGGATTTACATGATGACTTGTGTTAAATATTAATTTGCATATTTACCATTTATTTTATATTATTATCAGATAAACATTTTGTAAGATAGTGTTTATGTTTTGAATTTAATGTTTTGAATTTTAATATTTAATCGGAATTTTTAGTACAAGTATTGTAGGACTATACTTCAAAATGTATTTTCATTACTTAAAAATATCTTATCGACTCGTAGTTTAAGAAAACCAACCATAATTTCATAATTTTCCGTCAAGTAGTTTTCGAGCCTATTCGTGACAAATAATGTAAAAAAGTCTCCAGTAGAACGCTCCTGTCGCTACGCTGGCTTCGCTCAATTAATAAAATATAATATCTATTATTTGATTACAAAACATGTAATAAAAGGTTAAATAATTTTTATCAAAGTCATCACAAAATTATGTTAATTAAGCAATATATATAGTAAAACTAACTTTATATAACAAAAAATAAAAAATATATTTTTATATAACAAAAAATATATTACTAAGAGTTCCACGCATTTAATAAACGCTTAATAAATATTTTAAATTAAAACCTAAATTATGATCTTGTGTTGCTTCGTTTTGTTATTATATAAATGTGTATGTTTTTTTTAAAATATTAACTTACACATACAATATTGTTATTTAAAGTATTCGTATAAAAACGCTGCTTAAATCAAAATGAAATCTCTTCCAGCTGTGAAAGAGTAGAAATGAGAGGCAGTAATGTGCTCATATAAATAAAAAAACAAAAAAAAATTACAATTAAAAGTAAAAGTAATGTAACCATTTACACTACAATAATATATTATTAAGTTAAGGTTAAGTGTTAGTTTACTTGATGGAATAAGAGGTCGGACAATCGCCATAGAGATACACATAGAATAGTGATGTTCAAATGAATGAAGTTATTATGACGATTGAGTGATCTATTTACTAGGATCCGCCAACCATGAGCGGCGGGTGTTGAGCTGAGCTCCTCTCCTTTCTTTTTTTCTTGATAACTTTTGAACATTTAAACATTTTTTCAATCTGTTTTCGCTATAACATCCGCGTTCGCCTCAAACAGACATGAGAAAATTTTTAGCCAATTATCTCGTCGCATTCTGGAGACAACTAAACACAAAAAAGGTCTCCCAAACGCTTAAGAGCTTCGCTTACGCTCACCTCAGTTAGAAATTTTAAAAAAACTGTTTAGATTTTGAAAATAAGTTATAATTCTGTAAAACGCACCTCCAATAATTTGATATGTTATTAAAAATTATTTATATATATAGTTATACTTATTTTGCAAATACTGTAAAGACTAATGTCTCAATATAAATCTTTTTTTTTAAATCTATATAGATTAAAATGATTTATATAGATTAAAAATATATATTAGGCTTCGGATACACCTATACGTTAACTACTTCAATTTAGTGACAATCAAAACTGATAGAAATGGTATATAAAAATGACATAATAGCGTACGTACGAACGGACATACCACCATTATTAACCATTAATAGCAACCATACATTTCCGATTAACTGAATTGTAAGCCCACAGATCTAATGCCGTGTCACGGCTTATGTGATAATTCATATAATTCAAGGTTCATTATTGTTATCTTTTGTGACATTTGGTACAAAGACAGAATTACTATGACCAATTGAATTTGGTACTTCCTCTGACAGCTAACCGTTTTTTTATACCGGGATATTACCGGATGGTGGATTATTTTGCCAGGACAAAAAAGAAATCCATCAGTTATCTTCATCGCCATGGATCGGAAAAATCTCGTGCGAATGTGACTCCTTCGTTGCCTCTACGAAGCCTACCATTAATCAGAGGATAAATGTAATTGTACCTCTTATGTTGAGTAAAGAAGTTCCCACTTACCTCACCTATCTCTGGATCTAACAAAAGGTAGCAATAAAAACCGTACATCTATCCTAAAACAACACTGGAAGAATAACGCAGGTCGCAAGTTTAAGTGCTGCTTGCGATTGTATATTTTATATTGTATTAAAAAAAAATACATTCTTTGAAATTGTATGTTAAATATAAAGTATACTTGACTCTATTACAAAGTATTGAGCGAGAAATGTTACTTATGTACCATATCATTATCAAGTTTTTCAATTAAACCGCATTCGTTAATATATAAACATAAATTGTAAGGAAAAAGGAAAAAAAACTGTATGGTCCATTCGTAATAAAACAAAGAACCTTCCTTTTTTGAAGTCGGTTTCAAATTGGATTTTATGACTATTGTCAAATAACTAAACTATTAGGGCTAATTACTAACAATAGGTGTAACTTATCTTAGATAACTTTAATGGAGATTTAATGTGACCATCTTCATTGTACAGCTTCCTTATAATTTGAAGGTAAATAGGTTTTGACATTGCTTTAATATATCTTCCGCTTAGAATTTACATAGTAACTTAAGAACGAATAAATAGTTTTAAACAATGTTGTTATATGATTAATATCTTCAAAACAATACACATTTGGTCGCTTCCTATTTCCTATAATATATACAAATTATTATGATGATAAGTAGTTACTTGGTATTAAATTATTTATATACAAACAACGTAATATGTACGGAGGTTCTCAATACAACCTGGAACAATGGTGTTTGTAAACACTCGGAAGCGACAAGAACTCGTCGGAGACGTATTAAAGTTTCGTCGCTTCACAGCACCTCGTCGTAAAATTTTGAGTATTTTATAAGTGACTTTCATACTTTAATGTTAGCAATTGTTTAAACATTTCTGTTTAATAAATATATTGCTAATTAACTCTATTAAAGTTTTAAACCGAAAAAAATATTTTATAATATCTGCATACTATTAATTATTGTAAACGAAAAAATATATTTTTAAATTTTTTATTGCAATAAAACTAGACTAGCAAGTAAAAAAGAAATAACAAAGATATCAACGCAATTAGTAACTACCGAGATAATTGCGTTTTTCCTGTTATTATAATAATATCAAGTGTTTATAGTATTAACAATTCTTATACGAATAATTCAGAATACGTTTTCTTAAAATAATTAACAGTTTTCTTAAAACATGAAATCAGATTTCTTCTTCAATTTCTTTACATTAACCACTGGATGTAAAATCAAAGGATATTCTGGATATGGTAATGGAGGGATGGACAGGTAGAGGACGGCCGAAGAAAAGATGGATTGCGTGAAAGACGATATGGAGAAGAAGGGAGCGTGTACAGACGATATGGAGAAGAAGGGAGTGGGACGAGTAACAGGAGAGTATTGAAGGAAAAACATACTGCACCGACCTCAAATAGGGATAAGGGCAGGATGATGATTAAATCAAAGGATTAATAAATAGATATTAATCATGAATTATATAAGATTTAAAGTAATTATTAATGTTGTAACCTCTATTATATTAATAATAACTGTCGCGACAAAAACAACTAAATTACTTGAATAAATAAACGGTTACATCGCATGCAGATGTGACCATCAGAATATAATCAGTAACAATCATGTTAAAATGATAAGACAATATTTATTTTTTTATTAATAAATAAGTTAATTTAATGTAATAAGGTGAACATTTAAAGAATATTAATTGATTAATGATTTGAACAACGAATACTATTTATTGACATTCGGACATCGAATAATATTTAATGACATTTTAACATTTTAATGACATTAAGGACAGTGTGAAAGGAAATGGATCTTTTAATACGCTGTGAATTTTATCACAATAAACATATATGATTCATTTTAATCTGTATATTTCCTGGCTATAATATTGTTATCATAATGCAAATGTCATTTGAAGGACGGGAATGAACACCGGGATACTTAGGTTTATAGTTAAAAACGGAAAGAAGAAAGCATCCTTGATAGATTTTGAAGTCCTGTATGCAGTAGTTTAATAACTACTGCTTTTAGTATATAAGCGTAAACGTAAAAGATCTAGAAATTTGTACATCCGTAGATATACCAAGTGAATATGTTTCTTAAGCTAAAATTACTAACACCAAATAAAACTACAGGACAGTTTTGTGAAGACTATTATAATATTGATTGCCAATTACAAACGCACAAGTACGGACCTAAAAATAACTTTAAAGGAATAACTAAAAATAACTCTAAAAGAATAACTGACAGGTAATTTTGTTTCAAACCAATACAGACTTAGCGTTAGCGTTTCTCGGTAATAATGTTCTCAGAAAATATCAAGCTAAGCATGTTGTATTTCATATTAAATGTTTTATTCCTTTATAAATTTAATTTATTTATAAAATCAAGATTTATTTAATCTTACACTTCGTTTGAAGGTTGGTTATATGTTGGTTTCGTTTGACAGCCAAATGTTTGAATAAATTTAGAGATTTTTGATAAAAATAACTAGTTCGTGACTTAACTATAAAATACTTATTGATTAACTTGATTTACCACCTTATTGATGACGCACGTTAAGTTTTGAATACAATTTAAAATGTTTATCAAACAGCCTTCCTGGTGTATGTGACATTTCATCATTGCCAAAATTCACAATATAAGAAGCTTAAACCGCCATTGCAGTTATCATACAGAAAACCAATTCATTATTTACATTAATCACAAAAATACTTATCTGATTGGATTTGAAATCTCTGACGTAACCAAATAATATAAGTCTCAAACCCGGTATGTAACTTTTTCACACAATATTAACGATTTGAATTAAAACTTAACTTTTATATCATTAAAATATAAATAAAAGATTCAAAAAACTTAATCGTTAATTAATTTACATGATTATGGATATCCATATGATCTTGATCTAGAATCTAGATCCTAGGTCCAAAATCAGTACGGGAAAGGTCTTTTGCCGGAACAGACTCATCATGGCGATAAGATGACACACAAGATGGCGGCTCATATTGTACAAACCTCGGGAATTATTGTAACCAAATACAATAATAATTTTTATAACATTATAATACAATTGATAATTAATTCATATTAATTAATTCACAAAAGGCTAATTATATAAAAACAATAATGTCTGAGTTGAGACGCACGAGGTCGGTAATTATCTTTTTTGCAAGCTATTTTTTGATATAACGTTATTTTTTGTTTAACACTTATAAGCTTTTTTATAATGCTTATGTATTTAAAGAAGAAACTAATTAGTTTTTTAATATATGTTTTTATGATTATAATTTCATTAATAGTTTTAACAGAATAAGTATATTCATTAAATTAAGGACATGAATACGTTTATTTAAGTAAATAAATTATTTGATTTGATTATGTATAAACTAATAACTAACTAACTAATAAGATTATTATTTCTAGGGGCGCCAACAGACCCTCAATTTCGACTCGCTGCGCTCGCGAAATCTCGGGTGTCGTTTGCATATTGAGCGAAGCGAGCCCAGTGTAATGACTCATCGTTTCCCATTGACTTTAATGAGATATCAGTTTTTTGACGATTATTCCTCAACATGACATTTTTCAAAAAATTAAAACCATCAGCTTTTTTATTGCAAAATTTCATAATTTTCCGTCAAGTAGTTTCCGAGGCTATTCAAAGCGTGACAAAGAATGTGAAAAAGTCTCTAGTAGAACGCTCCGCTCGCTACGCTCGCTTCGCTCATTAAATATATTTAATGAAAATGTATTCAAATGCAACAATATATTTTTTATAAACTAAACCTAAGATATTATATTAGTTTTTTACAAAACAATATCCTTGTTATTTTCTTTTATTAATTGTTCAAATCCAAATCTTGCATATAAATTATCTAATTAAATGTATCATCACTAGCTTTTACACACGGCTTCGCTCGTTGTATAAACAGCTGTACGTAAGCTGGCTCATATAGCAATACAATTGTAAGACATATGATATTAATATATTTTTTAATATTGTAACATTTTTTGTTCTATCATCAATAGTTTTTGCAATGTATGCGATGAATAATATTTTATGGAAATTTTTTGCACCTTACATTGTTATAGTTTTAGTAAGAATGATAAATTTTTTTCAAAATATTAAAGGGGTCTCTGAAACCTACACCTGGGTCGCAAGTCATTGTTTGCACTCTTCTTCTTGCAACGCGATGGGCCCAGCACCAGGACGGTTAATCCATGGAATGCTAAGAAACTTTGTCTCTATAACCTATATTGATCAGTGAAAATGTAACATTGAAATGGTGAAAGAAGTTTTGAAATCGGTCCTAGTTTTTGAGCCAAACATACAAAAATACAAATCTTTCCTCTATATCAGATTAGTATAGCCATTAGCCAAAATTAAACCATAATTCAAAGATTAGATGTTCATAATTTTATTTTTATTTGGGTCGGAAAAACACACCTATAATCATTGTATTTATCTTTTTTTAATTTTATTCTGTTAAGACGTTAACTTACCTACTCTGCGTCAAATTATATATTTGACATTGACAGTACAGTGACCAATTAACCTCTAAATAAACTTGTGTGCGTGAAGTATGGTAGTGTGTGTAATTTTCACAGATGCAGCAAAAACTTTGTACCCCACAAAGTTTTTGTTTTAATTAATATGATACTCTATTTTACTTCTTAATTAGTACTAAATAAAGTCCATATTTCCCTTGCTAATGTATGCTATAAATTAATATTAATTTTGTCTTATAAGTGGCAACGGAGCAATATTTTATTTTTTTATTTATGGTATAACGTTTTGAAGTTCTTTAGAAAATAAGTTATAGAGAAAAATAATATTAATTTATTTAATCGAATATTGCAAAAAATATTAGTAATTGATTGCAAGAATCATAAATATACATTTTTTATTAGTGTCAAATATTTTTTGGTTTTATTTGACCTTAGTCTAATTAATTAAAAATTTGCATTCGGAGTTTGTGTTGCTTAAAAAAGGAAATACGAAATAAAAAATTTGTGAAATAACTAATCTTTAATTTATTTTCTATTTTCTTTAAAACGTCGTAAACTGTTTTATTGAGCGAAGCGAGCGGAGCGTTCTACTGGAGACTTTTTCACATTCTTTGTCACGAATAGGCTCGAAAACTACTCGACGGAAAATTATGAAATTTTGCAATCAAAATGATACACATTAAGTGATGGTATTAAGAAAAATGTTTTTTTTTTTAAATGTCATGTCAAAAAACTGACATCCCATTGAAGTCGATGGGAAATTATGAGTCATTACACTGGGTTCGCTTCGTTCAATCTACAAACGGCATCTGAGATTTCGCGAGCGCAGCGAATCGAAATTGAGGGTCTGTTGGCGCCCCTAGTTAAAATACTATTAAGAACTCACATCCCTAACCATTTAAAAGTTACTTTGTCCAAATATAACTGTTAATTAACTTTAAGTAATTATTTAGTTAATTTCATTTCTCGGACATTTCGAATGCTTGAAATCATTTAGTCTAGTCTAGTCGAAACTAATAATCGATCTGTAATCCGAGATTACGAGTATAATCAAACTGAGATGGCTGACGGCAAAACAGTTTCCAGAATATAAAAATAATAAAAAGAAACCGAAGTTTCAATTAATGTTCGCATATTTCAAAAGTTGGTTCGAATTTGTTATTTATTTTGTTATATTTATGATAAATGGTACATTAATATATTTGTAATATTTAGTACAATCTGTAAGACACTGTGTTTCTTCTCATAGACTTAATTTTAAGTTGGAAAGTGTTATAGAACTTATTTCGATAACATTGGTATTGATTTAAAGTGGAAAATATATAAATAAATAAATCTCACAATAGTGAAATCATCGGCCTTGTTTTTTTTACAAACAGATCAATGAATTCAAAATTGTTTGCGACACTCACACACACATGCACATATATATACATACACAACCAACATTGATGGGAATTGCGTGTGAAATAGGGATATCTTGCATCTCAATTCTCACATCTGCAATCCATTCTGTTCTCCATTATCATATATTTTTATAAAGAAGTTATAAAATTAAGTTATGGTAATAACTTATAAAGGGAATGGAAGACCTAGGTACTATTAATTCCTTGAGAGCCGTTCTGTGTTTCTCACGATACAAGGATACTCATTCCTTTCCAATCTTGATTTGAAAGCCTCGTTTGAATACAAATGGCCAATACTAGCTCGGTTATAGGGATTTGTCTGTATTTTATTGTGTTTTACAAAATATTAATTAAATGTACCCGGGTATGGTCATTTAAGAAAAAAAACAATGCGTGTACCCGCATTCGGGCTGAGTGGAGAGTTAACTCATTAAAAAAATTTTACATTAAATAATTCTATCTATAAATAGATTTCATTATTAAATCTATAGATTATGTTAGTTTTGTTTCCATCGCTTTGTTATTGCACACGTTGTTTGGTAAATGGTAATTTGAGATCAAAAGAAAAGACAAACCGAGTTCATATTTGAAAAACATATTGACATATTTTGAATACACTTATTACTAATAAAAGATGTCTATTGTAGTGAAAGGTTTAATATAAGACTTGTATAGGTATTATTATACCGAATCTATTCGGGTATTGGGGTATAAATTAACTATCGACTTTAGTAACAAACTAAAGAGATGATGGCAGAGAAATCATCTTTAATCCTGTACGGGTCAATGACCTTTAAACAGTGTTCTAGGAAGATATGTCTTTGCGAGGGGTACCTATACTGGAGTATAGGTTCCCCTTGGAGGGATAGGTTTAAAGTTATTTTTGGTCCAGATTTTGAATATTATGTCCCATATCCAATATCCAAGCAAACGTAATTTTTATCCCGAATTTGATTGTTGGGTGGATTTTTTGGCACAAATATTAGAATATAAGAAATTATTACCATAACGAATTAATGACAGTAATATTTTTCTCAAGACATATTAGCTCTTACATACATAATTATATAAATCATTAATAAATTAATATAAAAATGACACATAATTAACGAAATTAATGAGTGCTGAAGCAATAAAATAAGCTAGTAAAAATATGAAGAAAATCAAAATAAAAAAAACTCATAATAAGTTCGAATTTAGATTATATGCGGGTGTTGGTTGCATCGTGAAAGTATTATTTAATTACCCGTATAAAAAACTATGTTGGTATGTCACTAAAATGTTCAGATATTATAGTACAAAATAATTTTCTAATAGTACTCACATTCATATAAATTTACATACATACATACATTTTTTGAAATAATAATGATACATCATCATATTTGATGTTTAATAATATTTCGTTATGTATGTATATAATTTACCACTCACTGACTCATCACGAAATCTCCGTAACTATCTGTCCGATTAACTTAAAATTTTACATAGTTACTTCTTTTGTGACGTAGACGTCCACTAAGAATGGATTTATGGAATTCCTATCACAACGGATTTTAACTTTTTGCATTTCATCAAGTTTTAAACCTGTAGGAGCTATACACTTAACGCGATGGTAAGGTTTACTATAGCAACGGTTACGATGACAACGGATAATATGACAAAGGTTACCATAGCAACCTAAGTTTACATCCAAACTAATAATGTTCCCATCGAAGCGGGAGGGAATAAGCTAGTCTATATAAACATATTAGCCATATCATTACTAAGTTTAAATATAATGATATATCCTAGCTATCATTAAGTTTGAAGTGTTTTGTCATGAATTAATTTCTTCATTAATCATTTATGAAAATAAATTTTATTTCTTACATGTTGTTTATATTAAAAGGTTTAGTTAGAAAAAGTTTTAGGTAATGTGTCTCAGTTAAAGTATTTGTTTGTCTAAAACAGTTGTGTAAGAGTAATGTAATAAATATGTCAATAGCCCAGTCAATATTTGTTATTAGGTAATGTTTGTATATCAAATAGGTAAAAATCAACAATACCAATAAATATCTATTGTCTCGGACTAGATTTTTGTAGATACAATAGTCTATTTTATATCTATCTATCTATGGTGTAAGTAAATATAGGTGTATTGAAACTCATTTTACTGCATATTAAAATATTAGTTTTAGATATTTTCTCGTTACTTATTCACGTTGTTTAAATTCTTTACAAAATATCTAGGTCATAGACATGATATATAGATGACTCTGCTGACTTTTGATTAACATTGACTATTTAATTTCTATTGTTATATAAAAAATGTTCCATAGTTATCAATGACCGATGACAATGCAAAAAAACTAGAAAGAACTTATGAAATCCAAATAAAAATAAAAAAATAAAAAAAACACGCTTTCATAAACAAAAATGGAGTGTCTTTACACTATGCACCCCAGGATTTTTTGTTTTATTATATATATATATATATATATATATATATAATACTAGCAGTTATCCGTGCTTCGCGACGACGGCGAAAGTGATCAAACATTTTGTTTGTATTTCCACACCACCTAGGAGGTATCAAACAAGCGCGTTATATTTTTTGCAGTTTTTTAGCTGTAACTTTGGAACGGTTTGGACCTTTGCAAAATCCTTTCTTATTGCACCTATTCAATATGTCAGGAGTCTTGTGTCCAAATTTCAATTTTCTAGGTATTACGGTTTGGGCTGTAGAGCGATGAATGAGTCAGTGAGTCAGTGAGTGTCTTTGTGTTTTATATATTACGATATTGTATTAAAAAACTTATTCAACACTTAGCACAGTCGCAATAACTTGTATATCTTGATACTCAAGTCTGATCACAGACATTTGAATGTCTAGACTGGAATTAAAATAAATATTTCATTTTCAAACTTACTAATAATAATATTAAATTTGCTCTTAATTGAGCGAAGCGAGCGGAGCGTTCTACTGGAGATTTTTTCACATTCTTTGTCACGAATAGGCTCGAAAACTAATTGACGGAAGTTTATGAAATTTTGCAATCAAAAAGACACACATAAGGTGACGAACATAATGTCATGTCAAAAAACTGATATCCCATTGAAGTCAATGGGAAACGGGTCATTACACTGGGCTCGCTGCGCTCAATATGCAAACGGCATCCGAGATTTCGCGAGCGCAGCGAGTCGAAATTGAGGATCTGTTGGCGCCCCTAGTAATATATTAAAAAGTATTAATTATATTATATTTATGAATGTAGTATTATTTCATCCGTATGTAAAATATTGCTGGACCGGTTTCGATGTTACATCAACACGACCCACATTCAAAATTGACACTGAGACGATGCTTTTGCAACTTGTTATACTCAGACCTTGATATATACATAAAATGTTAAAACAGTGGTCCGGTTGCATTCGCAAAATACATATGTATGTAAATAAACATTGCCAAGGTTAATAATTTATCTAGCTTAAGTTATTTATAATAATGTAATATCCTAAGTTACATGAACACAATTTAGCTGTAACTTCAAAAATATTAACAAAAACAAATTAATGCACCTTAATCTATATACACCTAAGTCTGTTTTTACTCGGTGTTTTTTTACACGGTTTTGATATAACACGGTTTGAAAATAAAATATTTTTAATTTTTTTTACACGATTTTATTCCATTTAGCACGATTTCAAATTTTTTAGGCTTAATTTTTTTTGTCAAATTTAATTTCTGCGAAATATGTTCATATCACAAATTTAGGGGAATTCCCTTTTTGTGCATACAAGCAAATTTACTGGTCAGATAGGCAATTGAAATGTGTTAATATTTTGTGAATAATCTTCAATAACTATGCTTGTAAAAATAAACATTGTATATGTGATTTAATTAAATAAACATGAGTACTTGTTCTTAAAAAATCCTTGTAACCTAAAACTTTGTGAAAAAAACGTAACCTAAAACTTAGTGTATAAAAATTAGTGAAAACACAAATTTTTATAGGTTTTAGAGATTAGGAACCAATCACCTATTTTTGCATACGATCAATGTCTTTTTTTACACGGTTTTTTTTGGAACCAATCTACCGTGTAAAAACAGACTTAGGTGTATATAAATAAAATTGAAGTGTGTTTGTAATTCCAAATTAACAACTTTTCACTAAATGTATCTGAGACTAAAATGGTACTTACTTACATAACTACGGTACCTACTTACATTTTTTCTCCGTCTGTTTGTCTGTGCTGAATAATCTGAAATGGCTGCTTACTGAACCGATAACTGATCTTATAAGGTAACTTAGGCTACTTTTATTTAAAAAAGAAATCAGCGCGAAAGAACTCACGGGTACGCCTAGTATTATTATATAATAATAAACCATTCTGTTTCTTTTGTGAACACATATTTTTTTGGTTTAATTTTTTATAAATATTTTAAATTTTGTATAATATTTTTTATCTGTTAATAATTGTATGTCACCAAGCAGCTTGAGAGTTATGTAACTTAAAATAACTTTGGGTGCTGTGACCTTAAGTGTAAAACTGACCTAAACGTAACCATTTAGAGATTTGAGTCGAAACGGAGTCACAGACGGGTCATGGACGAGTCATAACATGTGCCTAAACTGAAGTTCATTCAATACAGTATAAAATGTTTACAAATTTAAACAATTTAGAATAATAAAACCGTAAGGGATCAAATTATTTAAACATAATTCAAGTCAAAATAATTATATTCCTGGTTGCCGCTGACGTGAATTCACGTCATATCAATTTCTATTACCGATTGACGCTGACGTGAATTCACGTCACTTTAAATATTATTCCTGATTGTCGCTGATGTGAATTCACGTCACTTTAAATTTTAATCCTGATTGCCGCTGACGTGAATTCACGTTACTTAAATTTTTTACTAATAAAACCTGGTTGCTGCAAACAAATTTTATGCTTTTTATCCTCCCCTTGACGATACAAGTTTGCGGCAACTATCTTCAAAATATCATTATATTAGCCGGTACTCAGAATTAGAAACGTAGAAAATTTGCTGGATTTGAATGTGTTAAGCGTTTTTAGTTAAAACTCATGAAAAATATAAAAATGATAGCTAAATAATGACGATAAAGTGACATCTGTCATGTAAAGACAAACAAATTAAAAAGCACAAGGTGCAATTATAAACAATGCAAAAACTTCGCTCTACGTATTATAATATAATTATGGCATTGATGTTATTTTACCACAAATGTATTAATTCTTTGTGAATGTTATTAACATTTACTGAACTTTAAAACTAATTTATAACACATTACTTATATAATAAAAATAACATTCATATTATTTTAAAGTATTCTTTACTTAAAATCTAGAAAATTATGATTATAATTGTTTCTTTCTTGGTCATTATGAGTTTAGAACTATTTAAAAAATGGGATTAGTATATATATAAGTGTGTGTGCGCGTCAGTGTGTGTGTGTAATGCCACATCAAACCGTCTTAATAACACAGGTGAGTAGTTAGATGATTCGCGGATCGAGCTCTTATGCAACAAAAAATCTGCGGCGACCTCTAAGTTATTATTTAAATGCGGAAATATTCCACTGTAATCACAATAAGTATAGGAAAACAGGCGCCGTGCTGGATTATTATAACTTGCATAATGCCATGATTTACAAGATAATCCTTCATATATCACGAGTTTCACACCTTAACTCTCTTTCTCTTTCTCACTCTCTTCTCTCTCTTTTAATTAACAATAAGCAACCACTAAATTAAGTTATGATTTTCAGAATACGTTTAGAAATGCTTTAAAATAAATTATTTTTAACACGTCAGTACATATTATCAAATGATGGCTAGATTTTGAAGTTTCGATACACCTTTAGACATTTGAATACATAAAAATAAAAATATTTCCTAACGCAATTGATCAATGCTAATCAAAAAAAAAAAAATTAAGCAATAGTTCATGTGATTTACACACTATCGAATATAGATACCAACGAGTATTATGCCACATTCACTTCCCACAGCTAAGGACGTTGACACATTGTTGTTGCACCTATCAGGTGTTCGCAAAAGTAATAAAAATTATAAATTTATTTAATGTTTATACAACGTCTTTGTGTTTAATTACATTGATGTAGGTATGATTTAATTTAAAATAATATATAAATCAACATAGTTCTGCGATTATATATTATATTTTATACATTTTTTAGTATAAGTTTTACTTTTTTCTTCATATATAGATGAGATTAATAGCCACTGACATAATGACTGATATTACTTTATTCTATTATGGTATTACTTGCCGGTATTTCCAGATAGGTAGTTAATTGAAAAATAATTATGTTTTAATCTAGGTAACTGTATATATATTATCAATATTTCATTTTATTCTATCTAAATAAAGTATGTTTCATATGTTTATTGTACAAGAAATCAGTAACTAAAATATAATGCCAACGTAATTCTCTCATTATTATTATTTTTCTCTATAATAGCCTAATTTGCATTAAATTATACTTTTTTGTTTTTGTATCTGACATAAAACTAATATATTTTTATCAAAATATAAAATAATAAAGTCATCAGTTTATTATTCTATTTTTAAGGATTTTTTAAATTATGTGTTATATAAAATGTTATTATTTACAATGATAAATGATAACAATGACCGTGGTATAAAACTACCCGTATAAGAAAATAAAATAAAAAATTAATATATTAATAATCTATTTTTAGAAAAAAATATATTTTATCGTTTCTGCTGAATAATAATTATACTATGTGGTATAAAAACTAAATAAATTTTATGAAAATGAAAATAATAAACTTACAACAACAAACTTCGGTTTAAAAACTTATATCACTTCACAGATCACAATAATATACAAAAATAATAATGTTTAATAATAAAAAATAGAAACTCGCGATTATTTTGCAATTTGAAATAACAAACGCAACGTCTTGACGTTATAAAAGCAAAATTCAAACTGATTCGTTGATCGTTCATCACTATACCGGTAGGCAGTATACGGTCGGTCGCTGCTTGACGCTTGACATTTGACATAACTGACAATGACAAATGACAATTAATCAGTCAATTATCCAATAATGTGGGTGACAGGTAGCAATTTAAGATATAAAACAATTTTGACACGGTATTGTGTTTCTTTAACTTTTAACAAGGTTTCTGAATATTTTAGAAATAACCTTAGACAATAATGGTGTGGCAGTGGTTGTTTAGTTTGCAAGGATGATTTTGTATTGTTTTTAGTTTTTACTTTTAAATTATATTTTATATTTAGATTATTTCGATAATACATATTGTTAGTCAACCTTAACAAATTTTTACTAGTAAATTAATAAATAAGTTTTAAATATATATTAGTTATGACTTATATCTACCAACGTTTTTTGGTTATTTTAAATAATAGTCAAGTAAATTTTTTAAATAATATTCTTATAATAAATACTCTCGATATAAAAATACGCAAACTCCACTGTTACCTCAATAAACCATTAAATTTAACTCTTCAGCGAAACTGTCTTGTAAATGTGATATATTGTTAAGAGGATACAGGTCAGCATAAAGTGATAAAAATTTATGGTATTAACCGTGCTTTAAAATATACTTTTCCAAGTCTTTATATATTTCTACGCATTATTTTATTCCCATTTTTGTATTTGTAAATTATGGTTAGGAATTTTGACGATTTTTTTTTACCTATTATTGATTTTGCTTTCATACAAAAGTACTAGGTAGATCATAATATTTTTTTGTCTCGAGAATTACATAATATCGGGGATAATTATACCGTTCACATTTTCGCTTTGCTCATAAGTAAAAGAATGGCAAGTCCTAAGTCCAACAAATTTAACGCTAACTACTTCGTTCACGTCACTTGTTTGTAAAGTTATTAAATATAGAAAAAAACTATGAGAAGTGCTAATACAGTAAAAACTACGACATTGTAGGTAATATTTATTTAAATATATAATATTGAATAATATAACAAGCGCTAATTTATTCAGCATAAATTTGAGAGAAGAAGATGACGCAATGTTAAGATATTTAGGTATTGATAACATCTAGGAATTGATAATTTGTTTGATGCATTTAAGTACAAATGTCACTTGAGTATAGTTGGAATTAGAAATTATTTTTACTCAATAATAGCCACAAAGATAGGAATAATTTTAAATATTTTAAGGTTCTTATGTAAGATCTTCCGTAATAATATCTTTGGTCATTGCCTTCTCACTGAAGTTAAACAAGCAAGAAATTGTCCTCTAAAATGTAACAATTTTTGTTCCACTTTATGAAGTCGGAGTGAGATTAATTTCTTAAACGCGACCTTGACATTTACTAAAAATATATTACGATTATTATAATCGTACTATTAATATAAGATTTATGACTAAATATAAAAAATATATCATGAATGTTTTCTCACCATTTATTTCAAAAGTAATAAATACATGGATATAGCTTCAATTATAAGTAATTACTGAATTTTTATTGTAAACGGTTTTAAAATCCTAATTCAATCACCTTATGGGTCATCTCATTATCCAATTATAATTCACGTTAATTTCTAGTTTAGTCAGTTTTTCCCAGTGGAATATAAAATAATAAAATGGTGCCTGGTGGTGAATTTTCTAAACACAATTCTTATAAGAGAATTTCACCAACAATAAGTTTCAATCCGTTGAAAATGTATAAATACCCAAATTTTTGTTTTGCTTTTTATTTCAAGACGTCTTTTCTTTCATTTGTGTTATTTCATCCTACAATGACACATTGGTTGACGTATTTCTTCCAGATTTTGATAAATGTAATAAATTATTTGAAGTATCAAAGACAGATAAAAACCGTACACAATTGACGATACAAAAACTACTTTTATTCAATCATCGATGACAAAAAAATTATAATTTTAGGTACTTTTTATGATACAAGATATGATCAGTTATAAAATATTATATAAAAAAAGGGTTTAGGTTTGTTTACACGAAGAGGTATTCGAGGAGTACTTTTAGGTAGGTAGGTTAGGTAGGCTTTTATAAACCTGCAAGATATGATCAGTAATAAAAAATTAGATAAAAAAGGTTGACGTATACTTTTTTAAGAGGTATTCGATGACTTGATAAGACAACATATTTACCGCAGATCTCATTAGCTTTTTAAAGTTTTTTGTTATTGTTGAATTGTAATCATAAAAAAATTAAGTTGCAAAAATGTAGTTAATGATATTTTTTTAATATGCAAGGTTTTTCAAATATAAATATGATAATGCCATAATTTGTTTATCGTATTGTTCCAGTGAGCAAATCAACAAAGATAGTTTAAGTTAGGTCCCAATATTTTATGCATTAAAATTAGTATGAAAAAACTTTGTTTACACAGTATCAGGTGTCGATCCATCAATAGAGTGCTAATTGAAACAGATACCTGGCCTTCCTTGTTACAAGATACATTGGTGTTATTTATACAAACATTATTTTGTCGAAAATTTTGCCTAACATTTTTTAGTCAATTAATTTTTGAGGTCACGTTTTCACCATAGTATGTCATTTAGCAACAACTTATCTGATTACAAAAATTCCAGCACATATATTTAAAATTAACCTTGAAGGTAGGAAGGACAAACGGTTTGTTATTCTATTTAAAAGTATATTTTCTTTAGACAAATTCTGTAAAGGAACTGTGAAAACGTCATTTGACATGCATTTCTTACGAGCGCTGCCTTTTCTAGTCGATACAGAGGAAATCAGGGGTAATTTCACTGCTTACGTTCAATTCAAAATGATATAATTGTAGTATCACTTTGTTCAATATTAATACAGCTGTTAAAGTCCTTCATTAAATCTCTCGTTAACAAGGCCATTTTTTAATTTCTATAACACTTAAAGACAGCTTCCCGAAGAGATGCTACAATTGCCACGGAAGCGTCGCATTCAGGTGCTGGCGTGTTTTTACATGACGCAGGAGCTCCCTAGGCAGGAACTAGGGACTCCAGCCCATCGAATGTGTACCTGAAAGCCGGTAACCCTTGACAACAACTTGATAGCGTTTGGCTGAGTTAGATACCCGAGAAGGTATTGTAATAGTTCCTGAATCCTCTCAACCAGTATCCAAAATATGTTAAAATGTACCAGGCAACCCCGAGATCCACTCGCTAAAAATATAACTTCACACATAGGACCTTCATTGACTAATACCTCTTTCTGATTTCAATTTTATTAAGCAGATATATGTAAGAGCTAAAGACACAAAAGTAAAAGTGTAATTACGTTAAATTTATAACTATTACTTAATAATTTACTGCCTTTAGTAATTTTAACATAAACAAAGTTACTAAATTACTTAACGTGTTTCAATTTTGAATCACTTGTTTAAATAAAAATTTTATGTCACCTTGTATATGGGCATCTAACTAAAGGTGGACTGAATGGTACGTCAGTGCTTTAATGTCACATTTTTTTATTCTTACTAAAAGTATAAAAATTTAGTGGTTCTTTATAATTACGAGATGTCCAAACTTTAGCTTAATTTAACTTAAAAGATTTATCCGATATTTCGTATAAATATTTTGTTAATTCTGTATGTACTCGTATACCTATACTAATGTTTTTTCTAGATGTTTTTTATGGTTGCCGGAAGGAAATCGGTGTTAGGCGATATGGCAACTCGTTATACTTTAAATGTGTTCTTGTGTTTATGTATAATGTTTTATTTGTTGTGTACAATAAAGAATAAACGATAATAATAATAAATAAGTCTTTAATTTTGTCGTAGTCCTACAATTTTGCAGACTTGTTAAAGTTTATGAATTACTGGTATCAGAATTTAATGTGTGTGTGTAAGCAATAGTACTTTTAATTATATACAATTCATGATTATATACATATACATATATAACCATGAATTATATACATACATGGTTATATATCTAGAACTAAATGGTCTAAATTGCAAAAATCTAAATAATCTTGTCTCTATACATCTCGAAGTAATTATTGATTGAGCCGCAGAATGTCGGTTCGAGTCCCGCTCGTTATTAATTTACCATTCATATTTACTTACAAATATTAATAAGTATAACTTGGGCAACACTTTTAAGGACAATTGCAAGTATCTTTTCAGATAACACTAGTTTTTTTGTTGGACTTTGTCTAGATTTTTGATGATAAATTAATTGGATTGGGACTATGTTTACTTTATGAATCGTGGTATGAGAAATATAACTTTGAATGATTGAAATAAAGGAAAAAAAAGTTTGTTAATACACTCAAAAATATATAATTACTTGTTAATATTCGGAGAAATATTGAATGTGAAAGAATTGTTATTTAAAATGTAAGTATCTATGCCTCTCCTACTGAACTAGCTAATTTTAGGCTTTATCTGATCTTCTGTTTAGATGTAATCAATGCTACAATTAAATATTTAACAGACCCGAAAGAGGATACCAGATGATGTGGTACAGATTTTTTTAAGATCATTGTTATTCAACTCTGGTAAACAGTTATTATAAAGGGATTTGTCATCATAGTTAAGGTTAATGTTACTTACAATAAGAGTTCATCAAGGTTCTCATTTGGTTCCGCTATTGTTTACACGTTATATAAATGCCTTCATAAAAATGGTTAAATAAAGAACGGAATAATTATAAATATTAAATCATTTTAGAAAATTAATTAAATAGATAATTAAATAAAAACATATAATAAATTAATAATGAAGTTCTATGTTTCGTGAGAAACACTTGGAAGTGAGTCTTGAAGGTCGGTTATGAAATGCCTAAGTTGCAATATCAGTCTTAAATTACCTTGCTAAAGTAATTAATTTATTGTCACGTGATCAGCTGACTCAATCTGCTCATCTGTTTTTTTTTATAAAATGAAAATTGCAAATTTCTTTAACATGAGTAGGTTTCGATCCGGTCAACTGTTCATGTTTATGTAAATTTGTTTAGCATTGTGTAAGGAATTCATAGTGTTTGCTGACGTTAAAAAATATATTAAATTATTATATAAAAAAAAGTAAAGTTCAGAAGAAAATAATACTACACAGAGAGAAATATAATAGTTTGTATTTTGAATCGTCAGAAATATATTTTGTTGATTATAATTACTGATTGCTGAACAAATCATCAAGAAAAGAAATCAGTTACATTTTGGAAGCCCTGTTATTTTTTTTATATTTCTTCCATATTTGACTAGATTCTTTAAACGTTATTTTTCTATTATTATTCTACGTTTTTATTTTATTAATTATTTGAAAACGAATATTGTTAAAACCTTTTGTTGTTTCTACACTTCAATTATCATTTCATTGATTCTTTTTTGTATAAATTAAGTTATAGTTTTGATAACTTAATTTTTTCTTCATAGGGAAATTAATCATTAAAGGTCCTAAAATATATTTTTTGTGACTACACTATTGACTTTTCTGTACTATCATTAGAAAATTAACTTTCCTGAAAACGATGTTTAGATATTACAGGTTAGATACACAAAATAACAGAAAGAACAAAGTAACATTTTAGATTTGAGAGAATCGATTTTTGACACCCGATTGATTTAAGTTTTACAGTTTAATATATTATTAAATCATTCAATTTCAATTCAATTCAATCATCATCACACGTAATTGGAGACTGGTCTCCAATTACGTGTAGGCTTTTTACGTCTTAAATAAGTTAATGACATGTACATTAAAGATGCGAAGGGAATTGAATGAATTTGAATTGCATGCCACAACCCTATGGCAAATATGGCACTATCTCAAATAATCAACATTAAATCAAGTTAAACAATTATATCTTTTTATATATAAGGGTAAAAGATCCATTAATTTTGTTATCTATTACTACAAAATATTGTGTATTGAGTTGACGTTATTATGGGTTGTGGACATTTTATTCATGTTATCTATTGAGTTCGGAATTCCTTTATATTTACTCCTTACTGTTTGGATGGAAGTTAATACATCTTGCTCTTCTATTGCGGTAAGGTGTAAGGGAAGGTAAGGTTTTTTGTAAGGTTTAAATAATTAAAGTTTTTTTTTAGAAATAAAAGTGTTCTTAACATTTTTTCTTTAGAATAAGGTCTTAAAACAAAGACAAACATTAGTGTTGCATTAATCAAATACCTGCAACCTGACTAAATAATTGTTAGACATCTGAATATTTTTTATCTGATGATTGTTATTTACGTTGGCTATTAATTAGGTAATTATATGTAATGTTATTGTTTAAAGATTTTTGCAATATTATTACCTAAAACTCAATGTATTGTTATTTTTCCACCTTGACCCACTAATATACAGATTCTACATGGAATTGACACTTGTTATCAATATTATCAGTGCTATCAGGTGTCGTGATATCATGATTCACTTGTTTGGTCGGAGGGGCGTGAACTGTTAGTATTGTCTGGAAATTTAAACTTTTATTAGTTTATTGCTATTAAAAAGTGGATTTAAATAGTTTTTGGTGAAATTTGCATAGAAGTATTTTAGAGCAATTAATAATAATTAACATATTATATTATATTTAAGATATAAGTGTGTGTGCATTGAACTTTGCTTAGACTTCAATAAATATAAATATTGTGTCAAATGTGTAGAAAAACGAGTGAAAATAGGTACCAAAATGAGTATTAAGAGGATTGAAGCAGATATTGATGAAAGGAAAGCCAGAGATAACCCTTGCTACTTCTGCAATGAGATGTTTGAGATGGGGAAACTACAGGTTAGTCAAACTATTATATATACACGTACCGTAAAAATATTTATCAATAAGGAAAGATGTGACAAACGACATTTATAGGATTATTTGACAGCTTCATGGAACTACTCGTTTGGATTTCTTTTGAAACTTTGAAACCAGTTAGTAATATTTCAGAATATCAGTGAAGGATAAATGCTTTAAAATAAAATAATATGACTTCTGAATTTATATTTATACATTATTATAAATATATAGTAAATCGGACTTGTAGTTAATTTTCAGGTTGAAAGAATATTTTATTAAGCTCAAAAATGATTTCACAAAATCCAGGTTCTGATTCAAAAGGATGTCTTAATTTTTATACCTATTGTATTGTGAGAAACACAAGAACAAAAGAATTTTTGTAGGAAAATATACTAAGGCCGCTTATACATGGTATCCGATCGGAATCCGAAATGACGTTTCGAAGAATTAAGACCGTTTGCAGTAAATCCGTTTTTTTCGGATTCGAATCGGATTTAGTGCGTAGGCGTCCTTATTCTATCTCGTATTATCGGTACTCGAGATAATACAAAGGAATGTATCAACGATATTATCGATCTACCGAATTACGATACAGGTTATATTTAATTTAATGTTTACTTTGTTTTCATAAAAATATTTTACTCCGAGAGTCATTAAAAGATTTTTTATTGACGTATTCCGATGATTTTGATGATCTATTATACCTATCAAAGCTGGTTTTAAAAGTAGGGAGTAATTAGCTTACGTTATTATTGTCCTCCTAAAATTATTATGTTTAATTCACAAATGCTCAAAAATTAATATGAAATATTCTACTTACTATTTCTTATTTAGAAACATCGAAATAACATATTTTCCATTAATTGAAGTTTTGAAAAGATTTGCTTATAATTTTAACCTTTTTGAAACAACAATACTAACAATTTATTACGCAGAATCATCTCAAGCAATGTGGCAGCATATTAGAGCAGTGCCCGCTACGCTGCGGTGCGTGGATACAGAGAAAACACAAAGAGACACACGTCACAGACTGCCCGCAGATGGAGAAGGTGAGAGATATTATTAAATATCTCCTATAAGAAATAATTTTGATGAATATACTTTACAAACAAATAGAATATGATATGATGGAGAAAGAAGGTTTGCTCGCTTTCTAGAGATGATTTTTCCTACTCATTTGACAGAAATATCACAAAAATATCATAAGTAAATGAATGGATAAGGAATGCAAAGAGGATTGTGTATCTAACAGATGAACTATCTTAAAAGTCGTTAAGACGACATAAAATGTATCCCTTTACCTTTCCAGAGTCGTGAAGTAGCGTCTCCCAGTCATGTTCGAGTGTCGGACCCAATTCCTCCGCCGGTCTCAAACCACACGTGGACACCACAAACCATTCCCTTGGAGCAATGCGTCACTTACCTCGAGAAGGAAATCACTGCTATTAAGTACTTAATTTATTCCAAACATTCTGTTTAACCTTATTGATGTTTATATACTTCTAGTTCCTAAATATAATTTAATTGTCCAGGTTAGTTTTAACAGAAGAGTCCAGCTATCGCGACGTCCAATCCACCGAAATAGAGACACTTCGTTCAAAACTGGTGCTAGTGGAAGAACGCACCCAACACTTCCTTTCCACTTTAGTGTCTCTGCGAGCTGCCGTCGATGACGAGGCAGAGAGGTCAGCGAATTGGGCTGCTCAGTTCAAACATGACCTCGCCAACGTACAACTTGCTTTACAGGTGCTTATTAGATGTTACGATATTTTATATATTGTAATAAGATTACGTTGTACTTTTCGGTTTGAGATTTTTCGAAACGATGCATTACTTAGTGGACGTTGTTTTTATATTTGAAAAAACCATTTAGTTTATAAATTAGAATTTCGTATTAAATTACATATGATTTGCTGGAATACAAGAAAATATTTTCTTTGTGGTATTTATTTATTTAGTTTTTTCATTATTTTAATATCCAATTCGCGTAAAAGATATATTGTGACAAGCAATTTAAGAGAAAAACAAGCTTATGATATATGTGCGTACATCATATTCACTGTGCGACGGGTTGTATTTTTCCAGGAGCTGCAGAGCCAGCAGATGAGTACGTCGATGCGGCTAGAGAGCGCCATCAGCAGCCTCGTGCACGAGCAGAGGGAGAGGGAGCTGCTGGAGCAGGCGATGACGCAGCATGACCAACGGATACGGTCGTTTAAGAATTTGGGTGAGGCATAACGTTACCTAGGACGTCTTCCTTGGACCAATAGCAGAATTCTTAAATAAAATCGTGATATCGACGAATAGACGTTAAAAATATCATTTAAAAGCATTAGTTTTTATAGAATGTTTTATTAATTTAATTCGCAAATAAAATCATATATGAGATATTTTGAAGATAAAAGTTAAAGCAAGCGTGCGTGTTGCTCCAATTGCAGAGGAAATGGTCAACTACCTGAAACAAACAATAGAAGAGGTGCAGGAAAACAATGCGGTGAGCCGCTTACAACTGGCGAACGAGCTGGTGGGGGAGCGCCCGGTGAGATATTATACATGTTGGGCCAAGATGGCCGATGGTGGGCCAGGGCAAATTTCTAATTACCATTTAGATTTAGATATAATTTATGATTATTGCTTATGTAATTGGATAAAATAATCAATATTATGAGTCAAACGTTTTATTTATATCCAGGCCATAGACCGTCTAGCAGTTTTGGAAGTAGCTACAGCAGATGCCCGGGCTGAAACATCGGAGCACGCGCTGAAGATGGACATGGTCTCCAGAGACCTTAGAGCCTTGACCAAGTCCTACCACAAGTTGAGGAACGAGTTGGTCGACTTCCAAGCCAGGATCAGCTTGGATAACCCCCAATTTGGAGGGGATGATGGTTGTAACATACGGTTTTAAACCTCAATTCTTGTATTCATAAATTTAACCATTTTTATGTCTATTTTCAAGGTCATCTTATATGGAGAATAGACAATTTTGCAGCACGAATGAAAGATGCCAAAGATAATGATGCAGTTCTAACGAGTCCTATTTTCCGCACAAGCAAGTACGGGTATACTCTGAAGGTAAATAATAATTTAAAAATAATTCTAAAATAAACTTGTTCCACATTTTGAGAATCGTGGTACAATTAATATGTAAAATTCCAGGCTGAGGTGAACCTGAACGGCATTGGGAAGTGGAAAGGTCGTCACTTGACGAGTACAGTTCGTCTTACAAGTGGACCTTACGACTCGTTGTTAGAGTGGCCCTGCGACCTCTCCGTCAACATCGTGCTGAGGGACCAGCCAGCTAATAGAAGCCAGGTTGGAACACGCCACATTGATATACGTATCCCTTAGCATCTATTCTGGAATTCTGGAACTTACGACAGGATCAAATTATTTATGGAGTGCCAGAAATTTGTTTTAATACTGAAACTGAATTGATCATACTTTAGTATAGTTTAAATCTATTGTTTATAAAAATACAACTTCAATTTGGTATAGATATTAAAAATAAAATTGACAAACGTACAACAAACAGGTCATCGTGACTCTATAGTTATTTAGTTATTAAATCAAATAATATATGTTTGCCAGAGCTAAGCGTTTTATCTTTCAGGCGAACGACATCGTAAAATCTTTAGAACTCCGTCGCAAGTCCTCTTCAAAACGACACGACTACGACAACTCGAGCGACGATAAGACAAAGTCAACAGAATCTTTGGACATCAACATCATACAGCTGAAGCGCCAGTACATCTTCATACCTCACACCAGTCTCGATAAATTTGAGTACATCAAAAACGACGTTATGTTCTTAGAATTCGTAGTCCATCAGTAAAATTAATATAGAAATATCTCCATTAAAGTGTAAACTATAAAATAATATTTAGCAAAAACGATAGAAAATTTTCACTGTGTAACATGAAACTAAAAAAACAATTCTTAATTTCTATCGCTGCAAGCGCTGTAAAAAATATCTATGTGTTTAAATTGTTTAGTTGTATCGCTTTATTTGAATTTTGTAACAAAATCCATGACAAAATTATTAACCAAAAGAAAAAATATAACCCACCATTTTATATACCATTAAAGAATATATTCATAAATAAAAAACTTTCAAGTTGTTTTATTTATTAACACATCAAGAAACAGATATACATTATATGTAGTCTTATATATTATTTAATAATATTAAACAAACATTACATGTTGTAATTCAATTTCATCTTATACATTATAACTGACCAGTATTATATAACTGAATTATATTTTTATGTAATATAATACTTACATTGAAAGATGGACAATTGACTAAAGTTCGTCACAAAATTAAGCCATTTTAGCTTTAAAGCATACTTTGGAAGACAAAATTACCGAAAGTTTTATATAAAAATAGTTTTTGTCATAAATTATTTAAAAGTATAATTTTAATTTCTTTATGGCAATAAAGTTTCATAATCCAAGTCTTAACCGATATTTGTTACTATAAAGTGATACGGGTACTTATTTGTTAAAGTCACTTACAATAAGTGTCAAAGATACTCAATATAGACACTTATAGTGATTGTAGTACAACAAAAACCACGTATGGTGCTAATGGTACACTTATAGTGTATGTACTATACAAAAGTACACATTCTAACACTAAATAGTCACTTATAGTGAGCATTTTACGGACACTTGTCACTATATAAAGACTTTAGTGGACAAAATACTGACATTTTCTATTATACATATATATATATGTACTTTATTGGTCAGTACAGATATGGAGACAGTACCGGTACAGAAAGATACAATGAGCTATACAAACATGTATTGATATATAGCAGTTACTTTGTAGTTTCAGTTACAATATAGACATTGGTAGATACGCTATGGACACATAAGTGATATATATATATTTTAATGGACAGTACAGGTATATACATTGTACCGGTACAGAAACTTACATTGAGCTTAATATAATATAGCACAAATACAGAATTATAGAACCGCTACGGACACACAAGTTATAGTTCCAATTGAGATATTCACAGCAAGGCTCGGTAAGTCCCAAGTAGTGCTTCCTCCTCAGCCAGGGCTCCGCTGAGGTACTCGTCGTCCTCAGAACGAATCGACGACTGCAGCCGACGGAGAGCACTCTCTCTTTCCTTCTTCCTGGTAATTTATTTATACTTTTTGTATCAAATCACTTGTATATAAAATTAGACTGATACCAATTGAAACTTCTCATTACAGACTAATAATCGAATCAATGTAATCTATATAATTATTAAAGTGGCTTACTTTTTAAGCTTCGACGCTTTCTTCTGTTTCTTCCGGTTCACTCCGGCGCTGGTGGACGGGTTTGAAGGGTCGCCTTCGGAGAATAAGAACATCAAATTTATATAATAACTATTACAAACAATAAAATATTCTAAAATATTCTAAAAAACAATTTATCAATTTACAAAATCATCACAGAATAAAAATATTATGATAATTTTAATTTTGCTAAACTTACCCATATTCCTACCTATCCCTATCCCTGTGTTGTCAAAGCATGAAAATTAATATTACACTTATTTTAATAATAAATATATTTATACATATTATTCCCCTTATAAATAAAATAGTCACAATATAGTTCTAACAAATAGTTGTGGGATTTGAATTGAAACTGATTTAAATCAAATCAAAAGTTTTATACAAGACATTTTTCTTTATCGAATCTACATTATCTGTGACGTCACAGGGCAATATGGTAATAATATTAATGAACACACTTGGTATGTTGGTTTCAATTACAAACTATTACAGTGGACAATAAAAAAAAAGATTGCAGTGATCCTCAACCTTTTTAGAGTGACTACATATTTTTATTTCTTTTTTTTAAATAATATTTTATATGTAATCTTCATACTCACATGAGGCTGCGCCCTGGACCAGCAGCTCGACGGCGCGCGGGACGCTATTTCTGGCGAGGCGCAGCGCGTCGCGGGCCTGTTGCGAAGGGTAACCCATGGACTCCAGCTGGAGGGGAATCACTTATAGAGTATTTTTTTAAATATTATATATACAGCGTGTTTTTATTAGTTAGTGACATACCTCAGCCACCAACTTGTTGTCAGGTTCCGGTAGCGAGTCGTCGGAACTTGGCGTCGTCTCTTCCGAGTCGCTTTCTACCAACTAGAAAGAATAAAACTTTTTTATTTTGGGTGGCTGAAATACTAGAAATAACAGTTGTAATGTAAATCTACACAAAAAGATCTTCACCATCTCTGGGTGTTCCTGGATAAGCCTGACGGCATCAGCCACACTGTTGTTGGAGTTCCTGAGCGCTACCAGCGCCACCTGCCGGGGGTATCCCATGGTCTGAAGCGCCTGGACCAGCTGGGGGTTGACTGGGGAGCCGTCCAGACACTTGCCGAGTGCTGCTTCTTGTCTGTATGTATTGATTGATTTTGAGATAACACATAACATATTTATCCTCCGACATGGTCTATGTTCACACCCACCGCTCCTGTCGATGCTTCTCTCTCTCCGCGTCCCTCTCTCTCTTTCTCTCTTCCAGGTATGCGTGTGCTCTGTCTCTGTCTCCCGCGGCAGCGCGTAGTCCCGTCCGTGCCTGTCCCCGGGACCAGCCCAGCTCCGTGAGAGCCTCCACTGAGGACTCGTCCACCTGAAAACAGGTGTAGCATTGTACATAGACTATACACCTGATTGTAAATGGTGTTGTTATTTACAGGCTTCTTGAGATATTGTTATCAAAACAGCGATGGTAGGATTTTTGGTCACGGGTCAATTAAGAGAATGTAGCTATAATAGCTTCTTGACGCTCAAATGTAATTCATAGTCGAGCTAGGGCGTATACATGTCATCAAAGTTAAGGTCTACTTACATCTAACAAAGCATGAGAATATATTGAGTAATTACTTTTATGTATCGGAGCTCATTTTCGGCCTTCTCCAGTAACGTCCTGGCCTCGTCTCGCTTGTTCTGATGATACGCCACAATACCTTGCAGCAAGTAGAGTCGCATGAAGAGAACTCTCTCGTTTGCTGTAAAGAATTATTGTTAGTGATTCTGAAACTTTTAAATACTGATCAATATTAACAAACAATATTATTAATTACTTTTAAGATAGTTGAAATAAAAAAATTCTTAACCAAACTACACTGACCATTGGTTCCCTTGAGAGCAATCAGCCGCTGGTGCTGGTCTCCATAGGTGAGGTGGAAGGCGGCCTCGGCGCGGGCGAGACGTGCGCCTGCGTCGGCCGCCGACGACAGACTGCGGAGGCACAGGTAACACCAGGATATATCTAGTTGCAGCACCGCTATGTTGTCAACGCTGCTGAGGAGCGAGGATCTGCACTCACTGTAGGAAAGACATAAGTAACACAGATAATATAACTATACATTTAGGGAAATTAATACATAATGGATTAAAAAATATACGAACAAACAAAAAGTTACATTATTTATTAGAAATTTCTGTAAGAATATTTAATTATTTTAATTAAAAAAATTAATATATTAAAGTTGCATGAAGTTCTTATTGCATTTACTATGTTTAAATAGTTAAAATCACCTGAATTGCTTATCAGCCTCTAAAAACAGGACCAATGCTAGTGAGTAGTCTTGCTTCTTGGCTGCAGCGCGACCTCTCTCATGTAGAGCCAAACCAACAAGCAGTGACCGACGTTCGGCAGCCGGTAGCTTCACTGTTTTACCTGATTGATCTTCCAGCTGGAATATATATTCGTATAAATAATTTTGGAAGACAGTTACAATAATTCAAGGCTATTATTTTCATATTTACATCATTTTTGTATATGGAAATACCAAAGCAGTCACAATGTTGCTATACCTTTTAAGAACTTTTTACATTTAGATTTTTTTTTGTGAGGGCAAAAACAGTGTTCGAAACCATGGAATATCTGAAGACTCACAAGAGTGTTGCCAGCCTTGGAGGGGGACTATACACCTCTGTTGAAGATACCCATGTGGTATGGATATGGGAACACCGTTAAATGAAGCTCATTCCATATTTTTAAAAATATACTCATAATACCTTCATATACTCTTCATCATCAGCTAGATCGTCAACATATTCCGAGAGGAGTGTAGCATCATCCAATGTTGATTTCATTTCTTTGTACATTTTGTCCTCCTTCTTTATTTGCTCTGGTGCTTCTAAAAGTATTTAAGAATATTTCGAAATAAAGTTCTTATTCTTTAACTTGTATGAATGCAGTTTTAATTTTGAAAATTAGCCATTTTGTTTACAAGATATAATCAAAACTAAAATGTTCTTACCAGCCATAACTAGAGCCATGAGCAATACTCCATTCTTAATTCCCTGCTCTTCTAGATTTGGTGATGGTCTAATCAGTTTACCATTGTATATTAACTTCACCCTGGAATTTTAAGTAAATACACAATTTACAGTAAACACAAAGACAAGACAGCCGCACTATGACACTCTTGTTAGTGAAAATTGTGGCCAATGCCTAGCTGAGGAACATGTATAAGCTGATAACTTTTAGCAAAAAAGAAACAAGTAATTTTATAACATAAGGGATTATAATATTTTTTACAATTCAGTACCATATCAATACTCAGATACTATTTTATGATTTCAGATTGATAAACTTATATGTGAGCTATAGTATGAGCCAGTCTTTGTGATTTCGTTAAAAAGTGTTTTCCAAAACCGTTTACCTGTTCCATGACAGTGGATAAATACTAAATTATCAGGCATGTTTATACTAGTCACTTTTCTTGAATATTATTTCGATATAGTCAAGATTAGTATTTCACAGTTAATCAGTTAGTCAGATCCAGAAAAACAGACCTATTTTTCGAAACTTCAAGCAAATTCGCAACAGCTTCAATGAATTCATCACCCATGATATCCAGACGCTTCATAATTTTCAACATCCTCGGTTTCTCTCCCTTCAGAGTGGCTTTTACCCTGAGGGTGGCACACCCAGTTTCCTTAAATTCATTGTTGGCTTTTGATCGTTCAATTGAATGCAACTGGAGCTCGGACAAAGCTTGTAAAATGGTTGTTTCATCTTGGTTAAGTTCGTGTGCATATTTTTTGGAGAGATCCTTAAAAATATCATAATTACAAATTATATTAATAGTAGATATTTGTTGTAGATTGAATAAATACTAGTAAAAAATAAGGTGTTCATAGTAGTCTCCTCTTTAATTTCTTCTTAATATATATAAAAGAAATACTATTTTTAAACTAGTCTCATAAGAATTAAATGGTTAATGTAACCTAAAATCCGTTTCAAATTATTCTAATATTGTAAACAGTATTATTTATGTAACAAGACAATTATATATTATGGCAATGACAAAGGAATAACATAAACAAACCTTAAGACTTTGAGAATACTCCTCATTCTCGGATATATAAGGTGATTCCCACAATTTGATCTTGTTTTCGTTGAGTTTGGCTCTTAATTTTATTAACAAATCCTCGTGCTCTAGGCTTAAATCCATTGTGCTATTGTTAATCCGTGATCGGCAAATGATTTGCATATATTTAGGCCAAAAATACCTACGACCCAATAACTGCAATTCACGTCTGACAGTGACAGTAAATTTTTATATTTGCCATTTTTTTAAGTTTGCCTGTTTATAAAACGCTTATCGGAATAATATTTGAAACAGATTGTTATATGTATGAAGTAATATCTCAATTAAAGTGATGTAATAAAATTTTAAATATAACAAAAGAATTTATTTTAAGAAAAAGTATTACCATACTTTAGGGTTCTTTAGAAAACAATGGAATAATATCAGAAGAAAAAAGAAGACCACTCTAGATACCTCCTCGTATGCTTGGTCAGCCATCATTTGTCTTGGTCAGGCTTCATATTCTATCAGAGAGGCGGTTTACACCTTTGACCCGCTAGGTCATGCATGATTGTTTCTTTACTTAGGGGTCTAAACTGTTGTCTTCTCTCCGTTAGACCACCACCAAGCAAATTTTCCAAGCATTCTGGGCGACAAGTTGTTTAGAGTAGTGATCTTGGCCATTTGGGTGGGGATACCGAACACTTAGGCCTACTCGATTTTCCCGACGTCTGTGTTATGGACTAGGTCTGGCTAGGAGGGGCTTTAGCCTCTTGCTTACGCTTGGAAAGAAGAAAGGGAACGCCTCAAAAAAGATTAGTCAAAATACTCGTATATATCATAATACATAGACATACAATCACCCAGTAACTACAGCCTCGTTCGTATTAATCACAACGTTCATTTAAGTAAATAAATTAAACTTATTTTCAGTTATTATTAATTGAAAACAGTAACCGCAGCATAGGACATAATTTGTAACTCTTTTGTTGTATAGAGGTCAGTAATATATTATTAGGAAATTTTAAAATAATTCACTACTAATTTCTACATATTTTTTTTAAATGAGTATAAATAATTAATTATATCAGTAAGATGTAAATTAAATTCAATGTCTACTTAGCTTCCTAGCCAAGTTTAATAATAATTAATAAAGACACCTGCGATTCAAATCGCTTAAAAGTTTGAATGTATTATATTTGAAAATTTTATCTATCGTCATTTGAAAAAACCATTACAAAACAAGGCATTATATTCTAAATTTATGATACCTATCATAATCGAATAACAATTTTATTGGCAATAAAATGTTAGTATTAATCGTATTAAAGTATTGAGGATTGATTACAATTTTTAAGATGTCGCATTTACTGTTGATAGCGAGTAAGTAAATATAATTAAGCATCATATACAGCATATTTATTTTCTACTACTATACAACTAACAAAATATTATTTGGAAGCATTTTGCTGTATCTTACAAGCGTCAAGCGGTTATATTCTCCTTACTGCCAACATGGAGGACGTCCAAGCACTTGCCAAACAGTTGGCCGATTCGCCAGTTGTTAGCCAACTTAACAAAATATGGCGACGAGCTTCCAATCAATTTCGAAAGGAATTAAATACAAGAAGACAGGATAATTCTGCTGGCCCTGGTGAAGGTAAGGGATAATAAAATCTGGAACATAACTATATATTTGCGATTGGAATTGTAAATAATTTTTTCAGACAACAAAATAAACTTTCATCCAAATAAATAAGAAAGTATTTTGTATGTCACGAATTTATTCAGATAGGTTTTATTAGGTCTGATAAGAGGTTTGTAAAGGGTACAATGTTAAATGTTGTTGAATATGAATGTCCTTGAACAAAACTAAGGGAATGCCAAATAAAGTGGATGAAAAATTAATGTTAGGAATTTTGTTTGAATAAAATATAAGTTCACATAATAAATAACCAAAAATAAGATTTTTGCCGCTCTTTTATTGGTTTACTTTATGATTTTTAAATTTAATTAAAAGAGAGCCAACTGCCTTTGTACGCTTATTTACATTTTATTTGTAGAAAAATCTTTTTTACATAAACCTAATATAAAAAGCTAATCTCCTAAAAGCTTAAGAGAAGGTAAACCCATAATTGAATTAAATTCAAACAGGACTTCTAAGAAAAAAAGAAACTTAAAATCCAAAGATTTCAAAGTCTGAGAGAAATCTGTAACAAGTTTAAATCATGTTTAATGTATTTGTAAAGTTATTTACTTTTATAAGATTAAACGTAGCATCCATTTTTCTTTTATGGTAATGTTATTTTGTAAAAATATACATAATAGCAGATAATTTTATAATAAAGTTATATTTCATTCAGGTAAAGGAGATTTGGACTCTGAGATAGACCGAAGGACCCAAAGTATAGTTAAAGACCTCGTGGCTATCGGAAAGAGTTCTGGCTACCTCCAACCAATAAAACAGGCGCTGGAAGCTGTTTAAATATAAATAAAATAAAATGCAACATTGTGTCTTAAATTTATTCAGGAAAAGGTTTCATAAAAGGTCTTATTTTTGACGTAACATTAAATTAAAAAAACATTAATAATAATAATAATATTTTTATCATATTATAAACATGTAAGTACTTTTTAGAAGTTTGGTCTTGTTTAGGATGTTCGCTAACAACATTTGGCTATTGAATAAGTGAGGGCATGGCGAGGGTAGCCGAGCTGTTTAATAACAATGAGGGTTACCAAGAAACATTTTAAATTTACATAAAGATTAGTTTAGACTCCATTAAATATTTATTTGTTAGTATTTTACACATTTAAATGTATGTGTAGACACCCTTAATGGTTATGAGCTCACAGACAATGGGATTAAAAATATACAAATTTTATAAGTATCTACTAGATTTACGTATAAGTAGTAGTTACTGCTATAACATTATTATTTATGAACTACTGAATGCTTTAAATATAAGCAGGGTATTATTCAGAAATATAATTGGTTTGGGAGCACTTCAGTCTCGAACTCTAAAGGTTCTATTCATATTAAATTACACTTTTATATAATAAAAGGTGTCAAGTACCATGCAAGTAACGACCCAGTACACACGTATATGTAAGCAGTTAATAAAAAAACATACTTACATTTCGTTTTAAATACGAATTTGTTATTTTATAAAAGAACAAATTTATTATGCGACAATCAAAATAATACATGTTTTGTATATATTGAATAAACTTAATTGTGTAATGTATAATTATATTAATTATTATATCTAATTATAATAATTATTCCATGTATATAAGTGATCTTGTGACTACAGATTCATATGTTACGTATAACATAACATTTACTATAATATTATAACATTAAATTGATTGCCTCCGTAAATAAGCGACACTTAGACAGCATTCACTATAAGTAAACATTTGTCAAAACTATTATTATAATATGTAATTGTTAATTATATAAATAATAATTGTCTTTAAATATTAAAGATTTTACAAATTTGTTATATAGGATATCTCAGGTCATATAATTAATATGATATTTAAAAGGAAGCTTTTAGATTTGGTACTAATTGTATGTATAAAAGGAAAAAGATTATTATCTTGAGACGGTTTTATTTTGATTGATTAATTGATTGATTAAAAAAAATTATTAGTGTTTTAGTTAAGTCATTATCAGTATTCTGTGAACACAATTGCTCCAGGGTGATTTGGTGATTCTTACTGCTTAACGTTTATATATATACACGTATTATTTAGTTCAAATGTATTCCACTTCAAACGGTAAGTAGTAATAATAAGTACTAAGTAAATGAATAAGTCTAAGTTTGTATAGTGTATTAGTTGTCAATTCGACTGTGTACCAAAAAAAAGCTTTAATCAAAATATTATTATAGTATAAGAAAAACAAATTATTACAATAATAAAAATGCGTTAATTAAAAGTCAAAAAGCAAAAAAAAACTTTTAAGAACACAGTTTTCCTTCGTTCTTCTAACTTTTGTCAAAGTGTCTTAATTATTCGGGTTTCAAAAGTTACTTTACTAATACAATTCTTAAAATTCTTACGCATTGTTGCGGCTTCAAATCGTTTTTTTAGTAATTTTAAGTATTTAAAATCAAACATTGAAACTCATATTATAATCTGTTTACGGATTAGTATATTGAAGTCAGACATAATCACATGTTGGTGTTGAAATCTGTCAGTTGGTCTGTTGATCTGTATAATAAGTTGAAGAAAACAAAAGAGGTGATTGAAATCTGTCTATAATTAGGTCGTCGTGGCTGCTTCCTTAGGGCACTGATTGCATTTAGTATACTTCCAAGATTTCGGTACTATTTTAGTTTTAAAAGAGAGTCTATATAGACGATTTCGTAAAAAAGACAACATGCAGCATAGGTCTTAAGTACAATTGTGGTATTTCATCAGGACACAGGTGCTATTCACACTCAGACGACACAAATATATGAAATATTTATAATTTATTGAATGATAAAGACGTAAATTATTTAGATATCTATCTTAAATTTAATATAGAGAAAATGAGACATTTGTCATTGTATGGTCACGTAATGAAGAATGAAAGGCATGGAACGTAAATATCACAAATTTTGCAAACATACATCATATAGGAGATAATTAAATAAAATTATTACTAACAATGTTGAAAGTTGTTGACGCTTATTTGAGAGTCATGGTTGCTTGGTACATTTTGGATTTTTAATTAAATACCAAATGAGTGTAGACTAACATTGAAATCGTATAATCCGTTTGAATTTAATATGAAAATAAACATAATTTCACTTTATATTGAATTGTAATTAATTTACTTGGTTTTATTCATATCATAGGTATTTGTTTATTTCTTTTTTTTTAGCAATGGTTATAATTGCATTGATAATTTAATCAAAATACTTAGCATTCTATAAAATGTAATATACTATTCAGAACTAATGTTACACATATCATTACTATTTTGATAAAAAGTTTGATAACATAAAATTTTTAATCAAAATCAAGACTTACGAGTAGTAAGTTTAGTTTTTCTTCTAGGGTTCAACAAAACTATGATTTACTATTATATTTTTATTATTATTATTTTAAATTGTTACATTTTATTGATAAAAATGTAATATTTGTTTATTTTTTCTTTTCTAAATCAAAGCGTTCTTATTTAAATATCATTAAAACCAAGATCATTCATTGCCTTATTTCGATTTTTACGTTTTAGTTAATTTTTATTACATATATAAATATGATTGGCTCATAGGGTAAATAAACTGCAATTAATCGATTTTTTGCAGTTGCTAATCTTAATATATATATAAATTACTTGTCACGTTGTTTTTCCGCGGAGGACTCATAAACTACTTAACGATTAAAATACAATTCACACACCACGTGCAGTTTAATCGAATTTATAAGATTGGATAGTTTTCATCTTAAGTCATTATTTTATTGCAAATTATTTGTTTATTATTTGGCAGTCACAATAGTCAGTTACGATTCTAACAGATGGCGGTATCTGTTGACTAGATAGAGTAATTATTCGTTATATGGTGCTATGTTAAACGTACTATAGGGGTTGTTACTACTATAAATGCGTATTCACATGTATCTATCATACATATTACTTTATTTGTTAATCTTAATTTAAGTTAAGTCTCTTTGTTCCTAAACAACTAATACACGTGTAGTATATTACTATATACTTACTAGTTTACATGAAGTTATGTTATTATAATGAAATCTGCTCTTAATATAAAATAGGAACTGAATCTGTAATCGGCAAGATAAATTATTAGCTCCAGTATATAGACTAGGTTTAAGACGTCTGTTATTGATTAAAAAGTTTGTGCTTATTTGCGATTATTTTCAATTTACTTACATACAGTTGTGATTATTTTAAATTTACCCACATACTGATTGTGATTATTTTGAATTTACCTACAAACATTTTGTGATTATTTTCAATTTACCCACATATAGTTTAAGATTACTTGTGATTATTTTCAATTTAATTTAATTAATTTCAATTTACCTCCAAACATTTTGAGATTATTTGTGATTATTTTCAATTTACCTACAAACATATTGTGATTATTTGTGACTTTTTTAAATTTACCCACATACAATTTGTGATTATTTTCAGTTTACCCACATATAGTTTAAGATTATTTGTGATTATTTTCAATTTACCTACAAACATTTTGTGATTATTTGTGATTATTTTCAATTTATCTACAAACATTTTGTGATTATTTTTGATTATTTTCAATTTACCTACAAACATTTTGTGATTTTTTTCAATTTACCCACATATAGTTTAAGACTATTTGTGATTATTTTCAATTTACCTAATAACATTTTGTGATTATTTGTGATTATTTTCAATTTACCTACAAACATTTTGTGATTATTTGTGATTATTTTCAATTTACCTACAAACATATTGTGATTATTTGTGATTATTTTAAATTTACCCACATACAATTTGTGATTGTTTTCAGTTTACCCACATAAAGTTTAAGATTATTTGTGATTATTTTCAATTTACCTACAAACATATTGTGATTATTTGTGATTATTTTAAATTTACCCACATACAATTTGTGATTATTTTCAGTTTACCCACATAAAGTTTAAGATTATTTGTGATTATTTTCAATTTACCTACAAACATTTTGTGATTATTTGTGAATATTTTCAATTTACCTACAAACATTTTGTGATTATTTTCAATTTACCTAGATACAATTTGTGTTTATTTTCAATTTACCCACATACAGTTTGTGGTTATTTGTGAATATTGTAAATTTACCCACATACAATTTATGATTTTTTCTGATTATTTGCTCAGCGAAGCGATTCCTGTCGGGAATCGAGTAGTAATTCAGAAAATGTAATAATACACTTATGTTTACATATATTATTTATGTTAAAAATCGATAAAGAATACAAAGATATTTTTTTTCATCTGAATTATTTTCAGATATCATACTAAAATTTGTGAGTGGATTATAACGGAATGTTTCTGTGGAAAAGACTTTCATAAAATAATTTGATAATAATAGATTTTTTTCAAAACCCGTGATACAAGTTGTCAAAGATAAAAAATGTACATGTATATTTTGTATAATAATCAGAAAAACCAATTTGGCTCTCTGCCGATTTATTACTTGATATATTGACTAGCTTTAGCCAGTGGCTTTGTCTACTTAACGGGTAAAAAAAGTGTCTTGTTCTCTGACAGCGTTCTAAAAGTAATTTCATGCTACTATTTTCGGAATTAAAGATACAATATGCTTTTAAAGCAGTAGAGTTCCGTTAAAATAAATGCCGATATAAAGCAAACTAATGACGGTGGGTGCTAAGAGCGATGCCGTGGCATCCGACAAATCAAATGAGGGTAACCATAGGATTTTGTATGTATCCTGGACTTTGTATGTATCCCTGGACTGACCGAAACCCTTACCGATTTCACGATTAAAAACAAAAACTACTTGAATTAGTTTGGAAAGGAAACAATATTTTTTCTTTCTTATAATTGTACATGAAACGTTAATTAATATAAGTAAAAACAATGAAATAAGAAGAGAATAAACTTATAATTATTATAATAAAAATCACTACTTAAAAAAGTAATGAGGATTTTCTTTTTATCAGACAAGCAACTAATTTGCTTACTAATAGGTTTACTTGATTTTTAAAAATTATTAAGATCAAAAAGTTCAAAGAAATCTCGACCGAAATTAAAAAGCCAAAAGCATTTTTAAACATCCTATTATTTAGATGTAATAAAATTATTATTTTCATCTTTGCGTTATAACCATCGAAAAATAGAATTACATATATTCAAAACTCATTTTCAGTTGGTTCAGCATTTTCTGAGCTTTTTGGTTAAACGTTAACACAAAAAAAAAACACAAAACGGAGCAGTAATTGTCAAGGGATGTTCTGACCCAACGAAAAGCGTACAATTTAGATACTATTGTTTTCCATAAAAAAATTATGTTTATAAATAATAGAGCATATGATGAAATTTAATTTTGCTTTATATCAAGTGTTATATGTAAAATTATTACACGATTAGACGTTATATATTTGTTATAAAAACTTATATAATTCTAAATTTTAATACCACCAGACATACATCTGTGTTTGTTACCAATAAGCAAGATACACTGCAACATTATATAACTATAACTTTATATTCAATGCAAGACTTCTTTGATAATGTCTTTATCAGAGGTTTTGATGACTTCATTTCAAATTATTATTTCTTTTACTATGGAATTCATTATAAATTTCTACTAAGCAACGTCTGGAAAATAGAAATAGGTACTGTAAGAAGAAAAGTAGATTTTTTAAAGATATGGTCGAATCAAATAAAACTCTTTTATACTATAATAATTTCCAAAAGATTACATGTTTTTTCTAGTTAGATTATTTACTGCCCACAGATTTTGTTAATTGTGTTTTATTTCTTTGTATATGTCAACAGATCCTGACAGTTTGTCATAAAACTTTACATTTGTAGAGATAATATATGTAACAATTGGTTTTAGCCTCGGAAATAGGGTTCGGGAAAAGGGGTTGCTCATCCGACACCCTGATACTACTGACACCTGATACACTATATGACATCCAATTATAATAACCAATTTATAGCTCATCTCTCAAGAGAGGATAGCAATACTATTTTTGATATATTATGTGAACTACAGCTTATTATACTCAGTTACGTTACTTCTCCAATTTACAGAAGAAGATATAAAAGAAATATCAGCAGATTAGGTGGTAATGTGTAAAAGAAAAAATGTCTTAAAATGTAAATCTTTGTTCTTATATTCAACTGTATACAGTGGGTGTTCTCATGTCTTGTTGTGGGCACTCCTAATACTGGATAGCTGCAAATTGATTCTTCGTGCCTATTTCGGTGGACTTCTATGTTAAAAGATGCGTAGCCATTTGGACGGTAGTAAGTTTGAGGGATACTTTGATTAAAGCTTAGACGGCAGCCTGTTCACGTATGTGGAGGAATCCATATGACACGTGCCCTGGCTACACAGTTGCCCGAGGGTAGTCGGGTGCAACCGGAACTATGGGTCCAGTGGTTTGAATCAGGATACCGCGGGAACCGGATGTCTCGATCCCTCATCAGGTTGAATGAGGTTGGACTCGCGGTGGTAATGTAGTTGGCTGCAGAGGTTGGGTATGTTCGTTTGACGGGTTCATTTGTGACCAGGCGTTCGGCTTCACGCGCGTTTCTAGGTAGCGCGGCTTGCTAACCGCTTGCTGAGCGGGTAACTCACCTTAATGAGAGCTACTGCGAAAAATGTACAAATAAAATGCGCGTATAGCAGTAGCGACCTCTATACGTCTGGTCGGCAGGACAGGGCTACTAAAAGGTAACACCTTCCACAATTACTGCGTTATCAATCTCGTTAGACCACGCTACTCATTGGTCTAACGTATTTTCGGTGGTCAAACTAATTCACCTACATTACGGGTATGCATTGATCATCTCACTCTTCAGTGTTATTTACTTGCATGGACGATATCTTGTTTCCATTTTACCATGAAACGACTTATGTTAATATTATCTATAAGATACATAAAAAAAATAAACATAAGAATCATAAAAAGAATAAAGATACAATTAAGAATAATTGCCAAACAGTAACTTTGTTACCGAAAATCGGTGGACCATTAAGCCTTTGTACATATGTTTCTATCTGTATTAATATTTAGGTGTAATGAAAACGTGCTCCCATGAAGATCGATCAGGACCGTCTTCGCTCAACATCAGATAATTATTCTCGTCAAAATGTTCCTATTGACTCTGATGGCTTCTTGTTAGTGGATTGACATGGAATTGTCATAAACAAAAGGAACTACGAAACAAGTATATACATCTATATATATGTCCAAAGCTCTTGGAAGGAAATAAATAAATAAATAATAAATATTTGAACCGGGATTTGTTAATGAATTATTATAAAATATTGAAAGAGAAATTGTAAGTTATTGTTATCAATAAGATTCCTGATTATTGATTAATATCTTGATTCTAGTAAGTATTATAAAAACTGAATGACTTTTAAAACATTCTACTAGTGCCTATGATGCTCTGTTAAGAAAATATCTTTAAATTTTATAGTAAAATGAGTATGATATAGCGGAAGAGATTGTTTTTTGTTGTTTCAACAAGCAAATGCTATTAATGTTTTTATTATATTTTATTCAAACATGTATTATTGTTTCTGAATTATTTAATGTTCAGAACGTGTAGTGTTTTTTATTTCTATTCAAAATTTTATTTCTATGGTATTCTTATTATTGAATCCCACATTAAACACTGTTCAATAATTAATTGCATCAGGAAAATTTCAAACATTGTTACATACAATTTTCTATAACAATAAATCTGAGGATAAAACTTTCATTACAATAAAATAATATGTAACAAATAATTAAAATATGGGAGTGAAATTCAACTATTTTTAGGAGACCAATACGAACTATAATCAGACGACTATAGCTAGGCTCTACCACCAAATAAACTTTTAGTAAATTTTGTAATATTATATTTAAATTCACTAATTTCGTTATTTCGTGACCAACAAGCTATTTTCGGCAACAAAAGTTTCGAATTTCCATTACAAAACAGACATTATAATCACAGTAAATAACTTGACAATCAGTTTGGCTGTTTGGCTGTTAACCGATCGTCATTAAAAATAGATTATCTGTATCGTAGGCAGGAATATTATTCAATATTTAGGGCCTGCATGTAGTATATATTCTATGTACTTAAAAGATTAAAGTTAATATGCTAAGCTCTGATTACAGATATGTAACAATCAAAGGAAAATAACTGATATACAAAGCATTTCCAAATTGACATATTTAGAGATGTTCATGGAAGGTAAGGTATTTAATAACAGGGGAATTACCGAATTATTACCGAATCATACATTTATTTCATACATTTAAACGTGTAAATTAATAATAAATTATTAGAATATTTATGTCATTTCTAGTCTGTTCTCTTCCTATCCTTTGGAACTGTGCAGTTGGAATTGGACTTTTCATAAGGTGAAATACAAAAAGGACTGACTTTGAAGTAAGTACATAGAAAATTTGGGTTATCGATTTTCAATAGTAATTAAAAAAAAATAACGAAGTAAAGGTAGAACACCACAATAAATATTTTAAAACTTATTAATGTAAAAGTAAACTTTGACCAAATATCTAGGATATAAGGTCTAAAGCCAAGGAAATTATGGCTTATGATACAAAATGTAATCTGTTAAACAATCTAAACTCTAACTAAAGTATCATCGTCAAAGCACCGTCGGAGGGTTGTCACTGAAACAATGTTAAACTACTTGGCGCTGGACTTGATGTTATATTGTCAGTGTTTGTAATAGTTATGTTGAATTGTTCAAGGAAAGTAATTTTTTGTGAGTACATTTTGATGAGAAATAATTTATTTTAAAACAGACGCTTATATTATTATAGATCTCAAATGTAAATATAAAAATGTGTCTTAATATCTATTATTAATTGTAAAAATATGAAGCCATTAAGTATTAAGTAAGTATAATTAAGGAGACTCAAAGAAACAAAGTGAAATTCAATAGGATCTTTGTGTGAACAGAACAATAACTTTATTTCGTCAATGTTTCTGTCTGTCTAAAATGCATTGTTCATAGCCAAGTGAAACCACTGTGTTATCTTTCTTATAACTATCGTGTGTGATTTGTAAAAATATAATGTTAAATTAATTTTATACAAAAATCCGTAGTTCTGGTATTCGTAAGGTAAAACTCGAAAATACCGAGTTTTACTTGTATTAAAGCATTATTTATTATTATTTTAAATTCAAAATCCATATTTTAAATAAAGTGTATTGTGTATCGGTTATTTCAAGTTATGGTTTTATTAAATATTAATTGTTTACTTAATAGCATAAAGGTAATATGTATGTTTGTCCATCAGGAGCACCGCAGGAAATGCCGAGTACGAAACGATGTCGGTAACACTCCACTGAATAAATAATCACAGATATATTGATATTGAAAAAAGGGTTTTAACTTTTACACATATCATATCATATCATATCAGTTCATTGGTATTTTGTTTATTGTAGACATTGTAATCATTATATTTTATATATTTTATAATAACACTAAGGTCATTCAGTGTACGTTAAGAAAAAATTATAAAACCATAATTACAGATATCAGTAGTAAAGTCGAACACTTTGTAAAAGACGGCTTAAAATGTAAGTATGACACAATAATTAAGATCTGAATTACACCAAATGAAAGGTCATCGGTCATTATTCATCAGTTATTAATAAAGTTGTATTAAATATTTAAATATTGTAGAAAACATTTATTGCTGAAGACTTTAACTTACAACTGCATAATGAAGGCAGCAATGGATTTACAAGTAACATTTCTATGCCACGGGACTTCATATTTCCTACATTTCAAGGCTTTTGTATTCTCATAATAAGTATATGAGAGTTTAAAAAGCATCAGTTTAGAGAAAGTCAATAAATTGAATTGATAACCATTTGTTTAAACACCAACAAACTTTGTTTCTCGGAGGTATGGATGTTTGTGGACAGGAAAATTGTTCTAAGTCCTGAAAATTTGTAGGGATTTTTTATATATAATCGAAAAACATCTATTGGGTCTTGCTGCGTTTAAAAAAAAACATTTTTTTTTATTTTCTGTAAAATTTTATTTTTTAAATTAGTGTGTATAAAAGTTAATGCATATTTTTTACAATTTATTTTTGTGCGTAGTCTAAGTCTTTAATGATTACTTTTAAACATTTATTTTCATAATGATTTTACTCAAAAATAAATTGTTTTTTTATTAACATTTATAATTTCGTCAAAGTTCGTTCGGTATATACCTTGGGTATTTGCATCTTCACTGGTTTATATTTTAATATATATTTTTTGGTTTCTGCATTTGACATTAGTATAATTTATTATAATTATTATAATTTATTATAATATCACTTGTATTATACTATATAAAAAGATAATTCATCAACAACTTAATTTCTTGAAATGACATCGCATTCGTCCAATGAATTATGAAGTATCGAGTTATATTATTCAATCTTTTCAAATAAAGTTTTATTGCCCTTAGATGATTTAGTATCATATTAATGTATATATTTTTCTTTATTTAAATACCAGAAAAATGTTAGGGTATTTCAAAATCCAACATTACAAAAATCTTATCTCAAACAATAATTTGCAATCTAAACATTATTTCATCCATTATATAAACTACAAATAATACATACAAAAAATAATATATAAATGTCTATATGACTTAAATTTTGGTAAGGATAAAAATAAAGCATCAAATACACGACGCGTTAAGTTGTTTACTTCATTAAGGTTGCTGAAATCGTAAAGTTCCTCTATTTATAATAATGGCTTAATAAATATGTAACTGGCTATTATATAGTTAGCAACTGTACTATACCTACAATTTTGATCATAATTTAATATTTGTATTATTGCTTTCAAGTGTACTATCACAATTACTAATTTCAACATGTATATTTAGTAGTTAAGCATGGAAAGGCAATAAAACCTTTCAAAAGTAAGCCCTGTTGTGTACGAAAACTCAAAGCGATCACTTTGTATATGCTTCGGGTCGTCGAAGTATTCAGTTAAATTTAAATATAAAAGGCGTGTGTAATTAAATCCTGGTATTCCAGGATTTACTTATCTGGCGTTAAAATTACTTAATAAATTTTAATTGCTGCTGTAAATTTCATTTTTAAGTGGATCTCACCTGTCTGAACTCATTAGGGAGAAATATATTTCATTACATCAAATAAAACATTTTTCAATGAATGGCTCTGTTTGTAAAATCTGCTTGTTACGTAAAACCTTTCGGACTTTCGGATATAAATATATTTTTATGATGAGATTTGTAGGTTATAAACTCGCTAGTGATCTATAAAATTCAATATAAGATTTTTTTTTGGCTACAAATATCGTATCCGTAATCTTCATTAATGTTCATTTCTAATATGAATGTTGTTATAAGTATAAGTATTACCCGTTCCTAATAGGGTACAAATCCTCTTAAGCAGAGTTATATAGTATTTTACTAAGCAGCGATTCAACACTATTAGCATTAAGCTGGAAAGTGGAGCTGGTAATTACAGGTCTGTCTACAATGAATCATTGATTGATTTATAATAGGGTCATACTAATTTAAAATTAACTTAAGATTATATTAAATTGGAGTCACCGAGTAAATTGGACAGTGTATTATTCCATCTGCAATCAGATTAGGTTAACATTGACAAAAGTTTGCAATTTTGTTGCAATTTCCACAAAGCACAGTTTGCAATTTTCACAAAAAAATAGTTCTTGAAACGAGAGTCCAGTGTGAGCATGAGATTAAAGATTTAAGGTTTTGTGAACAGAAATATATTAAGAACTAAAAATTAGTTCAATATTAAATCTAATATAACTAATGCTGTGCAAAATGCTGTCACTATGTGAGTGAGAGTTTGATATTCACAAACACGTTAAAAAGTTTAATAAGCGCCAATGCTATAATCCGATCAAATATCACGAGGACCATTCTCTAATTGGATTCATTCAGATGGTTGTGATCTCAATAGCTCAAGAATCACCCTGTTTTAGACTAAATAATGAATAAACAAGATGTATTATCTTAAATATTACTTCCATGTCTCCTTGAGATGATTATTCTTATACAACAGTGCTTTATACTTTTTAGTATTTTAGTGGTAAGGCTGTAATCATTTTATTATTTTTTTAATATTCTATGGTATTATATGATTTAATGCGACAACATTGTAGATTAATTTCTCATATTATTATCAACGAAATAGGATCTTATTGACAACAAAGCGATTGTCATATTAATAAGGGATATTATCCCGAAGACAATATCTGAGTACAAGCATATCCTTTATTAGATCTTGAAGTAACATATTGCTGTAAGGGCTAATATTAATGTTCCTGTTTCTATAAAAAAAAATCGTATGTTTTCTCTCTATAGAATAGAGCCTGGCCCGATTTTGCATCGATGGTTTGCCTTACATTCTGCCATACATATATAGTTAGTACACTATTATTTACCTTAGAGTATCACGGGTAAGAGTATTGAACAATGACCAATGAAGTGACCATTTTCTTGTAGATGAATCTCTGGAAAAGTATGTGTTTATTAAAGGTATCCTGTCCGTTTTCGATCCGATGGATGAATGTATGGATTGTTATACAACTACTTTTATAATGTTATCGACATAGACCCTAAAATATAAACTGTATTTATTGTTTTATATTCATCTATTTAACTCCAGTTAAAATAAGTGAGTAATATTCAATGTTAAATTAATATTTCATATCTTGTAAGTGCACAAAGTATTTTCAAACCTAGAAGGTATTTGAAAGTGATTTTATACAACAGTGCTTTATTCTTATACAACAATATTACAATGTGCTTCATATTCCGAAAATAAATTATAGAAAAATATATTACATCTGAAGTTAAAGTTATACAGTACATTATTTGTATTTGTATAATATATAATATTTTAATGAAAAAAAAAAATTATCCTATTTATATTTAAACTGACTTTAATAACTTGTTATCTTTGTGATCGTCAAATTAAATATAATTGAATATAGATATGTGTATAATATTAAATATTTAAAAATTGTACAGAAATGTTGAGTTTAGGTATATAAAAATAAGTAAATAATGTTTAAGCCAAATTGATTTGTTTCTACTAACCAGCATAAGCTCCGTCAAGGTACCCAAAGTGGCCACCAACCCCACTACCATATGTGATGAGCGTTACCGGCAGCATTAAAAAGATTTTGTTAGAACTATGTATAACGTCATATTAAAGTTTTAATTTTTTCGACCGATTAAAGGTGTTATTCCCGTCCAACTGACAGATGAAAGTTTTCGTGAGCACGGTTATCACAAAGCATTCGAACGATGAATTACATTATTTGATTCAAATGATTAATTTAAGAGTTTAAAATTAAAAATTATAATCCAAATTACGCGAGGTTAATAATAATACTTTTATTTAAATAAAAGAGTATAATCTGTTTTGAAGACAATTTATTTTGATAATAAGTTATTCATTTATATAATTAATATTAATAACTGTGCACTGAATATATGTGGCACGGAATAATCTCATTATGAGAAGTCACCGTCACAAATGACATTTTATAGAATTTTAATACGTTTGTAAATGTTTTATTAATCTCTTGTGACTGCACGTACTAAATGTCACTTCGTAAAGAAATTTATGGTAGCTGTATTTTTTGGATATGTTTTTTTATAGTGAAATAAATAAATTATTATCCTTACATTTTTACATAAGTAACCTCTTTTTATATGATTTTTTTTTGTTTAAAATCGATTTCACGTAAACTCATTCTACATAATAATATCAGTTTTGCGATGTCTTTCAAAGTTACGCAATAATCTATTAAGCATTTAAAATCTAGCAATATGATATTTTAAACGCCTAGGGGACCTTGTCTTTTTGGTGTTGTAATATTTGTATATATATATGTAATAAATAGTTTTTTAAATTGAAAATTAAAATGTATGTATTTTCAGTTGACAACTTTAATACTATTTTAAAATATAAAATTAATTAAATTAAACATGTCAAAACATAATAATAATTATATAATATTTAAACGTGCCACAAAACATTTGTCTTATAGTCTTACAGAAACTATTTTTAGTAATAAAGCGTCAATAAAAGTGATGATAAAAGTAATTTGGTGACACTACATGCAATGGGAGGTTCGATAGTTGTCACAAGCCTCACGACCCGATGCAATTCCATTTGACAATACAATCCCTTACTCGTGCTGTTTCTTTTCGTCTTCGATATTTTGCCACTGCAACATTAACGAAATTTACAATTGTTTATATTCAAAATAATAACATAAAATCATGTCAATTTATGTTTATAATAAGTATTTGGTTACACGGTTATCTATTTTCATGTTAAAATTTGTTTCCTCGTTTTAGTAGTTTTTTTTGTTTATAAACAATTTGTTTTTAGTTTCTTGCCATCTATACAAGTTTCTACAACCTTTATTTAATGCATTCACATCGGTAACTCAAAAGCCTTTGTTAGACAAGATGAGCTTGTTACGAAACAAAGCGACGACAATCAGTGTAGGCGTAGTGTCCAGTTGTTACACTTCCGTTCGTACGTTCACACACTTAGTACTGACTTTCATTATTTATCTATCATAATTGAAATAATTGACTAACATATTTTCTTAATTATTAAATCATGTGACTGACGTACTGTTCAGTTCATGAGATGTATTTTAACACTTAACGAATTATAAAAACAATGGTGGTAGTAAATGAAATTTACAAAGAGTTAAAATATATTTTAGAGTTTAACGAGGGATTGAAATCTTTGATTTATTTTTCCTCTTTATTATAAATTGGGCTGAAGACTTCGAAACTCGCAGTGATGAGTTCGACTTTCTCACAAAGCATACATATATGCCATTTGAATAGAAGTTCTTAATTATGAAAATAAACTATTCTGTCTATTATATATATTTAAAAAATACAGATATACATTTACTTATATTATAAGACAATTAATGATTTGTATATTATTGTGTAATTAGAAGTCTATTACTATAACTTAATGATGTTCAATAATTACTCAATATAATATAAACAACGTATAACTTTCCTTGGATTATGTGTTTAGTTCAAAAAATATATTTATATAATTACTAATAAAATAATGACTATTAGCTAATCCTGAAATAATAACGATAGTATTAAATTTAAAAATTAACGGAGCCTGAATTATTTGAAAAAAATATTTTATATTAGTTTTTCAAGGAAAATTATTTAATTAAACGAAGTACATCACATAGTTTTATTCAATATATCAGGAAAAATATTTATTAATAGAAAACTATAAGCAAAATAGTAAATTATGCATTATTTGAAGATAAATATTAAATTAAACGAAAATTTTAATAATTTAAATAGTAAAAAATAAATAGTAAACATTCAAACCAAATGAGCAATAAACGAATATTGAAAATTAATATAGATATTGCTTACAATAAATTTAATCTATTGCGGTAACAGTTGTTGTTTCCCAGATAAATAAAGAGAAATACGAGTTGTTCTATAAGTTTAATTTTAATAGATAGTTTTTGTTAATAACAAATATTAATTTAGAGATCGTTAAATTATAAAATTGCAATAGGAACATTGCTAATTAGTCTTGCTCAAAAGATGTACGTAGGTGCAAAATCTGATAAGACTCTGCTTCCGTCACTGGAATAAAAGAATACATGTCTATTTATAGAAACGTATAAAGTAATATTAGCCTTCAGAGCAATATGCAACTTCAAGATATCATAAAGGATACCCTTGTACTTAGATATTGTCTTCCCGAAAGGGATATTAATGTGATAATCGCTTTGTTGTAAACAAGATCCAATTTCGTTGACAATAATCTGCGAAACTAATATGCAATGTTGTCGCATTAAATCATATAATACCTACCATAGAATTATCACAAATTTGAAACTGAGATACCAAAATAAGAAAGCATTGTTGTATAAGAATTATCATGACAAAGAATAACGATGGTCTGAATTTATTAAATTAAAGAATACTAGTTAGAGCATATCAATGGCGCTTATTAAACTTTTCTATTGTGTTTATGGATTTAAGTCTTTCACTCACACAGTGATATAGCATTGTGAGATTACAATAGGTTATATTAGCTACTAGCTGATTCCCGCTCGCTTCCCTGGGCACACTATTAATTTGGATGTGATTTTAGATTTCTTGTATTGACAAAATGTTTATTTTCTATTTTATATTTAGAGTCAATTTTTAAAATTTTATATAGAAAATTTTATATGATACCAGTTAGTGAATACACAGATGTCCACATTACCTATGAGGTATTTTGTATTGGGATGCTTTCCCGTTATGTAATGTGGCGGGATCCCCAGTAGGCCAACACCACGAAAAAAATTGTCACCATATAACTAAGAACAAATAAAGAAAAAAAATAATTTTAATAGTATTTATTTCTTTTTCAAATATATCAAATTCAATTTCGTTATCAATTATATTTTTACGTCCTTGATTATTTATTTATGACAAACTCTGGTTGCCATGGTAACCGTTTTCATAGTATCCGTAGGCGTTTAGTGTATAACTTCTACAGGTTTAAAACTTGGCGAAATGCAAAAAGTTGAAATCTGAATGAAAGAGACTTTTGTTAATATTGATTTAATCTGATTACGGATTGAACGAAATACTGTCCTATTAACCTCGTGGCTACGAACGTATTTTCAAAATACCTTGTCTTTTGAAAACAATATTTATTTGGTGCTAAACCGTTATTTTTCTTCGAGATCACATATAGATATTATATCGAGTTACAAGAAAGGTAGATTGATGACAACTTTGATTTATAAAAGTAAGCAAATAATTCTGCACAGGTTATTTATATTTCAAGATGACTCTACTTATTCTGATCAAGTCAATATTTTTCTAAAAAATCCTTCAATTTAATAATAGTATAACATTGTGTTAATTCATAATGAGCTTAATACCGACAATCAATCAATGCATTGTAGGCAGTCTTGTAATTGTCAGCTGCACTTCACTTCCCAGCTCAATGTTAATCGTATTGAATCACATCGTCAAGGATGATGCGGGTCTAAATAAGCTCTTGCTAAAATACTGAGTTAGCATTACTTAAGGTAATATGTTTATTGATATAGTGTGTAATTCTTTTATTAGTAACAAAGATCATATTTGAAATAACTGTCAACTTAGAATGCCTACTAAATAAAATATGTAACATATTGGTATTCCAAAACATTGTTTACTTTGGCTGTTACAAATCATAAGTTTACTTACAAATTTTATTTTTAATGAAATATTCCTACTTTTAGTAATGGTACATCCTTAGATATATCTTTAGAATCCAGAATCTTCAATCGCTTTGAGTTTCAGCAACAACAGGGCTTAATTATGGATCTTTTATTGATTTTCCATGCTTAACTGCAATATATGTATCTGTATATAGTAATAGTTCTATCGAAATCAATATTACTCTTGTATTAAATTGTGATTATAAGTTTAGAAATAATATGAATAAGTGAGTCGGTTGAAATTTTTTCCAGCCATTGTTATGTACCAACCAGGAACTTGATGATTTTAGTAACTTTGACGAAGTAAACAATGCAACGCGTCTGCGCTCATTAAAAGTTATGTTCATTATAATTTACGAAATATCCTCGTGTTACTCTGAACGAATAGAATTACGAACTTCTGGTCAACATTTTTTAAATTATATTAAATTTAGTACTTATAATCGAGTTTTTATTCCTTTTCTTTTAATAAAATATTATAAGTTATACTTTTTTTCTTAAAAAGAATAAACATAGAAAAAAATTGTTGTTCAGAAATACCTGAAAAACTGAGCAACAATTTTTTATTGCATGAGATATTATTCGATTTAATAGAAGCTTCAATACAGAATTAGTAGCCCAGTTTTTTAAATAAAAACCTTAGCTTGGGGGAAACATTTTTAAGTTTCAACATAACTTTTAAGGATAAACTCCCATAGAAAGATCGCATTGCAGTTAAGTATTGTGTCTGGTTGAGTGATTGTAGTTTGTAATATTGAAAATGAATATATATATATATGAATATGAACTTCTTTGACTTAGAAATAAGCACTTAGAAAATATGGGCTGTTGGTTTTGAGTTCCACTAAGAAATTAATTTTAGAAATTCTATTTTAACGAAGTAAGAACAGATTATTAATATTTTAAAACTTTATATTATTATTAGTAAAATTAAAGTGTATTAAGCAGTCTAAACTTTAACTAAAGTATCATCGTCAAAGGACGTTGGAGGGTTGTCACTGAAATAATATAAAACCACTTGGAGCTGAACTTGGAGTTATGTTGAATTGTTTAAGGAGAATAATTTTACATTAATATTCTTTAGCCAGTGTAAATTTATTTAATGTTAACAGAAGCACATTTTAATATAAATCTTTAATATATTTTACAAAAAAAATAATTGAAAAATTACATGTTATTATATGAATCAGTGTACATTGACGACATAGTAATTTATGTCATTCTAGGAGTTTTGTAACTCCGAAATCAATAATTCAGCAACAATGAAACGGAAAGCACCAGCTTTCAAATAAAAAAATCATCAAATTCAGTTTATCCGGTCAAAAGTTCTGAGGTAACAAAGATACAAAATATACAGTCGAATTGAGATCCTCCTTCTTTTTTGAAGTTGGTTAAAAATGCTCGCTTTTTTTTTCAAAATTGATACGATTTCGTTTTAACATTCATAAAAAAATTAAAAAATTTGTAGAGGTATTTTTCAAGTTATCGTGTTTTATTATTCAATTAGATATCAGTGTAGACGGAGAACTCACGTCTATTATATCTCATCATATAATTAAATGTATATCCTCATTCAAATAAAGACCCTTTTGTACTCAGCATCTGTTTTACATATTAGGATCGTTCTCCAATTTGGGGTCAAAACCGTAGCGATTTCACACATTAAAAATTTGTTATAAATGTGGGATTTTGAGTATGTAGGCATTCGTGATAACAAAAATAACATAAGAAAAAAATTAGACTTAAACATTTCAATATAAATATTTGAGTGATAAAAATGAGCAAAATGGTTACAAAAATGATAATAGTAATTTAATTGTTATTGATTCGTAACTGTAACACAATAATTAACACGATATAAAATATCGTATTCATTAAAAAATAAATTATAATATATTAAAATTTATTCATCTATTGTTTCCTAAAAGATAGATCGTAAAATATCGGTTGATATTCTTTGACGGCTGCGCTGTAAAATTTTCGCCTACGACGCATTTTTTAAATTGTAGAAAATAAAAAGAAATTGCATGGAGCTAAATCTGAACTATATGGAGGATAGGGTAATATTTGTAACCCCGAAGATGTCAAATAACTTTTCTGGGGCTCGCTTTTTACTCCCTGAAAGCTTGAGGCAGACAAATTTCGCACATTCTTCTTAAATAGATTCAAAGATACAAAGTGAAATTCAATAGGATCTTTATGTAAACAACATAATAACAACAGAAGAGATTTTTATACCCTACGTTCTATGATCCTATTTCAACAACTTTTCTAAAATGTATCTTCATAGCTTGAGTGAAACGATTAAGATGTTATAAGTTATGTTTCTTGGCTGTCTATTGTTTATCATGGGGTTATTTAATATTAAATAATCCCATGATAAACAATATATCTATGTTAAATTAAACAATATTTCTCTATATTTATATGGGAAAGAGCAATAACTGTTACGGTATTAGGCGATGGGTACATTAAATTTATTGTAATATATATATATATATATATATATATATATATATATATATATATATATATTCATTTTCAATATTACAAACTACAATCACTCAACCAGACACAATACTTAACTGCAATGCGATCTTTCTATGGGAGTTTATCCTTAAAAGTTATGTTGAAACTTAAAAATGTTTCCCCCAAGCTAAGGTTTTTATTTAAAAAACTGGGCTACTAATTCTGTATTGAAGCTTCTATTAAATCGAATAATATCTCATGCAATAAAAAATTGTTGCTCAGTTTTTCAGGTATTTCTGAACAACAATTTTTTTCTATGTTTATTCTTTTTAAGAAAAAAAGTATAACTTATAATATTTTATTAAAAGAAAAGGAATAAAAACTCGATTATAAGTACTAAATTTAATATAATTTAAAAAATGTTGACCAGAAGTTCGTAATTCTATTCGTTCAGAGTAACACGAGGATATTTCGTAAATTATAATGAACATAACTTTTAATGAGCGCAGACGCGTTGCATTGTTTACTTCGTCAAAGTTACTAAAATCATCAAGTTCCTGGTTGGTACATAACAATGGCTGGAAAAAATTTCAACCGACTCACTTATTCATATTATTTCTAAACTTATAATCACAATTTAATACAAGAGTAATATTGATTTCGATAGAACTATTACTATATACAGATACATATATTGCAGTTAAGCATGGAAAATCAATAAAAGATCCATAATTAAGCCCTGTTGTTGCTGAAACTCAAAGCGATTGAAGATTCTGGATTCTAAAGATATATCTAAGGATGTACCATTACTAAAAGTAGGAATATTTCATTAAAAATAAAATTTGTAAGTAAACTTATGATTTGTAACAGCCAAAGTAAACAATGTTTTGGAATACCAATATGTTACATATTTTATTTAGTAGGCATTCTAAGTTGACAGTTATTTCAAATATGATCTTTGTTACTAATAAAAGAATTACACACTATATCAATAAACATATTACCTTAAGTAATGCTAACTCAGTATTTTAGCAAGAGCTTATTTAGACCCGCATCATCCTTGACGATGTGATTCAATACGATTAACATTGAGCTGGGAAGTGAAGTGCAGCTGACAATTACAAGACTGCCTACAATGCATTGATTGATTGTCGGTATTAAGCTCATTATGAATTAACACAATGTTATACTATTATTAAATTGAAGGATTTTTTAGAAAAATATTGACTTGATCAGAATAAGTAGAGTCATCTTGAAATATAAATAACCTGTGCAGAATTATTTGCTTACTTTTATAAATCAAAGTTGTCATCAATCTACCTTTCTTGTAACTCGATATAATATCTATATGTGATCTCGAAGAAAAATAACGGTTTAGCACCAAATAAATATTGTTTTCAAAAGACAAGGTATTTTGAAAATACGTTCGTAGCCACGAGGTTAATAGGACAGTATTTCGTTCAATCCGTAATCAGATTAAATCAATATTAACAAAAGTCTCTTTCATTCAGATTTCAACTTTTTGCATTTCGCCAAGTTTTAAACCTGTAGAAGTTATACACTAAACGCCTACGGATACTATGAAAACGGTTACCATGGCAACCAGAGTTTGTCATAAATAAATAATCAAGGACGTAAAAATATAATTGATAACGAAATTGAATTTGATATATTTGAAAAAGAAATAAATACTATTAAAATTATTTTTTTTCTTTATTTGTTCTTAGTTATATGGTGACAATTTTTTTCGTGGTGTTGGCCTACTGGGGATCCCGCCACATTACATAACGGGAAAGCATCCCAATACAAAATACCTCATAGGTAATGTGGACATCTGTGTATTCACTAACTGGTATCATATAAAATTTTCTATATAAAATTTTAAAAATTGACTCTAAATATAAAATAGAAAATAAACATTTTGTCAATACAAGAAATCTAAAATCACATCCAAATTAATAGTGTGCCCAGGGAAGCGAGCGGGAATCAGCTAGTAGCTAATATAACCTATTGTAATCTCACAATGCTATATCACTGTGTGAGTGAAAGACTTAAATCCATAAACACAATAGAAAAGTTTAATAAGCGCCATTGATATGCTCTAACTAGTATTCTTTAATTTAATAAATTCAGACCATCGTTATTCTTTGTCATGATAATTCTTATACAACAATGCTTTCTTATTTTGGTATCTCAGTTTCAAATTTGTGATAATTCTATGGTAGGTATTATATGATTTAATGCGACAACATTGCATATTAGTTTCGCAGATTATTGTCAACGAAATTGGATCTTGTTTACAACAAAGCGATTATCACATTAATATCCCTTTCGGGAAGACAATATCTAAGTACAAGGGTATCCTTTATGATATCTTGAAGTTGCATATTGCTCTGAAGGCTAATATTACTTTATACGTTTCTATAAATAGACATGTATTCTTTTATTCCAGTGACGGAAGCAGAGTCTTATCAGATTTTGCACCTACGTACATCTTTTGAGCAAGACTAATTAGCAATGTTCCTATTGCAATTTTATAATTTAACGATCTCTAAATTAATATTTGTTATTAACAAAAAACTATCTATTAAAATTAAACTTATAGAACAACTCGTATTTCTCTTTATTTATCTGGGAAACAACAACTGTTACCGCAATAGATTAAATTTATTGTAAGCAATATCTATATTAATTTTCAATATTCGTTTATTGCTCATTTGGTTTGAATGTTTACTATTTATTTTTTACTATTTAAATTATTAAAATTTTCGTTTAATTTAATATTTATCTTCAAATAATGCATAATTTACTATTTTGCTTATAGTTTTCTATTAATAAATATTTTTCCTGATATATTGAATAAAACTATGTGATGTACTTCGTTTAATTAAATAATTTTCCTTGAAAAACTAATATAAAATATTTTTTTCAAATAATTCAGGCTCCGTTAATTTTTAAATTTAATACTATCGTTATTATTTCAGGATTAGCTAATAGTCATTATTTTATTAGTAATTATATAAATATATTTTTTGAACTAAACACATAATCCAAGGAAAGTTATACGTTGTTTATATTATATTGAGTAATTATTGAACATCATTAAGTTATAGTAATAGACTTCTAATTACACAATAATATACAAATCATTAATTGTCTTATAATATAAGTAAATGTATATCTGTATTTTTTAAATATATATAATAGACAGAATAGTTTATTTTCATAATTAAGAACTTCTATTCAAATGGCATATATGTATGCTTTGTGAGAAAGTCGAACTCATCACTGCGAGTTTCGAAGTCTTCAGCCCAATTTATAATAAAGAGGAAAAATAAATCAAAGATTTCAATCCCTCGTTAAACTCTAAAATATATTTTAACTCTTTGTAAATTTCATTTACTACCACCATTGTTTTTATAATTCGTTAAGTGTTAAAATACATCTCATGAACTGAACAGTACGTCAGTCACATGATTTAATAATTAAGAAAATATGTTAGTCAATTATTTCAATTATGATAGATAAATAATGAAAGTCAGTTTTTTCTTCTTTTACTTATCAATAGAATCTACTATCGACTAGTTTTTTCGCATTGTTTCCAATATCTGTCTGGAGTTAGATGATATCTGTCATTCATAAACAGAAGGCGCTGACAGTGTGGCTGCTGTAGTTATTACTTTGAGTTCTTCATCCTCTTTCCTTGAAAGATCAAATAAATATATTATAAAACACAAATCAATAACGTAACAAAAAATTTTAAAAATCATTCGTTTCCTCGAGAAATGAAAAGTCTCGACTTTAACTTGAAACTCCATAATGAAGGTAACATAACATAACATATTTCTTCTAGAAAATATAAGGTCATGTACACTTCATATTTTTTATTCTCAAAAATATAAATATGAGTGTACAAATCGTAAGTTTGAAGTCAATGAAATGTATTAAAATTTCAATTTACTATGACTATGTGATTCTTTTTATTTATATATATTTTTTAAATATTATATCTTATTATAATTCTGCCTGTGTTATAATATATAAAAAATATATCAATAACTTAACTTTTCGAAATGATACCGCTTTCTTCCAACAAAAGCTCGTGAGCTCGATATTTAATAATAATTATTATATTTGGAATGAGAGCAGTAATGTTAATCGAGTAAAATACGAAAAACATCGATAATAATAGTTATAATTTGAAATCGACAATACTTTAGATTTTAAAATTTCGGTTTACTTTTTTTAACCTTTTTAAAAAAGATTTGCTGCCCGTAAATGTGCTAGTAACGTAACACATTAATGTTATTCCTTTTTTTATAACATATTTCAACAGATAAAAAGATAGAGTCTTCTTTTCAAAAAAATAAAGTGTAACTGATATTTTAGTTACGAAAAAAGCATAAAAACTCGATTATGAGTACTAAATTATTTTGACTAGAAGTTCATAATTCTATTCGTTCAGAGAAACACGAGGATATTTTGTAGTTTATAATTAACATAACTTTTAATGAGCGCAGACGCGTTGCATTGTTTACTTCGTCAAGGTTACTTAAATTGTCAAGTTCCTCTATACATAGCAATGGCTGAAAAAAAAATCAACCAACTCACTTATTCATATTATTTCTAAACTTATGATCACAATTGAATATAAGCGTAATATTGCTTTCTATAGAACTATTACTATCAGATACGTTATATTGCAGTTAAGCATGGAAAATCAATAAAAGCTTCCAAAGTTAAGCCCTGTTGTAGTGGAAGTTCAAAGAGATCAAAGATTTCGGATCCTAAATGTTGAGGATAAAAGTAGGAAAATTCAAAAAAAAAATTGAAGATTATATATTTTTGGTTTGTAACCGCCAAAATAGCAATGTTTTGGAATACCAATATGTTACATATTTGGTAGGCATTTTATGCTGACTGTAATTTTTAATGTGAACTTTGTTACTAATAAAAGAATTACACACTATATCAATAAACATATTTTCTTAAGCAATGCTTACTCAGTATTTTAGCAAGAGCTTATCAGACCCGCATAATCCTTGAAAATGTGATTCAATACGATTAACATTGAGCTGGAAAGTGAAGTGCAGCTGACAATTACAAGACTGCCTACAATGCATTGACTGGTGATCGGTATTAAACTCATTATGAATTAACTTAATGTTATACTATCATTAAGTTGAAGGATATTACAGAAAAACATTTTGTGACTTGATCAGAATAAGTAATCTTGAAATATAAAAAAAAACTGTTCAGAATAATTTGCTTACTTTTATAAATCAAAGCTGTCATCCATCTAACTTCCTTATAACTCAATATAATATCTATTTGTGATCTCGAAGAAAACACGGATTAACACGAAAAAAATATTGTTTATAAAAACAAGGTACTTTGATAATACTTTCGTAGTCACGAGATAAACTGGACAGTGTTTTGTTTAATCCGCAATCAGGTAAAATTAATATTAAAGAAAATCTTTTCGAATCAGATTTCACAAAAAAAAATTCTAAAAATGAGAGTCCAGCTAGTGTATGAGATTAAAATTTTTATGCATTGAAGCCAAACTATGCAGAAGTAAAAAATCGTAATAGCTAATATAACCTATTGTAATCTTACAAAGCTATATCACTGTGTGAGTGAGAAAAAATCACAAAAATATTAGAATTCACAAACACAATAGAAAAGTTTAATAAACGCCAATGCTATGTTCCGATCAAATATCACAAGGAGCAATAATAATTTAATAAATTCAGACCATCGTTATCTTTCTCATAATAATTCTTATACAACAATGCTTTTTTATTTTTGGTATCTCAGTTTCAAATCAGTGATAATTCTATTATATTATATGATTTAATATGGCAACAATGTAGATTAGTTTCTCAGATTATTATCAACGAAATTGAATCTTGTTTACAGCAAAGCGATTATCATATTAATATCCCTTTATCAAAGACAATATCTGAGTACAAGGGTATCCTTTATGAGATGTTGAAGTTGCATATTACTCTGAAGGCTAATATTACTTTATACGTTTCTATAAATAGACATGTGTTCTTTAATTCCAGTGACGGAGGCAGGGTCTTATCAGATTTTGCACCTACGTACATCATTTGAGTAAGAATAATTAGCAATGTATTGCAATTTTAAAATTTAACGATCTCTAAATTAATATTGGTTATTAACAAAAACTACCTATTAAATAAAAGAGAATTATAGAAAGAATTGCTACACGTGTAATATTTTTTTCCACTAACGTACTTTATCATAGAAAAGTTTATTGAGCAAAACGTACATGTCGTTTACATACATATGAAACTTTGCGTTCAACTGTTTATAGTAGAGGAATACTGTGGAACAATTAGCTTTGTGAATGAATAAGTTTATAGAGAGCTCCTAAAGTAAGATATAACATACAGTTAATATAATGACCATGTACGTTATTAAAGTTTAATAAATAATATAATAAGTATTTATGAGAATTATATGTTTAAATATTAAAGATAAGATTTGTAAGTATAACTTAAATTTTTAAGTATAAGTCTGAGGTTAAATTTCATCAAGCAGTGATTTGAATGGATTGTAAATTACCACATGATCCTGTAATATATACAAATATAAAATGGATATTATTAAAATACAAGGAAGAATTACGATTTAATTATTACCTAACTTATAAGCGATTATAGCAATATATAGTAATCAATGTAATATTTTTGTATATGTAACATTTCACTAATCGATTGTTTGACTCTACTGTAAATTTATACATTAACATTTAATATTTATTTATAGATAAATTACATATATATATATATATATATATATATATGTATATATATATATATAAGATTTATGTTTAAAATAATACTACAATGTTGTTATAATACATTAAACCTTAAGTTAATAACATATTTAATATTTACCTACCTATACCTGTATACCTGAATAACCGTGAATAAATGACATTTGGTTATTGTGAATATCAACAACGTAGCTTGCTTGCAAACGTAGTTGACAGAGGATTTGTAGACAAGATACCTGACACCTACCTGGAAAAGTTGGTGGTCCTTGGTCTCTCCGTTGGTGGACTTACGGATAATCCTCAGATACCCCAGTATAACCTGTTCAACTCCTTCTGCAGTTTCAACAACTTCGCCTCAGACCGCAACATTCCCACATTATATGGTGCCAGAGCCAATCGCCGATAGTAATGTTAGCCGGACCTTTGCCGGGGACCCTTAGCTCCCCTTGCGCCGCTGTTGTTGCCCTGGCCACTATCGTAGCCAGGAACGCTCTACACCTATAATCGTCACGCTATGCAGGGTTTTCGATTATAATTCGAAATTAAATATATTAAATTCACCTACAATATAATATAAGGTTTGTCGTGAAGTTGTGATATTTTTTTATATTTTTAAATATTTCTATATGTTATAATATTTAAATAAGTAATCAATATTCCTGATACTTAAATTCATAAGCTTTCAATTTGAGTCGTGCTAAGTACTTTGAATAATTAGATATATAAAAAAGTATAAAATTCTGAATAAGCATCTTGAATCTATCTATACATTTTATAAGAGAAGCTAGAAAGATTCTCAAATGTTAGAAGAAAAAAACTAGACAGAGGTTGCAATATAAGAATGCACACGATCATTTGTATTTCAGAAATAAAAAATTATGGTAGCAATTGAATAATAATATATTCAATCAATTTAACCGGCTGCATTTTGATTATTTGATGAAATTTAGTCGACTACTTTGGAACCGTTTCGGAATCCTTTTCCATGAACTTGGAGCATCTGAGCAACTCTGCGGAATGGAGCGTTTTACGCGACGAATTCCCATGTAATCAACGTGAGTAGAGCCGGTTAAATATATGTCGGAATATCAGAATGCCGTTGAGATGTATTCGAAGGTTGGTCCGCCATCTTAAGATCGTACGGGCGTAGGTATTTACCATAATAAAAGTCTCACAATATAATCAGATAACTGTATTACTCGTTTAAATTAGCAATCACCAAAGATATTTAACGATTACAATAATAAATCACGAGGAAGAGTAAAAGGGTTTGCAAGCAAACATCACGTGCGGGTCTGACAAATAATGTTCCGTTCGCTATGACACTTATTACTGAATTCGGGTGGCTCCATCCGCTCTTTAAAAAAAAACAAACGTGCTGAAAATGTCAATATAAACCAAAACAAAGCGCGGGCCGTTATATATATAATAATAATTATGGATCACGTAAATTTTAATACAAAATCTAATAAATTAAAACTCAAATATTAGCAAGATTATTCATAAATCAGAGAAGGGTCGTTATTATTAAAGGAATTGTCTCACACTTACACTTACACTCCTCTCAATAATATATTTAATTTCTTTAATCTTGACTTCACTTTATAATAGACTCAAAACTTAAGTGTTAAGAGTCGTGTGTATGAAGTTGATTATCTTTATACTTTTATTAGCGACATCTAGAGGCAGGCAGGCAGATTGTTTTGACTAAGATAAATGTAAACTCAATCTCTTTACAAGTTAACAGTATGTTCTTCGAGTGATATCTTTAAACTTTAAGCCTATTTTGAGTTAGCCTCCAGTTCCTGTAAAACCATTGAAATTAAAGCACAAACAATTTTATAATAATTCATAATTATAAAGTACAAAAAATATCTTTTATATTATTATTTATGTTTTAATGATTTTAATTATATCGACTTTAAATATCTGTGTCTGGTTTAGTAGTATTTCAATCATAATAATGTCACTGTCTATTAATTTAGTTACAGTATAACTTAACAAAGTCAACCGCCTTCATTAAGAAACCAGCTACTAAATTCATTAGGGTTAGCGTTCAATAATATTAAGCAAATACACGTTTGTATTTCAATTATACTTAGTAATATTAACACAACCATTTTAGTAGAGTAGAGTATCTGGTAGCCAGCCTTTACACAATTTCGGGTTGTAAAAAATATATATTTAATCCCGAGGTATATATATAAGTCGTGATAGTTCAATGAAATGTACAAACATAGAAGCCTTTTTTATGTTACAAAGCCATAAGATGCGAAGTGAAGCGATGCGATGCCATGCGTTGCGATGCGATACAATTTATACAAGGAAGTCCGGGAAAGCATATATCTATCTCTTATGATTAACTAATAATAATAACTTTAAGATCCAATATTTCAAATAAAAATGTTACGTTATTTTCAAGGTTGTATTCTTTTTTATAAAAAAAAAACCTTTTTATTTTCAATAATAACCTTAATCCATTCAATATAGATTAATGTTTTCTTTTACATTATATGAATCGAATAAATACTTTAGAAGATATTATAGATTTATAATTATACGCCACCAAAGAGTAATAGCTCTACGAGCCAGCGCTCATCTACTGACATGCCGGGTTTAAAATCTATGAATCAAATATGAAGTTCCGAGGTAAAATAAAGAAACTTACACAACGCGTTCGAAACTGCAGGAAACAGCTAGTTATTTATAATTTTTGCAGTTACCTATATTTTCTATAATACAAAATGAAATTGTTTCTCAATCATAACATAAACACAAAAATAGAATCATAAGAATACGGGGATAAACTTTATTATAACAATAACGAATTTAATATATAAATCCAGTAATTTCAACGCAATATTATTTATTCATTACCAATCTTGAATCTCATAAAGTCCTCCTGTATTTGAAGAAAATATTTCAATAACGGAATAACTCCACACAAAAAGAATATTGTAGAAGCAGTGTAAACCGAAGCATTCAATTTTTTTTAACATTTCACATACAATTTAGTTTGAGCGATTCTCGTGAATACAATATTCTGATTTTAGTTTTAATACCACTAACAATACAGAGAAAAGAAATAAATGAGTTGTTTTTCATTAAATACCCGAAGATATATAACACAGCTAATTTGTTATGAATAATATAGAATATTATTATAGAATCATATTACCGTTCAACCCCTACTTATCTTGTAGAGGGACAAGTTTGCAATAACTGAAATGTTATCTCTTTTCTCTGTTTATAAACTTGTATCACCCTTTTTAGCTATTTCGTGAATTTCAGGCACTGTCATTGAAAAACCCTTTTTTTTCCACAAAATATTATTCATGTTCAGAGAAGAATCTTCTCCAGTTAAAGCTTCAAGTATTAAATTCAAGTTGAGATATAATATTATATATAATATTTTATAAATAATAATTCATGATAAATCATTCAACCTCATATAAACTGTGAATTGAAACCAATAAAAAATATAAAATTGTTTACAACGGCGTGATGTTTACAAAAAAATACATATGTTTTAATCTGTGTTCTTTAACAATGTATTGAACCGTGTAAAGCAACATGCACAGTTCATTTCATTGTGGATCTAGTTTTTACACATCCCAGCACAATATTTATTTCATAACAGGTATTGTAACATATTTTTATTTAGGGTCCACTATTTATGCTTTACTAAAGCAGGGATAAACAAACAAACGAATATATTTTCGTTACAATATCATGCTGTCATTCACTTATTTCATTTTTGTGTTTTAAGCAAATAGCTTGTAGATATTTAATACTCCAGAGCTGTATACTTATACAGGTTAAACACATTAAGTAGTTCCTATAAAAAACTAGTTACTTTTTAATTTTAGTTTTTAAGCAGTTTATTAGACATAAGTATATATAATATATTCATCATATAAAATTATAAAAAAAATATGTCCAATTTAAAAAGTGGAATGTTGGACGCATTTAAAAAAAGTTCGCATTAAATCATCTAATCCAAGTCTCGTTTAGCTGATCATCACAAAAATTTTCCAGAATTATTTAATGACTCACTAAAACCATTAAAAGAAAAATCTTTTAAGCATTTACATCAAATAATATTACTTATTTTGAAAAAATATCAACACTAATAACATTATAATATTAATAAAAAATTCAATATCGAAGTCTGGAAGTTACCATGTTAATATTAACTGCGTATACTTCATTGATTGACATTTAGCTTTCCAAAATAATCTTCATTACAGAAGTAGAACAATATTAAAACCAATGCAATTATAAAATCTAATCCGTAACTATAAGGATGGTATCAATTTTATAAGTCGATTGTTGTCGAAGAGTTGTAATTTGAGAATATTTTGTGAAGTTTTTTCGTGTGTTGATATTATATATTTACAGAATACTCGTAGATAGTTCAACAATATTACAAGTAAATGTTCTAAGCTTTATTCAGTCTCTATCTAGTTTTGTGGTTCAGCGATATGTCTCGAGCAAACGTAACTACTTCAGGAATTTGGAATAACATATAAGGTATTCTTATATTTATGGAAGTATTTATCAATGACTTAAGAATTAAGTATTTGAAGTGTATTTTCCATTTTATTTGATTAAATTTATTAATTAATCATCATAAATGAATTTCGGTTTTCATGTTTTTTAGCCACAGATTCCATTACTTTACCAAAGAAATGTAATTTTACTTATTAATTTAACTAATTTTCATTTTCCTCATTTAGATTAAGAAATTCTTCCAGATTAATTGGGCCAAATTTATTTACAAAAAACAGAAATGTGTTTTTTGTATCTCCTAAGATCGCTTAGTTAAATTAACGTTTCCAATGAAAATACCGTAAATATTCTAAAGTAATGGATGTCTTTAATTATATAAAATCAATGTTTCTTGCAGCAGAATTTAATAAAAAAGGATGTTAGAAAAAACGTTTAAAGAAACGACATATGAATATTAAAATTTAATTGAAAAACTCATAAACTTGCCAGTATATAAAGAGTGAGCTCGTTAATGCATATTTAATCAATCTCTAGAAAGTTACTTTTATGAATTTTCTTTTATTTAATAACTACTTTTAAAAGCGCTTTGTAAGCTTGCTATATAAAAAGCTCAATATTATTTTCATTAAAAAGCTTGGTTTGGTTAAACGCTACTTTTATGAAAGTGTTAAATGAAAGAAATGATAATAATAATAGTAAATATATAGTACGCATCTACTTATTGTAAATTAATTTAATTCTACCATTTTTCGCTAACTAAAAACAACGATTCATATTCGTACACGTATGTATGTAACTCACATGTTCTTCTTAATCCGTAACCCGTGCTCGTGACAATTACATTTCAATATAGGTAGGTACAACACTACAACACTACAACAAACGGGTTAGTTTTAAATATATATTTTCCTTTTCACATTATCATATAAAAAAAGAATATTATCATATAAAAATAAAATATATTGTTGCTGTATTGATGTTAAATTAAAATATAACAATATATTTTTATATTGAAATAAAATCTTTTTCTAAATTGCAATGAAATATAAAAATATCAAAGACTTTCTAATTGTGATTTCTTGTAATTAATATAATGTTCATTTATTTATTGTATACAAAAAGAATATACAAAAACAAAAAAGCTGAAATAAAAGAGTGTAAAACGCTGCCTTATTGAGAAGAAGTGTAAGTGGTAATAGAAACCATAGATAATATTTCAAATGTTATGTAATATAATATACATTATACATACATCTGTCTATAAATAAAAAAAATAAATAAATAAAAATAAAAATCTTTTATTGTCAAGCAACATAGGCTCATAGTTGGTTAGTACAATAGAATTACTTAAGAACTATGTTAGTGTAACAAAATATAAACAAATATAAAATACATACAATACAAAAATAAAATACAAACAAAAAAATACATTACAAACAAAATTAATATAAACAAATATCTACCACAGGGAGACTGTCCCGGCTACATTTTGCACATGCAACCTGATAAACCTCCCCAGGATGCTGTTGGTGCTTACCCTTACCCTTTGTATAACCGACGCTAGCTTTTTACGCATTATCGCGAAATAGTCATCTGTGTGAGCATCTGCAAACATGCCCGATGCACTACAGTGATAAGGGAGCCTCAACAGCGCCCTGAAGGCATTATTATATTGTACTCGCAGAATGTGGGCTGCTCTTTGGTACAGCTAGCCCAAAGGCCGCTGGTTTAAAATGTTTGGCAGTAAGCTTTAAATAGTGCAATTTTAACAGGTAATGAACAACCAAAAAACCTTCGAGTCAGCATATTGGACCTTACAGTTAATGCCCTGCGTTCTCTTTCCATGTCTTTATCGTCTTTTAAATTCTCAGTAACAATGTGTCCCAGATATTTTAATTCAGTTACTCTCTTTACAAGTTTCCCACTTAGTTGTATTGGAAGGAAGAACACATGTTTGACTTTTATTTTTCCCTACAAAGACTAACAACTCGATTTTCTTAGGATTGTATATTAGGCCATGCTGCTTAGCATATTCTTCACAGATTGATATTAACTTTCTAATTCCGCATATCGAGGGACTCAGCAACACCACGTCATCTGCATAATTTAACTTATTTACACATACACTGTCTACATGGCATCCGACATGTGTGCTGTTGTGCTTCACAAGTAATTCATTAATATAAATATTGAAAAGCCTCGGAGAACTGAGACCTCCCTGCCTTACTCCACAATCAAGTTTATATGGCTCAGAAAAAGCATTTGACCATTTTACAAAATTTTTCTGATTATCATACCAGATGGATAATATAGATATAAGTGAAGCAGGAATGCCGCTGCTCCGAAGTTTTTCAGGATATTATAAGAAACCAAGTCGAAGGCTTTTGACAGGTCCAGGAAACAAGCGTAAACTGATGTTTTCCTATCAGTATAATATCAAATCAAATCAAATCAAATCAAAAATCTTTATTGAAAATAAGTTTCATACAAAACATTTTTTCATTGTCAAAGCTACCACCAGCTCGGAAAATTATTTCCACAGACCTGAGAAGAGCTGGCGACAGAAACTCAGCGGGATTGTCATGATTTGTTGTTTTTTTTTTTTTTTCTTTCTTAATTTCTAAATAACATAAATACATTACACAATACTAAATAAATAATCTTGAAGCAGCCTGGCAGCGATCGCTTCATACCCACGGTGCATTATCCTCTAAGTATTCAGATACATTGTAGTATCCTTTTGCACACAAACGTTCCTTAGCTATTCTCTTAAATTTGTTAAATGGTAATACTTGAACGTTTGCTGGGACTTTGTTGTAAAACTGTATACATTGCCCCATGAAAGATTTACTCACTTTTTTAAGTCGAGTAACAGGTAGCGCGAGCTTGTGTTTGTTCCTGGTATTTATAGTGTGTATAACACTATGCTTAATAAAATTGTCAGTATTTTTATGTACATATTTAAGATTTTCAAAAATATACTGACTGGCGACCGTAAGTACATTAATTTGCTTAAACTTATTTCTTAAAGAATATTTGACAGCGTGCTTCAAAGCAAAAATGGCACTCTCAGTTGACAACTTAGATCGAAAACCAAACTGCGTATCGTGCAATTGTACGTATCCACCGATGCGAGAGTCGAGCACGCTGTCAAATATCTTGGCTATCACAGTTGCTAGTGAAATAGGCCGGTAGTTACCTTTATCTGCTATGTCTCCTGTCCTGTTTTTTACAATAGGTACAACTATTGTGTCCAACATCTCCTGTGGCAAGTAAGAATGTCCTATACAGAGATTGAAGAACATTGTCAACACTCCTGGCAGATGTATACCAGTATTTTGAAGGTGCTCGATGCTTAGTCCGTCGTGTCCAGGAGACTTAGCTCTCTTCATATCTTTAATTGCACCTTTTACTTCGTTACAATTGAACCTTATAGGGGATTCTGATTGACAAGACTCAGCATCACGATTTTCGGTTTTCACTACAATCTGTAGGCATATACGTATTTATAATCATAAAACATTTGTCATTTACTACTACTTTTATTACACAAATCCGATCACTACCACATTGCACTACAGTCACACACTTCAATGCACTTTTACGCCATAGTATTGCAAGTCCTCCGAAAGGTCTCCCTTTACAAATACCGGCTGATGTGTCCACCGACGACTTAGCAGTGTAACTGAATTCATGATCTATATTCTCTAGATAGCATAAATCATGTGGATATAACCATGTTTCTTGTAACAATACAATGTCAGTTGTCATGCACAATGATCGCACACAGTTCAATGACCTCTTGACATTTTTACAATTAAATGTTATTATGCTCAGTTTTGAAGAATTATCCATTTATTGTATTTATTAGTTCTGTGAAAAGGATTTTCCTTCTTCTTTTCTGTATTTAAAATGTATAAAACGCCTGAATGTAATACCATCGGGCCAAATCTGATCATCCCAAAATATTTTCAATTTATTTTTATTTATAAGTATATTATATGCGTTGTACGGTCTTTCCTTTTTCATTTTAATTTTTTCAAGTGAAACGACTTCCGACTTTTTGTTTTTAATATATTCACAAATGTCCTCTTCAGCGGTCTCTTTGTTTACATTTGAAATAATTAACGGGATTCTAACTTCAGCCGCTTCAAACTTCTCGGTATTATCCGTAGCTGCTTTCCCTGTTTTTCCAGCAAACCTATTCCTATACATTCTGTTTTGAACAGTAACCCACTCACTAGTTTTTGCATTCTGCGTTTTCCATTCTCCTTTTTTAGCAATATCCGCAATCGTGGGTTGTTTAATTTCTGTATTCGTATCCGTACGGCAAGCCGCCAGCTCCTCTGTCTCAATCATATCGGTGCATATTACGTTTTCCAATGTTGAATTCATGAGTGCGCCGGCACTGTCTTTATTTCCAACGTCCGCCTTATGAGCATGAGCGAGATAGCGATACTTTGATGACTCCGTACGCTCCGCGCTTTGACATGCCGTTATTGTGTCGATCTCAGCTGGTAATAAACCGATAGGTCCACTATTAAGTACATATCCTCCTCTTTTTTTCGAATTAATATTACATGTTAAGAAAGATGCCGGGGGTTGATTTTTCTCCAAATTCAATTTTAATTCATCTAGTTGCTTCGTAATAACGTAGCTATTTTTTATTTCGTTTATTTCAGTCCGCAAAATCAGCAGGTCTTTCAATAACTTTGTTACATCGACATGAACAAAGGTAACCGGCGGTAATTTATGTAAATTTCGAGCCTCAAAAATAGGGATTATATCCTCTAAATCTCTGTGTAATTTCCCATTTTTACGTCTTGACACCTTCTTCAGATTCGTTTTAATAGAAGCAAATAGCAAATTTTTTGCACATTCTACCTCCTTTTCAGAAAAAGAAGTTGCACAAATTCTTATTAAACTTTCATTGTCAATTACAGAAATTTTATTTTGTTTAAATGATAATAATTCGCTTATTACAATATTACAGTTCGCACACTTTAGCGTATATACATTTTGTTCGGACAGCATCGCGGAGTTAACCATTATCGATCCGTTCGCTAGCGCGTACGACGGCTGACTACTTTACATATAAATATATGTTTTAATTAAAGTCAAAAAAATTCCCCATCTACTTAGAAAATGTCTTTAATTTTTAAGGCTGTTCGAGGCTCTCCACATTTACGAATAAGATCAAGGAGTTCCAGAAGAATTTGTATAAAAATAAAGAATGGATTTTTTATACCATTACGTTACAACAGCTGTTACGACATTAACACAGCTATTCTGTAATAAAATACATATTAAAAACTATAACTACAACACATACTCGTACATAAAAATAACAGAACCTAAATATTAATATCTTAATGAAATAAATGTCAAACATGATTGCCAACAGAACTATCAATATCTATATATATTATTCATTGTATATAGATATTATATATAATGAATAATTCATCGACATGAGCAGTACTGGAACCTGCGACTTCTGAGAAACCGTTCCATCGCTCTAACAATTGAGCTATCGTTTCCCTACAAGCCGCGATTAATATAACATTCTATATATAATTATCTTTATCGCGATGGACGGTCATTTTCTTGCCCGGGAATGATTTTTTTATTATATATTTATGAATTAAAATTTAAATAAGTACAAGGCACAACATTATTTATAGACAATTTTAAATAAGTCAATAAGTATGTATAAGTATCAAGTATGTTACCTAAGAACAATATAAGCAATGTTCCAACCTCATCCTACCCCAAATGATATGATTATTTTATATACCTTGTCTAGTATTCTTCCACAGTCTATTTATAGGTATTTATTGAGCGGAGCGAGCGTAGCGAGCGGAGCGTTCTACTGGAGACATTTTCACATTCTTTGTCACGAATAAGCTTGAAAACTACTTGACGGAAAATTATGAATTTTTGCAATCAAAAAGACAAACATTAGGTGATGGATTAAAAAAAAATTAAAAATGTCATGCCGTTGAGAATAATCGTCAAAAAACTATTACACTGGGCTCGCTTTGCTCAATATGCAAACGGCACCCGAGATTTCGCGAGCGCAGTAGGTCGAAAATGAGGGTCTATTGGCGCCCCTACTTTTTTTTATTTATGAATGTATTTTTTTCAATTTATAGTACATAAATTACCTTTAAGAAACTATTTATTTTCTGTATTAATTTTAGTTATAAGAGGGGACAGTTCGAAATTACTTGTTTTTATATTCAAAATCTTGAATGTAAAAGTAATAGTTGTGTAGATGGCGAGAAACTAAAAACAGGTTGAGGATATTTATTAAAAAGAAAATAAAAAGAAACCTTTTACTAAAACGAGGAAACAAAGCATAAATTTTAAAATTAAAGATTCGTTAATGTTGCAGTCGCGATTGCTGAATAACGAAGACGTAAAGAAACAACACGAGTAAAGGCAATTAATGTTTAACGATTCTTTTATAATTTATTTTGTACAATAGCGATGCAATGGCGAAATTGCATCGGGTCGTGAGGCTTGCGACAACTATTGGACCTCCCATTGCATGTAATGTCACCAAATTACTTTTAACGTCACTCTCATTAACAGTTTGTTACAAAGTCGAGAGTTTCATATTAATATTGTTAACAGGGTTTCTGATGAAAAAGCAAAAAACAGCCGAAAGAAAAACAACGAATTTACCCTCTCTGTAGGAGTGTAACTAAAATATTTTGTGACATGTTAAGTTTAAATATAATATAATTAAGATATTATTTCATAACATGTTTAATTAAATTATATTTATATTTTAAAATAGTATTATGGTTGTCAATAGAAAATACCTATTATATTGATTTTAATTTTCAATTTAAAAACTATTAAATTGTAGATTTTAATATAAAAAGTATTCATAATTTTATATTATTATTCCGTGCAACAAATAAAATACAATATAGCTGAAAATACCAAAAAGACAAGGTCTTGTCTTCGCTTCCTTCCTTCCTCACGCTACATTACTAAACTATTCTATCAGTTAATTAATTGTTGTGAATCTTAGGGTTGTCACTTATTTTAATCAATTTTATATAGTTAGATACATCAATTTATGTTTAAACTTTGTTTATATTGTTTCAGTGTAGTGATTATAATATAAGGTAATATTTATTTTGGTATTAACTTAATACTAATCTATCATAAAAAGGGTCTTTATTAAGGAAAAAACATTTTAAATATCAGAGTTTGTTATTTGCGATTCTATGCTTTCGAGCCTTCATAAATATTTGATTTTACAACCATATTGTAACATTTTGTGAATCGACAAAACAATTTACTAACAAACTGTTTACAAACGAGAAGTGAATGCCTGCGAGTTACGGAATTTCATTCCCCACGTTTTTCTAACATTTTTATTTTGGCATCGGCGACTGCGACTGGAGCAATGTGTACTAACTTCTAGGGTACCAGTAAATAAGGGTTCGATACCATAGGGTGTCTATAAATAACATTTTTGTTAATAGATATATATTAACTTATATTTATTTACAGTTAAATATTCCGGGGACGTATTAATAACAATGTCATGTCAAGGATTCTTAACAAACCGATATAATACAGTGGTGAGAGACATTTAATAAGACAACTAACTAACAATGCATTGGGACATACTGTTTATAGAAAACATATAAAACAGTTAGCTTTTATGAGTAATATTTAGAGGACGACCTCTAGCACGTCAAATATGTTTTAGTCAATACTCATTAGCTCCTACTTACCAGCATAAGCACCCCCCCAAAGCACCTACCCAATGAATGGACACTAACCCTACTATATGTGATTGGAGTTACACACAGAATTTAATAAGATTTTGCTAGAACTATTTATAGCCTTAAATTAAAATTTCAATTCTTAAGACCGATTAAAAGTGGTATTCCCTTACAACACACTCACAGACACCAGTTTTCATAACCCCGGTGGTCACAAATCGTTCGAATTAAATTAAATTGTTGGCTTCAAATAATTAATTTAAAAGTTGTTTAAATTAAAAATTATAAAAAATACGCGCATTCGATAAAATAGTTATATTTATATAATCTTTACTTAGTATTGCCTTAATCTTTTTTGAAGATAATTTGTTTTGGTAATAAGGTATACATTTATACAATTAATATTAATAAACGTATATAGAAGGCACTGAACTATCTCATCATGGAATTCTTTTATATTCACCGTCACAAAAGACATTTCATGGAATACAAATACGTTTGTAAATGTTTTATTAATCTCCTGTGACTTCACGTACTAAATGTCACTTCGTAATGAAATTTATGGTACCTGTATTTCTGATTTTGGGAAATATTTACTAAAAGGTCTCGTAATCTGTATTTTTAAGTGATAACAAAATAATTTCTTATTGTATAAATGGCTACTTTTAATATAATTGCAGTGTTTACAATTTCTTTCGTACTTGAAACATTTTAGTACTGACAGTAGTTATGTTTTTCAAGGTAACAAATTAATCTAGTGTAAATATTTTTCATGAAGTGTAATATGTTTGATGTAGTTCAATATAATAAATATTGGTAGACAAAGACAATTATTCTCTGTACCTGTTGATATTATAATTTTGCAGGGACAATAATTAATAAAAGTTACTGTGTTTCACTAATCAGATCCCGTTTTTAACTTTAAGAGACGCAGACAAATTTTAATAAAAGTTTCAGTGTTTATTATGTTGTTACAATTTTTGACGAAGCCTTTAGCCTTTTTATATATAAATAAATGTAAAATGCCAGAATACATACTATACATTTTATGAAAATTCTTGTTTTTTCTTGTGATACTCCGAATTTTAGTAAATTGATATATTATAATAAAGTATAAAAAATACTTTTACAAATAATTAATAGAAAAATTATAAATTATTGTATATATTAATAAGATTTAAGAAAAATGGTTGTAAGTAATTCTAATTTTTTCACAGCATTTTCAATCTTCGCGTTTTTCAATCATATCTTTCGCGTTTAAGCACTCTAAGATTGTCAATAGTTATATTCATGCCACTGCTGGATACAGGACTCCATTCTAGATGTAGAAAAGTTGCGGATTTATACCCTCTAATCGAACTGATGAGTTACGTATAATATTATCATATATTATATTAAATTTTATCTAAGATGTTCCTATATAACCAACAGAATTATATAATTAATAAATTTTATATTGTAATAATTATTCATTAAGAACGAGTTAATGTTTGTATTTTCTTATAAATTAGGTCACACTTTATACAAGCAAGCATACAAAGACAAAATCATAAGACCGGACACCTATATTATTAATATTATATAATTTCCTTCAATTAATTATTTTTACCAAGGAGGGTTGGTGTCAGGCAGGCGGCCGGCCGTAAAACAAAGCCAAATCTTTAAAGCAGTATGGTAATACCGGTGCCACGCGAGAAGTTAGCCCGGGAACAAAGGGATGTAAAACTGAGATTTGGAAGTTGGAATGTTGGTACGATGATTGGAAGAGGAAGAGAAATTGCGGATTTGTTGAAAAGAAGACGAATAAATGTAGCATGTTTACAGGAAACGAAATGGAAGGGACCAAAAGCGAGAGAGATCGGTGAGGGATACAAGTTTTATTATTGCGGGAATGATGGAAAAAGGATGGTGTTGGAATTATGCTTGATGAGAAATTAAAAGAGTATGTGACGGGGGTGAACAGGGTGAGTGATAGAATCATTGCTGTAAAAATTATTTTTGAAGGTTTAATCATTAATGTATTAAGAGTGTATGCTCCTCAAACCGGATGTGATGATAGGATGAAAGAGAAGTTTTGGGACGATTTTGATTCTGTGATGATGGATGTTCCGGACAATGAGCAGATATATGTAGGGGGTGATATTAATGGGCATGTGGGATGTATGAATGATGGTTATAAAAGAGTACATGGTGGTTGGGGTTCCGGTCACCGTAATGAAGAGGGTGAGGCCTTGCTGGAGGCCGCGCTAGCCTTCGATTTGGCTATATCCAACACTTGGTTCAAAAAGAGGGAAGAACACCTAAATACATACAAAAGTGGCCGCCATAAGACGCAGATTGATTATTTATTAATAAGAAGGAATAAATTCAATTGCATCAAAAACTGCAAGGTACTGCCGGGCGAAAGTGTAGTCTCACAGCATAGGCTCCTCATCATGGAAATTAAACATGTAGTGCGTACAAATATGTTCAAGAAACGACCCCCACCTAAAATAAAATGGTATTTGTTAGAGAAGGAAGAATGTGCGAGTAAATTTAAAAAAAGAGTGACAGATAAAATTATAAATATGAGTAGTATAGAAGGAAAATCCTTGAACGATAGTTGGAACGAAATAACGGGATGCATAAAAACTGTGGCAAAGGATGTATTAGGTGAAACGAAAGGAAAAGGTGTGATAAATAAGGAAACGTGGTGGTGGAATGGAGATGTGCAAAAGATTCTGAAAGAGAAGAAAGATACGTTTAAGCAATGGCAGGAAGTACCAGATGAAAATGAAAGTATGAAAGAGGAGATGAAAATGTTATATAAAAGATGTAAGAAGAGAGCGAAAGTAGCTGTAGCCATTGCTAGAGCTGAAGTGCAAGAGGAGTTATATAGGTCGCTAGAGTTTCCTGCAGGCCAAAAGGAACTCTACCGGATAACAAAGCGTAGGAAGAAGAATGCTAGAGATGTCATATATGTAAAACGCATAAAAGATGATACTGGAAGGGTGTTGATGAGAGATGAGGATATAAAAAAGAGATGGAAGGTATATTTTGAAACATTATTGAATGAAGAAAATGATTGGAGTGGAGCTTTGAAAAACCAGCCGGTAAATAAAGGATTAGTGAAAGAAGTGACCGATGACGAAGTGAAGGCGGCTGTGCAAGGTATGAAGAATGGAAAAGCTGTAGGGCCGGATGCGATACCAGTGGAAGTGTGGAAGGTTTTAAATGAATATGGGTATAAGTGGCGGGCTTTATTTTTCAATAAGTTGTTGCATGAAGAAATGATCCCTGATGAATGGTGCAATAGTGACCTAGTGTCCATTTTATAAAAATAAAGGTGACATACAAGACTGCAACAGTTATCGGGGTATAAAGCTCATGTCACATACTATGAAAGTGTGGGAGAAAGTGATAGAGAAAAGAATGCGAGTGATGTTTCGGAGAACCAGTTCGGTTTTATGCCTGGTCGGGGTACGACGGATGCTGTATTCGCTCTTCGTCAGTTGAGTGAGAAATACCCATAAGCCCATAAGAACCTGCACATAGTATTCGTTGATCTCGAGAAGGCATACGACCGGGTTACCCGTAATCTGATATGGTGGGTTTTGAAAGAGAAAGGTATACCTGGGAAGTATGTGGAGTTGGTTCGTGCAATGTACAGTCGATCTAGTACACAAGTCCGGTCGGCCGCTGAAAACACCGACAAGTTCAATGTGGCAGTAGGTCTGCATCAAGCTCTGAGTCCCTACCTCTTCTTGTTGATAATAGATGCTCTGACATTGGACATACAGGAAGAGGCACCCTGGTGCATGCTATTTGCTGATGATATTGTTCTTGTCGGCGAGGATGGAATTGAGATGCAGAGTAGACTGGCAAAATGGCAACAAAAGCTGGGGAGTGTCGGCCTGAAAGTGAGCAGAACAAAAACAGAGCACATATTCTGCGATTTCGGCGGTGTCTCCGGTTTTGTTCCTATTTTGTTCGACGGAGTACCGTTACCAGTCTGCTCGGAGTTTCGCTATCTTGGTTCTCTGATTCAAAGCGATGGAAATATTGACCGGGACGTAAAGCACAGAATCAACATGGGATGGATGAAATGGCGACAAGTCACTGGGACGACATGTGATGCCCGAATTCCCCTTAAACTAAAATGGAGAATTTATAAAAACATCATTAGACATGTCGTTATGTATGGATCTGAGCGCTGGGCGATGAAGGTGATGGATGAAAAGCGTTTGCATGTAACGGAGATGCGAATGTTAAGATGGATGTGTAGGGTGACAAGAAGGGATAGAATAAGAAATGAGTATATTAGGGGAAGCTTAGGAGTAGCGCCAGTGACAGAAAAAATTAGAGGTAGCCGTCTGTCATTGTATGGGCAAGTTATGAGGAGGGATGAAAGGCACGTGACCAAAAGAGTGCTAGGTATGGTAGTGGAGGGATGGACAGGTAGAGGACGGCCGAAGAAAAGATGGATGGATTGCGTGAAAGACGATATGGAGAAGAAGGGAGTGTGCACAGAGATGACGAGTAACAGGAGAGTATGGAAGGAAAAAACATTGTGCCGACCCCAAAATGTGATAAGGGCAGGAAGATGATGAATTTCCTTCAAATTACAAAAACCTTGGAGTCTAAACAAGGTCCTCATGACAAAGTCCTAAGATAAAATCTTGTTTCGGAATATGAGACTTGTTGTATATGCGGTAAAGTTCATTTTCCAATAAAATTAAGTCTAACTGACGCAATATTATATTTGCGAATACTTTGTGCACTTAGAAGATGTGGAATATTAATATTACATTTAATATTACGTACTAGATTTTAACTGAAGTTAAATAAACAAAGATGAAATAAATTTTATATTTTATATTAATAAAACTATGAATGTGTAAACTATATAAACTATATATAATAAATGACAAGTTACCTATACCTTCATACATCTATCCTTTCATCCATTTGTAAAATGTATATTGTTAGATATTCTTAATTAAAAACTTTAATATTGACATTTTCTGCGGGTCGTAATATAAAGTTTAGTTAAATTTCTAGAATTTTTGGTAAAAGGGGAAAGATTATTATTCTTTAATTAATCTATTACCAGTATTCAGAGAACACACTAGTGCATTAAAGTGAAATAAATGATATCTGCTTAAGATATATATATATATATATTAATAATAGTATTACAAATATTTTTATGTTTTCTACTCATCCCAAGAGAGGAGCAATTGAATATTGTAATAAGTGACAATAAAAAGTTCAGAAACGGACAGCATTCCTTTAATACAGAAATACCTTCAGAGTATCTGCAAGAAAAAGTTTCCTTCAGAATTTAAAAATACACCTTGTTAAAAAATTTACTAGTTTGAAATTCACGAAGCCGCAATATATACCTTGGCATTTACAATATATTTTATATATCTTATTACTACTGTCAAGCAGTATGTGGTCTAATCTGTACTTTATATGGAGATCGTAAGTGATAGTCCATGAAGACCAGCTTTTCCACTGGACATTGATCACTCCACATTGATCACTGGAATTATAACTTCAGAAATTACATCATATTCTTGTTTTAGACCAAAGCATACTTAAGTCATTTAGATATTTTTATACAAATCCGTTCTATTTAAATGTACTATATAAACATGAGATATAAAAAAAAAAACACTGAAATATTATTAAGGAATTCATGATACTTTTTTCACTTCAATATTTCTGTCACACATTAATGATTTCTGATTCATACAAATCTCAATTTGGCAAAACAAAATTTGACTGAATCATGTAGATATATGAAAGGTAAATTATTGCTAGCAAGAATATAAGAACTGAGATGTGTCTATCGGTAAGATATATTATTACCGACGATATTTGATTCCCATCCAAACTCGTCTTTCTGTCCGAATAATCATGTTATTAAGAATTACATTAACGAAAAAATACTTTTAAAAAACATTTTGTGACATTTCTCTGTATGCTACTATTTGTAACAATTTTTATAATATTGCACTTAAAATAGTAAAGTAAAATGAGCTCATAATCCATGTATTATGAGCTCATGTCACACATATTTCTAGTATTTGAACTGACAAAAGAGCTTCAATGGTTAATAGGATAAAAAAGTCTTAAATAATAAATCAGTTTTTGATACAATATTTTTATTTTGTATATACCAGAGTCACTTCTGTTCACAGGGTCATAATTGAACTTCGGGGAAAGAACTGAGGGGGAAATTTATAAATCAGGACACCACCTGTCGAGTTATGTATCGGAATATTAAGCTACGAAAGAAATACATAAAAAGCATGTATGTTGAATTAAGACTGTTTTTGCCTAATATATAAAATGTAAGTAATATATGAAATGCTGATACTTATGAAGTGGTCTTTGGAAAAAAATAGATTTTAGTGTATTTTTTTAGGATAGTTTAGTGAAGTACAAACAGTTTCTGAGTTATCTTTAATTATTATTATTTAAGTAAAGATTTACTAAACCGCATTAACCATATAATTTTGTATTCATTACAGGTTTTTTTTTTATTTAAGAGGAGGGCAAACGACCTTCCGAGTCACAGATGGTACGTCATCACCGCAACCCGATATTCTTGCAACATCCGAGGAATTACAAGAGCGCTGCAGGCCTTGGAGGTAGGAGTAAACGGCTGTTTTGAAAGTATTTTATTACCACTCTACATTCATTTATATACCATTAATTAAACTGCGATAACATATATAAGTATTCTTTTACAAAATTTGAATTGTTCCAGAGAAAGAGAACTCAAATTTTAAAAGCTTGTAAACGACGTGAGCGTTTTGCTAAGCGATGTTAGAACTACGACCTTATTCATGGCAAAGTTCGTTTGTTGTATAAAAGAAATATTATCCGTATAGAAATTCTTTCTTTATTCCTCTTATATTTATTATGTACTTTTTATTCATTATTTCTAAAATGAAAGCATATACGAATTCTTTTTATAGAAACATAAATAATAATATTAACACTTTTAGCAATATGCTAAAAAATGTTCAGTTGAGTCATTATTTTTAATGAAATATATTTCATCCTAAAGACTGGTTCAGACAGTAGAGATACCACTTGAAAACGAAATTTAGAGCAGCAATTAAAATATATTAAGTAATTTTAACGCCAGATGTGTTCCAGGATTTATTTCCGCACACCTTTTATATTTAAATCAAACTGAACACTTTGATAACCAGTATAACTAAACAGAGTAATATATGTTCATTATAAACTACGAAATAACTTTGTCATTTTATGAATGAATAGAGATATGAACTTCCAGTAATAATATTTTAGAACTTATTTTTGTCTATTTTTTTCCTGACTCATCAAAGCGATGGAAATATTGACCGGGACGTAAAGCACAGAATCAACATGGGATGGATGAAATGGCGACAAGTCACTGGGACGACATGTGATGCCCGAATTCCCCTTAAACTAAATGGAGAATTTATAAAAACATCATTAGACATGTCGTTATGTATGGATCTGAGCGCTGGGCGATGAAGGTGATGGATGAAAAGCGTTTGCATGTAACGGAGATGCGAATGTTAAGATGGATGTGTAGGGTGACAAGAAGGGATAGAATAAGAAATGAGTATATTAGGGGAAGCTTAGGAGTAGCGCCAGTGACAGAAAAAATTAGAGGTAGCCGTCTGTCATTGTATGGGCAAGTTATGAGGAGGGATGAAAGGCACGTGACCAAAAGAGTGCTAGGTATGGTAGTGGAGGGATGGACAGGTAGAGGACGGCCGAAGAAAAGATGGATGGATTGCGTGAAAGACGATATGGAGAAGAAGGGAGTGTGCACAGAGATGACGAGTAACAGGAGAGTATGGAAGGAAAAAACATTGTGCCGACCCCAAAATGTGATAAGGGCAGGAAGATGATGAATTTCCTTCAAATTACAAAAACCTTGGAGTCTAAACAAGGTCCTCATGACAAAGTCCTAAGATAAAATCTTGTTTCGGAATATGAGACTTGTTGTATATGCGGTAAAGTTCATTTTCCAATAAAATTAAGTCTAACTGACGCAATATTATATTTGCGAATACTTTGTGCACTTAGAAGATGTGGAATATTAATATTACATTTAATATTACGTACTAGATTTTAACTGAAGTTAAATAAACAAAGATGAAATAAATTTTATATTTTATATTAATAAAACTATGAATGTGTAAACTATATAAACTATATATAATAAATGACAAGTTACCTATACCTTCATACATCTATCCTTTCATCCATTTGTAAAATGTATATTGTTAGATATTCTTAATTAAAAACTTTAATATTGACATTTTCTGCGGGTCGTAATATAAAGTTTAGTTAAATTTCTAGAATTTTTGGTAAAAGGGGAAAGATTATTATTCTTTAATTAATCTATTACCAGTATTCAGAGAACACACTAGTGCATTAAAGTGAAATAAATGATATCTGCTTAAGATATATATATATATATATTAATAATAGTATTACAAATATTTTTATGTTTTCTACTCATCCCAAGAGAGGAGCAATTGAATATTGTAATAAGTGACAATAAAAAGTTCAGAAACGGACAGCATTCCTTTAATACAGAAATACCTTCAGAGTATCTGCAAGAAAAAGTTTCCTTCAGAATTTAAAAATACACCTTGTTAAAAAATTTACTAGTTTGAAATTCACGAAGCCGCAATATATACCTTGGCATTTACAATATATTTTATATATCTTATTACTACTGTCAAGCAGTATGTGGTCTAATCTGTACTTTATATGGAGATCGTAAGTGATAGTCCATGAAGACCAGCTTTTCCACTGGACATTGATCACTCCACATTGATCACTGGAATTATAACTTCAGAAATTACATCATATTCTTGTTTTAGACCAAAGCATACTTAAGTCATTTAGATATTTTTATACAAATCCGTTCTATTTAAATGTACTATATAAACATGAGATATAAAAAAAAAAACACTGAAATATTATTAAGGAATTCATGATACTTTTTTCACTTCAATATTTCTGTCACACATTAATGATTTCTGATTCATACAAATCTCAATTTGGCAAAACAAAATTTGACTGAATCATGTAGATATATGAAAGGTAAATTATTGCTAGCAAGAATATAAGAACTGAGATGTGTCTATCGGTAAGATATATTATTACCGACGATATTTGATTCCCATCCAAACTCGTCTTTCTGTCCGAATAATCATGTTATTAAGAATTACATTAACGAAAAAATACTTTTAAAAAACATTTTGTGACATTTCTCTGTATGCTACTATTTGTAACAATTTTTATAATATTGCACTTAAAATAGTAAAGTAAAATGAGCTCATAATCCATGTATTATGAGCTCATGTCACACATATTTCTAGTATTTGAACTGACAAAAGAGCTTCAATGGTTAATAGGATAAAAAAGTCTTAAATAATAAATCAGTTTTTGATACAATATTTTTATTTTGTATATACCAGAGTCACTTCTGTTCACAGGGTCATAATTGAACTTCGGGGAAAGAACTGAGGGGGAAATTTATAAATCAGGACACCACCTGTCGAGTTATGTATCGGAATATTAAGCTACGAAAGAAATACATAAAAAGCATGTATGTTGAATTAAGACTGTTTTTGCCTAATATATAAAATGTAAGTAATATATGAAATGCTGATACTTATGAAGTGGTCTTTGGAAAAAAATAGATTTTAGTGTATTTTTTTAGGATAGTTTAGTGAAGTACAAACAGTTTCTGAGTTATCTTTAATTATTATTATTTAAGTAAAGATTTACTAAACCGCATTAACCATATAATTTTGTATTCATTACAGGTTTTTTTTTTATTTAAGAGGAGGGCAAACGACCTTCCGAGTCACAGATGGTACGTCATCACCGCAACCCGATATTCTTGCAACATCCGAGGAATTACAAGAGCGCTGCAGGCCTTGGAGGTAGGAGTAAACGGCTGTTTTGAAAGTATACCACTTGAAAACGAAATTTAGAGCAGCAATTAAAATATATTAAGTAATTTTAACGCCAGATGTGTTCCAGGATTTATTTCCGCACACCTTTTATATTTAAATCAAACTGAACACTTTGATAACCAGTATAACTAAACAGAGTAATATATGTTCATTATAAACTACGAAATAACTTTGTCATTTTATGAATGAATAGAGATATGAACTTCCAGTAATAATATTTTAGAACTTATTTTTGTCTATTTTTTTCCTGACTCATCAAAGTTAGTTTTAACTATAGACATTTTTACATTCCTTTAAAAAAAAAGGGATAGATTGTTAACTATTGTATGGGATTGGTTTTTTATGTTATTCGAATTAATATAGCAAGCCAAGCTGCTCCTTGACCTTTTCCTGTCTCCTTAAAAATATACTTAATCATCTTAAGGCAGCATATGTTTATTATAAAAGATTGAAAAATACAACCTGGTACTATACACTTTCAAAATATAATTATTATTATCGATGTTTTCGTATTTTATCCTGCTAACACACAAATTTATCTTTAAATATGAAATTATTACTATTTAATATTGAGCTCACTGTTGCATTGGCTGAAACAGATATCATTCCGAGAAATTAAGTTGTTCATAACTGACCGTATTAAATGGTATAATACAACCGAAATTTTAATAAATTATACTAATGTCAAGTGTAGAATCAAAACAAATTATTAAATTTTATTGGACAGTGAATGTTTGCTATATTTTTATTTAGTCAGAAGTAATTTAATATAACTCAGTGATGTTCAACAATTACTTAATTAAAATTCAACAAGGTATATTTATCTATAGCTTATGTGTTTACCTCAAAAAAATATTTTCAATACTTTGTCCTTATTTAAGTAGCTAATATTAAAAGAATAAAAATGGTATTAAATTTAAACTGGAAGAAGACTGAACCGGTATAAAAACATCTTTAAAACCAACAGACTATGAAATAAATACATAAAACAATAAAAAATTACGTCGACTTTACTGAAGTAGACAGATATTAAATTTCTATACTACAGATAGTGTACAGTCTTGTTTCTTCTCGTATAAGTATTATCTTACTAATTGTTAGATACTTATTTTGTCTTCTATAAAGTGCTTAATTTTTACCAATAACATGAGTGAATATAATATTATTGACAAATGAGGAACGTCTTAATATAAAATATTATAATGGTTAATTGTATACTTGTCAAAAAGTTAAACACTTTTCAGCCATATGCACATATGTTTGATTATTTATTCAGTTAAGTGTTACCGCAACATTGTTTCATACTCGGCATTTCCTGCGGTGTTCTGATGGACATACAGACTATGCTATAAAGTAAATATTTAATAAAACCTTCACTTGATGAGTCTACACAATACTACACTTGGATTTTTAATTTGAAATAACAATAATGAAACATATCTTATTATAAAGGACGACCTCTGTAATAAATCAATCACTTAAACATAACATAATAACATATTTATATATACTTGAATGTGGATAAAATTATTATAGCACTATTATATTTAGATAATAGTTTTAACTAGAATTAAATGTTTTGAACAATTTTTGAAGAGTGAAGCTTTAATACAAAATAAATAACCACGTTACGGTAATTCAATATTTATTTTGGTAATTATATTTTTATGATCATATATAAAAATAAATATATCTATTAAGCAATAGATAAAAATTTAAATAAATTAAAGAGAAATACAGATTGTTCTATAAAATCAATTTAAGACAGATATATTTTCTTACAAATAATCCCAGGATACACAATAGACAGACAATAAACATAACATATTACATCGTAACATAGTCGTTTTACTTCGGTTATTAACAGTAAATTTAAGAAACATTGATGAAATAGGATCATAGGAAGTAGGATATCAAATCTATCCTGTTATTGTTTTGTTACACAATTAATTGTATTGAATTTCACGTTGTATCTTCGAGTATCCTTAATTATATTTACTTATTAAGCTCGGAAAGCTTTACTCGTGCTCATAATGGTCCCAGTTGTAAGAACGGGTCGTGAGAAGGTAACACATGTCTGTTATAATATTATTTTCATAGGTATTTAGATTTCTACCCGTTAAATACCTAGTAGAATTTAATGTAATGTATATAAAAATATTAATTATTTTAACCATTGGTCGTTAACAAAACTTTATTATCACTTTATTATTATTATTTTATTATCTACACCATTTAACCGACCGTCATTATAATTAAAATATCTGTATCGTAGGGGAAGGTTATTATTTAAAGGTGGTTACAACTGGTGGGCAATGCATTCTCAAATTAACATATTTATATTTTTCCAAGTGTAGCACTTAGCAATACAGGGATCGTTTGGAAAACTAAAATAAATATAGAAATTTTCTGGTAAAAGATTAACAATGTACGTTTTTAAATCCAAGTGTTTTAAAAAAACCTAATATATATTTCATATTTTCTGTAAATAATGAATAAATTAATTAAAGAAAATTTAATTACTTATTTATTTATTCAACATTTTTATTAATCTTAATGACAATAGAACCTCATATTTATTTAACCGAAATGTAGTAAAAAACTAATTAGTCGAACAAGAAGTTAATAGTATATTATAGTTATAGGCACGTCGGTTAAGGTATAGGAAACTACCATTATTAACATTTACCATCATCGCCTAAGGGCTTAGTGTGACGTCACTGGAATACCATCGCGTGCTGCAGTGGTCAACGATGCCTTTTCTAATCGAAATTCAATCGTAACCATATAATTATATAGTTTTATAAACTACCTACACATACACTAAATAGTAAAAATTTTGAGAGAGGTGCACTCGAAGAGCGGCGATACGATAGATGGCATTTTATTAGTGGTGAACGAGCAAAACTCGTGTTTTTCGGGGATTAAACTTAACGAGGTTCAGTTCACCCTATTTTATGACCATCCCTAGTGAGGTCTCTATAAAAGATACAAGTTCCTATCGGCATTAGTCGACGTTTTTTCGAGAGAGCCCTGCACGTTTGACATATACCACATTCCCAGTGCTGTCTTCCGCATAATAATGTATGTATGTATGTTGGAGATATTCCACATTACTTTAATGTGCAGGAGGAAGAATGATGGGGACACCAAGCAGCCTTGAAGTACACCAGCTTTTGCTAGCAGAAAATTGCCGCAGTTGCAAAGGACAGTGCGAGCAAAATCCGAAAACTATTGTCTCGTTTTTGCTCGGAAAGTGGTTCTCCGGTTTCATCAAAACCCTCCTGTAAAGTTTTGTTTTGACATTTGTGTTTATGAACAGAACATATCCAAATGAATTTGGTTACTACACGTTGTCTTTTGAGAGAGCAAGCCTATTACAAGCTGCAGTCAGATGTCTACAGCTAGGCTCCACCACCTAGAAAAGTATATTATTGAAGAAAAGGGATTGAATCTACAAGATATTAATAATTCATAGATGTGTGTTGATAGGATGTCAATTGTCAAAAAGATTCATGTCAATCGCGATAATCCCAATTTTTTTTTACTAATTGAATAGTTAAACTAAATGAATAAAATATAGATTTGTTTTATGATGAAATTGTTTTAATACTATATTACTATTACTAGATTAAATAGAATGTTTAAAATATGCTCAAAATGTTAATTGTTAGTAAAGATCTGTTAGACAACTTCTGTCTTCAAGTTTTGCAAATTAACACTTCTCGATTTCCACGACTTCGGATTCCAATTAACACTTGATGAGAAATAGGACTGTTTTATCGGTTACAATTAATTTTTAACTAAATGTAAAGAAATATACTTTTTTTATATTTTTTAAAATTTATAATTAGTGAATCCATATACTTTTGTTTAACTTTAATAGGCCTTCAGGTTCGTGAATTTACATTATGTCGCAACGAACATATATATGTTTATATATAAGTATATATATACGAGGGGAGGTCCAAAAGTTCGTGGAATGAAAGGGATCTAAATAAAATAAAACAATAAAACAATTTTTCCTTTTCTAAGCTAAATACATTTATTAGACCTATGAATTAATTTTTCTAAACCACTATAAAAATATGTTTTATCTTATTCGTCAAAATGAGCCGAAATTGCCTCCCGTACCTCATTGTCGTCGGAAAATTTCCTTCCCCTTAAGTCTTTTTTTAAATTGGGGAATAAAAAAAAGTCACTTGGGGCCAGGTCTGGACTGTAGGGTGGGTGAACTAGGGATTCGAACCCATGCGTGTGCAGAGCAGCCATTGCAATTCTGCTCTTGTGAACCGGCGCGTTGTCTTGCAAGAGCAACACACCCTTTGTCAATTTTCCTCGCCGCTTTTCCTTGATGGCATCCTTTAATTTTTCTAATATCGTTGCGTAGTATTCTCCGGTTATAGTCCTTCCCTTTTCTTTGTAATAAATCAAGATTATCCCCTCACAATCCCAAAAAACAGTAGCCATCATCTTTCCAGCCGACTCCGTCACCTTGAATTTCTTTGGCCGTTGTGTCCCCTTTTTATGCCATTGCATGGACTCTTGTTTGGACTCAGGCTCAAAGTGATGAACCCATGTTTCATCTCCCGGAACAATTCGGTCCAAAATCTGTGCAGGTTTATCTCCACACAACTCCAAAAATGCTTTGACGCATCGACGCGCTGCTCTTTCTGAAACGGTGTGAGCATTCTCGGTACCCATCTTGCACTGACTTTTGTCATACCCAGGTGATCATGTAGAATTCGCAAAATGGTGGTATCTGATACTCCAACTAATGCAGATAATTGTTTTTTCTTCAAACGGGCATCTTCTAGTACAATTTTCTCCACTTTTTCGACGATGTCCGATGTGGTGGCCTCAACTGGCCTTCCTGACGGGGGTCGTCTTCAATTGACTCTCGACCATGCTTATAAAGACCATGCCACTTGTAAATCATTGTTTTACAAGGGCACTGTTCCCTATAAACGACTCCCATTTCATTCAAAATGGTTTGAGCGTTCTTTTCTTGCTTGGTAAGGACACTTATCACAGCGCGGTGTTCAATTTTCTCCATAGTTTCAGTTTTCTTCCGGATTGACTCGTTCAGCAGGCGACTGTTCGTAAACGAATAACGCAATCGGGTTGAAACTCGGTATTTATACTAATGATGAGTCTCCGATTTGTATGACACCAAGCGAGCGGCCCTAACCCCGCTCCATCCTCTCCATTCCACGAACTTTTGGACCTCCCCTCGTACCTTCCACCTTTTTAATTTTTATTAATCTATAGGTATTATGTTAGTACAAAAACTCTAAACTAACAAAATGTATATCAAATAGCCCGTAAATGAAGTTAGTTATTATAACTGAACCATCTTTTAATTTTATCTTTAAATTAATACGATTACCTAATTCAGTGACAAGAGCGAACTCATTTTAAAATAATAAATATATAACAGAACTTGTATATATCAGTCTCGTAATAAATTTAATAAAATAGGTTTTGTCTGAAACGAAGACCTAATCAATTGCTAAAATACACTTCTTTGGAAAAGAGGTTTTAAAAAACAATATCTCTCTTGTTATTTAGAAATGTTTTATTCAGTAACACCTTTTATTTTACAAGGCCGTCTTGGTTTATGAGAATTTAGTATTGAGTTTAGAGAATTCGTCAAATAAATATAAGAACTTATTCTTTAGGTTTTAAAATTTAAGAATATCATAACAATCTTATTTTCTTCAACTTAGTAGTAACCAAATTCATTTGGTTATGTTCCGTCAGTGAGTGAGAGAATCCGGAAGCCCAACCTCCCCCCCGCGCCAAACATGAAAGCGATGCCTAGAAGAAAAATACCTCAGGAGGGTACCGGCTTTGATGAAGCTGGGGACCCCCTCCCCGAGCAAAATCGGGGAAATGATTCTCGGATTTTGCTCGGGCTGCCCGTCGTATCTGGGGCGGGCAAAGTATCGCCTTTTGTGTTTTATGAGGGCAAACGACGAGTCAACGCAGCGGCACCCCGACCCACTCTAAATGTGGACTTTTGCAACATCCGGGGACTTCATTCCAACTTGAACGCCGTCCATTATCATCTAGAGACGGCGCAGCCGGCCTTGTTGTTTCTGACGGAAACGCAGATATCTCAACCTAGCGACACAGCGTACCTGTCATACCCCGGGTATAAACTAGAACACCATTTTATACCACACGCCGGGGTATCTGTGTTCGTAAGGGAGGATATCTGCTACCGTCGCCTTCAGGTTTTTGAAGGTCGGGACCTGTCTATACTCTGGCTACGCTTGGACATGGACGACCATGTCAGAGTCTACGCGTGCCTCTACAGGTCCCATAGTGGTAATGCAGAAACGGATCAACTCTTGGGCCATGTTCAGGCGAAGATTGACGATCTGCTTTCACAGACTCCCTCCGCCGAAGTCGTAGTCCTAGGGGACTTTAATGCGCCGATGACTGACTTTGAATGACTTTAATGCCGATTGGCTAGGGTCACGTGCCACCGACTACGCGGGGAGATCTGTGTTTGACTTGGCTCTGGCAAATGGTCTGTCCCAGCTGGTAAAGACGCACACTCGTCTACCGGACGTGGACAGCCACACGCCCTCTTTGTTGGATCTTCTGCTGACTACACATCCAGAAAAGTACCAGATCACTGTCGAGGCTCCCTTAGGTTCCTCTGATCACTGTCTGGTACGGAGTGTAGTGCCCATTCAACGGTCGGCTCGCACAACACCTGCGACTCGACGCGTTTGGCACTACAAGTCAGCGGATTGGGATGGAATGCGGTCCTTTTTTGCATCCTACCCATGGGGGCCGATTTGTTTCCCTTCCGATGATCCTAGTGACTGCGCTGCGGCTGTAGCTGATGTGATACTACAGGGCATGGAACTATTTGTACCAAGCTCTGTGGTACCACTTGGTGGCAGATCGCGGCCTTGGTTTGATGCGTCTGTCAGGGCTGCAGCAGCTGGCAAACGGCAGGCCTATCAAGCTTGGGTCAATGCGTTAGTCACTAAGGATCCGAACTCTAGAGTTCTGAAGAGGAAATATAATCGTGCCTCCAGATTCTTCAAACGGCAAATCGCTAGAGCAAAGTTCAAGCATGTCGTCAAAATTGGGGATCAGCTGGCAAAGTACCCGCCTGGCACGCGCAAATTCTGGGCGCTTTCAAAGGCCACTCTGGGAAACTTTAGCCAGCCGTCCCTACCGCCGTTGTACATGGGGAATGACTCTCTGGCCCACACGGCAAAAGAGAAAGCCGATCTCTTGGGCACTCTTTTCGCCTCCAACTCGACTTTGGACGACCAGGGGAAGACACCGCCTATCATCCCGCGGTGTCAGAGCTCAATGCCGGAAATAGTTTTTCGGCAGAAAACTATTAGGCAGTCTCTATTATCCTTGGACGTTCATAAGTCGAGTGGGCCGGATGGCATTTCTCCATTGGTGCTACGAACGTGTGCCCCTGAGTTGACTCCAGTGCTAACGCGTCTATTTCGGTACTCCTACCTTAAAGGCGTAGTCCCGGTCACATGGAAACGTGCCCTTATCCATCCGATCCCTAAAAAAGGTGATAGCTCGGAACCAGCTAACTACAGACCTATCGCCATTACCTCTCTGCTCTCCAAAGTAATGGAGAGCATTATCAATAAACAGCTCCTAACCTACCTCGAGGATCACCAGTTGGTCAATGACCGGCCATATGGCTTTCGCCATGGTCGATCGGCTGGTGATCTTCTGTTGTATCTTACACACCGTTGGGCAGCTGTTATTGAAAGCAACGGAGAGGGTCTGGCAGTTAGTCTGGATATGGCGAAAGCCTTCGATCGTGTATGGCACAAGGGGCTTCTTTCGAAGCTACCTTCCTATGGGCTTCCCGAGAGTTTATGCAAGTGGAACACCAGCTTCCTCACTGGGCGGAGCATACAGGTCGTTCTCGACGGTTTTTGCTCGGACCCCAAGCCCGTGAACGCTGGTGTAACCCAAGGCTACGTGCTATCCCCAACTCTGTTCCCCCTGCACATCAATGATATGTTGGATATCTCCAACATACATTGTTATGCGGATGACAGTACTGGGGATGCGGTATATTCCGGCCGTGCAGGTCTCACTCGGGAAAACGTCGACGAGTGCCGAAAGAAACTTGTGTCTTCAATAAAGACCTCCCTGGGGATGGTCTCTGAGTGGGGTAAACTGAACCACGTTCAGTTCAATCCCCTAAAGACACAGGTTTGCGCGTTCACCACTAAGAAAACCCCATTTGTCGTATCACCGCTCTTCGAGAGCACTCCCCTCATTGCCTCGCCAAGTATCAGAATACTGGGTCTCGACATTTCGAGCGACTGTCAGTTTCGTGGTCATCTGGAGAGCAAGGCCAAGTTGGCCTCGATGAAATTGGGAGTGATCAATAGAGCGAGGCAGTACTTCAAACCTGGCCAAAGACTTGCGCTCTATAAGGTGCAGGTCCGGCCACACATGGAGTACTGTTCTCATCTCTGGTCCGGATCACCCCAATATCAGCTTCTACCATTTGACCGCGTACAACGGAGAGCCGTTCGAATTGTCGCGGACCCGGTGTTCTGCGAACGGCTGGAATCTTTGGCATTGCGTAGAGACGTGGCTTCTTTGTGCGTCTTCTACCGCATTTACAACGGGGAGTGTTCCGAAGAACTATTCGATCTGATGCCTGCTGCCGAATTTCATCACCGCACAGCGCGCCATCGCCTCCAATCATCACCACCATCCTTACCACCTGGATGCGTGGCGATCCTCCACTGTGCGGTTCTCAAGGACATTTTTTCCACGTACCACTCGAATGTGGAACGAACTCCCTTCGGCGGTATTTCCAGATCGGTACGACATGGGTACCTTCAAAAAAGGCGTTTATTCCTACCTACAAGACCGGCAACACTCTTGTAAATCCTCGGATGTTGCAAGAGTTCATGGGCGGCGGTGATCACGTCCATCCGTGACCCGCCAGCTCGTTTGCCCTCCTTTTACACAAAAAAAAAAAAAAAAAAAAATAGACCCCGGGTAAAGAGGCAGGTGAGACGAAGGCATTGATGTGGTTATCCGACTCCAATTTGATTATGCCGTGAAGAGATAAGTAATTGAGCTGAGTGTAAGCGAAGCTCTTAACCGTTTAAGAGACCTTTTTTTGTGTTTAGTTGTCTCCAGAATACGACATAATTAACTAAAAATTTTCTCATGTATGTTTGAGCCGAACGCGGATGTTATAGCGAAAACAGATTGAAAAAATGTTTAGCCATTCAAAAGTAATCAAGAAAAGAAGACAGGAGAGGGGCTCAGCTCAAAACCCGCCGCGCACAGTTGGCGGATCCTAGTAACTTATTTTAAATATTTTAAATTACTTAAAAAAGATTTGAAACCGACGCACTGCGTAAAAACTTGAACAATGAACAATAATATTGGTACACTAACTTTTAAAACCCGAATAATTATGACAGTTGTACGAAAGTTAGAAGAACAAAGAGAAACTGTATTCGTAAAAAGTTTTTTTTGCCTTTTAATAATCCTTTTTTATTTATGTGGGTTTTATTATATATATATATATTATATATATATATATAATAATAATAATAATAAATAATAAAACTCACATATATATATATATATATATATATATATATATATATGTGTGTGTATATATAATAATGTTTTTTGGTAACCTTCATTGTTATTAATTATCACAGCTATCTTTGCTATGTCCTCATGAATTTAATACATACATTAAACATACATACATTTATTATATAAATACTTTTACTGACTTCTACCGGAAATCGGGTATCTTAAATCTATTGATCGATTTACTGGCCGAGTCATTTGATGTGGGCAGGATTGGAAATTGCTCTTGCATTACGAGATGAATTGAAGTAAAATATAATTTTATTTGTAAATTTTTTGCTTAACGATTTTGGGAACAGTGACATAAATATGTAAGTGTAATAAATATCAACATCAAAAAATAATTAAAAAAAAACTACAAATCCGATGCAGTAGTTTGAGAATTAAAAAAGTATACGGAAAAGATTTAGTAATTTAAATGTTTTTACTCTTTGTCTCAATATTAATAAAATTATTTTATTCAATAGACCACTTTTTTACCCCTAAAGAATTATATACACAATTTAGAATTGCTTTGAAGATATTTCGATATTTTACTTTTAGTAATTATTATGTGACTGCAGCGTGAGTTGCTCTCGAACTGATATCTTCATACAATGTCTGATATTAATGATATAAAACACAAACATGTAAACATATGCATAATAACTTTGTTAGCCTTTTAAAAAAATATATTTTTTTATTTATTATCACAATATATTTTACGAATTAGAAAATATTTTAAAGATCATAAAGAAACAATAGCTTTTTAACTTTAAAAAAAATATTAACAAGTACTCAATATGGAAAAAGTTATATTTAAATTGTTTATAAGCACAAACGTAGTAATTAGTGTTAAGAGACTAGGTTAACAACCTGAGTGGTACATTCCATAATATTAAATTACGTTATATCGGGTGGGCCAAGAATTCGTTAACATTTAAATGTAACTTACCACGCAAACTATTGCTGCGCGGGGCGCGGGCGCGGGCGGGGCAATAGCTCGCTTCTTGGAAATTTAGTCGCAATGGATCGCTACACGGGGCCACAACGCGCTTACTGTGTGAAACAGTTTTATTTAAACAACTTTTCGCTCATTACTGTGAGACGCTTATTTCGCGTTGAATATGGTTTACACGACTTAAGTCAGTGTCCAAGTGCTCCTGTAATAAAGAAAGGGATGAAGAAGTTCGAAGAGACGGGATCTACACTAAATGTGAAACAAACCGGCGGCCCGCGGACTTCTCGAAGCGAAGAGAACGTGCAGCAAGTTTCCGCTTCTGTTCGACGTGATCCAGATTTATCGACGCGCAAACGGTCGGCTGAATTAGGATTATCCCGCACATCATTACGCCGTATTTTGAAATTAGATTTCAAATTACATCCATATAAGATCCAGATAGTGCAAGAACTAAACCCTAATGATTTAAATTTGCGTAAGTCATATGCCGAAACAATGTTAACTCGATTCGTTAATTTTGACAACATCTTATTCTCTGACGAAGCCCATTTCCACCTAAATGGCATGTCCATTTAGGTGGTAAACAAACAGAATTGCAGGTATTGGAGCAGCGAAAATCCCAAAGCTAAACATGAAAGGCCACTTCACTCTCCTAAGTTAACTGTATGGGCTGCAAGTTCAGCAAAAGGAATCATCGGACCTTACTTTTTTGAAGATTCTCGAGGCCGTTCAGGTACTGTTAATTCTGCGAGTATGTGAAAATGTTACGGGAGTTTTTAGCACCGATGCTATTGGAATTTGCTGGCTATAATCGTAACACATGGTTTCAACAAGATGGAGCCACGTGTCACACATCGAACGAGTCCTTGCCGGTGGTCAAAGAAATGTTTCCGGAAAAGCTGATTTCCAGACGAGGTGACATCCCATGGCCGCCCAGAAGTCCAGATCTATCCCCAGCAGACTTCTTTTTATGGGGTTATTTAAAGAGTCGTGTCTACATTGATAAACCGAATACACTTCGTCAACTTAAAGAAAAAAATCATCGAAGAGATGTCGGCGATCTCGCGGTCTCTTTGCAGAAGAGTATTCGAAAACTTCAGGACTCGCTTAGATGAGTGCAAAAACCGAAACGGTGGTCATTTAGACGAAATAATTTTTAAAAAATAAATTACAACTAATTAGCTTTCTCGTAAATAAACTATTTCTAAAATATCTTAAATGGTTTTTTTTATAGGATTTTTTCAAATGTTAATTAATTCATGGCCCACCCTATGAACAAAAACACATTTTAATTACTTCACAATAATTCACTTCACATCTACTTTTTTGTGAAATAAGTTATTTTCTTTCAGATACATTACTGAAAGTTATAAATAAAAGTTTCACTGTAAATTACAAAACATTAGAATAATGAGAATGTACAAAAGTATAAAAATATAAATATAAAATAGTATAGAAATATAAATATGAATTAATTTATTATCAGAACAGATATTCGAATTAGGATTCACATAATTAAAATAACTTTCATCAAATCAGATAATATTATTGTCCCCGTAATATATAAAATCCGTATTCGTTTATTCATTTTATCAAATTCTTAATAAGATGTTCTAATAAAAAGGATCTTGAAAGAAAAAAATGAAGCCAATTGAATGAAAATTCTGTGACAGCAAAAGGAATTTACTGAGAAATAGATAACAAAAAAACCTTCTGGATCTTAGTGATAATTAACCCATAATTAATTCAGATTCCATAATAATACTTATAAAGCATTGTATTTGAGTTCACTTTATTCAATCTTGATGTTAAACGTTTATAAAGATATAGTAGGAAATTAGATAGTTGTACAAAGATAAGATAACTAAAAATGAGAAAAGAAAATAGGAAACATCAAATATAATAAAAAAACATGCTATTAAATATTACTTTGAGCCATTTCCTTGATAGTTGAATAATCTTCTGTTATTCTCTGAAATCAGTCACTCAAATGCAAAGCGATAGTCTTTAATTGCGAAAAGTGGTTGCTAAGTGTAGTAGTTAATATAGTAGTGTAATTTATCGACATCTGTTCTATTTTTATTGCATATGTCTTTATATAAATCTCATTCACGCGATGTGATATGTAATAAATATTGTAAATGTATAAATACAGAAGAAAAATATATTTACCCTCGTGAAAAGAGAGCACCGATACGATAAGTAGTTTTCCGTTGCGAATCTCGAACCGTGTAATGCAAGTACATTTAAGAGATGGAAGAAAGAAATATAAAGTATATAACGTTAAATAACTTCTTCATTTCTCTATTTGAATTTAATATTTCCATCTCTGAACATAAAACAGAAAGAATATGACAGAAGCAGTGTAGAGTAATTTAACTAAATAGCATTTGAATATCTTTTTAGATATTTAAATCCTATTTAGTTTGTACATTTCTTGTGAATGCATTTAATTTAAATTGAAATTATTATTTTAGTTTTGATATCCTTTCAGAGCCGTGGTGAAAATGAGTTTTTCCGTTTTAAATCCCTGAAGATCACAGTTCTTGTGATATTATTGAATATTCATGACACATTAATGTGTTCTAAATGAATCACATTTCTGTTCAGTCCTTACTTTCCTTGAGAGTAAAATTATATTAATATCATATTTTGTTCATAAAAGCTAAGCACCCCTTTGTACCTATTTCGTAAACTGGAGACATTGTATCTGAATATCTCTTTTCTACAAAACATTATTCGCGTTCAGAGAATAATCTTTTGTAGCGAGAACTCAAAATACTGAATTCCAGTTAAGAAGATATGACTCGAGAATCGTTTCATTTGGAAATGCATTTTTCGAATATAACTTTAAAATCGTTTATTATATTTAAATTACATTTTAATATTTTATTGATTCATATAGAAGTAGATGAACACAATTTTACAAAATATTTTTTGGTTTATATTTATTGTATAATATATTTTGGTTTATAGTTATGTTTGGTTTTTATAGTAGTAAGTTTTTGAAATGTCTGCTATTTGTATTTGCTAACATTCAATTAAATATTATAGTAAGAGCTACTTCATATTTGTTTTTCACAACCTACCTTATTACTTATTTATTAGTACAGACTCTTTTGAAAGTCATCGTAAACCTTGAAATAAATAATTCTATAATCCTTGGAAAGGGCTAACATTTAATTTCCACCTTTTTTATCTTTTCTTTTTAACTTTATTAATGATTTATGATCAGTCGACCGTCATATAAACTGTAAATTGCAACTTATAATAATTATTACATGTTTGTTCACAACAGTTTAACAATATTTATTTATATGCTTAATCTTTGTTCTTTTTGATAATGTATTAAACAGCGTTTGTATAGTAAAACAACATGCTCAATTGGATTCTTTATGGATCTACTTTTCACACATCCCAGAACAATATTTATTTTAACAAGCGTCATAACGTACTCCCAATTACAAATATAAGGTTGTATTTTCTTTGCGATTGGACAAATAGGTTCATATCATACTGACATTTATTTTTGTTTTTTAACACATTTCTCGTAGGTAATAAATATTCCAATGTAGTATGTTTAAATATGTGAAGAATATTCATAATTACATAGTAAAAAAATATTACAAGCAAATATTCTAAGTTTCGCACAGTCTTTGTCTGGTTCTCTGGCTCAACGATATGTCTCGATTATCTATTATAAAGTAATAGATCTCTTTAATAGAATAAAACTATAGCCCAAACTATAACAATTCCTCTTGCAGTAGAGTTTAAGAAAAACAATAATTTAATTAAATTAGAGATTGGAATAAGCTTTTACATATCTGCATATGAATATTAAAATTGGATTGACACCCACCAGTATACAAAGAGTGATATTGTGAATTTATATTTAAACAACCTTAGTAAAAGTTATTTTCATAAATTTTATTTTATTTAATATATAACTTTAAAATAACATTGGAAGCTTGTCCTTTATAACTATACATTATTAGACCACAGTTGCATCCAGTTATTTGTAAACCATAAAGGAATACAAGTGCCACGTAGTCTATAATTTACATTGCTTCTCGTTTCATAAAAGCTTAGACCAGTATTCAGAATGTACAGTATACTTTTCATTAAAAACGCTTGTTAGGATTTGATTTTGTAATATGTTACTTCTATGATGCAGTTTATCAAAAGAAATTGTAATAATAATAGTAAGGAAAAATAATACGGATCTAGAAATATTTTATTATTTTAATTCTATCTAATATTTTTTTTTGTGTTTGCTAACCATCGCTAACTAAAAAAAACGATTCATATACGTATGTAGGTTCGTTTGTAACCCCTGCTCGTGACAATTACATTACAATATAGTCATGTTACCTTAAGTCTCGAGGGAGACTTCGCGATTTCTGAAATAAAACAATATAATTTTATATTGAGATGAAGCCTATTGCTAAACTGCATTAATTACTTATTGCTCCAAGGATAGCGATCTTGACCGATATAAATGAGATTATTTTTTGTGTGATCTCAGTCTTCTTCTGGGTATGTCTGTCTTTTAATTCTGTTTGTAAGATTACGCATAATTCAGTGATCATTTTCATAGCGCAACCGTAGTAATAATTTTAAAGTAGTGGGCAATGGTTCTACTTTATATCGGGTGGGCCAAGAATTCGTTAACATTTAAATGTAACTTACCACGCAAACTATTGCCGCGCGGGGCGCGGGCACGTACGGAGGCAATAGCTCGCTTCTTGGAAATTTAGTCGCAATGGATTGCTTTACGGGGCCACAACGCGCTTACTGTGTGAAACAGTTTTATTTAAACAACTTTTCGCTCATTACTGTGAGACGCTTATTTCGCGTTGAATATGGTTTACACGACTTAAGTCAGTGTCCAAGTGCTCCTTTAATAAAGAAATGGGTGAAGAAGTTCGAAGAGACGGGATCTACACTAAATGTGAAACAAACCGGCGGCCCGCGGACTTCTCGAAGCGAAGAGAACGTGCAGCAAGTTTCCGCTTCTGTTCGACGTGATCCAGATTTATCGACGCGCAAACGTTCGGCTGAATTAGGATTATCCCGCACATCATTACGCCGTATTTTGAAATTAGATTTGAAATTACATCCATATAAGATTCAGATAGTGCAAGAACTAAACCCTAATGATTTAAATTTGCGTAAGTCATATGCCGAAACAATGTTAACTCGGTTCAGTAATTTTGATAAAATCTTATTCTCTGAAGAAGCCCATTTCCACCTAAAATGACATGTAAACAAACAGATTTGCAGGTATTGGAGCAGCGAAAATCCCAAAGCTAAACATGAAAGACCACTTCAATCTCCTAAGGTAACTGTATGGGCTGCAATTTCAGCAAAAGGAATCATCGGACCTTACTTTTTTGAAGATTCTCGAGGCCGTTCAGTTACTGTTAATTCTGCCGAGTATGTGAAAATGTTACGGGAGTTTTTAGCACCGATGCTACTGGAATTTGCTGGCTATAATCGTAACACATGGTTTCAACAAGATGGAGCCACGTGTCACACATCGAACGAGTCCTTGCCGGTGGTCAAAGAAATGTTTCCGGAAAAGCTGATTTCCAGACGAGGTGACATCCCATGGCCGCCCAGAAGTCCAGATCTATACCCCAGCAGACTTCTTTTTTATGGGGTTATTTAAAGAGTCGTGTCTACATTGATAAACCGAATACACTCCGTCAACTTAAAGAAAAAATCATCGAAGAGATGTTGGCGATCTCGCGGTCTCTTTGCAGAAGAGTATTCGAAAACTTCAGGATTCGCTTAGATGAGTGCAAAAACCGAAACGGTGGTCATTTAGACGAAATAATTTAAAAAAAATAAATTACAACTAATTAGCTTTCTCGTAAATAAACTATTTCTAAAATATGTTAAATGGTTTTTTTTATACGATTTTTTCAAATGTTAACTAATTCATGGCCCACCCTGTACAATATAGATCAATTATTACATTTGAAACATTAGAAAATATAAAAAATATGGAAGCATGTTAACATTAATATATTTTAATTTAAGGAATATACTCGACTGATTTAAAATCCATTTGAGATTCTCATTCATGAGCTAACACCATGGCGGACTGGCGGCAGTTTACGCCGCAAAATCCGATGTAATAACCGAGTAAGAGCCGGTTAAATATATAATAATATTAATTGATTATGGAAGTTAAAATATATAATGTAACAAGTTTATAACTAACATTAGGAATATTATTATTAAGATTTTTAAAATTTATTCAATTACCTAATTAAAGAATTTATATTTAAATTAAATGCCTCTTCTTTAACGCTAATTTCGTTTTAATATTAAAATGATATTGTTGTGTTTTGGATTGAAATGAGATATTAAAGTAAGTTAAAGAATGCTTTAAGGAAAGGGAATAGAATTTAAGAGGTATTTAGACTTCTCGGACTTTTAATTTAGTATAGAACTTTAAACTTGCTTTATGTAGAAAATCTCCTGTAGTTTATTCTAGGACAAAATTAGAAATAGGAATAATCTAACATTTTCACTTACACTTAGAAGTAGACGGTAATTACTGATTATTATTAATATCATAATCCCATTTCTCACTGATCTTATTTATTATTTAGTATTTCGAAGTCTTATAAAAATTTTAGTATGTTAGTAAACTTTAAACGACAAACAATAAAAAATACCTCTGTTCAATTATATATTTAATATCTTATAAAAGTTTTGATGATTACCGTGACTTTATAATAAACTCCAAACTGCAATGTGAGAATTTTCGTGTGTATGAAATGAATTATCTCTTTACACTCATTAGTAACATTAAGAAGCAGAATTATGATATTTTGAACAAGAAATAATGTTAAATCTATACTCAACCGCTGTACAATTAAATAGTATGATATTTACGAGATGTACCTAAATATTCTCAAACTTTAAGTCTTATTTGTTTTGACTTAATTTTTTATAAAATCATAAAATTTAAAGCACACGTTATATTACATTTCAATTCAAAATTATAAACTTTTGCCTCGAGTGACCTTCGAAAACACAGTTTCAATGTTACTGGAGGAAGGTCACGTAAAAAGCATGAGGACCCCCCCGAGGGCATGTATGAAGAGGTTGATGTCTGTGGCCGAGGCGAAAGAGGTATGCAGAGACCGTAGCGTTTGGCGCTCCGTCGTCTCTAACTACCCCGCAAGGGATATGGCGTGAAGCTAAATAAATAAATAAAATTTTTATCCACTTAAAATGAGGTGAAAATGGTTTGTTACTATTATAATCATAATGTTATGTTATGTATTAATTGAATTACATTACAACTTTACAGACTCTACACCCTTCATTAAGAAACCAGCTAATAACTTCATAAAGAGTAGCTTTCAGTACTAATAAGCAAATACCATTTTATTTTATTTTTTTAATATTTTAATACCATATTATAAGTCAAAACGTGATAGTCCAATAAATACGTTATTCTATGATATCCTTTATTTTATAAGAAAAATAAATACTACGAAAATTCAAATAAAAAAGTATAAATGGTAGCTTTATTCACAAGAGGTATATGTGTGGGTGGAAAATATTAATATATATATATGATGAATTATTATTTTATATTATATCTTCATTCATGAATTACTGTGACATTGGATGATACGCAAGAGCGCTGCCGGTCTTAGAGATGGGAGTATATGCAGTTTTTGAAAGTACCCATATCGTATCGATCCGAAAATACCGACGAAGAGAGTTAGTTCGTTCTACATCTTAGTGGTACGTGAAAGAAAGGTCCTTGAAAACCGCACAGGAAAAGATCGTCACGCATCTAGGTTGTGCGGATGGTATTGGAGGCAATGACATGTTGTGCGGTGATGAAATTCGGCGGTAGGCATCAGATCGAATAGCTCTTCGGAACTCTCCCTGTTGCAAAATCGGTAGAATTCGCACAGAAAAGCCGCGTCTCCACGCAATACCAAAGAGTCTAGTGGTTTGCAGAGCACCGGGTCTCCAATATTCTAGACAGCTCCCCATTGTACACGCTTAAACGGTAAAAGCTGATATTAGGGTGATGACTGGACCGGATCAGAGATGAGAACAGTATTCGATGTGTTGCCGAACTTGTACCTAAAAGAGCTCAAGTCTTTGGCCAGGCTTGAAACCTACCTCGTTCTATTGATCAATCCCAATTTCATCGAGGCTAACTTGGCCTTGCTTTCCAGATGAAACAAAACTGACAAGCGCTTGAAATATCGAGGCCCAGCATACTAATACTTGGCGAAGCATTGAGAGGAGTGCACTCGAATAGCGGTAATACGACAAATGGGTTTCTTTTGTTAGTGGTAAATGCGAAAACTTGTAAATCTTTACTTTAATTAATTTATTTTGTTGCAGAAAAGGAAAAAAGCACACAATTCATATAAACACAGTTTTGCCAAATAACGACAAAACAACTCTAAAACTTTTCGCTTTGTCCTAACTTCTCTAGGATCTAATTAACACTTGCTGTACTACTTGCTGTAACTGTAACTGAAAATCAAATGCATTGCGCCGCCAGATACCTGTCTGGAAAATTTACATCTACATTATGATATACATTTTTTAAGCAATGTTTTTAAAACGAAACTAAATTTAAGTATTAAACTGTTTTTCATCTGTGACCCGTCAGCTCGTTTGCTCTCCTCTTCCGTAAAAAAAAAACTAATTAATACTGGTACTTAGGTATAAAATATTTGTTATCTGGACAACATTTTGAGTATTTCAGATATTTAAAATTTTTACTGTTGAAAATTCTATACATAAAATGAACTGAAAAATTTGTTACTCTATATCTATAGAATATTTGTTATTTACCTTATGTAGTATTGTGCAATTAATAATATTGAGTGTAATTGAATATTCTAACCCAGTACAATGAATGAATAGATAAACATATAAATGAAACTCTTTCATTGATTTAATTAGCTGATATTTAGTACATTTTTAAATTTTACAATGTAGCCAGTATACGCTAGTTAAATCTCCTTACTCTATTTAAATGTACTATTTTGAATATTTTTCGCTTAAATTTTTCTGTCAATACATATCATACAAATCTCATTATGTTCAAAGAATGAATGTATTTGACAAAATTTGATATATTCATGTACGAGTATATGAATTATAAGTTATTGCTATTAAGAAAATAAGAGTTGAGATGCGTCTGTCGGTGAGTAATATTATTATGGACGATATATTTCACAATCAAACTCGTCGTTCAGTGAAATCATGTTGTTCCCAAATTACATCGAAGAAAAAAATAATCAATTTTAGAAAACTTTTAATAGGTTTACTAGTCGTATTAGAATAAGCGAAACCTTATAACTACGTTCAATACTAGTGCAAAATCTCGATTGTAAGGTGTTTGTGTTTTGCTTTATATAGAAGTTATATCTATTAAAGATAATTTTAAATTCTATTAAAGATAATTGTAATTTGAATAAAGTTGCAGTATCTAAATCTATGAAGCTGGTTAAAGCTTAAAAATAATGTCATCTTCTTTTTATGCAAGGTTTGTATTATATGTTTAGAATCATTTTTATATACAGGATCATATTTCAATTTGGGGGAATGAATTAAAAGAGAAAATAATAAATAGTAATACAACCTGTCGAGTATTATATATCGGAATGTTGAGTTACGAAAGGAATATATGATAGGCATGCATGCTGCATCAGGACTGTTGTTACAAGGTAAACCGAATAAGGTAAAGACATCCTATAAGGGCCCGACCCTTTTTGGAAATCCTTATTAATCAATTTTGGGACGTGTATCCTTATTAATCAATTATAAGACATTATCATATTTGTATTTACAGACAAAATATTATACAAAAATATGCACTAATTTCCGGTTACTTGTAACAGGAGTAATTTAAAAGTACGTCTCTGATTTTATGAGGGTTCTCATTTGAACTGTAAGATTTCAGACATTGTATATCAGAAAAATCATATCTAAAGGAAGCAATGTCTTTAAATAACTTTTACCTTCGCAGCTTTTGAAGGTTAAAACAGAAATTCATAAAAATTTTAGGAGTAGCCTTATTAAAGTTAACCCTATTATAGCTAATCTGTTTTCTAGTTTTAAATGAAACAAATTATAGTTTTGTTCAAATTTTTATTACGTTTAACATGGAGATTAATATTAGGCTTTTACTTCAAGATCTAATAAAGTATACGCTTGTTCTCAGATATTGTGTTCGCGAAAGGGATATCAATATGACGATCGTATTATTTTTTATTGTAAATAAATTCCAACTTAATTGATAATAATCTGGGTAAACTAATCTATAATTATGTCGCTTTAAATCATATATTACCATAGAATATTAAATTAATAATATAATTATTCCATCGATAAAATACAAAAAAGAATAAAGTGTTGAAGCATGAGAATAATCATCTTATAATGAAGTAATATGTAAGATTTCTTTCTTGACCTTGACATATTTGATCAGAAAATAGCATTGACATTTATTAAACTTTTCAGACATTTTTGTGGATTTGTGTTTACAATTAATTATATTAGAATTTATATTTAAAGTATTTCGATTTTTCAGTTCTTCATATGTTCGGTCTCAGAGCACGAAATCTTAAATCTTTAATTTCTATATGTCACAGGACACGTTAAGCACTAAAACCGGAAACTATGATGTGCTGTTACCTAAACTTGACTGTAGTAACCTTGATGAGGTAAACATTTGCCCTCATTAAAAGTTATGTTGATTATAAATTACGAAATATCCTCGTATAACTATAAATGACTTATGAACTAGAATTATGAACTTCTAGTAAAAATATTTTAGAACTTATATTCAAGTTTCTATAATTTTTTTTTTTAACTAAACTATCAGAAGTTATTATTACTTATAATTTGCATAAACTGAATATCTATATTGTTATTAATGCTTGGGATAGGATTAGTACATTGTTCAATTTCATATACCCAAGAGATAATTTTCTATCTGCTATTTAAATAAACAAAATATATTACATTAATATGCTAACATCTATTAACATCTAAGGGCACTAAAATTTTAATATCGGATTTATAATAAATAATACTAATGACGATTGACCAATAAAATATTGAAATATTAATAAAAAAAACATTTCCGTTATCAGTAGGAGAAAAAGTGAATTTAATACAAATCATTGATTTCATTAAACTGATGCTTATTAAACTCTCATATATATATGCAAAAGCCTTGAAATGAAGGAAATATGAAGTCACGTGGCAGAGAAATATTACTTGCAAATTCATTGTGTCGCCGTCATTATGGAATTGCGAAGCAGTCTCGAGCAATAAATACTTTTACAATATTTGTTACTTACAGTATTGATTTGTTCTTTACAATGCCTTTATTAGATTTCTTATAAGGAAAGGGGATAAAGAGCTCAAACTAATAACTGAAGCAGCAAACATATCGTTAGCGATTTCTGGTCATGGTCAATAATTCCGGAAAGATAATTGGAAACTATGCGACGAAACTACCGGATAGTTTCTATTGACAGGTAAAATAACAAACATCCCTTAAATATTTATCTTTTATAACTAGGGGCGCCAACAAACCCTCAATTTCGACTCGCTGCACTCGCGAAATCTCGGGTGCCGTTTGCATATTGAGCGAAGCGAGCCCAGTGTATTCACTCATCGTTTCCCATTGACTTCAATGGAATATCAGTTTTTTGACATGATATTAAAAAAAAATATTTTTTTTTGTTTTTTTTTTTTCAAATTTTTTTTTTAAACCATCACTTAATGTGTGTCTTTTTGTTTGCAAAGTTTCATAATTTTCCGTGAAGTAGTTTTTGAGCCAATTCGTGACAAAGAATGCAAAAAGTCTCCAGTAAAACGCTCCGCTCACTTCGTTCGCTTCGCTCAATTATATTAATAATTGATCTCATAGTTTCACGGACGAACTTTGTTCATTCTGTATTGTTTTCACTTTTCTCGGATGGATGTATGGATGTCTGAGGACAGGAAAAAAAATTATTACTGTCGAGAGATGGCCTCTATTTTTAATATACTGATTTAGTTTATTTTTATATATAATTAAATTACTATTTTGTATTATTATTATTACTTTTTTGTAATTTTTAGTAATTATAAATAAACATGTATTTAACATTTTCTTTTCTTCAATAAATAATAATCATTTTACTTAAAAATCAATTGTTTTGGGTAGACCTCGAAGAATTCGGTCTGCCCATTCATTTGTCCCCTACTTTCGAATTTTGGAAAAATTTCTTCACAGGAGGTCTTCTTATGACCGCCTGAGTCCGAAATGACCATTGGTCAAAAAGTTTATATATATATATATATATATATATATATATATATATATATATGCGTGCGTGCGTCCAGATTCGACTTTTGTCAGCACGATAGCGGCCGCAGTTTCGCTCGGATCGCTTTCAAACTTTGCACAAAAATCAACCATCCAAAAATTAAGGTCAAGTTCGTTAACCAGAGAAATCCGGTCACAGAGGGCGCTAGGGCCTCACTTTTTCTGATTCCAGTTTTTCGACCATAACTTTGTCCCTATACAAAGGAGATCAATCGCGTTCATATTATATGATGTCTTTGATAAATACCTATAACTAATGTAGATAAACCGAAAACCTAACTTCAATAACTTAGGGGTGGGGGTAAAAAAACCGAAAATTTTTGGAAAAAAAATCATAACTTTTTTGTGGTAAACATTCTTGCATCGCAAGTATTTTTAATAGAAAGGTTATTTTTTACTCTAAATTTAGGTACCAAAAGTTTTTCCGTAAAAGGTACCGTTTCCGAGAAAAAAAATTAAAACCACTATTAGCTTGTAAATTTTAGGTAGGTAAAACCACGGCAACTTTTTTCTGGTAAACATTCCCTCCTCGCAAATATTTTTAATAGAAAGGTTATTTTTTACTCTAAATTTAAGTACCAAAAGTATTTCCAAAAAAGATACCTTTTCCGAGAAAAAAAATTAAAACCGCTTTTTGCTTGAAAATTTTTGATGTAAACAACGGCATCATGTATTATTCTTAGGTAGTGAGTTATATCTTAAACGAGTTACACACGAGGTCTACCCACGCGTGTCCCCCTGCGGGCACGGATTTTTTTTATTAACATTTATAATTTCGGCTAAATTCGTTCAGGAAATATCCTGGGTATTTGCATCTTCACTGGTTACTTAATTAAATCATGTGACCGACATAACTGTTCATTTCATAAGATGAATAACAGCCGTATTTCGGCTGTTCGATTCATTCGTTCATATATCGATTTGTTATCACAATGGTTTTGTTAAATGAAATTTAAAAAGAATTAGAATATACTAAATGCTTTGCGTCGGAATGATTTTTTGATTTATTAGTCCTCTTTAATGTAAATTGGGCTGAAGGCTTCAAATACCGCGGTGATTAGTTTGAGTTTGCGCTCACAATCGAAGCTTAAAACCTATTTGAATAGAAATTACAAATTAGGAAAATAACCTCTTTCACGCCATTTCTCAAATTATACCGGAATGTCTCTAATAGTATATTTTAAAATTTTTGAGCTTGAAGACAAAATTAATAACCTCCTCTTGTTCATTAACAGCGTAGTTTGGTAATTACAATATATGTAATTACATACTTATGTTTTTAGATAACTTTTAAGGGTGTACTACCAATGAGAGATGCCATGTGTGTTTATGATTGCATCTGGTTATAATTATTTTTTGAAATTTTGTAAATTACTATAGATATTACTTACAATAAATTTAAGGTACACATAGCCTAATACCGTAACAAATGTTGTTCTTTTCTAGATAAATAAAGAGAAATACAGATTGTTCTATAAGTTTAATTTAACATATATATGTATATATATATATATTTATAAATAAACGCAGGACAGACAAGAAACATAACATATAAGATCGTAACACAGTCGTTACTCTTTAGCTAGGAACAATACTTTTATGGAAACATTAAAGAAACAGGATCATAGGACGTAGGGTATCAAAATCTCTGTTATTATTCTTTTGTTCACAAATAATCGTATTAAATTTTGCTTTGTACTTCCGACTCTCTTTGATTATGTTTACTTATTGATAAGCTCACCGGCTTTATTCGTGCTTATCTCTACCCCAGTCGTGAGGGCAGAATATATTATATATATTATGGTATAAATTTTCAAAGGATGTTTATATAGGATTTCATAACTACTTGTTGTATACGTACTATAAAATATAATACCTATTATCTTAACCATTGGTTAATTAACAAAACTTTATCGTCACTACATATTGGTAGTTCGACATTGAAGTGTTTTTATTACGTCACAACGTTTCATACTTTATTAAGTTGGTAAGTTATTTTTCCCCTAAGAGGATTATGTCTCATAATGAGCTTTGATTATTCTTTTTTATATAGTATGCAACAGTAAAAAAACTAAAACTGTATAAAATATAATGTTGGATTAGATTATATTTTTAACACCTTTTTATTGAATATACTATATTTTATAAAATATAAAAATCTAAGATAAATGCTGAGTACGGGTGTGTCTGAGTGAGATAATCGGTTTAATATACTGATTTCCAATTGAATAACCAAATTTGATCCTTTCAAGCAAAGTTTTTAGTAGTTTTTCAAGTACTCATATTAATCTATGGATATTTTAATGAAATAATAATGATTGCTCTCTCAAAACTAAAAAATAAGTATTTCTAAATTCTGTTACACATATTACTTATCAAAGTAACAAAGAATAAAATACACAAACGGTTAGACAACTTTAGTTCTAGGACCCTTAAACTTTTGTATGAAAATAAATTTCATTTCACAAAGGTAAGTGACCAATATCTCTTTTTTTTCTTGTAGCAATTATCACATGCGTTTTTCATTCTGATGTTAACCTATCCAACAGTGATAAATATCTATACTTGTATCGTTTAATCAGTTGAAGTTAGAAATTAAAAAACAAGCTGTAAAAAGCGACTTTTAAAAATTTTACAAACAATGAACTTTGTTTAGCCGGGTCTGTACAATTAATAGTACTACCTGTCCATAATTCGATTAGTTGTTTATATTTAGGAATTATGCTCTAGCGTTATGCTCGTGAACGGGTGCTGCTTGCGGTCACTGGTTGTGTAGCTGGTCGATTTTTCTTTTTCTTTTTATTTTTTTCTTTTTTCTTTTTTTTTTAGTATTATTATTATTATTTCTTTTTTTTACTATTATTTATTATTCTTTTTTAATTTCGTTGCCTGAAATCTTTAGGCTTCATTTATTGCGACGGTTTTAGTTGTTCAAAAATAGCTTTTAAGATTGACGTTTGTGAAACAGTGATCACAATATAAAAAATATATCCGGCTGAGATTGTTGTGTGGTTCTTCTCAGACTAGGACGCTTTTGGAACCCTCAAAGCTTTAACATTGAGTTGGAAAGTGCTTTTACAGCAGGGCTTATTACGATAAATCTGGTATCGATATAAGCCCTCCTGACACTTCCTTTTTGACGTACACAAGTGGTCACTGGTAATGATTCAAAGTGGAAAAGATATAAATAAATAAATAATATTAAAATATGCTTCTGCTAGCATTTAATAAATTTATACATGCTAATGTATTCATGAAAGATTCCCTTAAACAATTCAACGTAACAACATAACACAATATAACATCAAGTCCAGTGCCAAGTAGTTTAACATTGTTTCAGTGACAACCCTCCAACGTCGTTTGACGATGATACTTAAGTTACAGTTTAGATTGTTTAACAGTTTACATTTTGTATCATAAGTCATAATTTCCTTTGTTTTAGACATTATTAAAGTGCATATCTGGTCAAGGTTTACTTTTACATTAATAAGTTATAAAACATTTATTGAGGATAGTAATGAGCTACCATTACTTCATTCATATTGAATTTCTAAAACTACTTTTATAGTGGAAATGAAATCATATTACTTATAATTATTATAAAGAAGTAGATTTAAAATAAAGATTTTGACAAACAATTCATACTTTCCCCCTGTTTTTAAATGCAACCACCACCTATGGATATCTGCAAATATTCAATATGAAAATGTCTTACCCAACAATCTTTATCCTTTGGTTATTACATATTTATAATCAGAGCTTATCATATTAACTATAAATCTTTTATATAGTCCTATACATGAAAGTCGACATCGAACAATATTTTCTGCCTAAGCATACACACATTGAAATTTTATTTACAATGGGTTGAAAGCGAAAGTTGAAAGTTGGTATAGAGAGCAAAGCAGTCAAACTGCAAGTCATATTTTTACTGAGATCTTAATTTCTGTTTTCTGAATAATTATCTTTGTGGGAATTCGATAATTTTCTAACAAAAAGTAATTTATTATTCACGAAATATCTGAATTACTGAATTTAAATATTGTATGATATTTTAAAATTTACTAAAGTATTTTTTGACACATTCCATTCTCGTATTTTAATTATTTGTTAGCTACATTGTATTTTCTGTAATGAAAGTTTTACCCTCAAAATTATTATACTATTAATATTTTACTACTAATAATGTATATAAAACTTTGTAAATATATTGATATTGAAAATATACTCCTCGAAAATTAATAAATTATTTAAAACAGTTTATTATATTTTTTTTAATATCGAAATTTTCACAACACTAATAAATAATATTTGAACATTTAATTCTAATAAAGTTATGTGATTCAGGCGTGATCCGTGTCACAATTAGATGTGCGACTAGGGATGAAACAATACCACTACAGTATAAATACTTACTCGTATCGATCGTTTTTCTTTCTAAATTTAGATTGAAAAAAATGAATATCGATTATATCAACAAATATTGTCATTATACACTGATAGGAGAATAATCGTTTTTGGAAAATTTATGAAAAAGGTTAGTTTTTGTTGTGCTCCCCAAAATATAATACTCCGATTACAGTCAGAGCTCGGCAGAGGTTACAATTACCAAAGGCGGAACGAAATGATAACAAATTGATAGTTAAGTGGCAATGACTTTTATATGGTAAAAAGGCAAAGAATCTTAGAGTGAACAAAACGTTTAAAATGCGATAAGATACAGGTAGATAGATATCAGTCAAAAGCAATTAACTCGTATATAGTAGTTAGTTTCAAAACATTGATATAAATATAGGTATCGGAAGGTAAGTATTGACTAAGTACTTTTATTTACTCGTATCATTTCATCCCTATTTGCAACCTCGGGCTGCCACATCTAAATGTCTTGAATTCTATATTCAAGCTCTTTTATATGCCGTCCTCTCTGCATACAACCTGATTCACTGAATGGCCTGACGTCAGTTATGTACTCTTATATCTTGTACCTGAAAAACATCTAAAGGGACGTCATTGTCTACTGACAATGACGTCCCTTTAGATGTTTTTCCCTTTAGATGTTTTCCCTTTAGATGTTTTTAATTAAAAAGAAAGTAAACTACTGTTTACTTTCTTTTTAATTATTCCCATATAATCTATAATACCCAAATAATATATATTTATGAATTTGCGGAGTCAGTTTAGCTGACTTTTTCCGCAATGAAGAGATCCACAGAATGGCATGTACTAGCTAAAATGTCGCAGTGAGAATGAAGAAGAACGTGCTCAGTTGGTTTGGGCACGTCGAACGAATGAGTGATGAAAGAATGGTAAAAAATAATTATAAAGGAAAAGTGAGCGGTAAGAGAGACAGGGGGAGGCCTCGAGTGACCTTCGAAAACACAGTATCTATGATACTGGAGGAAGGTCACGTAAAAAGCATGAGGACCCTCCGGAGGGCATGTATGAAGAGGTTAATGTCTGTGGTCGTGGCGAAAGAGGTATGCAGGGACCGTAGCGTTTGGCGCTCCGTCGTCTCTGGCTACCCCGCAAGGGATATGCCGTGAAGGTAAGTAAGTAAGTAAGTATTTACTTATTTTGTGGTGCCTTATGTTTATGACAATTTCAAATCAATCCACTAACAAGAAGCCATCAGGGTGAATAGGAACATTTCGACGAGAATAATTATATCTATGTTGAGCGAAGGCTGTTCTGATCGAACTTCATGTGAACACGTTTTCATTAATCCGGAATATTAAGAAAATTACAGAAATATTTCGACAACAATTTTTTCATTTATTTCTTTGTTTGAGACAATTATATTTATATTCTTTTTATAAAATATTTATTTTTGTTATATTTATAACGTTCAAGTTAAGTTTGTTAATTTGTATTGAATACTTTTGAACGTCCATTAGATAATATGTCACTAGTCGATTCATGGTAAAATGGAAACAAGCCTAAATACACAGATTAATTATTAAAGGTGTTAAATAGAAATGAAAAATAAACCATAGTTATGTTAATGTAATAATACTATTTCATTATATTACATTATACGATTATACAATCGTGTTTATTTTACAAAGAATTGTCTTTGGTGATTTTAAAAATTTAATTTTGTGTTTATTTTTATAACAAAACTGCAAAATATGATCATATTATAATTTGAGATATAAAACTTGCTGTTAACTAAATTTTATTTGATCGTATGCTATATTGATAATAAACTGTCATAAAGATTGATTAGTGATAATCACCATAACATATACATTTATGTTTCAGTCTAGTCTATTAAATATCATACTAAATTATCCCTTTATATTTTTAGTTAATTCTTACAAATTTAATTAAAACAAAAGATTATTGCGAATATAATTAAATATAAAATAAAATAAAGTTAATTTTTATATTAAATACACCACGATTATACGATTTCAATATATATATATTATATTAACTTATTTGGTATCCAATTTAGAATCTAATATATTCATATTTCTAAAACAATCATGACTTTCAAATAAGGGTCGTTTGTACATTCTCAGTAATAATTTAATTTAATTATCTCCTATATGATATATTTTGCAATATTTGTAAGTCGTTTCAGTGATACATAATGTGTCTTCCATCCTTCATTGCGTGACCACACCACTACGAATGATTACAACAAATTTTTATATATTCCTTAAATAATTTACTACATTATTATTATCGAATAAGTTATACATATATCATATGTCTATGAAATATATTGCATTTATTTGATTTCACTGTAAATAAATAAAGACAGTTACCATTATTGAATTGCACATGATAATAACAATAAGAGTATTATAATAATATTAATAACAGCAGCACAGTCATATTCCCTATTAGAGAATTAGGAGATAAGCGGCACCCATACTTGCTTTTATATTAAAGGTTTTCCGTATCGGTCGAGATGGGATAATATATTAAAATGATGATTACAGATAACGCTACGATCGGAGGAAAATACTTGTATATTCAAGAAGGGGTCTTAGAAGACAGTGGAACAACGTTATAAGTTGAGTTTCAAAAAGCTTTGCTTCGTTATTTCTTATTTTTTTCCTAGATTTTTAGAATTGGGGTCACTTTTAACTAAGCTTCTGTAAGGTAAGGTGAATAAAAACTATCTCCAAAGTACATTGTTTTATTGACACTCTTGATAGAGAAAAGCTATAATAGTATATTTAAAGGGTTGGTATCGTTAGTCTTTATCACTTGATTATGACTGTGTCTACTAGACTAGGTATCCCTATCTAACTGATGATATAGATAGGGATAACCAAATTGAACTTAATTGAATTATGAAATTTAATTGATCTGTTAAGTTTCGTGACTAGATAGATAGCAAGATGTCTGCACACTGTATTTATACTTAAGTTGAAGTTTTTATAAATCCGATGATATCGGCTCCAAATGTCGAATTTGAAATAAAAAAATTACTACGATCTACATGAAAAAGTGCTTGGGCTTAAAAAAATATGAATGTATTTTTCATATGTTCGTTAATTAATGGGTAAATTTACAAAAAAAAATTATAATCTAATTACTTATGCAACATTTATATTATTTTACACGAGAAATGAAGCTCCTCCAATATAACATAACGCAATATTAGCTCAGTAAATGTTACATCGTCAATATGTTGCAGTCAGAAAGTCGTAAAAACCTAAAAATCCTTTATTTGCTTCTATTTATTTACATGTAAAATATATAAATTACATTAAAATCGTCTAACTTAAGCAATAACAATCACCAGCTTATCCAGCAACAATATGTGAGTTCACGGAATATTTATAATAGACTAACTCAAAATTAATAATCTTTCAAAACAATCAGTCAATCAAGATACAATATGTATTTTGTATATACACATAAAATTTAAGATAATACAAGTTGATACTTGAATTGTCTTAAATTTTTCATTTAAATAGAAATTTAAATACTTTTTAAGCTTGTGGTCTAATTAAGATATAAATTAAGCATCTGCTACACTTAAGTTAATATAAGGCAACAACGTATTTTGTAACCTAAAGGTGTCTTAAATTACAATATATATTTAATTTAATCACATCTTCGTAAAGTGGCATCTTAATTTTACCAACAATCTCTATTAAAGGTCATTAGTATTCTCTTTTACACAAATACCTTATCATAATTAGTAATACATTTGAAATGATAAATACCAAATGATTTTTAATGAAAATAATTATGGCCCTATGTGTTTTACTGGTCTTCAAATACGATCTTAAAGTAACAATATAGCTATTTTTTTTAATTGTCTATAAAATTTTTAACCATATCAAACTTATTTTTATATAACTTAAGAGTATGTCTATAATTTAAAAAGAAATCATTATTATTTTATCAAATAGAGAATCGCGTTCGAGACCCTTTGCTGGAAGGTGCACAGGAAGAGTAGATACCGCAACTAGTCTAGAATCCGGGAGACAACGGTCATCCAAACCTCTGATGGCTCCCTAAGAGTGCAGGGTCGCTCCAGCAGCCGTGACCGTAAAAACCGCAGTGACCCTTGCGCCAAAAACAGCTGTAGCTCCGACACCAGCACTCTCTATAGCGACCGCTGGAAGGACTACAAGAAACGACAGGATGAACTCTGGAAGAAAAACAACGAGGCCAGCTAGTTGTTGAAATATTAAAAATGCAATTGCGCACTGTAATCTACCTTACATGATCTGACCCCTTGAATTATTATGTTTATCTGGACGTAGATTATTATTATTATAATTTCTCAAATAATATCTATAATTTTATTTCTAGACGTAAAACAAACATACAGAATACCGAATCTTATAAAATTTCCGTCCTATTACTGACTTCTACCGGAAATCGGGTACCTTTTTATATTTAACCTTAAACCGATTTACTTGCAGATGTCATTTGATGTGGGTAGACTTAGAAATTGCTTTTGCATTAGGTATTTAAGTTAAATGAAATTTTGTTGGCTTAATTTATTTACTTCGAGAAGTAGAAAACTATATGGAAAACAATGATCTGTTTTCTTATTTCACTTTCGATAAATTTCTTTTTATTTATTAGATAAATTTTTCATCTCTTAAAATTGTATATTAAATTTAATAAAATGAAGAAACATTAACTTTCACTACTTGACTGCAGTGTAAGTTGAGTTCGAACTCACATATTTAGACAAGGTTTGAAATTATTTTTTATAAAAACACACATAAACATATGTGTAATAATGATATGATCTCATAAATTAATTATTTCAATTCTGTATTCTTTTTCTTTTATATAGTGTAACTATGTGATTAAACTTTTTTCGTCTTTTGGAAATATCATTACAATCTTAAACACAATATCTTTATAATCTTAATGAAATTTCATAATTCGTCTTAAGTACATACTAAGTTTATTTTAAATGTGTATTAGCCAAAAGGAAGTACAAAGCGATATGAGAGTAAGTACGTGCAGCCTGATTTTAATGTACATATATAAAAATTAAATGTTACGTTAAATGAACACACATACGGTTTAATTTATATGTTAATGAACTATTTATAAAATGAACACTGCAGGACCGTTTAGATATTAAACATTCAATACAATTACATTTATAAGACATGATTAAAGTTTATTACAATAATTCCCTATACAACTACTTTTATGTAAATTAAATCATTTCTTTCACATAAATTTCTGAACGTTACAAATTAAAATTCCACCACTGATAACCCAGAATATTTATTATGAAAATATATGATAAAATAACTTTTATCCGTACAGATATTCGTATTTATCTCCACTTAAAAAAAATACTTTCAGGAAACCAGATTTTTTATATCCTGGTAATATATAAAATCCGTATTCATTTATTCACTTTATTAAATTCTTAGTAATACATCTCAATAGCCCTTCTATTGAGATGTATTACTTTATCCAGAAACGAAAGAATTAAGCCAATTGAATGAAAACTCAGAGACAGTTTTCCTATCATCGAGTAAATTATAACAATAAAACCATCTGGACCTTAATGATTAATTATCCCTCATTAAATTAAATTAAATTACATAAAATACTTACAAAGCTTCAAGATCAGTTTGTTCTATCTTGATGTTAAATGTTTATAATGAGATAATAGATAACTCATCAATCGGGGATTGAATAAAAAACTTATGTCGAGATGAGGTAAGAAAAGAAATGAGGAAATATTAAATGTAGAACCTTTTACTAATGTACTTTGAGTCATTTTTTGATACCTCAATGATCTCCTGCTAATCTCTGAAACCAGTAACTCACCAAATGTAAAGTAAAGGTTCTTAATTGAGTGAAGTGGGTCAATGTTGTCACACAGAACTGAATTTCAATAATTGAAACGTCAAATGTCTTAATTCTAATTTCCATTTTCATATATCATATCATATCATAAGACAACACCAAAGAGCGACTTCGTGAAACCACAAATTAATTTCTTGTTAATTCAAGAATATTTTTATTGCAAAATTAACAACTTTCAGAAAAATAAATCAATTGAGTCTCGTGAAAAGTGTCAGTGTACACATAACTTAAATCGTTTTCTAATATTTATAGTTTTAACTGTAATGTATTGAAAGGTTATATTTTAATATCTAGTAATTCTTCAAAATTTGTAATTGGCCACATAGCAAATGATTGAATGTTATTTTTGAATATGCGGATTTATTTTCCTTTAAATAAATTTAATACACTGTCTATTTCAGTGTTTCTGTTACTCGTTTTTATGGACGTGACGTGGGTGTGTATTAAATATTTTTTTATAGTATCATATGATAAAGTAGATCTATAATATATGACTGTAACTGATAACCTGATTATATCAAACACCTGCGCGGTTGTGGTGGCCTACATTTTCCTTGTACACCACTGCCATAAACGTAAATGACTTTCTGGCAACATACACCTGTGACTTTCCGACCTTATTACCAACATTATCCATCTCCCGTTATACCAATTTTTAGGGGTCGGCGCAATATGTCGATTTCTTTATACTTCATCAAGTGGAGACATGATATAACATCGATATATACAATATTTTGTAGTAGTCAGAACTTCGATAACAATTTTAATGCCACTTAGTAGTTAGTTACAAATATAAATAAAGGGCTAACATTGACAATTTCGAAATATTAGCATTGCTATTTAAAGAGGAAATTAAGCTAGAATTCTTGTTATTATTCTACGCATAAGTGATCCTTAACTAACTACAGTAACAACAACACAGTCGGTGTTGGTGTTACTGTAGTTAATTTGTTATGTTTCGAGTATAATTATAATTTACCTTTAGCTATTATATAAGAAATTGAATAAAGAAATGTAAAATAATAAGTAATCATAAAATCCTACCATTTTTAACAGCCACTAATATTGTAACTAGGGTAGCTTAGTTACAATATTAGTGGCTGTTAATGTTAATATAAATTTATATAACTTTTGTTTTTCGACTGACAGTTAGAGATCAAGGCATTCGAAACAAAAACAGATCTTCTTTTATTATATTAGTATAAAAATTGTTCAATTTGTATCATTATATTAAGTGGTAGTCCAATATTTTTATGAACTTTTTCCTCTCCAAAAGCTTTATTATTAAAGCTTATTCGTTTGCCGGATCGTTGTCACTCGCTCGAACAATTTTCCAACAAACTTTATAACATAGGTGCGGGTAATTGTAACCCAGTAATTGACAAACTTTTTTCATGGAAAGTTTTTTTACCTTTTAAATAAATAAGTGATCAAGTGTGAGATAATTATAAGATATATTTTTACTAATCGAAATTCGAACCTCTTAGATCTCTGAAATATCTTTTTGACAATTACTTTTTATTTGGTTTATGAATACAACAATCGTTTTGTATTGTTAAAGCAATGAATGCTCTGCGAATAAATTTAATTCTACGAATACGATATCTATTACGCAAATAACTAATAGTCTACCCTGAAGATTTGTTGCGACACTTACGAAGTGACAATATGCAAAATAAGTTACTGAATATCAATTATATATTTACAATATTTACTCATTATTATATTATATTATTGCTACATATTGTTTAAATAAAATTTATTGTGTTTTACTTTCTTTGGGTATTGTTTGTAGTTCAACTTATATTATGTATTATCTTAAAACACATTGCCTTATTTTAATTTAGATACATTGTGTCCGAATTGATAGCAAGTGCTACAAACTCATGCTTGGACTATCGGAAATTCAAAATAACTTGTCACATGTTTAACATGTATAAATATATAAATGTATATGTTATAATATAACAAAATAATTGATTGATTATAATAACATATTCTCATTATATCTATTATCACGTCACTTATAAGTTTCTTAACAATAAATTTCCAAATCAAATCACTTCATCCAAAGTGTGGTATTCACTATGCAGTCTATGTCGTAGTCGTTTTTTACGAGGCTAGAGATTATTTGATTTATAACACCGTGGATATGAAGTCAGGCAGGCGACTGATTTACTAATGGAGTTTGATTTGCGTCCAGCTCTAATCGCACGGTTTTTTAATCTTTTTTATGGTATAACTAAAAATGTATCTATTAAAGGTAATTGGTTTACGTAATAATAATTACTCGCCTCGCTCTTAGCACTTTGTACAACCGTCAAGTACCACGTCTACACGATTAGTGAATAGAGAACATAATAATTTTATTTAATTTCGGTGTAACATATATTGTAATGATCAATTTAAATCTTTCATGACCGAAACAAAAGAAAATAATATGAAATAAAGTAATATTAACATTTAATTACAACAAATAAAAAACTTGACAATCGCAGATCTAAGTTTTGATTTTAAAGTTTATTATAACTTCAATAAATTACTAATGGAAATAAAGAAATCGATGGAAATTTTTTAAACATATTACATATGCTATAGCATACCTGAATTCTAAATTATTCTATATTGTACTGCTGGAGGAAATATGTCGTCTGTTAACTGGTTTGCAAATATGTGTTACCATATATAATGATTTTGAATTATAACGTTTTGCATTTATATACCTAAGACACGTGTATGAATGCAAAATGTTATAACATTACTCTTTTATTAAATTGCGATAATACGTTTGATTACAAATTTATAACTTATTAAAAGGCTGTTGTGCATGTGCGGGTAAGCTTTAACTTGGTTTTCAGACGTAGCTTTCATTAATAAGGCTTCACATATTATAACTCGATAACATAAGATTTAAGTTAGACGATTGTTTATATTTAATTAGTATTAGGTAATGCTTCCTTGGAGTCTGCGTTCTGTGCGATGCCAGAACTACCTTCATGATATATTTGTGAGCTGAGCATCTTCTTCTTTCTCCTGCCTAAAATCCTCATCCTCTGTCTCTAGGTCAGGATGGGGTTTCGGATCTGGTATGTTTGAGGGGTGTCTATCTAAATTTTTACTGTTTAGAAGAAAATTATTATTTGAAGAATAGTTTTGTACAGGTTTTAAAGTATATTTTATATATTTGAAGTACTTTATTAATTTTATCTCTCTGGAGTGACTTTATCAAGTTCGCTAGAATATGTACTTAATTTTTAAATATGTGTGTAATTAACTTTAAATAACTTGGTTACTGGTACAGGTCAACGCAATCTCACTCTCTGAGTAGTCCGGCACACTGTACGGAGTAAATAGCAATGTTGGGTGATTATACTCTTTATAAAAGTCTCTCGTCCTTAGAACGTACTCCTGAGAGAATATTAATATTTATAATAATATCGTTTTTTTTGCTAATATCTTTGGTTTAAACAAGTTCGTAGCACCAACGGAGAAATGTCATTGGGCCCACTTGATTTATGAACGTTCAAGGAAAATAGGAACTGTCGGATAGTTTTTTGCCGGAAAATTATTTCTGGCTTTAAGATCTGACCAGAAAGCTAGGTACTAATAGTTCCATGCCCTATAGTATCACATCAACTATAACTGCAGCGCAGTCACTGGGATCAGTGGAAAGCAAGCAAATCAGCCGTGTGAGATGTAAAAAAGGACCGCATTCCATCCCAATCCGCTAACTTGTAGTGCCAAACGCGTCGGATAACAGGTCTTGTGCCAACCATACGTTGAATGGTCACTACATTCCGAACCAGACAATGATCAGAGGAACGCCTCGAGACTGACCTGGTACTTTTCCGAATGTGTGGCTGTCCACGTCCGGTAGACGAGTGTGCGTTTTAACCATCTGAGACAGACCACTTGCCAGAGCAAAGTCAAACACAGATCTCCCCGTAGTAGTAGCGTAGTCGGTTGCACGTGACCCTTACCTTTCGGTTTTGTGAGCGTTGCAGTCCCCGTGGACTACGACTTCGGCGGAGAGATTCTGTGAAAGCAGGTCGTCAATCTTCGTTTGGACGTGGCCCACGAGTTGATCCGTTTCTACTTTACCACTAAGGGACCTGTAGAGGCACGCGTAGACTTTGACATGATCGTCCATGTCCACGTGCAGCCAGGGTACGGATAGCTTCCGACTTTAAAAAATCTGAAACGGTATCAGATATCCTCTCTTACGAATATAAATTCCCCGGCGTGTGGTATAAAATGATGATCTAGTTTATCCCTGGGGTATGACAGGTACGCTGCGCCGCTAGGTTGAGATATCTGCGTCTGCATCTCTAGGTGGTAGTAGACGGCGTTTAGGTTAGATTGAAGTCCCCGAATTTTAAAAAGTCCACATTTAGAGTGGAGCGGGTTGCCGCTATTTGCCGTCGTTTGCCCGCAGAAAATACAAAATGCGATACTTTGCCCGTTCCAGATACCACGGGCAGCCGGAGCAAAATCCACAGCAATCTACATAAATGAACACACATACGATTTAATTTACATGTTAATGTAGTTTACATTATAAAATGAACACTGCAGTATCGTTCAGATATTCTTTGTTCTATATAAATCCATACCCTTAGAAAACATGATTAAAAATCGTTAAAATAATTGAAAAAAAAAACTATTTTTCTGTGAAATAATTCATTTCTTTAACATCAATCTCTGAAAGTTACGAAATTAATGTTTCACCGTTCATAACCCAACTTATGAATAATGAAAATATAAGACTAACTAACTAATTAACTTTGTTATCGAAAAGGATATTCGTATTTAGATCCACGTAATTAAAAAAAAATACTTTTAGGAAACCAGATAATATTATTATTCGTATTCATTTATTCATTTTATTAAATTCATAATAAGACGTTTGAATAGAAAGGATCCTGAAAAGAATAAATGAAGCCAATGAAATGAAAATTCTATGTCAGTTTTCCTTTCATCATGAAATATATAATAATAAAATCATCTGAGCCTTAGTGACTAATTAATCAGTAATTAACTCAAATTACATAAAAATATCTATAAAGTTTTAAGAATAATTTATTTAATTTCGATGTTAAAAATTAATATTAAAATAGTAGTTAACTTATCAACAGGGGATGGAATCAAAAACTTTTACAAAGATAAGGAAAATAGGCAATAGGAAATATGTAGACTGAAAAACAGTAACTTCAACGCAATGTTAGTATTAGGGAATTTCAAATCCTATAAAGTAAAAAATTGAAGAGAATGAAGAAATAACTATAAAATATATGACTTTATATTTTGAATATGATGAATCACATTTCTGTTCAGTTCTTACTTTTATTGTTGAGGAGCTAGGTCTTAAATATTAATGTGTGTATATGTAATGTGTGTATATGTAATGTGTTTATATATATATATACACACACACACATATATATATATATATATACATACACACACACATATATATTCAAGTAATTTTATCAATATCATATATTGCGTCTGAAAATCTCTTTGAGAAAAAATATTATTTTTGTTTAGAGAAGAATCGTTTGTAGCGAGAGTTCAAAATAATAAATTCAATTTAAGAAGATATGACACGAAAATATTTTCATTCAAATATGCATTAGTCTAATATAAGTTGAAAACTATTTATCATATTAAAATATTGTATTGGATTCTTAACAAGATTATTTAAAATTGTGTTCGTTGCAGAACACAATTTTAAATAATCTTTTCTTGTTCAATGTTGGTATGAAATATATGATATCTTTTACTTTAATTTTTTTATAAATATGCATATAGATTTTTGTTCTTTGCAATCATTAAGCTCAATAAGTAAGAACTATTGGTTTCTCAGTACAGACCATTTTGAAAGTCTTCATAATTCCTGAAATAAATAATTCTTGAATTCTTAACATTTAATTTTGAACTATTAATTCATAATAAATTTTAAGTAAATTAAGTAAATCAACACATAAAAATATTTTAATTTTACAAACAGTAATATTAAAATATTTTAATCTTCCAATCCAGTCTGGAGGCCCTAGGGTAACAAGGGAATGCCATCAGGGCTTTCTGATATATCAATAACAATATTTTTGGTGCAAGTATTCTTTAAAAATGCAAAATTAATAATGTAAGAATATAAACGTTGCTGAGTTTAAAATATATATATAAATAAAAGAGAAATATTTTCTTTTTTATAGTTTCTTTTGACATCTTGGAATGTTGTTTTAAGTGGTCAGCAGAAAAAAAGCTGATGATTTTACTATTTTTTTTGGATAGGTCAAGAGTTAAGCCAAAAAACAAAATACTAAAAACTTTTTTTTTCTCTTTCGGTCATTGAGTTATATTAACATTCTATTCTAATAAGGAAGACCACACATATTATTTATGTTGAAGTAATATCTCTCTCTTATTTCAATAAAATCTAATTATAAGTGAAACCACAATAATACCCCTTGCAACAGAATTTAATGTAATAATTGTTAGAATACGCTACTAAAAATCTGCATATGAATATTAAAATTTAATTGAAGTTTCGACGTTCGCCAGTATATAAGGAGTAACCTTGCAATTATATTTAAACAATCTCGGTAAAAGTTAGCTTCATATTTTTCTTTTATTTAATATATAGCTTAAAAAATGCCTTGCAAGCTTATCCTTCATAATTATACATTATTAGATGACAGTTGCACCAAGTTCGGTGTCAACCATAAAGGAATTCATGTAGGACGTAGTCTATAATTTACACTGTTTCTCGTTTCATAAAGATTTAGAGTAAATCAAAAAGTACAGTATTCTTTACATTAAAAAGGCTTGTTGGTATCTGTTTTTGTAACACTACTTCTAAGATGCAGTCAAATAAAAGAAATGTCAATAATAATGCTAACAAAATATATGTACTGATTTTTCATTCATTTCATTCTACCATTTTTATTATATCTTCATACATCATTCATCGCTAACTAAAAACAACGATTCATCCACGTATGTAATTCACACGTTTTTATTAATCCGTAACCCGTGCTTGTAACAATTACATTTGAATATAGTTGCAACTCCACAACAAACGAGTTTGCAATGTATTTTCAATTTTATGTCTATATTTTCTTTTCAACATTCATTATCAGAATAAAATAGTATGCATATAAGAGTAATTAAATTTTTCTAAAATGTATTAAGGTTAAAAACATATTTATGTTATCTCCCGTCAAAAGGGAAACGCACCGATTTTTTGTTAGTGATCATATTTTATACACATTAATTCGCACATGGTGAACGAATTATACATATATTGATATTAAATTCAAATGACACGATATCATTTCATATTATTATGAAACTTATTTCTAAACTGCATTTATGGCTTGTTGGTCCATAAGGTTTAATTGGTTGAAGCCAACCTCCACAGCCTTGAACACAGGCGTAGAATTGCTAGCCTCTCAGTATTCTATAGGATACATTTTGGTGAGTGTGCGCAGGAATTACATGATTTAATTCCTCCATCCCCCTTCCATCACAGGACGTTCCGACGCACGGCAGATATCCATCCTTACGTTGTGGACATTCCCCCTGTCCGAACAAAGCGCTTTGCTTCGACTTTTTTAGTTCGTACAGCGAAGGACTGGAACAGCTTGCCTGCGTCGGTATTTCCGTCCCAATACGATGTGGGTGTCTTCAAGAAAAGAGTGAATAGGTTACTGGGTTAATGCGCCTTACCATCTATGACTACATTTCCACTTTCCATCAGGTGGAATGTAGTCAAGCACTAACCCAGAGGGTATAAAAAAAAAAAAAAAAAAAAAGGGTATGGATATCTTGACTGCTGCAAATATGACGATTCTTTGTGTAATCCACAGAATATTTTGCTGGGTCTCTGTTTGTAAAACCTAGCCTAATATCGTGTTCATTTTGTAGCACGACAGTAGTATTGTTTTAAGGTAGGAAGCAATGGAACGACTTAATTTATTGAAACTAAATAATTAAATCGATTAAAGCCAAATATAAACCAAGGTCTGATACATATTGTGTCATTGATAAACATAAAAAAAAATACTGGAAGCAATTAATGTGTTTAACGTGCTTCACTCACGTTGATTATATTGGAATTTACCTGACTAGTTTCAAATCCATTCGGGATTCTTATTCATGAGCTCGGAGCATGACGGAACCGTGGCAATTCACGCCGGAAAATCCGATGTAATCAACGTGAGTAAAGCTGGTTAAATATGATAATAATTATGGATAATCAACATTTTATAAAATTATGTTCAAATATTAACAAAATTATTTATAAAGGAGCGAGGGGTCGTTATTATTAAAGAGAATTCTATCAAGCCGTCAAATTACTAAGATTTTGCTATTCTACTTAATCATTTATTTAAAACAATTATAAATAAAATGAATATCTTTTCATTACCACTAATTTCGTTTTAATGTTAAAATGATATTTCTTATTGATGTTATTAAATTGAAATCAGATATTAAACGAAATTAAATAATGCTTCATTGAAAGTGAATAGATTTTAAGAGGTATTTAGACTTCTCGGTCCTTTAATTTAGTATTGAACTCGCTTTATCTAGAAAATATCCTGGTGACAAAATTACGTTCTAGGAAAGTTACTATCTATTTTAGAGAAAGTAATATAATATTCTTATCAACACAATAGCTTATCTCTCAAAAGAGATCTATAGATACCCTTGGGGGTGATAAATTTTGTATTTAAAGGTCAGAAATACTTATTTCTGCCCTTTAAATTCAAACTCACTACATATTATACATATTCTTAATAGTAAATAACTAATTAAACACTACTTTTATAATAAACTAAATTATACCAATACATTAAAAATATATACCAATATAATAAATCGTAAACATATATAAATACATAAATGTTTAAATAAATATATTATAAATACATATATAACATATATTTATAACAGAGAAAGATAATAGAACTTTAATCTGAATTTTTTTTTCTTTTTCTTAATCACCATAGACATTTGTCCATGCCTTTCATTATAATTTTAAAACAATTTTGTTACGATTTTAATTGTGATGGTAACTTCGCAGGAAATTGTACACCTGCACAAGTTTACGAAAGCTATTTTAGAAATTAATAGTAATAATAACTAAGGTAAATAGTAGTATTAGTATTATTATTATTTCCTAAAACATTATAAAGCGTGGTTAAAATATGCATATTCTGGTGAAGGTGAATAGTTGACGTCGAAAATTTGAAATGTGGTCAAACTTGTGCAATGCGAAAATAAAACGAATTCTCAAGTAAAGTAAGGCATAAAGTCTTCAGAGGTATAGAGGTAATATAGAGTATAGAGACATTTGTCTATAATTAATATACATATATAAGTGTGAATATATAGAAGGGAAAATTCGTTGACTAAAATTTTTGTACCTTCTTGTTACTTTGGACATCTTGTAGATAACGGTAAAGAATTCCATCACGGGCAGCTGAAACGAGATAAAAAGATGCCGATTGGAAAGACATTTTTAAAGTTATCCTAGTTAGTTAGTGAAGAGATCGTTCATATAACGTATGGAATAGATATTGAAATAAAGACTATTTTAGTTTACTTTGTTTGAGCGGAAGTGTAACAACTGGATACTACGCCTACACTGATTGCCTTTGCTGTGATTAGTAACAAGCTCATCGTGTCTAACAAAGGCTTTATAGATTCCGATATCGGTGCAGAAGATAGGTTGATGCAAAATTAATCTATTTCTATCACTTATTTTTTAATAATCACAATAAAAATTAGGAACAATTGCGGAGACAAACCTTTAACGGTTTAAATTCTTTTATTTATGTTACAACATGCATATTGTTTGTAAAGTTGTATTAAATATATAAAAAAAATGGATTCAAACCTAAATTTATATAAAGATCAGAATCGATGACTCCATCAGATGCATCGACTCTTATCAGTATTACTCTTACTTATACAATAAAAAGTCAAATACACTCAATTATAACTCTTAGGCATAATTCAAATGTTTAATTCAAAGTAATGAAAGTTCTCTACACACACACACTTTTTATAATCACTTACAATAATTGAAAACTTAACTAAATTTAATATTTTATTACGAATAACTCATAGGATTAATCACTAAAAGTTTCTACAAGAATAAGTAAACATTTATTCACAGTACAACACCAATATATTCTTATCACTGTCCAAAAAACCAGGCAAAAAGTGAATTGTCGAAGCGAGTTGTCCGCTATTTATACAGTTCTCACATAAGTTGATCGTGTGACTCGATTCCGGAAAACTGTCAATATCGCACGATCACGTGACAGCTTTAACTATACTAATAACGTAATATGTAACGTGATCAACAAATGCTAATTACGCAACAAATTATTATTTATAAACAATATTTATCAAAACACTATCCATTTATAAAAATAAAAGGATAGTGAGGTAGTCTTAAATTTACCCTTTAATATTTTACAAACAATTTGTAAATATGTAACAATATAATAACAATAATAATGATGCCTTTAAGGCTAAGCGGCGACACGTATACATAGATATAATATAAAACATCGACATGAGCAGTATTGGAACTTCCTCATAATAATGAACGGACTCATAAGAACGGACAGATGACATTTCCCTGCATGTAAATACGATAATTTTTTTTATTTTTTTATTTATAGATAATTTAAAATATTACATTGGGTTTCTATGTCTCCTAAAAACAATATTACTTTCCTATACCAAATGAAATTAATATAATATTTAAATATATGTCTGGCATTTGTTCTTTCACAAAATACTTATTAAAATTTATTTCCTAATATTGATAAATTCATTTTTATTTTATTTTATAAAGGTATTAAATTCTGAAAACTATATATTTTCTCTAATAATGCTAGTTCCGTGGTTCCCTTAAATGGTTCAGAATTACTTGAATTTAAATGCAAAATCTTGTGAATTAATAGTTGTAGAAACGGATTTACTATAAGAAAATAGATAATGTTTAATTGAATATTTATTTTAAGCATAAAATTTTATAAAAATTTTAAAATCAAAGATACGTTTTCTATATATAAATACTATGGAAGAAAACAATACGATAATAAGGGCATAAAATCCTCTTGGGATTTATTTTACTATATTAATTACCCTTTTAAAATGTTTGCTTAAAATCCTTTTGTAAATTGTATTCTCAGGCGAAATTGCATTAGGGCGTGAGGCTTGCTGCAACTACGAGACCTCCCCTTACATGTAGTGTTCACCAAATTACTTTTATCGTCAGTCAATCCCGCGTTGTTAGAAAATCAAAAGGAGTGTTTTGAAGGAGAAAACAATCAACAAGCAAAGGAATATAAAGAGTTAATAACAGAAAGGTTTTAAACAAAGGTTTAATTTTTTTTTTACGGATTTATTTAAACGATTGTAATAATTTAATAATTGTTCTTTAGACTATAGATTTTTTTAAATTTATTTTTTGATTTCATTTCACGATGAACTTTCTTTTTCTGTAAGACTAATTGAAATGTTTTGTGACATGTTATATTCAAATATTACATTAATAACGTAGATAGTTCTTCACAACTTTTTAAATTAATTTCATGTATTAAAATAGAATTCAATGCTATTGGTTGAACTTAGCAAACACGTAGAATTTAATTTTATACACGTAGAATTTAATTTTATACCTTACTATATTCGTACATACCTGATCTGTTTTTGTTTTTGTTCTTGTCTTATTTAAAACTGGCAGATAATTAATACTTATGTAAATCAGAGTTGTCTCTAATATCTCTTCACAGGGCACCTATTCTAAACATTCTAACATAATTTCTTTTTTTTATATTTCAATTTTTATCTTTTGTTTTCGTCTCAGTATAGTGATTATAAGATTGGGAAAGATTTATTTAGGTATTGAATAAATAGAAATCTAAACATGTTTTTTTTTGGTAAAGAATAATTTATGAGACACAAGCTTCTTAGCTTCTTAGAACTGATGATCGTTCTAGAAAGGCCGAGATCCTTAAATAAATTGTAGAGAGATTTTGCTGTTATACCTCTCGCTCCTACTTTTACAGCGTACAAATTAACTATAAATTTATTCCTGATCACTTTGTTACATAGTTCGTAATACTTGTTAAGCTTAAATGTATGATCTTTGGGTATCTTTGTTTCCCAGGGTTACAGTAAGCTCCACAAGTATAACGCGCCTTAGTTGTTTTGAGTACAGGAATAAGTCCGGCCTAGATGACGAAATACAAACATCCTCGGGGATTTTGTATTGCCTTTCATACGTGTCCATTATGAGAGTCCAATCAGGAGACGGGTGTTATAATAATTTAATTAGGTTTTAGTTTAGAATTTTTGGACGATCCTGCCTTTACGGACTCCACTGATATTTTGGTGGTTGTTATACCCTTCTGCGCACTTGCTACAGAAAGACTAACCGCTTCTCGTATGATTTCTAATACTTTATCGTGACGAGGCGAGTATTTACCTCTATTTAAAAGTACCCTACACCCTACTAGCAAGTATTTCGCGGTTCCTACTGCCTCCCCGCAGATGTTGCAAGATTTTTCTGTGGCTTTGCCCCATCTTACTAAGTAACTTTGATCTGGGAGAGTCATTTGGCATGCGTTAAGATAAAATTTTTATAATGCTGGGGACTAATCATGAAGCAGGGTGCGCCATCTCAAAGCTAGTGGAATACAAAAATCTATTCTGGTCAACCATTCATTTTGCAATTCTAAGCTCATCGCGTGCAACCGGTAATTATCGTTTTCATCTTGCCGAATAAAGGATTTTATAATTTCTAAGTCTTGTTCTTTCCTACTTGATTTGTTCTAAGCCCTGCTTTATTTGTTTGAGCACCTATCATAAATTGTTTATGGAATTGAAGTCGTGACACTAGCTCTGCGGAAATTTTATCTTTTGGGAGAGACGTTATAGTCACTCTGTCTTTTAGTCACTCTTAGGTGTTTATAGAGTTCCGATGGTTTCTTTAATTTTAACCCAAAATTGTGTCGGTCTCTAAATAAGGTAAAAGAGTCAGCTGGATGCGCTAACCCGAGCCATGATTTCAATGTCCTTAGGACGCATGCATCTAACTTCAACAAAAGGGTCTTATTGATATCGTAAACGAGGAAAGGCCAATTTAGACGTGACGTTAAATAATTATCATATATCCAAGTCTTTTTGATGTTACTTATTGGTTGATTGTCTACCTTTCATTCAAAAAGCTATCGACTATTATATCTAAGGATGGAGTGCGCCCTTGGTAATCGATTTTTTTGCCTAAGAATTTGAACGGAGCTGCGTCGGTAATTGTAGTAACACACTTACCGCCTATTATAAGACCCGGATCGTAAGAGGTATATCTGGTGTTCCGCCTACCGAGACATAGACTGTAGCATTTATTTGGTTTTGTCCTCAATCCGTCCGTCCAAACACAGAAATCCTCCACAACATTTAAAAGTAGCTGACATTGTTTTGGATTACGTGTCATTTTCGCGAGATCGTCTGCGAATGCTAGTATGGATTTTGTGTATTTTGTATTATTAATCTGCAAGTAAAATTCTATCAATCATACGAGTGATTTGTACGAAGAGATTAAAAACTGATACCCTTCCTCCGTCAGATAGTAGCCTTAATTTAAAGGTTCAAAGAGTGGTATCGCGTAAGTGTAACTACTTGTGTAAATAGATACTATATATATAATGACTTACAGGCATACTTATCTCAAATTACTAGTACAAATCATGAAGTATAATAAATATGTACTATTATGTTTAAATGTAACTGTTTGTTTGTGTCTGTTGATTCAATACGTTCGAGCCTTCATAAATATTTTTCTGCACCGAGGTATTGTAGCGTTTTGATACGACAAAACAATTCGACAAACCAACAAACTTTTTACAAAAAAAAATAAACGCTTGGGAGTTAACGTTTCAACGTTTTACTAACGTTATTATTTTACTGGTAACGACGACTGCCACAAGAGCAACGTGTTAGTAATAACGTTTTAAATGCCGGTAACTGTGGGTTTGATTTGGTATGACCAACTCTAGAAATATATAAATAGTAATATATAAAAAACATATGTTTCTAGGGTGTAAATGTTATTTATAGATACGTATTTACTTAAATTTACTTACCGAGAAATATTCATTTTAAATATATAGGCTATTTTCACCGTTCCGGAGACGTAAACAATCTTATGCCAAGGATTTTTACCATTTTGTTAGTCATTTAAAAACACAACAGAACTTACAACACATTAAAATACGCGTCTTTAAATCTGTCATAAGATAGTTCTATATAAATAACCTTTACTTGATATCGCTTTAATATCTTTTAAAGGCAATTTATTTTAAAAATCACATACATTTATATAATTAATATTAATAATCCCAGACAACAAATAAAGGTCGCGTGAGATACTCTCTTTATGGAAAATCACCGTAACAAATAACATATCATGAAATATTCATAGGTTTCTAATACAGCAAATATTTCTGACTAAGACAATTTTTCTCTATTCATATTCATAATTTCTCAAATACTATACCACAGCCATTAAAAGTTTCTGTCTCAAAAATTCATTCATCCCGTTTATAACTTTAGGAGATGCAGACAAACAATTATAAAAGTTATTTTTAATATAGATCTCAAATCTGTTTTATACTAATAAAGTTTTAAATCGCCTTGTGGTCTCTCAATTTGGTTAGGACAATAAAGATCAAAATTGGTTAGTATTAGTATAAAGAGTCAAATATTCTAAATCTGTTTTTTTTATTGAATACTAGCTGTAACCAGCGACTTCAACTGTTTGTCCTTCCATTGTTTTAAAGAATAATCTGATATCGATGATTATTACTGTGTTAATGATATTGTGATACTCCTAGTTTTTATTATTACTTCAGTTAAGGATTAAGAGATTATTCAGCATTTTTAAAGACTTCCTGTCAGGTATTGCCAACAAAAATTATGGTAGTAAAATGTGCATAAGTAAATATTTTTCTATTGTTCAGCTCAAACTAACAATTTTGTTTACACCGAGTAAGAAAAGTGTAAGCCCTAGAATAATGTCTTGTGGGAGGGACTCCGGCTGCAATGACAACTTCTGAACTGAGGTTTTTATTGATTCTAACTCTTTGTGTTCTATTGCTCAAAGAGTCCAAAGAGATGCTGTGTGATTCACCTCTAATTCCAAAACTTTACATTTTATAAAGAAGTATTGGGTAAGAAACTTTGTCAAAAGTCTTTGCTTTCCAACAAAATATCCAAAACAAAAGGATTGGCACTGGCAAAAGGACTGACACACAGCACTCTTTCCAATTCGAAAACCATATTGCTCATCAGATAGTATTTTGTTCTTTTCTAACAAACTAACTCTTGAGTTAAGAACTTTTTCAAATATCTTAGAAAATATTGTCGCGATAAAAATAGATCAGTAATTTGAAATATTTGTTTTTGGACCACTTTTGTGGATTGGAGTAAATGAATATTTTTTTCAAAATCAAAATATCTTTATACATTAATTACAAGTAGCCACTTGCTACTTGTAATTAATGTAATTATTACATTAAATAGTTGTGGAAACACCCTTTTGACATGAAACATCGTAACTTAGTTAATGGACGAATGGCTACATGTTTAGCCATTTTTATAAATTTTGTTGGGAATGAGTCGTGTCCTACAAAAAAATTGTTTATAGCATGCTTATTACATTTTTATATCATTTTCGTTAGAGGAATTTAAAACTATGAAGTTAAGCAATCTTGGTACATTTAAAAAGTTATTGTAAGATGAAATTGGTAAAGTAGAGGCTTGGGCGTTTTTTATTGACACAAAGCATTCCTTTATGTTATTTAAAGTAGTAACTTAGTCTTCAGTTTGTTTGATGTAAATAAAACGCTTAGCCTTTATACTTGTTAATATCTATTATTGATTTTCTGCCGTTCTTTCTCTATTAATTTGTGCCTTCTCTAGTAATAGTAAGCGGCCATAGGTTTTTTTTACCTTTTTTAACAACAAATACATAGTTTGAACCTAAAATACATGCATAAGGGAATAATATTCAATACTACAGTGAACATTAAACATAAAAAACAAAACATTTAACATGCAAACGAGCATCCAATCATGCCGCGTTCAGAGTCATGTGATTATTTTTAAAATTTTATAAATTTTTAATCGCTTTTGTTAACAAATAAAATATATGTATAGCATTTTTTCTTGGATATCATAATTAGTAGTATAATAAAGTTTTAAAATATAATAAAAAAAATTTTTTTTTCCATAACCCAATTATCTACTTTTACTATCACAAATGTAAAAACTTTTTACTTTTTAATTTAAAATATCTTAATTTTTTTCACCACAACTAAATAACCTTTTCACATCTCTCACTGCCAATTCACCCCTTTTTATGCAATCAATTTATAAATTACAAGCAATAGTGGGCTTGTAACTACTAATAACATTTGACAGGACCATCGGAAGTCAATATTATTCTAGTAAAAACAACTACACTTCAAACATACTCTAAAAGTACAATCAATCTTAAAATATTTTAATAACATGTTCAGTAATTATAATTTGTATTATATGAACTACAAATCTCCAAAATACATTTAGTAAAATTCAGAACACATTTACATATATACAAATAGATTTATATTCAATATACTCAATATTCATTCTAAATTAAAATATAAAAGTTATATAAGTAAACAAAGAGTAATATAAATTCACCAGTTTTCGATTAAAATCAGAGGAGCACCAAAAACCAGCCGTATGTCTTAAGAGCAAGGGAGATATATAAAGTCGCTTACGATATGATTAGGATATAAAAAATAAGTCCCTTTAAATTAATAATCTTGTCACTAGGTTCAACGAAATAATTTTCGAGTTCAATATGCTATCACATTTTGTAGGTTTAAAAAGAATAATTTTACTCAAAATAGAATCAGCAATTTGTTTTCAAACCTCATTGGTTGTCAGTTATTCTTACCATTCACTGTATTTCTTATAATTGGGCAATTAGCAAGTATATAAAAATTAATTTCTATAGAATATTTAAATATTTTATAGATTTTTAAATATTTTTGGAAGCATTTCTGTCAACGATAACCTTATTAGTAAAATATTAGTGAATGTTATTATTAAAAGCAGGACACAAGTATCAATTATTCTCAATATAGTATATAGTTACTTTATCACGACAGTGTAATTAATGTTTCTTAGTAATAAAGGCACTTTACAAAGGCAAGCATACGCTCCATTATGTGTATTAAAAATATGAGACTTCACAAAAAATATATATTTTATTAAAATCTCATACAAATTACACTACGAATCTAATGAAGTTCCACAGAACAACGGAGGTCTAGTTCACGAATCGGCAAAGATGCCCTTGCCCTACTAACAATTTACTTATTAAAAAAAATACTATTTAATATTTTTGAATAAACATTCATCCTTAAAAGTAATCGACTTATCCTAAATTTTCGAAACCACTATATGCCTTGGCACACAAAAATTTGTTACATGTCTAAAAAATATAATAAACATCGTAAAAAGTCATATGATCGAACAGATTGACAAATGTATCTGAATACCTATTATCCAAGAATAGCTCTTACATAGATTACTTGAATCTGATTAGTATGGTCTGGAGTAAAACAAAGTTATTTTACACAAAAAAAATGAAAGGATGTATATAAGTTGGTGAGTTGAAATCCTTACTTTAATTAATTCCAGAACAAGAATATAGCATACAATTCATATAAACACAGCTTCGCCAAACAACGACGAAACAACTGTGAAACTTTTGGCTTTTGCGCTAACTTCTCTATGATCTAATTAACACTTGCTGTAATTGAATTGAAAATGAAATGCATTGCGCTCACAGAAACTTGTCTGCTTAACTTATATGCACGAGTATGATAAATTTATTTTAATCTATAAATCTAAAATGAAACTAAATTTAAAGTACCTGTTTATCTAACTACTTACTACTGGGCACTTAGGTTTGAAATATTTGTTATCTCCATTCACAAGAGCGTTGAATACCTTTAAGAAAGAAGTTAGGCAGACTTAAAGGTAATTATCGTGTCTGGAAATAACACCCTTGGGAGTTCAATTCCACTTCTTGGTTTAACGTGGTAGAAACTTTTGCGAAAATTGTACCGTACACCACATATCCAGGTATTATTTAATTATGCAGGTATTCAGATATATAGCCCGATAACGGAAATCGGCAGCAGGTGAACTCCCCCTAAGGATTGTAAAAGACGCAAAAAGATCTAACTTTTCATAGAGAACAGGTTTCCCGACATCCAGACCGGCTTTTCGATATACATCAAATGGAAGTAAAAGCTGATACTAAGATAACCCCGACCAAAGATGAGAGCAACCTGATCTGTGCTTTATTCGAAGCCAGTCGTTAGTACATTATGAAGAACTACCTCGCCACAATGATCACTTCAAAAATTACTATACTCATGACTAGACCAATATACACTCATTTCTTTTCGTTCTGGTTTAAGGTCATGGGGTAACGATGGTACAATTTTTTATTACTCCAAAGATATCATGTAAAATTCTATGAACACTTGGTGCACTAATCTGCAAGACCTTGGTGCACTAGTCTGCAGGTAATATGACGTTCTGCCTTAATCAATGACTCGTCTTTCCCCAAGTTTTCCAAAGTAGGTACTTCTATGGGACGACCTGATTTTGGAACATCGCTAACACTGAAGTCCGATGAGGACACCTTTCTTGAAGTACAGTTTTTATTTCCTTAAAGCATTTATTTACAGACAGGCGACGCATAAAATTGTAACGAAAAATTATGCGTAACTCGTCTCTCGACTATTAAAAAGAACAAAAACGTATAACTTTGTAATGCAACGATACACAATAATTTATTATATGGCTACCTACTAGTTAGTTGCAATTTAGAAAAATATATACGAGTATGTACCCGCTGTTTTTAGAAACTCTGTATTGCAGAACTTATCTAGTGACATACGTATGTATTTAATAGAGATATTTATTACATACATAGATATATAACAACAAGAACTATCTGGTCAATTCCTTTAAAGAATTGCTACATATAATATACAGGGTCTAAAGGTAGCAATAATGGAAAACTGATTATCGTTCAGTATACTCTTTACACGAGAATAAAATGATCGTTTGTATTAATATATTATGTCAGACTAAGTATTTTCTTTCACGAAATCGATCTCGGAGATTGGATCTATTTAAAAACATAGGCAATAAAAACGAGGCAGCTGCCGGTGAATTAAAATTACGTAATTTTGCGCTTCCATTATTAAAATTCAATTCTATATAACTTGCATATAACCACATCTCTTATTTAAGGACTAATATTTCGCATTTGATAAGTATTATATCAAAGAAATGACTTAAAATGTTATAGTTGTATTACAGTAGATTGTTTTTCATTATATTTCGTACTTTTTGTATAATTTATAGTTACCTTATCTTTTCACAAGGTTCTTATTTCGAGTGATACGTCAGCTATTATTTCATCATAAATACCAAAAATAAATAAACTGATCTCATTCTTAAAGCTTTGTTAGTATTTCTATGTAAAATGAATTAATTAATGATTAATTGTCACTAAGACCTAGATCGCTTATTATCATTTATTTAACGACGGAAGGAAAATTGTCACAGAATTTTCATTCAAATGGTTTAATTTTTTTCTTTATAGATGTTTTTCATTATAACGTCTTATTAAGAATTTAATAAACGAATAAGCGTTTAGCCTACTACTGCGATAATAATATTATCTGGTTACCTAAAAGTATTTTTTCTAATTATGTGGAGCTAAAAACAAATATCTGTTCTGCTAACAAATTAATTGATACTTATATATTTTTACTAGCTTATTGTTATTATTTTAATTTCCTACAATGCAATCTTCTAATTTAAGAGCAATTTCTAAATCTATCCACATCAAATGACATCGGCAAGTCAATCGATTTAAGGTTAAATAGAAATAGATACCCGATTGCCGCAAGAAGTTAGTAATAAGTAGGTCGTAAACTTTATAAGAATCGGTATTTTATATATATGTTGTACATCGTACAGGAAAAAGACACTTTTTATGGAAAATTTTATACAATAGTGGAAGAATAACTCATTTATAATATTTATTTAGCATTTAGTATTTCAGGCTTTAGGGGTTAATTTGTAACTTCAGGGTTAATTTGTAATTTCAGGCTTTTTTACAATAAAAAAGCCTGAAATTATAATTTAACTATATTAAGGTCAAATACATTAATTTTCAGTTTATGACCGTTTTACATATACGTATATACGATCCATAATTAAATCATTGAGGTGGGAATTTAGAAAACCATCGGTACTTTTTTCATTTTATTAATTTTTTTTTGGACTTCATTTTCTGTTGGACGTAATAATTAAAAACTTAGGCCTAAATTGAAAAACTGCAGAAAATTAATATAAAAATTTATTCATTTACGTATTATGTTTACATATTATACAATAAAATTAAATATACGATTAACAAGAAATAAAGTATATTACAAAATTGACTAATTAATAATCAACTAAGAAAGCTATTAGTATAACGATTATTTTTTAATGCCGAACTAGAGTTCGGCATTAAAAATAAAATTGTAGATTTTTTTCAGGAAAAATAAAATGACAATAACCTATTACAGATACAAATTATAATGATTATATATTACTTCATTTACAATTCGCAATCACATTTGTAATCTTTCAACATCAACCGGTTGGCCTCGTTGTTATTCTTCTTCCAGAGTCCGTCCTGTCGTTTATTGTAGTCCTTCCAGCGGTCGCTGTAGAGAGTGCTGGTATCGGAGCTGCAGCTGTTTCTGGCGCGAGGGTCGCTGCGACTTCTGCGCTCGCGGCTGCTGGAGCGAACCCGCACGAGGTAAGAGCCGTCTGAAGTGTGGTTGACCATTGTCTCACGGACGCTTGACTGCTCGCGGTATCTGTTTTTCTTTCTGCGTACATTCCGGCAGCAGAGGGTCTCCTTGAACGCGATTCTATATCTAATGGAATGTTTCATATATAAGTATTAATATAAGTAAGTAAGTAACATGACTTTACATGATGTTACATGTTAATAGACAAATAATAATGTTACTTTATCGTAGCGTTTGGCGCTCCGTCGTCTCTGGCTACCCCGCAAGGGATATGGCGTGAAGGTAAAATAAAAAAATAAAATTTATCGTAATTTTAGAAAACCATGCATGATTTTTTGAACTAAAAAAGCATTCGACAGTTATCATTTTAAATGAATTTCAGATTGTTCTTCAGTAAGTACGCTGTAAAGTCAATTTGATAATAAATTAAAACTAATTATCAAAAGGTATCCTAATTAGTTTTCTCTTGATTGTGTGTTATGTTTAAATGGAAAATATTCGGTATCATTAACTAAGTAGAGTGTGTTGGTAAAATTAAGATACCACATTACTTAGACGTGCTTAAATTAAATACATACGAGTATTATAATTTAAGACAGCTTTAGGTTACTAAATACGGTATTCTCTTAAATTGATTTAAGATGGTACATAGTCATTATATACCATAATAAGTCGTACACAGATTTTAAAATGTACTGTTAGTTTTATACTGTTTTTTTTTCAAATTTAATATTATTTAGATATGTGTGTGAATGTCTGTGAGTGTGAGTGTGAGTATTTATTTTACCATAAGCTTTTCAATATGTTCTACATTTTAAAAGTATGCAAAATGTTATTTCGTAAACTAGTTAAATTTGAATAATAGTATATTCTGTAAACTGTTAATATGTATTAAGCATTCTTTCGAGTTAATTAAATTCGAGTTTTAAATTAAATTTAGTTTTCTAATTCACGTTTGTCGTAAGCGTTATTTAGTCTGCTGAGTTTTATAATTTCTGTGTAAATCGGGGGATACGGAAGTGCCGCTGCTAAGACGAACAAAAAGTCAAGGCCGTACTATTCTTTTCTCAAAGTGACTCGGGCTAAGTCCAAACTCCTGTAACTAATTTGTAAAAAGTCTAGAACAGTAAAATTTTCTGTGATAAAAAAAAAAATATATGTAAAAAGCATGCGGTATTAAACTATACCATTCATATTACTAGGGGCGCCAACAAACCCTCAATTTCAACTCGCTGCGCTCGCGAAATCTCGGATGCCGTTTGCATATTGAGCGAAGCGAGCCCAGTGTATTGATTCATCGTTTCCTATTGACTTCAATGGGATATCAGTTCTTTGATAAGATATTTAAAAAAAAAAATTTTTTTTTGAGGATATTTTTGTATATATATTTTTTAAACCATCACCTTATTTTCAAAGTTTCATAGTTTTCCGTCAAGTAGTTTTTGAGCCAATTCGTGACAAAGAATGTAAAAAGTCTCCAGTAAAACGCTCCGCTCACTTCGTTCGCTTCGCTCAATAAATGCAAAAGTAACTCTATCAGTGTGTTATCGTTCACTACCAAACAAATTTCGAGGAAATTTTGTATAGAGATATTTTGATATCCTTGGAAAGACGTTGGATATTTTTAGCCCGAAATCAAATTATATTTCCGGGTGCTTTTCCCAAGTCACTCTATTTATTAATAAGTAAAAAAAGTTAACTTTGATATAGTCACAATAATATGTTGTTAGTAAACCACAGTCACAAGGTGTCCATTATGATAAAGTGGTTGGATAGCTGCTCCCATAGATAGATATACTGAATTAACCGACTTGGTTTATTCTTAACATTAAAATGTTATGAAATCAACTCTAAACCCTAAAGGGTCTTTTGCATGTTTTACATGTTTTGATGGGATATATATTCCAAATAGATTTTTAAGAACATATAATTTTCATAAATACTATGTTTTTTATTAATATATAAAAGGCTACTTAATGAAACATGTATGACAAAAGAACGGTGTGAGGTAATGTTCGGTAATTGAGAGAATTAACTCATCTCCTTTTCTCTTTTTTATTTCAGTCTTCCGCATCACTGTCCATTTTCTAAGAATGACTGGTACCAAAGGTTGGCAGCTGGCAAAAGTATTGTATCCATTATTATTATAATATGTCCAAAGGTAACTGCTCTAACTGTGGTCCGTCCGTTTTCTAACCACAAATTACAAATAAATAGAATCACCGACCTTTCAATAGAGCTTACTAACCTGTGACTCATAATATTGTACAAGATGGGGTTAACAGTGGCTGAGATGTAATAGAAGGCTCCGGCGGCGAGGAAGAGGTACTCGTTGATGGTGTGGTAGTGACGCACACTACTGCCGTATATAAAGAATAGCCGCTGGAAGTGGAACGGCGCCCAGCACACGAAGAAGGCGATCACCACTGCCGCTGTACTCACACAGTTAATATGACAAAATACACCAATACATTATAAATGTAAAGATTGTAATATAAAAAAACAACTGTACATAACGTACCTCAGTATTTACGTATCTATGAAGGATATTATTTTACGTCCTCCTAAAAGTACTTTAAGTACTTTAAGAAAATAACAAAATTACCGAGCATCCGGATAATATTTTTCCTCGACTGCGCTTGGCGCGCCTCGCCGTGTACACTGCCGTTAACTCCATTCAGCGTGCCCGGACTACCAGGTGAGTGAGAGTGCGTTGACCTGTACAAGAAACTAAATTGTTTAAAGTTATATCTTATAAAATATAAATTATAATTTATGAACTTGATAAAGTGACTCTTTAGAAATCAAACTCTTAAGTTACATCGATAATAATAAATATAACTTCAAAAATTTTACAAATCCTTATTTCAAATCATAATTTACTTTTTAACACAATCAAAATGTAAATAGATACCCTATGATATACCTGATCTGTAATCCCATTCTGACATACAGACAGAGGATGACGAGACCCGGCAGGAGAAAAAAGAAGAAGCTGCTAAGCTCGCAAATATACCATGACGGTAGCTCCAGCATCGCACAGAACGCAGACTCCAGGGAAGCATTACCTGATGCTAATTAAATAAAAAAAATATTTATTTCAATCTAGTCCAATCTAATTGCTAATGTTATGGTTCAAAATCATTTTATATGTGTTTTGGCGACGCAGTTTATAGACGATGTATTCCCTACAGTAGCATAATTTTAAATTGAGGTATATGTAAATCATGTGAATATTATTTTTTGTATTCTTGAAAAATAAAAGTGACTTACATTTACCATTACTTAATATTGCTTTATAAATAAGGCTGGTTGATTAAGGATACATATTTAATGTATAGATAGATGCTTATGTTTTCTACTTACTAGGCGGATAGTCGTGGTAGTTGACAGTGGTGTAGTGCGCAAAGGGTGAGGCGGCGAGCAGCGACAGCACCCACAGCGCCAGCACGATGCGCAGTGCGCGCCGCAAACCCGCTACAGCGTAGATGTGTAGCGGATGGCAGATAGCCAGGTACCGCTCCAGAGTGAACGCCACGATGGTCATCACTGACACGTATGACGCGCTATGAGAGGATAGATTCGATAAAAATTAGACCTTTATTTGATTAAAAGTTACACAATTATCAACCTTTAATTGTTATTAATATATTGAGTGTAAATGTGTTAGACATTTTTATGGTTGTTTTAAATTTATAGGCTATCGGATATGTTATATTTCTTCCTTTTAGTACAAGAACTAATAACAATTTTGAGTTTTAGTCGTAAATTTGATTTTAAAAGTTTCTATTGTTACGTTTTAGAGCAAGCCTTCTAAACATACACTAAACTATTTAAATTTTATATATAAAACTATTTAATATTTAAAATATACCAAATCAAAAACAATAATTCCAGTAATTATCATAAAGTGAACAAATTTCTATTAATACTATTAATAACTCGCTGTAATATGAAACGTACAAGCAACTCAAACTCCGCTAGTAAATTAGTCGTCTGACTTCTGATCCACGTTATCATAAATCAAATAATCTCTAGCCTCGTAAAAAAGACTACGACATCGACTGAATAATGAATAACACTTTGGATGTAAAGCATTGACGTGGGAATAAAAAAATATAAAAATGACGTGCATGTTATAAAAACGTTTTTGTTATATTAATAAATCAATATATTGTCTAATAAATAGAATAGAAAATATTAAATTATATATGCAGATACTTTAAACAGTAGAAGAGTACAGTTCCTCTCAAACTCAATAGTTATATATGAATATATTTTGAAAATCTGAAAATATAATGAGTAAACATTGTTAATATATAATTGAAAGTCCCTTATTTGTGCATATTGAGTCACTTTTGACTATTTGCATGTTCGATATTGCAGTCATAGAATTCATACACTCATATATTGTAGAATAATACGAAATGATTGCTACATTCATAAACAGAGTCACAGAGAAATTTTTGAGATCTGAGAGATTTAAATTACTACTAGTTCAAAATTATCTTATAATTCTCACACGTGTTCAATTGTTCATTTAAAAAGCAAAAAACTCAACTTTCCGGGAATGAAGTTTATGTTTCAATATCACAGTGTCACAGGCAATTACCCACTCCTATGTTATAAAGTTTGTTGGAAAATTGTTCGAGCGAGTGACAATGAACCGGCGAAAGGAATACTATTAAATAACAAACCTTTTGATGAAAGTTTATAAAGACTTATTCAAATACCATATCATAAAAGGCGACCTGTTTTTGTTTCGAATGTCCCGATCTCTTGAACTATCAGTCGAATTTGAAAGTTGTTCAATGAAAAATATCCTTGCCAATCTGAACACCAACTAGTAAATATAAAAACAATCCAGTAAGATTGCCATAGTCCATTATTATGTACCTATTTCAGTAAGAGCAAATGTTAGTTTTCGTTTTTTTCATATTTAAAATATAATTCGTGTTAGTTAAACTCTACATATAACAAAACAAAAACAAAACAAAAATTATATATTACTCATAAAAAGAGTCAGGTTTCTGACAGGTCACGGAGTAGCTAGACAATAATTTACTTACACGAAATGTATCTCAAACTAAATATATCATCTTTAGCTTAAGTAAGAAATCACAACCTAACCCCGGCAGATTAAAAATTAAAGCTCACTGCTATTAAAACAATAACAGCAACTGAAATTGTGAAATAAAAAAGGAAGCTGGAAATATTCGATATTTGGGTGTTACTACAAGTAAGCACATTAAGTGGCAGGATGTATATATATCTATCTTAGGTATGTTATTGTATTAGATAGTACTACTAACTAATAAGTGCTAAGAACTTTATAAAAATGTAAAATAATTGTGAAATGTAATCTAGTGAAGTTAAGTTAGATAATGTTTTAATTGTTCTTGGGTGTAAGCTGATTTTGTTTTAAATAAATAAAATAAATGTTATTTCAATTTATTTTTCTAGGGTGGTTTTGTTAAAATATTAGTAGCAATCACAAGTGTTAGTTTTTATTATTACTTATTAACCGCAATATAAAGTAACTTACGAAAATAATAGTTAAGTGAGTGGTTTATAGTAAAATTAGTTTTTGAAATTATTGATATTTTTCAAGCTATGTAATAAGAGCTCTTGTGACAATATGTAGAGCGTAGGTACGAGCGGTTTTTTATTAATTACTTATCAAATTACATAAAGCGAAACTTGATAATAAACTAAAGTCTCTTCCAATAAACTATAATACTGTATCCATGATAAAATATCTAGCATTAGTGTTTATGAAGAAAAAAGTGCTGTAAGTTCCTCAAACATTTTTCCTGGTCTATGAATATTTAAAAAAATATATATCCTACGTTTCTTCTTATAATATCAGCTATCTGAAAGTAATAGTTGTGTTAAACTCGGTCCAACTGTTTAAAAAATTAGTCGAACAAAACAGACAGGCAGAGACCAAAATTAATAATTGTTTTTTATTTAAGTGGCGTATACACTTAATACGTTTAGCTACTAGATTAAAAGCTATATTTGAGCTTGAATAAATAAAAATATGTTTAATCACTCGCAGTGGCGTTTACAACGTGTAGAACTTGTATAAACCACTGACCTTTAGAATTCAATAAGTATTTATACATTCTTAAAATGAGAATATATGCTAGGAATCGAGTATGCATCGTCAAACACTCTACAGAGCTATTTCTTTTACACTTTTGTTGAGACGTATTAAAACAGTATCTTTGTAAGCTCATCTGGTACCTTAACATATGTTGTTTTTCAGAGAACAACGAATCCGTGTGTATTGCTTATAACATCACAAATTCTCCTCCTCCTTAATGAATAATTTGTTTATGCTATTATAAAAAAATATTTTTATTTTATACTTGTAAAATATTTTTAAATACTTGATTTATATTATGGTTGCAAAAGCTTATTTTATTAAAATAGCTGCAAACAAACTGTTTTTTTTATAAAGTTTTATACACTTTGATATTTTTATTAAATTACATAGGTATATTTATTAATAATTCTTTTTTAGGTCATCTAACTAAAAGTTATAAAAACATTAACATACGCTTCAGAGATGAGAGCTCTCAGCTTACAGAAGACCACGCCGAGGCTGTACGGGTATTGGTGCCAGTACACTGATAGATCGTTTGGAAGACCTGCAACAAGGATACTAAGTAAAAAAGAATGAATAAAAAATTAGTATTTTAAATAAATGATAAAGACAACGTATTCAATTATATATATTTTTTTATGAAAAAATATGCATCGAAAGCAGTATTATAGTATTAACATATCAAAAGGGAAAAACACGTCACTACGAAAGAGCACCATTTTAAAGTTTACCCACAAAAGGTGAAAAAACTTAAAGTATAATTTGAATAAATTTAATTCAGAAGATGAAAAATTATTCCATCGTCACCTTTATGTAAATTCGAATATTAAGTCAGTTTAATGCAATCATATAATATTAATATTCAATCGTCCCCTAAATTGAATAAACGTGAACGATGATTGGATCAAGATACTCGTATAAATTATTCATTTCTCTAAAATGAAGCCTCTTTCTGTGTGTAACTTACATTCATAAATAATAATTGAATATCGTATTGAAAAACAAATAACTGTCATCCAATCATTCATTTTATTATTATAATAATCGTATTATATTGTTAAATCTTAACTGTTTTTTATTATCATGTTACAAAATCTACTTATATAATGACGCATCAATTCTAGAAGATTGATTTAGAAGAATTTATTTGTGATACTACTCAATGATAACAAAACTAAAACAATATTGATACCAAAGAAGTACATATATTTTCATAGTGACTCTTTTTAAATTGTTTCGATAATTTTTTCAAATAAACTCCTAATAACCAATAAATGTTGTATAATAAATTTAGTTATAAGTATAGTAACTCATAAATAAAAATCATAAAATCATCTCTCAGCCATCACATGGGGCACGACATGATTTACGTGCTGACAATAATGAGAGTTCTGGCACTAAATGTGTGTCATTTATCTCACGTGACTTCTAGGACCAAAATATCGATTTCTATCATCCCACAGGACAAGTGAGACATAGTAGAGACTATTGCCACATAATACGACTACGTAGCACTCGTAAAATACACCTTAAATTAAATTCATCTAAATTAGAATTGTTTCTAATAAAGTTAGTTATTCGTCTGATGAATTGAAGTTTTCAGTTATTTTAATCGGAGTGACGTATTGTATGCCAAGATACATATTAATATTGTAGAAACGTATGTAACATAACAATTCACATAGTATTGTAACGTAAACATTTGAATCCTATTCAGAGATAAATTTTTATTAAAATAACTTCATATTTTATTTTTCTATTAAGTTCTGACAACTTTTTGCTTCTTTATATTGATGATTGTTAAAATACATATTACTTGAAAAGTTAAATAATTATAACAATAAAAAATGTAAATATAAGTTTTATATAATATGTGTATTTCAAAACTTATTTTAGAAACTAAACAGACGGTTGTTTTCCATATTATTCACCCTATTAAGAACCTCCACCTTTCCCTTGAGGTATATATTTTTTATTAATTATAAATATAAAAATATTGCATTAAACAGATATAAATTAAAACATTTAAATTATGGTGACCTTGAACGTTTAATGTTTAAAGAAGATTCCACAAATATGATTCATAAAAAGTTTTAAGGCAAACGGAGAATTTTTCTTTATTTATTATCACATTAATTTTAATTTATCCTTACATTTGTAATACCAATACTAATATTCTATATTGAATTTAAAAGTAGAACTGTACTTTAGAATAAGAAACGTGAGGTATTTGGGTAATAGATAGCAATTTCGATTCGATTAAATTGGGATTACACAGATTTACAATTACGATTAAAAGATTTATATCGGCTTTATCGCTTTACTATGAATTTATTTTGTACTATAATATAAAATTTTGTGACTGAAATACAAATTTATTAAACAAAACAAGTATCTTGAAGAAATGAGTGTTTTCTCTTAATAACAGAACTTAAATTTAAAATTATTTTAATTCAGCGTGAATTGTGACGTATTCGGGACTTTTATATGTTGTACATTTATTTTATGCCGGGACGGATTCTTCATTTTTATCATTATAATTATAATCGGGGAGTACTCGACAATGGGAAAAATAAAGTGTGTAATTTCTTAAGTAAACCATTATCAATAGAATTATGTATTTTATTACTTTATAATAATATAATATCATTAATATATATTTGCCAGAAAGTAGGTAAATGACAGGTTATTAAACATTCAGGAAAAAAAAAATCTACTTTAATATTGTAATGGAATTGTAATCGGTTTTGGAATGTAGGTAAGGATAAAATAAGAAATGGTAAGAAGTGGTAAGATCTTTTTATTAAACTATAATAAACCTTCTACATTAATAACCTTATTTGTATAGTATAGCAGTTAATTTATTTTAAAATTCTATATTTCTATTGCAGTTTCGACCACTCCTTAGACATTCGAATACTATTTACCCCCCGCGTAGATAACTCATTCATTACATGAAGATAGGTCATTTTATAAACGTATTTTATAACATCATTTATAACATCATTTTATCTTGAAATGAAATATCGTAAAAGATAATTGAATGTAAATTGTAAATTATATAAATTGGAATATAATATTTTAATTATAATATTTTTATAAAGTGTCACACTTATTCAATGCAATTTAAATACATATAAATTAATCATTTAAGACAAGAAGGAAGGTTTTTTTAAACCTGTTTGTAATTACCTGTTTCTATATCCTATCTATTATTTGTTCGACGTAGAAAATACTACTTTAGTAACTGTATTATTTCAACTATTATTTAGGCTAAAACAACCAGTGCGTCTAACAAAAGAAATGCGTTTTATGTTAGAAAAAAATAATAATTTGAAAATAAAATGATTTTTATTAACATTAAATTATATTTATAAGTATCTTGTTGGCAATACCGCACATGAACAATAGTAAACAGTGATGTCAAAATTTATAAATACATATTTATTTCAAAAGTGACGTTTTTACCAAAGCATTTTTATGATATTTGTATAAAAATACAAATAATATAAGGATGTAAATTTTGTAGAAAAAATTAATTTAAATTAAAAAGTATCTATATATTTATATATTTCGTATGTATATTATGTATATATTTCGTTTAATAACTAGTAACTTAAGTTTGATTAAAATTTATCCCAATTCATATCTCACCATAGATTTAGGTATATATCGCATATATATTTTGAACATAAAACGTATCAGCCTGATTCTTGCTGTAGATAGAGTTTAGGAAAATAACATAAGCAACAGTTTATCGCGACTAAATACTAAATGTAGTCTTATAATTTCTTCTTCATACAAACGGTGACTAAGAGATCACCATTCAACGACAGGGGTCCATTTTCTTCCGTTTTAACGTTTTATTAAGACGTTTTTAGTTTCAAGAAACAAAGTAGAAATTTATCACATCAAATTTAAAGTGTATTTCTCATATTTTTTTTAGAGTTCCGAAGCATAACAACAAAAATTTTAACCTGTATAGAATCATTTTGATAACGACTTAAAATTAAAACTATATACTAAGAACTATAGCCCGTTGATGTTGTAAAAACTCGTTAATTATGCCGTTTATGCTACAAAATAAGTAAGTAAAACTTACACTCTCAAGAAAATCAAAATTTTACCTAGTAGTTATATTTCTATATACTTGTGTTTATTCATTAAATATTCCTTATATTCTTATTTGTTGTAAAGTTATTATATTCTCATGAACCGTGGAAACGCTCATTAGACGCACGTGCATTGAAGCATGTTAAAATCCCAGAATGTAATATCTGAAACCTCTGTTTGTTACATTTATTTCTCTGTATTCTTTTAATTATAATTTCATTTTATTATATTCATTCTTGTCTCCAACTTAGAGTAAGGATCACGTACTTTATAGTTTAAATATAATGATTAAATTTTAAGTCAATCTATTTGTATTCTTTTGGATACTCCGGTTGTGACCGACGTAATTAGTATTATTTTCTTTTTCCATCTACAACAGTTAGCTGGTAGAAAATGCCAACAGGGATTAGGTTCGTTTTTTGTAAAATGCAATAAAAGGTAAATAAATAAATAAATTAATTAATTAAATAATAACAAATATATCCTTAAGGGTCGAGGTTTAAAATTAAAGCTACTGGTGCAAGTAAGGTACCATATGAAGTGGATTGTTGAGTGTCTTCATGTGGATAAATGAAAACATATTAAAATAATGTTTTACGGCAGATAAATTCTTGTTTATTTTAAAAAGTATAAAAAATACAGTCTTCTCTTAACTCTATTATATAATGTAACACCGAATAGTAAGACAACTAAGCTCTTTATTATATTAAGCCTTAAATATAAATTACGCTTTTTATATAAATAAATTTAATATAAATAACATAAATAATTATATCTTAGTCAACCCTATGGAACGAATTTTCAAATTATTTCTATTTATTCTATACATTCGAAAATCGCTTAAAAATAACTGAACCAATTAATATTAGAAATGAAAAATTATTTTATATTTTAATATAATAATATAAACATCCAACAAGAAAATATTAACCAATTGTAATATTTGCAAGAAACATATTTCGTGTTACAGTTGTCAATTTTCTTAAATAAATAAAAAACAGTTTAGCTTATAACCTAAAACAAATAAGTTGTCTATTAGAAAACGTTATAGTTTTCCTTGTTGTTATATTTATGTCAAATAAGTATATTTTGATGAAACTTTTACGCATGGAGAAAAAACCGCGTTTCCCTTTTAAAAATATTTTTTTATATTTTGTCAGCACGGAAAAACTCACTGATCAAAAATTATAAATATTATAAAACTAAAGAGTAATTGCTTTTTTACTTGTTTGAAACCTTCGTCAAATAAAAAAAAAATCCTTATATTTATAATAGATAACTCAAAAGCGTAAAATTATAATATTGTATGGGCAGAAAAAGAAAAGTGCAAAAGTTTATTTTGAAGAATATCAGTACGATCAGTAATGTTATAGTGATTTGTAAATAAATTTTTGTTGCTTGTTACATAAATCTTTAGTATGCATCCTTTCAGTCCAATTTAAATAAGATAAGTCTTTTGGGGTAAATAATGTTGTTTTTAAAAAATATATTTTTCCTATTATAAATAAATATTATAACAAGATAAATTAATATACTTACCAAACAACAGTAGCAATAAATCAGACAAAGCCAGACTGAAGAGATAGTAGTTTGTGTCCGTGTGCATCGAAGGGTGTCGTACGATGACCACGCACACAGCCACGTTCCCAATGACACCAGTGAGGAATATCATCAAGAGGAACACACTGATTGGTATGATTCGTAACAATGGAAGCCTTCGAGGTCCCATTATACACCACAGCATCTCCTCCTCGGTACAATCAAATGCACTTATGTTCGTGCATCGTGTATAGAAATCCTCTGTAGTTTCGTTTATACGAAGGAATTCCTCCATTGTGATTTTTGTTTACATTTTATTTTAGTTACTATATAATAAAATACACTTTATGATATTATTACAAAGCACACAAAATTGCAAATTTGAGTTATATTTCTAAATTATAAAATTTAAATTCAGAATTAAATTTAAAGGTAATGTAAAAAAATCTAATATATCCTAAAAATATATTTCTCCATAATATTAATATTTTACATCTAAATTAAAATTAATTATATTTTAATTATATTGATATGAAATAGTTTGTATAGTTTTAATTTAGATCGGTAACTTGTTAACTAGTCGTAGCTCTCCGCTACGAGGCCACGTCCGTAGCATAACGCGTTTGCGCTCAGACTGTCGGATCCCACGACGACCACAATAAAACCAGAACTTTCAAGAGATTTAATTAAAGCATTTTTGTTTTTAAATTCTTTAAAATTTTTAATCCGACCTCTGTTTTTAGACTACTGATTTATAAAAAAAATAATTATAGTAAATAATATTAACCAAAATATGTTTTTAAACCGTTAATGCTGTTTATTTTGTATAGCTTTTTTTGTACGACTTTACTTTACTTTACATGATGTTTTTGATCTTTCATACAAATGTCATAGATTAAGTAAATAACATGTTTGATCTGTCATGAATTTAAGTCAACATCTTATGAGTATTTGCGTGAATTATTTTACTTAGCAGGAAATTACTTTGATGATGTTATAATTTAGACTAGTAAAATTTTAATAAAAAAATACTTATTTATATATAATTTTTGTAATTAATTTATCCTTTTATATTCATAATTGTAAATGAATGGACGATTACAGTAAGGCATTAGTTTACCCCTAAATGAATACGACATTTTATTTTTCAGAAAGATATGCACATATACATACACAACCTTTTTACATAAAAATAATCTAGTCTCCTAAATCAATAGTTTGTTATGCATTAGATATCTAGACAGATAGAAAAATTTTAAACATATTTTTTTATTACATTCCTTCAAGTTCGTAAGGACTTCATAGCCCAGTTTTAAACCACCGCGTCATATTATTAGAGTTAATAAGTTTGAGTGCAAATGGTATTAAGATATGTGTAATTTTTAATTTATTTAAACTAATACTGTTTTTTATTTTTCAGTTAGTTATAGTACCTTTTATATAATATTATACCGATATTGATTTGATTTGTCTTATTATGCAGACTATTAGCCGCAATGCAGCTGAAAGGTTATTAAGCGTCAAATAGTTTTAACTAATTCTAAAATAACCTGTGGTTTAAAACACTGTGCTGCAGCTTTTAATATGATTTTGGACCACAAATATAATCACGAACACAATTACTAAAAACAAATAAAGTGTTTATATATATGATTTAAATTGTTAAAATTGCTTGAAGCACTCATATATATTAAATACAAATGGTTATATATTCCTAAAGTTTTAAACACTCTTAGTACGACGTCAATTTTAAAAACTATTGCAATGTAATAAGAAAAGATAAACTATTTGGTTTAACTTACTCAGTTTAATTAATACAAGTTCTCGTCAAATAAAATATTCTACAGAAAAGATTTAGTATATTGAAATTATTTAAAATAAAATAGGTAATGTGAATACATAAAAGTCCTTGAACGAGCAATTGGTTGGAATTTTTAAACGTTAATTTGGTAACGCACAATTTTTAAGCGTAATTTTCTTAATAGTATTTTTTTATATTATTCATTTAGAATTAATTTTAATTTGTTCTATAGAAACACAACAACATAACATATAATACAGAAGTTGTTTAAATTACCGAGCTGTGCTTTTTGGTATATAAAAGTTTGTTCGTGAATAATTAATGCAATCAGATATTTAAATTACTAATGGGTTCTAGTGATGATATTATTATAAATTTAAATACTAAAATTTACTTTGCAACTACATTGCTGGACGGCAAGAATAATCTTTACTTACTTTTACATTGAATAGTAATTATTTTAAAATATAAACAAAAAATATATTTCAGTCTGCACTATTTGAGTACTTTGGAGAGGTTACTTTTAAAATATGTTATAAAATCTTTATCAAGTAATGTTAATACTGATTATGGATAATAACGTATACCCTTCGGCCAAGAAGGTGGTGATGAGAAGGTTATGTGGTACCTAGCAGCATAGAGAGCTGCCATTTTTAACGCTAGCCATTAATGACCATTGCCACTTACGTCTTATTGGGACGTCATGGAATTGCTTTCGCAGTCACAGTGACCTGCTCGTTACCACCTCTTGCCAATATTGTTATAGAATTGTCGCTTGATCACTTTTTGTGGCACCACGAGATAATTGACCAAAAATATTTTTGCAATTAATCATTTATTCCCTCCTTAAACACTTTGTTTTCGAAACAAAATCATTATAACAAATTACTAATGTATTCTATTAGTCTTTTTGTAGCGACCACGGTAATAAATGAGGTCCTTAAGGACTTATTATGTATCACTGACTAAGACCCATTTACAGTCTGCTTCAAAAACCTCGAAACCAGTTACTGAACTTTATTTATATTAAATGTGGATTTTAATAAAATAACTTATTACTTGTATACTTTTATCGTAATTTATTCTGAAAACTGTATTTTTTTTCGAATGTTACTACAATGTTACTTATTTATATATTTTTTATTTATTTATTACTCTTTATTGCACACAATATACATATAAAAGATGAACAGTAAATTTATTGCTATAAAATTGGTACAAAGGAGGCCTTATCACTTCGAGTGATCTCTTACAGGCAACCTACAACTATATGGACATTTATTTAAAATTAAAATTGCAGTAGTGAAAATACAAAATTAAATATATGTTTATACATATATTTATTTTCAATTTTATACCGAGTACTCATTTAAATGTGAAATAATATTAATGATATATGAAAAAAACTATACATTTCATGATATATTCATATTTAATTTAACAAATCATTTTTTTCATCGCTTTTAGGAAATATAAGTGCCCATTTAATTTCAACATAAATAATAAACACACGTTGTATGTATATATATAAGTTGGTTTATATTGATTGATTAATGAATTTCTTCTTGGTAATTAAAAAAAAAATAATTTGATTCTCTTGTCAGTGCTTTATAATATTAATGTTTCATTTCTTTTGATGATATCAAATAGACAAACTACAAATAGAATAGATTTCATCGATATGAGATTTATTTGCTTTATAGGAATGAATTCTCCCGCTTTATTTAATCTAAGCAATATTTTATTTAGGTTATATTTTTTGTAATATTTGACATATATTTTATTATATCTTGTAATCGTCTCTTATTAGCTTACGTTAAAGATGTTTCTCTAAAATACAGCTTAAGATAAGCTTATTTCTCCCTGATATTTTTAAAATGGTTTTAATTTGGTTAAGTCGTATGAGTGGAATTTATTTTCAACTTACTAAAATTATACTTCTAAACTAATTAATGTAACGTGCAACAGCTTTCTTTTTTCTTTCGTTCAAATCTTTGAAACTTTGTAATATAATACCGATTACACATATGCCGATTATATATTATATTATTACATACATATACCGTTTATAACATTAAGTACTTATTTACTTATTTATAAAATAAAAATGTAGTACAGTACTACTTATAAAAACAATATAGCAGTATTAAATATCGAGTATATTTTCATTTTGTTTTGCCCTTAATTAAGAGTATGTATAATTATACAAGATGAGAGAATGAACATTTTTGCAGAATAAATTGAATTTAATTCTAAGTCTCTACAAAACGCTTTTGGTAAAAATTATAACGTTAAATTATAAGAGAGGTATAAGCTGACTTAAGCCAGAAATACCATAAACTTGAACTTTGTCTCACAATGCGCACAGAGTACGTCCGTCTCTATACTTATTAAAATTATTTAGTTTATATCTACTTCTTTACTTATTAAATTCTAAATAAAATATAAACCTTATTAATTATATTGATAAAGTTACTTTTAACTTTAACAAGGCAAAGTAAGGCAATGCGAGTTATAATTAAAAAATATAATGGATCCTCTAAATTAAAATTAAAAGTTAAAGTGAAGCAAAACTCAATGTACCATTTACCTCCTTGAGACGCGTCAATCACTTCTTACTACATTGAAAAGATTTACAATTCAATGAACGTTATATATATATATATAATATATATATATATATATATATATATATATATATATATATAAAAAGATACATTTAGAAATCTTTACATAATTCATAAAGTTTAACCACATTTAGAAAGTGCTTGTTATTTTGAAATGATTTTTTTAAATGAGTCGTGTGTATTCCGATACATACATTGTATCATTTTCTTTTATTTTTATATAAAGTTACTCACTCTATAAAAATGCTATTATTAAAGAGTTTGTTAGTTATTTATAAACAATTTGTAACGAACTCTTACGGACATTGGGGCAATCCCTACAAGGGACATCAGTCTTCAAAGAACGGTTAGAAAGTTGAGAATTTACTACTTTTAAATCAAGAAACCATTAGTATTGCACGTGTGTGAATCCTTCTCAATGCAAGTAATCCATTAATTCCTCCACTTTGAGAACAGAGACTACCTAACGTGTTATATGATGAGGATAGGAACAAAGCATTGCTTCTTAGATAATGTTATATATATATATTGTCGTCATCTATTTCATATAACACATACGGATATCATCTCTAAAGGACTTTCACAGTAACTGCATCATTGTAATCATAATACTGTCGTGTAGATAATAACCTGATGTGTTATTGCAATATTAGGTCAGATCTGGATACTTTATAAGTTTATTGTTAAGTAAGTTATTTGAATATAACTGTGTCTTCAAAAACATAACACTTATATTTGTAGGTACTATCAGTAGTAGGACTGAGTTACGTTAGCATTACGTAATTGTGAATTTTCAATAATAATTGATCAGGAATAACATTTTGGATTCCTAAACATCTCAATATTTCGTTTCGATACGTACAATATACAAATATAAACTTCCATATTCATTACCTTAAATAGATAGCAATTATTTGAATTCCAAAACAGTTCCTATGTACATTCTTATTAGTTGTGTAACAAAGATTATTATCTGCTGTCTTGTATTGATAGAATTTATACATGTTCACTAATTCCCTTAATTGTATAGAATCTGTTGAAGAGAGTTTCTGAAATAAAATACTTTATATTAATAATTGTGATTTAAAAAAGATTTTCCTAAATTTAAGTAATGTTAATACAATATCCATCTTAATCAAGAACTGACAAACGCATTACGGTTAACTATCTGATTAGTGGTTGCTTGAGGTAACTGATTGATCTATATTATAACACGTTTCCACAATTTTTTTTTTTACCACAGTTTAAATTACTCTTATTGACGGTGGTGATTTGACATGTACATGTCTAAAGTTAATGCAGATATTTGATAATTTCGTCGACAGCGATATTTGCTTTTAAGTTTACGTAAATATCATCACATCTTAGAATTAAGTTTTAAGTTTAAATAATTTCCTATCCGTTGAAGAAGTACAAGAACTTTATGGTAAAAAATTTCATAGTAAATTTTATATTTCTTCCTTATTTTCCACTTATTTAAGTCCAAAATTGTACTGATGAAAACAATACACGATTTTCATTTCAAATAGTTACTTTTAAATTTATAAACTTATTAATTTTAACCTAATAAGTATCACAATATTTTTAAAGAAAATCGTTGGGTACAATAACGAAATCCTATAATAAAGTCTAGTAGTTCGTAATGTGTAATCAATCAACCAATGGACATGACAGCGACAAACAACCATTAATATACAGTCAATAGATAACACTGTAGGTAAGTCAAGTAAGTAAGAATAAATACGAATTCAATAAAATTAATTAATCATTTTTGGGCCCTTAGTGTTTTGAATAAATTGCTCAAATATTTTATTTACCGTTAACTAAATTTGAAGCTGCTATTAAATTCGTCCAAATTGAAAAGCTTTAAGATTATAGTCAGGAACCTCTTTAATAATAACTTTTCACGTCTCTTTTCTAACGTAAAATGTTAAATAATATGTATAAATATATTTTAATATAATAAAAATATATATAAATAAAATTATGATTTCCATACGCTGTTAGAACCTTCGCCGAAAATTATTACTATATTAATTGAGTTATCGTAACTGTCTCTTTTGTTTTTTCATTGCGATATGAAAACATTTTCAAAAAAACTAACAAAAAACCAATAGGTACGAGAAAATGAAAACTTCTATGATGACTTTATATTGTTTTGTCATTTAAGCGGAAAGTGTATATGTCTAAATGTTGAGAGATGTTTTACATTTTAAAATTATAACAAAATTATTTTAAAAATATGATGAATGTTCCTCAGAATATTTAGTACGTACTACGAATATTAATAAATAATATAAATTAATTTACAATATTCATTGTGATATAGAATGACTTACAGGAGATATGAGAATATTACGTTTTTATCAACAAAAATAGTTTTTGTGTTATATGTAACTTAGTAACAGCTCCAAAAATAATAAAGTGGGTCTTTATAAAATAAAATAAAAAAAATTGTTAAGATACCGACCATTAATAGATTCCTTTATTTTCTTTATCCTCCATCAAATTAAAGGTTCGATTTCAAAAAATTTCAATTATTTTGATTTAAAACATTTGATTATTTGCTTGTAAAATAGTAATAGATCAGTAAATAACTACTTACTTGTCTTGTGGTTCTTTTTTATCAAAATTCCAAGTCAATTCACTAAAAAGAAGTTCAGAGTCAATAGGAACTATTGTTAGATGAGAATAACCTGATGGTGGGAGAGGATGGTCCTCATGGAACTTCATGTGAGAACATTTTCATTACGTTCTGTAATATTAAATAGTTTACTAAATCTCAAAATGTACTTAAGATGTGGACTTCCTAACGTAGTATAATTAATATAAGTTCTCGTCAAATACATTATATTATATGTAAGATTAAGCATAATGTTATTAAAAATCTAATTGCGAATAGGTATTGATGTTGCATTAAGTAAAATAAGCATGGTAACCGCATTAATGTTTCTGAAAATTATATAAATTACAGAATGAAATAGTATTTCTTTAAACGAGGCGTTGGTTGAAATTTTTAAGCGTTAATTTACTTAATGGTAGGCTGCGTGCTGTCTGGTTTATACAAGGTTGTTAATAATTGATGGAACCCGATATTCAAAATAATAATGGTTACTAGTCATGACATTATTAAAAATTTAAATACCAATATTGAACCACTGCAACTTCAAAATACGATTAATATTGATGAGATATGTGGTACCAAGCAGCATAGACGATGCTGCTGTTTTTAATGCAGCGTCATGAGGTGGCATTCCCACTCTCCGTGACCTTGCTTATTCCTCCCAATACCTGCTTGGAATGTTATTAAATAAATTTATTTTAAAGCATTTTCATTTGATCACTTTATGTGGTTCTACAAGATAATTAACCAAAAACATTTTTTCAAAAAGGAAATTATCCCATTCACTTCCTAAACAACTTTTTTCGAAGCAAGTGTAGAAATAGTTTGCGGTCCAATTTTAAAGAGTTGACCGGTACAAGAACTTCGCTGGCTCAGCTCAACAAATATATTCTGTAAGTCTTCTTTTTACGACCACAATAATAACTAAGATCCCTAAGGAATTATTAGGTATCACAGAATGAGAGCCAATTTAGTCTGTTTAAAAAAAGCCAAATCTAATTACTGAGATTTATTAATAATATCAACTTATTACATGTATACTTTATCGCAATTTAATGAATATGTTTGAAATTGTTTTAATTTATTTAGCTTAACATGAAAATAAAACGTGGTTTTAACTTCAAATAAAATTACTCATATACTCATTTACATATTTGAAATAATACATATCAATTTCAATATAATGATATAAATTTTGACCGGATCAATTGCATTTATTGTTAGTTGGATATTATTATTTTAATATTAATATTGGATATTTACAACATTATACCTTTCTTTCCATATTATTATTAAATATTTATTACCGAATCAACTTCAACATAAATAAAAAATACTATAGGGGATACATAACATACATATCGGTTTTGGATTGTATAATTATTGAACATCTTGTTGGTAATATAATTTTATTAATTATGCGATTCTCATATCAGTGTTTGATAATATGAACGTTTAATTCCCTTTGATACGTGTTGTCAAATATTCAAACTATAAACAGAATACATTTCACCGATACGAAGATTGTTATTTGCTTTATAGAAATGGACTATTCCTTCGGTGTATTTTATGTAAGTTACGTTTAAAAGGCTTTCATTTTATCATGAAGTCATTATAAAAATACAAAGAACATCCTAAATTTTAATTAGGTTATATTTTTTGTAATGATTTGTCAATTATTTTATTTTGTAACCGTCTCTAATTGATAGTCTCCTTGCGTTAAAGATTTTTCTCTTAAATATTGGAGATTATTTCTCCCTGTTATTTAAAAAATAGTTTCACATCTGTATAAATCATATGAATATTTCTTATGAGCTGAATAAATTTTTATCCAAACTATACTTTTAAACTAATTGTTATAAAGCGCAACAGCTTCCTTATTTATTTCAACGCTCTTATCTTCGGAACTGTCTATATAATACATACAAATATAATTTTGAACTGTAATATATACAACCTCTTATGATCAAGAAAACCACGGGTGTCCAATCAATATACAAAGTATAGTTTGTTCTTATTGTCTATAAATAGTGTTAAATTTTCTAAATGTAATATTTTCTATCAAAAAGTGTAATACTTTATATTGTTATAACTATACATGGTTTATGACATTGAATACTAATATATATATATATATATAAATTGCACAAATTGTATTTTTGTTTTTATTTTATTAGATTGATCAAGGCAATTTGGTAACGTTCCGAACACATTCACATTTTTTGTTTGTTTGTTTGTTTGGCAACGTTCCGAACATATTCACATTTTTTGTGTTTGTTTACGTTTGTGAATAAAAATGTTCGTGGTTTTTTTCGTCGCAAAATTCATATCAGGAGTTTTGTCAGTGGATTCGCTTTCGTCACTCGGTATTTACTTCGTTGAGAAGTTTTTGTTTTGATATCAATAGTTTTGTAAAAGGATTGGAAACAAAATGCTGTGCAATTATTTTTCATGCAAATATATACTCATTTATTTGACCAACACATGGAACTATCTATAATGACATGAGGGACTCTCGTAGGGCCTTTAAAAACAAATTTAAATGGTGCCAAGACAATTCAGAACAGATTAAAATGGACATACTGGCTACGTCATATAGAAACAAACATTTTGGAAAATTCTGGCAACAAACAGACAAACTGAATACAAGATCGAATATTCCGGCTGAAGTAGGGGGAGTGAGCGGTTGCCGTAACATAGCAAATATGTTTAAAACACAATTTACAGTGGATCCCTGTGAGATCAATTTCGCCGAGGCTGGCAGGGGGGATATCATAAATAATGGGGAAAGCTTTGTACGTTTCACGTCTAGCGAAGTAGTAGATACAATAATGGGTATGAAGCGTGGAAAGTCGCCTGGACATGATGGCCTGAGTGTTGAGCATCTGCGACACGCTGGTGTGCACCTTCCTAGAGTCCTAGCTTTGTTGTACAATATTTGTATAAGCCACGGCTTTCTGCCGGACTCGATGACAAGGACAATAGTCGTGCCTATAATCAAGAATAGGGCGGGGGATGCGGCGGACAGAACCAACTACAGGCCGATATCTCTTGCTACCATCATAGCCAAAGTGCTTGACGGCTTGCTTGATACTCAACTTAGCAGAACAATTAACATACACGATGCGCAGTTCGGTTTTAGATCAGAGCTGTCAACTGAGAGCGCAGTATTGTGTCTCAAGCAAGCTGTAAGGTACTACACGGATAGAAAGACCCATGTGTTTGCGTGTTTTTTGGATCTGTCGAAGGCATTTGACCTCGTATCCTATAAAATTTTATGGCAGAAGCTTGAAAAGGATAGCAGTTTAAGACCGGAGTTGATATCACTATTAAAGTACTGGTATGGAGCCCAAAATAATGTGGTAAGATGGGGTGATGCACTTAGTGAACCATATAAATTAGGGTGTGGAGTAAGACAGGGGGGCCTGACGTTACCCAGATTGTTCAATCTTTACATAAACGGGCTCATAGAGAGGCTTAGCGGGGCAGGCGTCGGTTGTTCGATAGATGGCGTAATGATGAACAATTCTAGTTACGCAGACGATATCGTTCTGTTGAGCCCGTCGGTCAGTGGTCTTCGAAGACTGATAAAAATCTGTGAGGAATATGCAGAGGAGAATGGACTGAGGTATAACGCTAAAAAGAGCGAAATTTTAAGTTTTCGAGGAATAAGCAAACAGTTAAATTTCATTCCTAAAATACATCTGTGTGGAACTTCTCTGAAACTAGTATCTGAATTTAAATACCTTGGTCATATTGTGAATGAACGCCTGGGTGATGATAGTGATATAGAGCGGGAGCGCAGGGCTCTGTCGGTTAGAGGCAATATGTTGGCCCGTAGGTTTGCACGGTGTTCGACACAGGTAAAATTAATATTATTTAAAGCCTATTGCCAGTCCTTTTACACGTGCAGCCTATGGGAGACCTATACGCGGCGGACATATAGCGCACTGCGTGTTCAGTACAACAATGTGCTGAGGGCTTTGTTGAGGAAGCCTCGATACTGCAGTGCATCGGCAATGTTATTTATATTTAATTTTAATAATTTTATGAATTTTGTACATTTTATTAATTTTATTTTTCTGTATAATTTGAGATTGTTATTTTGAATACTAACTACGAGTACTATTATAACATTAGTTACTTAAGTTAAAATGTTACTAACACTTATGGATGAATTATCTGAAATAAATTGATTTATTATTATTATTATTTGGAATAGTTGCCTCTGACAAAATGAGAGTGTTTTGGCTCAGAGGATGAGCGTTGTAATGACGAAGACGAGACCTCGAGTTCGATTCCCATAGGTGCCCGATTTTTTTTTCATTTGATTTTTTCAGTTTCCATTTATTTTTTTAATTCATTGCTTCAAAACAGAATTTCTTCAGTATTCGGATTTTTTTCTGTAAATTTTGTTTTATTGTTACAGACGGCAATGCGTTAGTGAGTTTATTCATTGTTTATTGTTGTTATCATGTGTTTATTACTGTGCAACTAGCATTGAATTTTACCCGTGTTGTGAGTACGATTCTGGCTTTAAAAGTCATTTTTTGGCCATTTTTGGTCATTTTTCATGATTTTTTAAACTTCTCAGGGCCATATCTCAAAATTACGAGTTTTCCCAGATATGTGCTATATACCAAATTTTAGCTCTAATTTGGGGCTACGAATGAGGAAATTTTGGAAAAAATCGTTGGCGCCGTTTTCGAGAAAATGGCCGATATGTCCCCGGCAGGTCGGCCATTTTTTGGTTTTTGACCAAAAATGTCACGCCAAAAAATGTTTTTTACATCAAAAGGGATATTATTCAAAAGATGAGCTTGAGACCTTTCCAATGATGCCCAATTTGTCAATGTACGTCAACTGGTTTGGCCACAGTCCCTGTACGAAAAATGGCCATTTTTGGCCTTTCGAGGGCTGGCCACGGCCAACATGGCGGCCAAATCGAAATATCGTAGAAAAAAAAAGTCTTAGTTTTTGATGTACTTCAATCCCTGAAAGTTTGAACAAAATCAGTTGAAACTACGAATATACCCACACACAGACAAAGTAATCATCGATGGAGGCGCCAGTCAAAATTTTCAAAATGTCATATCTCATCAACCGGTGGTCGGATTTTGGCGTTTTTGGGTGGGTTTTTTCAAGGTGGAAATAAGTGATTTTGTACTGGTGCGGAGCCAAAAACTAAATTTCAGTCTCATTTTTCAAACGGCCGTAGAGGTGAGGCGGTAGGTAAATTGCTAAGTGTAAATGCATTTTCTGGGTCTATGGGCCAAGGGCTTTCTAAAAATACCACACTCATACCAGAAGGTCTCCTGTATAAAAAAATCGATATTGCGCGTATATATACAGAGTTAGACTTTCAGCACTATGGGTGCTTTCGTCACTCTGAGCTAGCTAACGCCCGCTTTGATAATACTAGCAGATTACCGCTCTCTCGGGACCATTCAATCTAAAAAGATATATTAAATCTAGAAACTAAAAACCAACAAATAAGTTTAGAAACTTAAAAATATAATGGAAGCTGTAAAGTACGAATCAAGATGACGCGAAACTCAAAGAACAAAATAACAATAAGTAAATAAAATAATTAATTATATGTTTTATATACAATGATATACAATTACATGAGATATATGGATGCAGTGTATTCATTTTGTTGAATACTTCCGTAAACTCACTCGCTTTATCATAAAAGTGTTATCATTAAAAAGTGGATTCGGTGTTTAAAAACCAATCTGTAACAAACTTTTACGAACTTGAGGATAATGCCGGCAAGGGACATGACTTATGAAAAGAATATCTAGAAAGTTCGGAATTTGCTTCTTTTGGAACACTTGTTTCAATACGACTTACCTGCAGTGTACACGTGTATGAATCCTTCTCAATGCAACTATTACGTTATATCCTTAACTTTGAGAAGACAGATTACCGAACTTGAGATCAAATAAGGATATGAACAAAGCATTGCTTCTTAGGTAATATTGAATATAGCCTTTGTCGTCAATATATCAAAATATAATATTTTACATTCACGAATGTTATCTTCTCCTTATAAGATTTTACAGTAACTGCTTTATTGTAAACAAGATCCTGTTGTGCAATAGTCTGATAAGTGATTATAAATATTAATAATTTCAATTAGATGAGATCGAAGACACTTCATTAATACAATTATGACTTCATAAACCTCGCTCTTACTCAAACTTGTTGTTTATTATTAAAAATATAGTAAAGTATTTAAATTTATTTGATATTAAATGAATATAAGATGTTTATTATACGGTATAAGGTGTATTATCTTATCACACATATGAAAATAAAAAAAAAATACCACGGTTTTAGCACCGCGTTACCAAGCAGGAGAAAGACCCTGATAGAACTATTATGGTAATAATATTAACTGTCTGTCTTGTGGATCCATTGTGATATAAAAATATTTTACAACAAACTAACAAAGGACCAATTGGTGCTACTAAATTTAGTTTTTTTAGAAATAGTATTCTTTTGTTCTTTTACTAATATATTACATTCTTTACATGTTGACAGGAGTTTTACATTTTAATAATATAACAAAAGCGAAGGTTTTATTACATAAAAAATAGTTTAGCAATGACATGATGATAAAATATTTTTACATTTTTACTTCATAATACCAACATTATTTTAACTTTTTGAATATATTTAACTCCTTTAAATACAAGTGCAATATGTAATTTTGTTTTCTTCTAATAAGTATATACCAATAATGGAAACTTTAATTTTAATTTATAAATATTAAGATTAATGTTTGGTAATGCTGTATTTTTTCATAAATTTTCAATAAAATTTTTAGAGCTAATTTTCAATAAAAATTCCTTCTATTTATTAATTGTTTACAAAATGTTTTATTAATTTTCTTATAGTCAATTTGGTGTTGTTATAATTTCAAATAATAGCTTAAGCATCTGTAAATTATTCTAATCTTATTTTCAGTTTATTTAATAATTTGCTTTATTATGAAAAAACCACAATAAAATCTATTTAGGAAAAAAATTATTGAAAGGAATCGTTATTTTTATTGTAAATTAATAAAAGATCAAAAAAGTTGAATACGCTAAAACTCGATCAAAGCTCTTTTACGACACTCAGTACCTGTTTTAGAAATGATTGATCTGTAATTTGAATGCGACAAAAGTACGACGCAATCCAGACATATTTTTGTGTAAATACATCTTTTATAAAATAAATATAAGTATCGAAGTAATAATATTTGTAAGTGTATAAATACTGTAAGTATATAAGTTTTGTCTGATGCAACTAGTTTCACTTTAACACATTTGCAAGTTTCGAACTATATACAAAGCGAGTATTTAGGTTAAATAATTCTTCACCTTTAGATTGTTCCGTGTTAACTTCATATTTATTATTATTATTATATCAATTATTTATAAATAATTTTATTTAGGCGAGAATAATTAATTCTACAATACTAAAAGATTTGATTATAATACTACAATACCTAGTCGTATTACCATATGAATAAAAATGTCAAAATAATTTCACTTTTAAGATATTTTATTAAAAATATAATAATTTATGTTCCATTTACACATATAAAATAAATATATTAAATGAATAATAATCCCCACCTAATCCCTCACAAAATTAAAACAAATTCAAACAGTTATTAAGCTATACTCGTCTTTAACGTAAAATACCGTTGGTATTACAAGATCTTTGAACTGAGAGATGAAACTGTAATTATTAAAGACAATCCTCACTGTTGATTATAAATACCATAAATAGTCTCAGTAGTTGGTGACATTCCTCCGTCCTTGTCTGATTAACAGATCTAATTGAAAATCAGACCCAAAGTATAATAGATTGGTTTACGGGGAACATTGTTTGAAAATCTTTTTCTGATGTTCATTAATCAATATTGTACTATGTGTTTAAAGTATTTTATCTTTGTTATATTTTTATTAGCAGTATTAGCAAAAGCCTACGTCTTTAAATCCCACTAATTTTCTCCTGTACAAAGATTGAGGAGCTTAGCAAACTTCTTTTCTCCTGAAAGATATTATATTATCTTTTAAAACAAGCATGTTTTCTCACTATTTTTACTGAATGTTTGTTAAATAGTAAATTCATAGACCGATGAACTATAGAGGGAGAGAGAATCGTCAAATTATTTTAATAGCTTTAGAAATTACAATGAAAGTTTAGACAAGAATAAGTTATTGTAAAAACAATAACTTTCTCCTTTATTGATAATTTAAATTTAACCGAATCCGAATTTGACTTTGATTATATTATAACATTTCTATTATATGCTTTATTTAAGTGGAATGGACATTTTCAATTAAAAAATAAAAAAGAATAGGTACCTTAAGTTAGAGTAAATTAAAAATTAAATAGTGAAATTATATATATATATATATATGTGTGTGTGTGTAAGGGTAGATATTTATAGGTATGTGTTTTATAAAGTTAATCACATACACGTACAAAGTGTGTATTATACTCGAAATAATATTTGTTTAGTATCGTCAATGAACACAATTTATAATCAAATTACCTAGATTTATGATGTATTTACAGGATATTCGATACACATTTGCTGCGGGTTTTCAATTTAGTATTAACCACTAATCCACTGCTAGATATCGTTAGTAACTTTTCAGAATTACAATAATTATGTATCGTTCTATTGATGTTAAGCATAAATGTCAAGGTTCTTATTATAAATAGATGAAGTGTCTTATACTACTGTTCAATTACTACTTCTAACGTGACATACACGTACTGTGAACTAAGTAAGTTCTTTTATAAAAAAAAAAAGTGGATTGAAGTTAAACGCTACCTATATGAAGTTTGTTTGGATGTATGTTCCTCAATGACACTGAACAGATTAATTGAAAATACAGAAGAACTCGTATTTCTCAACCAAAATTGCTTCATCGCTCGTTCTGTAAAAGAAAAATAAATAATATATGTTTAAAGGTTTGTATTATTATACATATTAAGAAGTGATATTAACACACATACATAGATTATCACAAAAAAGGTAACGCGATACACACGTATTTTCAAAAGTTAAAACATAATGGTCCTATAAATTATATTATTAAAATTGATTGATGTCAATCAATTACTTACTTATGTTACTATTTTTACTCGACCTCATTTTCTATTAACATTAATATTGTTAACACCCCATCTATGTACTTAATGACAAAAAAAACATTAATATTTGACTACTACACTATAATATATTTATCATGGCATATTTTATTTAATTGCAATACTTGTAGTAATATTACTATTCTTTTTGTTTCATAAGTCTGTTAGATAGCAACTTGTCTGTTATTACCGGCTACAGAATCCATTTAATACATACCCGAAACAGACAATCATAATCAGACAGACAGAAATAATATGTTAATAAATATATACCTGTGTATAAACATTCTCTAATTATTTACATGTAAAAAGAATTAAAGAAATATTTGACAATCATAAATCTATCTGGTATAAGTTCATTAGAATGTTACCAATTTCTAAATGCAATAATATTGTGGAAAAACTTCCATATTCATAAACTGTATTTTTTCCGCACTAACATGAAATAAGCTTATATCATATAAATTGATATTAAACAAGTTTGTAAAGTAACAGACAGTTTATGAAATATTTTCAGTAAAGTTTGTGTTTCAGAAAACATTTAACCATTTTTATTACTCAAATATGTTTTTTAAACATATTTTTGAAATGTTTTTTTTATTTTATAATCTGTTTGAAAGGGTAAATTATTTTGCTATAACTTACTTTCAATTACGTCTTGGGATAATAAAAAAAAATATTGGATTTCAACACATTGTTGGTCTCGTGCAATAATCTAATATGAAATGTGAGAAAAATGTTCACACTTTATCGATATGGTAGAATTGCTTTTATATTATATTTAATAAAATAACAATATAAATTATTTATATTAGTATTTAATGAAGAGTGTAACTTGAATTCCAAAACTGTTTAATAGTAACCACTTAAAAAAGCGTGTCGTCGATATTTTTTTCTTAATATCAAGAACAAATTATAAAATTGATGTTTTAAAGGGGAAAAAATAGAGCATTATAATCGCATTGATTTCAGTAATCTAATTAAATGAAAATGTTGTAATCGTCGTTTGTCAATAGTATCACTATTTGACTAAACACGTACGGTTAAGATGTTGTTATTGGTGGATTTTATTGTGTTGTACTGATATAAAGTTAGCGATCGTGCTTTATCATTTAGACCGAAAATAAAATACTAGGATCCAACGCCATGCCCATTTCTAAGGTCTACAGCTCTGCCAATTTTCATTCAAATCGGTTTAGTAGTTTGTATATGACGTTGCTTCAAAAAAAAAAATTCTCAAACAGAGCTTCACTTTCACTCAGCTCAATGAATATTTAAGATCTTTGAGCGTTTTCTGCTGAATTAATCTTTCTTTTTGTGTCCAGGGAATAATTACACTTTAGAGGTGCGAAAATTTGTTATATACGTTTTTATAAAAATTAAAAAGAATAAAATCTAAATTATTTCAGAATAACAAACTCATCGTTATAATCTTAAAATATGATAGTAATAAAACACAGATATATTTAGAACAATATAGTATTGGATTTATATTCTTTGACTTTTAATTAATATATTTATATTTACTTCTTTAATTTATGGAACGTTTCAAATAATATAATAAATACTTGTTTACCAGTTGAGTGACTCACATCAAAGTTACACTGGATAAAGTAATTAAGTGATAGACTCATTATTACTTAAAGGACTAACATGTAACTGAAGGTTTTAATTCTTTTATAATGTAAACTAATTAATTTTCTTTTCAGTATTTAGATGACTTGTGTTCTGTTGCGGTGTGTTATATATAGAATATAATACATTGGTTAATACTATAATGATAATAACAACCAACAAAGTATTTTGTGTTTTAGTGGTTCGGGGAAAACTGCACTGCATCTGTAAGAAGATATTACTGATTATCAATATTGTATATTTTTATTCCGTTTAAATCCTTTACAAATAAATTACTACTATCTTTGTATAATAGTGTGGGATACCTAAATATGTTATTTCATATTAATTCAATAACACAAAAATTAAATGTGAGTTCATATAAGTTTTACAAACAAACAACAAATTATTTGTTACAAAATGTGTGTAATATTCATAAATTTGAAAACTAACTGTCTCAAATTGTATAGTTGTAATTTAAAAAAATATACGACACAGAAATGTCTAGGCAAATTTAACAACTATTTTATATTAAAGTAAACAAACGCTTATATAAAGTATAATGTGGTGTGTGCATGTGACATAGAAAGTAGATAGAAGTAGCCATGACTAATATACCGCAGACAAACAGTCATCTCGCCTCGCTTTTAATTATACATATGTGTAATATTGTGTAATATATAAAAGAATAACGTTGTTAGGGAAGTATTTATAGTAGTTGTATTTAACAATCAATGGTTTTTTCTACGACAGACTTATTTTCAGACTAATATTTAAAGTATTATTAATAAATATTTAATTGATAATTTAATTCTACAAATACGTTTTGACTTCTTTTTTTAACAGAATCACTTTTACTAGAAGTAGTAATCTTTATTTTTATTTTTTTTGAGTAATAAGTCATACTAATTAGAGAACTTTTTGTTTTTCTATTTTATGATAAAATAAATCTTGATCCTAAAATACCTGAGACGTGATTGTTAATGACTCACATATTTAAAATCAACACTTAATTCAAAATATTTTGCGATTGTTTTTCAATATATATTTAATAATTAACATATGTATCGAAATATTAATCCTTTCTATACCGACCTTTAACAATGAATTCGAAATATGTCTGTTTCAAATAGTGATTGATTTGATGATAAGTATTATATATAAACATATCATTAGCACTTAGTTACTTGTTAAATAATCTGCAAGAAAATGTTTAAAACTACAGAATAAATAAGACTTCAAAACAACTTTATGAAAGTGTTACTCTACAAGTTGAAATGCTGTCACGTTTTGCAACATTCATCATTTTCATTCATTTTAATATTTAGTTCGTATTCGATGATCCCCTTGTTGTGCCTTGAATTTATGATAAAACGAGGTTTAATTTTATCGTAAATGTATATTGCATATTGAATACAACTAGAAATAAATGAAGCTACAATAAAAATGTTCAGATTCGTCGAGTTGTTGCAACCCATTGCTTACAAAGGGCATTAATTTATGCCAATATCGAACTAATCAGATCACATAAGATAACGTTTGTGTAGTCTATTTAAATTGTCTTATTTACACATCGTTAACAACAATGACTCGGTGTTTTTAAAAGAATTTAAAAATAAATACTATTTCACAAATTCATTCTTACATTTTTACAATGATATAAATATTTTTGAAGAAAAGTTGTTGCAATTTTTTAAATTTTCTAATAAATACTATATTTTATTTTGTTACCAACAAATTTTCTAAGAAATTAAACCTTTCTTTCTAAGCTTTCTTGGTTTTTTTATTTAATTTTGGTAGACATCTTTGCAAAGTGGTGTTATTAATTCTACTTACAAAATATAAAAGGGCTCTTTCATTAAATATCACCAAATGTTATACTTACATTTAGTATAACACTTAATCAGAAGAAATTTATTTCAGTCACCCTTTTACTTCGTCTAGGGTTTTTGGACCTTCTCAAAATTACTTCCACTTTATCCACAGACCTGGTTAACAAATTAATTCCTTAAACCTTCTCAACGGTCAATCAAACGAAGAGATGAAATAAATATAAAAAAAATCCAAATATAGAATGTAAAATGTGTATTTTTTAATAATATGCATTAAAATGATTAAGATAAATTAGGTTTTTCTAAAGGTGACAATGGTTTCTTACCGGATAACTTTGTTATAATAGCCAAATACATTATAACATACATATTAATTACAAAATTGTGTTGACAAAACTTAATCGTATATTTTAAATATTCGTCAATAATCAACCTACTTAAGAGTGAAGATTTATGTATGGCTGGAGTACAGTATGGAGATATTTAAAAATTGATATGGTATACTTTAGAATTATCAGTCAGTTTATTATAACGATTTCTTTACTAGTAACGAATAGCTATAGTAATCAGTTTTCTTTTACAGCATATTTGTAAGTATTAATTAATATATTTAAATATAAATGTTAATAAGTAATATTAGGAACTTAAATTAGACTGTACTTATCATAAGAGTTATTTTGTTTTGTAAAGTTAAGTACCATTACCCAGCGGCATACCCTCTAATACTTGAAGCTTTCGAACTTGTAATTAAAAACATCAACTTATATTTATTAACACATTATTATTATAAATTTATTCATGTCTGTAAAATATATAATAACGCATATGACATCTTACATTACATATAAGGTAGCCAAAGAAATACAGTTTTAGTTTAATTGCATTTTTATTTGAGGTGTGAAAAGTAACCTACAAATATACAACGTTAATAACATATAACCGATAAACAGATAGACTAACAAAATAAATTATATTTATTTTGTTAGTCTATCTGTTTATATAAATATATATAGATGTATATATATTTATATATACATGTACACATATATATACTCGTACATATATGTAACGTTAAAAATCTATGTGCAGATTTAACAATAATTCTAAATGTTTATAAACTTTATATTCTGAAATGAATTTTTATCCTTTACACGTAGAATGACAAATACATAATTTAAATTAGAAAGTTCATAATGTCCTTAACATGAGCAGCCTTGATTTTAATTAATTAGTAACTGGCAAAAGCATTCATTAAAAGTTAGTTTATATCAAAATACGAATCGTACTCATGTTTCTATGAATGGTTAGAAAGTGGGAGTTAGAATTTACAATTTCTTTTTAAATATTTCTGTTTATTGTATGTTCATGTTATTCTTATCTATTCATCTCCCATTTTAGGTAGATTCCATAGATGAATCTACCTATTGCAATCGATGCGATGACGGGACCCAGACCCCAGAGTAGGGGCGCTACGCCGTTTATGAACTGGAGATTGAGAATCCGTCGAAAAAAAAAAATTTATATATCCCTCTATATATATATGTATATATGATCCATCAGTCCAAATTCATCGTAGGCGAAATCTGACTTCACAGGTCGATAGGATAAATTAGTAGGACAAAAATACCATCTCGTTTTTTTGGAAAAAGTGAAAGGGGGGGCTGGGAGGGGGGATGAAAGTGCAAACCTTTGGTACACGCTACAGGTCGCAAATATTGGCGGAGGATTTTCAAACTCGGCATACACATTCTTAAGGACAAAATGAAGGTTAAGTTCTTGAACGGGGGAAATTGGTCTAGGGGTTGAGGAGCTGGGGGGGTTGAAAGTTAAAAACCGAAAAAAGTCACAGAAGAAGGCAAAATTTTGGCGTCGGAAAAATCTTAGAAAATTAACAAATTAAAAGAGGAAACTTTTTTGTCCGAAAAGTTTTTTGATGCGACCCCCCGTTTAGGAGATAGGAGTGGTGGGTGGTTCCCCGCTCACCCAATATATGCAGAGTGACCCGTCATAAGACTCGTAATGACCAGTAGAATACTGCTGGCTAGTTTTTCTTTGTCGATCCGACCGACGGGAATCTACCTTACACGATCGACCCTGTCGAACGAGGTATTTATTTATTTCTTATTCTTAAGGCAATGATAAATTGCAACGTTCATATCTTTTTATTTCTTCATAGGTCTTTATTCTGGTTATTCTGATTGTGGATGTTTGTGTTTGTGTCAGTTGTTTAAATGTTTGTTTAAAACAACCGCGACTCAAAAAATATTAATTTTTAATGAGATAGTTTTTATATTTAAAGCATAAATCAAAAGCATTTTTTTTTAATTCATCACGTATATAAAATATTATATAAATATGTATATAAACCCCCTTCAACAAGAATCTGACTTTTGATAAGCATATTATCCTTTGTTTTATTCGAATCTAAACTACTCATTCAAAGACTTTGATCATACTATTTACATAAAATACTTTGCTCATCTCTGCTCCAGATCACCTTAGAAAATATCAACTTTGATCCCGTACAACGGAGAGCCGTTTGCATTCTCGGGCATTCGATGCTCTGTGAACGCCTGGACTCTTTGGTATTATTAAGAGACGTAGCTTCTTTGTGCGTGCATTTGCAACGGGGAGTATTCTGAAGAGCTATGTGATCTGATATCTGCCGCTGATTTTCTTCACCGAACATTACGTCACCGTCTGCAATATCATATGTATCACCCGGATGCTTGGCTTCTACTACTGAGCTATTTTCAAGAAATCTCTACTGTGCTGTTTTCAAGGAACTTTCTTCTACGTACCACAAAGATATGAAATAAACAAAATCCCTAAACCATCCTCTATCCATACCAAAATGTATAATGATGAAAATCCACTTTATAATTACATCATTGACCTCATATGTTACCGCTTTCACATAAGGTTTCAGTTCAGGTTATTTGGTTTAAGTTATCAAACGTATATTAATTATGTTACATATCCACTATCTATTTGACTTAAATTGCATGTGATATTATTTTCATGAATACTCTGCGATGCTTCTATATTATATTTATATGTATACATTTAGGACGCTAATAATAAGGTCTAATAAATATTTATTTTTATATAAATAGTCTGATCATAAATATTATTACAAATTATAAACATTTTGGAATCAAATTTATAATGATTTTATTAATATTGATCGTTTACCTCCGCGCCACCGCCCACCCTCAAGCACTATCCTTAATAGGTAGTGGTCTTTAAAGAGATTTTACTCAACCACTGGCTCCATAGAGCAATCTTGTTCAAGCTGTCCTTTATATTCTGCGAGAGGTTAAGTCGCGAACTACTAAGTTGAAATTAACTTGACTTTAAGTGTGCAGTTCTGCAATATCAGGAATTTGCAACACAACTTAAACGCTAACTTTACTAATACATCGAGACGGCGCAAGGGGCTTTGCTATTTTTAGCCGTGAAACAGATCTCGATAGAGCGCTACAGCATATTTATCATTCGGGATATAAACTTGTATATCACTTTGCGTCTCACGAGAGAGTATGTGTAATCGTTATCTGAAAATATATTTAATTATCGTATTTATGTTTATTTCTGCCGGATCTTAGGAACAACAAAGCGAGAAACAGCTGCTTAAATCATAGCAATTATAAGGCATAATCTAGTCTAATACTGAATGTAATAATTATGTCGTTGCAAACGTAAATTACGTTAAGTTCTTGCGAAAAGTTTAAAGTTCTTGCGGGTTTTTACACGTGTACTATTGCATAAGTTGAAGTTTAAAGCTTTCTACCACATGACATTTATTTCGTGTTAGAAAATGTTTTCATGAACGATGACGCACTCTTTATTAATAACATTTTTATTAAGTATAAGTTTATAAATTAGTTTTATAACATCATCGCATTATAAATAATATTAAGTTCGGAGGTATATTGCTGAATCACCTCATTGTTAATAAACATTATACTTAATTTAAAAAAATCCTGCCACGTGCTTGTCGGCCTACATTCAATGTAAGGTTCCGTAGTTGCTCATGGTGTATAAAGAGATAAATAGCCGTAAATACTTGCGGTATTTTTTAAGATATATAATTCATTATAATATTTAGATCATATAATGAAATACATTATTTACATTTATCCACTGCCATCCGGAGAAATAATAAAACCCTCACTTAGCTTCCGCATTTCAAATCCCTGATATCTTTTTAGACATTAATTTTAATGATATATTATACAGGATAATTGCAATCTAAATTAAATATATAAAATATAATACTAGTCTGATTAGATAATATCTATGCTAAAAATAAAAATTGGTTACTAAAATTTACAAAAATACTCGCGGACTTTTAGTAAATCTTTTTAAAATATACAATTCTGTGGTACATTCTTTTGTTCTACCTTCTAAGTTTTATCTAGCGTCTGAAAAGTAAGCGCACAAAAATATATAAATTCAAATTAAAATTCAAAATATGTTTATACGAGTAGAATTTACACGCATTTTGAATCCTCAATTACTACATTAAAAAAGGTCAGAGTCCGTCCGTCAGTTAATTATCACCGGTTCAGAATGCGGCTCTGCTAAGACGAGCCGGCCAGAAGCACAACAGTTGTTCTTTTTAAATGGATTTTAACAATGTTTGATTTATATATATTTCTTTTTTTGTATTTATCGTGTGTCTGTCAATGTAATATAAGTATTTAAATATTAAAGTATAAATAATGATGTTAAATGTGTATTGAGAGGCTACTATGAGAATAACAAATTCTAGCTTAGATGTCATAAATACTTTGGACCAAAATAAACAACTTGGACCGTAGTAACGTCCGTTAATTGTCTTACCTCTTTAATTGTAAAGACGACCGAGCTGAGTTTACGTGCGAGCGTTGAGAGATGGGAGTTCTACTGAAACTTTTTATCTAAAGTTATACCTAGAAAGACAATTGATACAGTTAGTTTTTAACTTTATAGATTCATTAGAAGTCCAGTTTTGCCAGTAAAACTAGATAAAACATCCCGAGTTGCCTTTATCTTCTGAACTTAAAATTTTAATTTCTAATATAAATCGACTTAGCTTCTACGCACACATTTATAAATATTTTAGAGAGTTCCTGACTTTATTCATTTAAATCAAATTATTATAAGTATAATTAATGCAACAATCTCTCTCTTTTATATGCAACAATCTTTTCATAGATATTTAGTGTGGTGTTTGTTAAAGATTTTTTTAAATATTTGCCGTGCAAAGAAAACTGATTTAAGAATTATTTTATTACGACATTCTCTTTAATATATAAAATATAAACTTTATTAACGTTTAAAAATTAAGGTTACTTAGATTGACCTTACTTTGAACAATATTTTATTAATTGAAACTTATTCTAATTTAGTGCTATTCTAAATAACTTGGAACAGTATTAGACAGTTTTAGAAATAACTTAAGATAAAATATTCAAGTAATAAATATAAAAGTAAAATCCTTATTAAATATAAATAAAGTTCAGTAATTGGCTGCTAGTTTTTTGAAGTAGACTGTAAATTGGGTCTCAGTGAGTGATATGCAATAAGTCCTTGGGGATCTCAATTATTATTGTGTTCGCAACTAAAAGAATGACACAATACACAATATATATTAGTTATAAAAAACGGAGATTTCGTTTCAAATTCTACTTGTTTAAAATATATTTTCCAAATAAAATGTAATGAATTCCGTATTTTTTTTTCGTTTCAAATTCTCCTTATTTAAATAAATATTTTCAAAATGGTTTTATGTGTAAAATCTATATGATTTTTTTTCAAAGAAAAAATCCGGAAACTGTGTTATGTCACAAAAAGTAATAAAAATAAAACCCAAGAAATTACCGTTTGCTAATAAAACTTGGTAAGAGCAATGAGCGATCACGTGCTCCCTGGTGAGGGACATCATTCACTCATTAAAATGAATTAACCTCCAGATATACACAAATCGATACCACAGCTCATTATTGTGTGGAGCTTGAAATGGCTTCTCTATACATCAATAGTACTTTGAAGTTGAAGTGGTCAAATTTTATTATTTATATTTACTAGTATCTATTAGTATCCTTAAAGTCAAAAAATGGATAACTTTAAAGGTCGTGTTTATAAAACAATTTAGACGGTTAATATTATATTAATTGTCTTTGAAATAGTGGGATATTTCTTTCAATAGGTTATTCACAAACAACTTTACTAAACAATCAGCTTGAGGGACGGTAAGTTTTACTATCTTTGTAAGTTCGTATTATCTTTTTTTCCCTTAAAAGAAAGGTTAAGTAAAATTTAACTCCAATTTTTATAAGTTAAGTCTCCGATTATTTACATATTATTAATCTATAGGCAAAATAACTTAGATGTTAATTACAAAAAATAAGTATCAACCCCTGACAGTCGTATTTTACTTTTGACAGATATAAACAACATTTTCTAAATATTGTTTAATGGTAAATACTAGTACTAAATTACTTAGAAATTGAAAAAAATATTGTTTAAATATTGAATTTAATAATATTTTACCCCTCAAAGTGAAATTGTAGGCAAATATTCAAGCCTATTAGCACAAATAGCGTTTGATTCCGTGAATATAAATATTATTGAATAATTTATTTGAAATAAATTTAGTTACAAAACTTATCACTTTAATTGTTTATGGGAATTACGGATTTGTTATGCAATATTTTAATGTATATTATTATTGATATACCTATAGGAAAAGTATATATATATTAAATTACTTTTCATTAAAAAACAAATGGTTATTTCGTTTTAAGAAATCATAACATATTAAAATTACGGTAATACTAAAACATATATAGTTTTTCATTGTACTATGATTTAAATAAATGATTTTGAATAAATAAACAAAATTACATTTATAGACCATTAAATAATCCTGTCTTGTTATATTGAATAAATTGTTACAATATAATATCAAGTCTGACGATTTTGAAGAGAAAATATATAAATTCACACAAATTAACGAATCTTGGATTTAGTAATCAGTTAGTAAAATATTTTGATGTTTATTTTTAATACATTATTCATTGAATAAGGACAATTGATAATGAATAATATTTTAAATAAAGTATTAATTAAAAGATAGTTAATCATTAGTGTATCACAGTGTATTTAGTTCTGCACTATTTAAATAACATTCTGATGGTTTTAAAATCATTGCATTATCTAAGGCCATTTAGAAAATGTCATTAATATATGCAACATATTTATATATATGCTAGCGAATAAAATTAATTTTTAATGAAACGAAACTTCATAAACTAATATTCTATTTATGCAACATTATTATTTAGAAATGACAATTGTATTGAATATTAGAATTGATATATTGATTAATATTGCGAAAAATAATAATATTCATGAGTGTTACCAATATTATGAATGATAACAACTGAATACAACATTGTAGGTAACATAATTATTGTTATACGTTATTTTAATTATTAAAATATCCACTTTATGATTCATAGTGACTTCTACATAGATAATAATTTAATTAATTCATTGAATATTTTACGTGGACGTTATTAAGTCACGTCGATTTACATAAATAAACATATTGAATATATTAAGCATTTACACATCGACGAACAAAAGGTTTTTTCATTTAATTAATTTTAAAACACTTTAGACTTTATATTTCTGTGAATTATACATTTTTCACTCATCAGTTTACTGTAGTAGGTATAAAAACTATGCACGTGTAATAAATTGTATTATATTTATAATGTATCTCATTATTTATTATATTCTATATGTACATAAGTATAAAGAAGTATTATATTACTATACATTGTAAACAAAAAAACTATGGACTATTATAAAATAAATACAAAACATTTTCATTACGTAAAAAAAAAAGAATGAAATAAGCATATCTGCAAAATGGTATGAGTTTTAATCTAATTTAAGCCTGGAGTCTTGATAAATGCTCTTGATATAAATTACAACGTAAAAGTAAAAAAGCAGGCTGAAATATTGTAGCTTATAAGACGAACAGAGTATCTTTGTCTCTATACTTATTTAATCTTTTTAATTTGTATTTCTTTCTTCAGAATGTTTTTATTTACTTATCAAATTACATAAACATATAAACCTTATACTTTATATTAGTAAAAGGTTTTATACTTTAACATGATAGTTATACCAAAATAAATATAAAGGATGTAAAAGTTAAGATTGCGTAAAACTCAATAAATTATTAAATTTCTTGAGGCGCGTCATTTACTTCCGATTACTTTGTAAGGACGTACGATTCAATGAACATAATACATATACATAATAATGGAGAATATAATTATCCGACAGCTCCTCGAGGATCACCAGGTGATCAACTCTAATTACTACAAAAATGTAATAATGGAAACCCTAGAATATAGGACTGTAATGTAATGTGTACCCTGTAACGTGTAAGCAATCAACAAATGACTGTAACAGTAACAAACTCACCCATTATTATACAGTCAATAGATATAATAATATAAGTATACTAAGTCAAGTAAGTAAATAACAAATAACATAAATAAATGTTTACTACAGAATGAATATTTTCACACGCTGCTAGATCCTTGTACTAATATTATGGTAATAAGAGCTTTCGTCTGTCTATTTTGTGGTTCCATTGTGATATGAAAATATTTTCCGACAAACTCACAAAGGAACAATTGGTGCGACTAAATTTAGATTCAACGATGATAGTATTCTTTTGTTATTTTGGTACTAATGTATAACTTTTTTTACATGTTGACAGGTTATTTACATTTTGATATTATAACAAAACTGAAGGTTTTATGCCTTAAAATATCTATTATTAAAATATATATTATAATGTCTAATATGAACTACAATAATATATATTTATAAAGCATTATATATTTTTTGTGTTTTAAATAATATAATAACTAATCATAAACTTGTAAAGTGTATTTGTAACATATATTAAGATAAAGACCCATTGGAGATTGGTTTATTTCACTCCTTTACCCTCCAGCAAATAGCAAATTCGATTTCAATAAATTTCAATGATATTGATTTTAAAGACCTCGACTCAATTACTCTTTTAATTAATTTATAATATTGTAAGAGATTAATTAATAACTATTTACTTACCTTGTGATTCCTTTCGTTTCTCAGAATTCAAAACTCACTAACAAGAAGTCTTCAGAGTCAATAGGAACTATTGTTGGATGAGAACAATCTGATGGTTGGGGGAGACGGTCCTGATCTAACTTCATGTGAGCATGTTTCCATTATTTACCGAAAATTTTAATTAAAGCTAAATAAATCTAGAAATGTGGACCTCCTAATTTTATTATATTTGATCGATTGATATTTTTAATAACAGAGAACGTCAGAATTAAACTTTAATCAAATTTAACCTTAAAGAAGAGTAGTATAAATGAAAATTAGAATATTTATATTATATTTAAAATATTACAAATATTATAATAATATAATATATACATTAATCGTCTGATGTAAATGAAAACAGGATATTAAAAGGCAAATCAACATTGAAGTGTGAGATGAGATCAGTCTTGACTCTTAAACTGTTGGAACAATTGATATATTAATTTTGTTGTAAAAAGTTTGAAATTTGTGAATTTTATTCGAATAATATGTACATAAATTTTAACTTTTAAATATATTTAACTGTTTTAAGTATTTGATTGGAGAGAAATACAAATACAGTATGTAATTTTGTTATATTTTATGAATCCGATATAAATTATTAAAAGAAAAAAATATATATATAAATATTAAGATGAATTGTTGGTAACGCTGCATTTTTTTTATTTGTGAATTAATTGATTTAAAATATTTTATTTTTAAAATCAGTTTTGTGTTATTATAAATATTAATAATTTAAGCTTCATAAAAGTATGTTTACCTTATAAACATTTTATTTATTCTAATTTTGAAAAGTCATAATAAAATATATTAAGGAAAAAAAGTTTTGCAATAAATCGCTATTATTGTAAATTAATAAAACTGAATACTATGAAATACTATCAAAAGCTCTCGTACAATTCTCAGCACCTGTTTTATTAAACGATTAATTTGCAAAATTTATTTGAAAGCGTCGAAAGTACGACGCAATCGAGTATAAACCCTTTGAATTCTACTCAAACGTGTAATATAATTTCAATAAAATTCCCATCTCTTTATGAATTTATGAAATATTTAAAATGTATAAAATATCTCTAAAATATTTATGCTTGAGACATGATCTCATTGAATTTTAATTTGAGGTTGTTTCCGTTTTTCATTGAAATATTCTTAGTTACTTAACGATTCCTTATACATAAAAGTAAGTATATACTTTTTCTCTATTTGTAAAAACGACTAACATTAAGATATTTTTATCGAATGTATTGCAAATACTTTGTACAGATGTATTCTAAAAGGAATAGAAGTATCGAAGTAACTATTTATAAATATATAGATTGTCCTATCTGATATAATGAGTTTCACTTTAACATATTTGTAAGTTACAAACTTTTGATAACACGAGTAGTAAGGTGTTAATTAATCATGATCTTTAGAATATTTCGTGTAATGGGCTACAATACAAGCTTCGTAATAATGGTTTAATCGGGAATTTATTATTTATTTTGCTGAACGAAAATAATGAACTTAAGATTTACTAATAAAACGATAATTTACTTGTAGAAGTGCGATACGAGGTAGAATTTTAAAGAGTGCATTTCTAAGATATATTATTACATATATTATCAGTTTATATCCCATATTAAACATATGCTTAGCGCTTTATGCTCGCAATCGTTGTGGCGAGTTTCGTTAACGTAGCTTGAATAGTTTTTAAGAATATATAGTTCGCATTTTTTGCGAGTAAAGAGCTGTATCCGGCTGAGTTTGTTCTGTGGTTCTTCTCAGATCAGGACGCGTTTGGAACCCTCATAGCTTTAACATTAAGTTAGAAAGTGCTTTTACAGAAGCGCTTATTACGATAAATCTGGTATCGAAATAAGCCCTCCTGACACTTCCATTTTGACGTACACAAGTGATCACTGATAATGATTCAAAGTGGAAAAGCTATAAATAAATAAATAAATAAATAAACATAAATTACAACAACGCTGTTGTTAATATATACTCGTATTTCCTCAAAGAAATATTAATTCTCTCTTTACTATTATTTAAAACATATTGAAAATATCTTTGATATTACGAGATCTGTGAATTGACAAATGAGGCTGTCATTAATAAAGACAACTCCTGCTGCTAATTAAAAATACCACAAACAATATGAGTAGCCGGTGATGACCCTCCGTCCTTGTCACATTGACAGATCTAATTAAAATTCAGATCCAAGGTTTAGGAGATTGGTTTACTTAGAATGTTGTTTCAAAATCGGTTTTTATGGCGATTAATTATTGTTGTTTTATGTATTTACAGCTAATTTAAACTTTTGTTCTATTTTTTGAGCAGTAATAGCAGTACCTTATGTCCTTAGTGCTTTGTCGTCTTACTTGGTTGCTGTTATTCTCTTTTTATAGTCGAGATTTAAATCTTCATGCAGTATTAAATTGTATAATTTATATTGTTACATTGTAAAATATATATAAGATAATCAATAATTACTGAAATCTTCCTTTCATTTGGGATGAGATACAAATTAGTTATTTTTCGCTTGTACTAAGCGACTTTCTGTACAACATGTTAACATGTAAAATTTTTTCTCACGTTTTATATTTCTTGGGTCCATAACTTTACAGTGATTGTTAACGTAATTACACAATAAAATTGAATAAAAGGGTAATTAAATACGCTTACCTTTAGTATAATACCCCATCAAGAGAAAATTATTTCAGTCACATTTTTGTTTCAGTTAGGGTTTTTACACCCTTTCATAATTAATTCTTTATCCTTAGATCTGGTTAACTAATCTTATTCCTAACTCAAATAATTAGTTTGTTATATTTTCTTTGATATTACGAATATTGTATCTAATAAATTTGCTTTTACAGCAAATTTGTTAGTACGAATTTGCACTAATATATTTATATATAAATATTAATAAGAAATATATTGAAAGAAAAAGAGAGGAAATTTATTTTTAGTAATTTAATTAAAATCAAGAAAATATTCCAATATCGTAAGAGGTTTTATTTCTTGGGAAGTTGAACCTACATGACGTGGTTCAACAAATTTCCTTTCGAATATCCTTTTCTTAAATTTATATTCGGTATGACTCCAAGGAAAACTGTTTTCCTTTCCTTAAGTAATATCATGTCTTCCTGCAATATTGACGTCAATATAAAAATATTAACAAAATCTTTATTAAATCAAAGACAAAAAGATTTTATCATAAAAAAAAGAGGTAGAACATTTGAAAAGGATTCAAGATCTCAGAATCAATTGTACCTTTATTGTTTCAATCGTATTAATATCAATCTGTTTCTTTCGATAGAGCCACTTTGACCTTTCCGAGAAAAGTTATATTACCAATATTTACATATTATAAATAGATTGCCTTAATAAAGCTACTTACTTATAAATCTTTCTCTAAATCCTATAATTTTACATATAATACAATTTCATATATTAATTATACTGTGTTAAAAAATAAAACGCTTTATTAAAAAGCAAATAAATGAAGGCCCAAATGAAATTCTGTGAAACAGTTCCTTTCATATATTAATATACTAGCTGATTCCCGCCCGTTTCGCTGGGCACACTATTAATATGGATGTGAACTAAGGTTGCTATGGTAACCGTTCTCATAGGAGGTATCCGTTATCATCGTAACCGTTGCTATGGTAACCGCGTTAAATGTGTATAGCTCCTTCAGGTTTTAAACTTGGCGTAATGCAAAAATTTTAAATCCGTTGGGATAGGAATTCCGTAAAATCCGTTCCTAGTGAACGTCTACATCACAAATGAAGTAACTATGTAAAATTCTAAGTTAATCGGACAGATAGGTTCAGATTTCATGATGAGTCAGTTAGTGGTAATATATAGAAATCTATAGAGAAAAATTTCTCTAATATTGAAATATCTTGGCTTCTATTGTATTAAAATGAAATAACATAGAGAAACCTTTAGCTCTCTAATAATACAGCTCTTTACACCCACGAGGGTTTGATATTAAATCTCATTTTGTATTTTAATTTCCATCTTTTATAAAATGTTGGTATGATGGTTGGTATTAAATGTACATCCTCTCCAATCCTATAAAATATATGTAAATTCGGTTCCTATACTAAGAATGCCATTTGGTTTTGTTTACATTACATGAGAAATATGTCAAAGGACATATTTTATAATGTTAGTCTTGTCTTGAAATTATATGTCACAGGAGTCTCTTATATTATTTATTGCCAACCTTTTCTAACTTAGAGTGATGAATTATTTGTCTACTACCCTTGACTTTAATTGCTCTGTTTCTGTCCTTTTCTCACTTAAATTATTAGCCATCTCTTATCAAATAAAATGTAGTGAAACAAATACATATTCAGACAATGTTCAAAACCGTACGTACGTACTTACAACAGGAATTAGTTATTAAAAAAATACGTGCAGAACTTTCGTACAAATTTATAATAATACAGACTTACTCTAGACTTTGTAATCTAAAATGTACTTTCATCTTTTACTCGTAGAATGACAATTACATAATTTATATTAGAAACTTTCTTACGTCCTTAACATGCAGCTGCCTTGACTTTAATTAAATAGTAGATTGCAGATACACTCATTAAAAGTTAGTTTACATCAAAATACAAAACGTACTCATGTTTCTGTGAGTGGTTTGAAAGTGGGCGTTTCAAGGACAGACAAGATGAGTTAGAATAACTATATATTTTTTTAATATTTTAATTTATGATATTATTAATCTATCACCCACTCTTATGTCCGACTATCCTACTAACCTTCTCGTTTCTTAAGGATAACTCTTGAAAAATTTTACTTTGTAGATATATCGTTTATAATGTGTTATCAGTAGCAAGCTCTACCAGTTTGCTTTTAACTTACAACATATATATACATTATAATTAAGTATTTGTATATTATTTTATGTATATGATATACATATATGAATAAAATCGAATTCTTTACTTGGGTATTTGCAACGTTCATATCTCTTGATTTATTACATACACACGTCGTTTTTCTGATTGTTGTTTAAATGTTTGTGAAAGCAACCGACACTAAGACTACTTATTCTTTAATGAGGTAGTTTTTAAAGACATATTTACATTTACATATTAAAATTTATATAAACAAGCTCAGTTATGACTAAAAATAGTAGTGGACTAAATTTATATATGTATTGCGTATATGTAAATATTACACAAATCATATTATATTGAAACCAAGCAACTAAATTCTAACATATCATAAGCACTATGTATGGGTATTATTTATTTAACTACTATCTTTATTCGAATCAACCGAAGAATTTAAACATGACATTATATTTTTACGCGGCGTTATTCATTCGTTTATCACGCCCCTTTAATTGAGCTGAGCGTAAGCAAAGTTCTTAACCGTTTGGGAGACCTTTTTTTGTGTCTAGTTGTCTCCAGAATGATCACGAGATAATTAGCTAAAAATTTTCTCATGTATGTTTTAGCCGAACGCGGATGTTATAGCGAAAACAGATTGAAAAATTGTTTAGCCATTCAAAAGTTATCAAAAAAAGAAGAAAGGAGAGGGACTCAGCTCAACACCTGCAGCGCACGTTTGGCGGATCCTAGTTTATATTGAATTGACATACTTTGACACTCGCTAGTTTATAAAAAGTGACCGCTTTGAGATTCAAACAAACAAAGGTTTGGTTTATTTTATGCTTCAGTATTACCCCGATCTTTAGTTATAAAGAAAATATCAAATCGAGACTTTGATTTATTTCAGTAATATTATTTTACAACTGTCATGTATGTATATTGATATATATATATATATTTACAACTTATCACTTTAATTTACTTTAATTTCCTTCACTTTACAGATGTACTTTCATTCAGTTAGGACGGTCAACTTTAACATCATACTTTCTGAAATAAGCAATTGTGTAAAGAAACTCCAACCTAAAGTTAATGCTATAGTTGTAAACACGGCCTTGTCCGAAAAGAACCACACAACAAACTTAGCCTGGTTGTTTTTTTTGTAAAAACTTTCTGAATTAGTAAATGGATGTATTACTGTAAGCAATTATAAGTAACTAATTGTTGTCGACTTCTAAAGTCTATTTGAAATTATGAGACAGTTTTAGGGTCATCCACTATCAAAATACATGAATTTATTCCTTACAATTTGATTTGATAGTGTGGTGATCCTTTTCCTTAATATTTTGTAATTTATAACAAGGTTTTTCTTTTCTTTTCATAGTTGTACATTTGACTACTCTGATTATACAGAATAATACATATTATTATATAATTTGAGTTATTGTTACTTTATATTATGGTATTTCAGATGTAAAAAGTATTTTTTTAACGTTTTGAAGAACAAGTATGCTTAACGAATAAAGCAACTTAATATTGAAATAATACTATGAAAAAATTACGTATTCAAAGTTTCTTCAAAATTGAAACATCAGTTATATTTGTTTATACTAACTGACCAAATACAATGGTTCATACACCTATATAACTCACACGTTCGTAATCCGTAACCCGAGCTCGCGATAATAATATTTCAATATAGCTTCAATTTTACAACAAACGGGTCAGTTTGCAATATTTTGAAAATAAGAAATATTTTTCTTGTCATTCATATCATATTTATAACTTTTTTAATATACAGTTTATTCACTACTCACTCCTTTATTAATTATAAGTGTCTTGATAGAACTATAATTAGAGGATTATCTATAATTGTTTAGTATATATAATGATGAAAAACCGCGCATTAATTGATTGATCTAATATGTAACCGCTTTCACCTGAAACTCAACGAATACACTAATGATGTTATGTTAACACGATATGTAAATGAAGTCAAATATATGCAAACGTGATATAATTTTCATGATTAATCTGTGATGCTAATCTTGTTATATAAGTCCTTCATATTCTTCGGGGGATAAAGAACCGTGAACTACTAAAGGTAAACGTGATCTCTACTTAATAACCTGCTTCACTTTAAGTGTAGATTTCTGCAATATCAAGGAATTGTAGAAATACAAAGGGGACGAAGAAAGTTGTAAAAAATACTCTAAAAAATATACGCAAAAAAAAAATATTTTTTCAACTTTTTTCCTACCACTTTGTCGTTGTTGCTAATTACAGCTTTCTGGTACTAAAAGTCCCTTAACTATGATGCGGACAGACGTACGTAGAAACAGACGTAACTAGGTTACAGTGCACTATGGAACCCCTTATAATGAGATATTAAATACACTAAAAGCAATAACAGAAATAATTTATCTATAGGAATAATGGAAAGCAAGAGCAATAGGTTATATTCATTGAATCGTTAATCCTTTCAATTTAAAAAGAAGTTATAACGCATCTCCAGAAATTTGAAAGTGAATTAAGTTTGCGTCATAGTAACTGTTATTGTGTTGTCATCTCGTCCACAAAACACAATATGCCAACCGACAGACTGTCTACTCCTATTCCTAGTAAATTCTTTTTAGGCGCGTCACATCAGACTTTTAGGCTTCAACTTTAGTTAACTTTCCGAGCTGGTTGTAACTGTGGCAATAAAAAAAGATTCATATAAAACTCACTTTCAATTAAAGATTTTCGGTTTGATTTTTTACACATATACGTACTTTATATATAAATGTGTAGGTACATACATAAATATGAACATGAAATATAATAACTAAGTATTATTTACTTGAAAGAATATTTTGTCAATGATATTTCAATATTTATACAATGTGTCCTTGTTATGACCTGCTTTTAACTTTGACTTTACTGAGGGTTATCTAAAAATTTTCGTGAAACCAAGCTTATTATGTTATCTGTTATTTAAAATATAAGTATAAACTTTATTAATATTTAAAAATTAATGTTCTTATAATGACCTTGATTGAAATATAATATAAAAGGTACTCAGTAAAGTTTCAAAAACCTTAAAAATAAATATTAGTAAATATATTCAAATATCTATATAATAGTAAATAAATATAATAATCTTATATAAATCAAGAGGAACATTCATACATTTAAGATATTTAATAATTGTTATGAGTATTTTTTATATATTTTTAATTAATACTGAATCAAGGTAAGGGAGACGCTAACGCTATTTTTTAAATGAAATGATTTGTATATTATTTTTTCTACGCAACCGTGTATAACAAAACTAATAATAATTAGCTTGTTACATTACACTTTTTGTTAAAGTAATGTATTTTTCTTATTGACGGATGTTATGAACAATGAGCGAATACATGCTCCCTGGACCCAACATCATTCATGTATTATATACTCAAATATAAGTATCAAATCTATTATCATTAATATATCATTGTATCCATACATACAATTCCTATAACATATGTGTTGTTGTTGATAGTTGCGAATATAATGGAACAGTTAACATAAACATTATTATAAGTTTTTTCTTAACCTTTAGGTAAGGATTGGAAATACAACAACTAATTTCTAAAATCTTTAACAATTAACACACAATAATAACAACTAAGTTAATAAGTCAATTAAAATATAACATTAAGAGACGTATTTATAAAACAATTAATTTATGTGTTTATATCGCATTAATTATGTTTAAAATAGTTCGAAATTATTCACACATAACGTTATTAAATATATTGTAAGTAAATTTTACTTACTCACTACTTAATTATATAATTTATATAAGTTTAGTCTCCGATGATTTCCACGTGATTGATCCGAATCTATAGACAAAATAACTTAAATGCTAGTCATTAAAACTAATTTGATTGATTCGAGTTAAAATAGAGATAAACAATTTTCTGTAAATATTGTTTAATATTGAAATACTAGTAATTGGTAATTTGGCAATAATTGACACAAATAGTTGATCTCGTGAAATGTAAATACCGCAAATACGATATGCTAATAATATGTATTATTGAATAACAATATATTGAACAGTTTAATATTGTATTAATACAAATAAATAATATTGATAAAATAAACATAATCATATTTTTAAACCTTTTAACCTTTAAATGATGTGATACATTGAATAAATATCATAATATATATTTAAAAGTCTGAAGATTTTCTTTATCTGGATTCAGTAATCTGTTGATAAAACCTTTTTTCCTTTGTATATGAATATATTGTTCATTGAATAAAGAAAAGTAAAGTTTTACTTATTTGTTACATATAGCAGCTTCGAACCCTTTTTGAAATACTTTACATTTTAAAACACAGTTTAACTTTAGTCAAAAGTATTTAATTGTTCTTAACTGCTCTGTGCTGATTATGAATTGAACTTTTAATGAAACGAAACCAAACTTTACAAACTAATATTAGAAATATGCAACAATATTATGAACAGCAACAATTGAATATTACATTGTAAGTTACCTAATTATTGTTGTACATTATATATAATATACATTTATTTGAGTTTGTCCGGACACTAACCAACTGAGTCGAGCCATAACGTAATTCGACTTAATAAATCTAATAGATGTAAATGCGAAAAGAAGTGTAAGCGCGATTTATTCAAATAATGAATTAAAGTTATATAGAGTTTTTAATAATTAAAATATCTACTTCAGGATTCATAGTCACCACACATACGCACACACACAGATACATATATATTAGACATTTCAATACCTTATGTTACTGTTTCTAATTACAGGAGTGTATTCAGATCACACACTCTATAACCTTTGAGATATTTGAATATATATTCCTTTCTCTCTCTACTAAATAATACGTGTAATCTCGAGTTTGTATTAAATTAATTATAATTATAATATAAGAAATGCTACAAAAACCTGAACCTACTGGACATAATAAATCCAAATAACTGAATGTATACTCGACTTTATCAATAGACCTTCGGATACATACATTGTATACACTTCTTTAAACTTTTTATAAACCTACTCACTTTCTAAAAGAAAATCTATTATTAAAGATTTTATCCTTACTTATAAACAATTTGTTCCAAACTTTTAGAAACAAAGTTAGTGCCTACTTGAGTCAAAGCACGGCTAGAAAATGTATTATTCGCTACTTTTAAAACTAAACCCATAGTATTACATTTGTTTAAATCCTACTCAATGCTACTGTTACGTATTTTTTTAATTTGAGAAGACAAATTACTGAACGATAGATTAAATAAGGGTTTGAAGTAAGGATTGTTTCTCAGATAATATTATATATAGTCTTTGTCGTCATCTAATTCATTAAAATTATATATATTACACGTACTTATGTCATCTGCAAAGGGGTTCTAGTAACTGCTTTGTTGTAAACAGGATCCTGTTATCTAATAACCTAATATGATACTCTAATTTTAGGCAAGATCAGATATACTTGTATTTACATTTATTTTGCAGCAGTCTAATTTAATGTAAACTATTATGTCATAATAACTTATTCGTAGGTATCAGGATTAAGTTAAGACAGAGTTACGTAATTAATTTCGTTAGTTATTATTTTCACAAGTTTACGTTTTTATCAGATTGGATGGATAAAGATAAGCAAACTATCCACTCAATAATAACTAGTACCATCGGACATGTGAATATATGTAAAATGACCATCGTTTTACTACCATTTAGCTACGGTGAGGAATGAGGAGAGAAACAGGAGACTGTAAGACACTGGATAGGAGAAAATCTGAGCATCTGCACCTGCTGCTAACTGTAGGACACATCACCATAAAAGATACTTAACACCGACCTTCTTTGGGGGAATTCTTTGGAGGCAGATCTGGTCTGCTGGGGTAAAGCTGGAGTCTATACTGCTCGAAGGATGTTTTCGTTTAGATTGGATTGGATTTAGCTGTTATATAGATATTACTATTTTTCTCATAAATAGAGAGTTAAAATGATTTACTAACTGTGCTCTTTACAATTTTGTAGACTTTGCATAACTTGTCTCGAAGATTGTTTGCAATTTCGGTAAGTGTTACGTAAGAAAAACTAATTGAGCATTACCTAACTCATTAAAAACATATACGGGGGGCAAAATCTTGACATAATCGGACAATAATAAAAAACACATCTTGGATTCTGAAACACCGTTGCATTTGTTAATTCCGTTAACATAATTCATTCATATTGATTAATTCCATTAACATTGCGGATTAATTATACGTTACATTGAATATATTAAAAAGAGTTTCTTATATAAAGTACTATATATTTTTAGTTGTGATTTAAATTTAAGTAATGTTAATATAATTAATATTCATCTTAATCAAGGTCTGAGGAATCACGTATTTCGGTTGATTACTTCTCCGCATGATGATCTAAGCTTTAAATAACTTCCTATCCGTTGACAAAGAACAACAAGACCTCTGTGTCAAATAAATTCTCTGAAAAAAATAATTTTCCCCCTTCTTTTCTCCTAATTAAGTCCGAAATTAAACTAATGCACACATCACATGATTTTTTATCTCTGTTATTCAAAAGTCGTAAGTTTTAAATTAAATAGTGAGTTAAATTAATAAACTTATGAACATTAATATAATAAATATAACAATATTTTTTTTATAAAATCATTGTCGGCAATACCGCGATAAATGCGACCCCAGTACTCTGTAGAGCGTAATCAAGCAACCAATGAGCATGACAGTAACAAACTCGGCCATTAATATAGCCAATAGATTTAATACGGTAGGTATGTCATCTCATGTAAGTTAGAATAACTATATAATGACGGTACTTGTTAACGTGAGAGCATCTTTTGTTAAGTTATTTTAATAAGTCGATATTACTTGTAAATATTTTAAAATTAAGGTACAATAAAAATAAAAAATTCTACTTCTAACCTCACATACACATACTGTGATCCAAGTAATAGTGTACCGAAGGAAGCTTGTTAGAAGTTTAACTACATAATAAAGGTAACAATGTTATTTTATAAAGAAAAAGTGGGCTAAAGTTAAGCGTTCAATAACGCTGAAAAGATTAACTTAATATCACCAAAAATGCAGAAGAGTTCTAGAACCTGATTTAATAAATTATTTTAGGTCGTTACACGTGATTACTTAGGACGTTAAATAATAAATTTTTACAGGTTTATTTTACGTATTATTATACATATTTAAAAGTGTTATAATTTAGAATATGAAAACACGAAAAACATATTCTCTTAAAAGTTACTATAAAACATATTAGTTCCATAACTTATACTATAATTTATCTGTCGTGATTGTAAATAGAGATAATGTGACATCAGTGAGCCAATCGCCATTTACTTATTTTTGTTAGGACTTCTGATTCCACATCATTTTCCATTGATATTAATTTTATCAAAACCCAATCAATGTACTCAGTGATAAAATATAAATGTAATTACACTTTAAATTATAAATATATTAATACAATAATATATTTGATAATCGTTAGTCAATCTGATATAAGTTCCTTATCTCATCTCTTTATTCTTACTAATAAGGAACAAACTTTTACCGAGCCAATTGAGATCAAACAAACTTGAAGAATTACTGAGAGTTTGTCAAAGATTCTCAATTAACCTTGAGCTTCATTAAACATTTGAAATTTTTGGTTTTACAAATACGGCACTTGTATCCTATATTGAGCTCTTTATCTTATCTTTCCTATTTTCTTATATGTCCTAGGATTTTAAAAAAGTTCGTAGGGGATTTAAGGAGATCGTTGGTTTAGATAAAAATAAAAGTCAATGTGTTATCAACTTGCTCTGATAACAGGGATAAATTTTTAGATTAATTTTATAAACCAATGTCGAACTAGGCGCTAGCGAAGACGCAACCAATCTAACAACAACAATACAACAAATCTAAATAATAAAAGCAAAGTAAATAATTTTTACACAGATATCATTATTAAATAGTCTTTAATACCACAAATTATAATTCCATCCAGTTTGTTAATAAATATACAAAATTTATCGTTGCAAGTTGGAAGAAATTTAAGTAATGGAGTTGCTTTTTCCTAAATAATATTTTTTTTTATATTCATCATATCATTTTACTTAGTTTTTTAAATCATATTTTCTTTATTGTATTTTTGTCAGTGGAGATATTTTTTTTTATAAACACTTAAGAAAAATTTAAACCGTTTTAGAAAGTCTATAAGTTTTGGCCTCTTATAATATTAGGTATGAAAAACGCTTAAATTAAATGAAATATTATATTTTGTAACTAAAAAACTTTCTAAAAATATCATACGTATTTTTCTAAGCTTTCTTGCTTTTTATTTCCTTTATTACTTTTGATATATATTTTTATAAAGTGGTATCATTAATTCTACCCGCAAAATATAAAAGGGTCTGTATATTAAATGTCACTTATCTTTAATATTAAGAGATATTAATTTCAGTCACCCATTTACTTCAATAACGGCTTTGAACCTTTTCAAAATTACTTAAATAAAGCTAAAATCCACAGACCTGGTCAACAATTTTTTTTCCTTAAACCTTTCCAAAGGTCAATCTGTACTATACAAATGAAATGAAGTTACAGATTTAAAAAGACAAAGTAACCCAATAAATCAATATTTATTTAGACATTTCAGCAACAAGTTTTCATTGTTTAATAACGCCATTTTTGAATATAGAAAGTAAAATAGTTCTTAAAAATGTACTGAAATATATAAAGATTTCTGAAAGATAAATTAGACATTACTTGTTTAGCTTTTCTAATTCTGAGCTAGGTGTTTACTAGTTCTTCAGTTGTTCTTATAGGATAACTTTGTTACAATACCCAGATAATTGTATTATAACATATTGCCATGACAACTTAACTGTTTCAAGTAGGTATTCAATAATCGCGTACGGAAAGCGAACTTTTTCCGACCGACTTTTTTATAATTTAGATAATAAAAAGATATCAGCTCTTTGTTAGATGACATATAGGTATACTATAAAATTATCATTGATTTTGTTATTTTTTTTATATATTACGAATGCTTTAGTTTTCACTAATGTACTTATATGTAAATATTATTAATTATTACATTTAAGGAGAAGAGAGGAGGAAGACAATTTTTAGTAATAAAATTAGTGGCAAGATATTCCAATACCGTAAAAGCTGAAATTTTCTTATGAAGTTGAAGCAACACCTCTTTTATTGAGTGGTTCAACCAATTTCCTTTCGCGAAATTGAAGACGATAATTACGACGACCTGGCGATATTTTCTTAGATACTTGAAGCATTCTAACATTTTATTGCAAAACAACAGCTTATTTACTTATAATATTACTTTATTTGTTTACAAACTCATAATAATATATATATATATTATGAAAATTTTGATTATAAAGATATTTTTAGTAGAGAATATTAAAATAAAATCTTTTATTGTCAGTTTGTGACCACCTATATAATATATAGAAACTTTCACCTTCATATTTTGATTTGTAAGAACTTTTTTTATGTAAGTTAATTAAGCGCCTCATTAATTTATATACAATATTTAAAGGATTTTTTTTCGATGTAACGTTGTGTGGTTTTCTCGAGAAACATTTCCTATAGTTACACCAAAAAAAAAGATCTTATTTTCCTTAAAAGAAATATTTGCTCATATTAAAAGATATTTAAAAATATATATGTACACCAATATAATTAGTAAATTAAGTATATGTTTGATTCTTGACAAAATGAATCTTTATATTTTACCTTTATCTAAAATAAGAACATCGGGAGTAAACAAAAATAAATCTAATTTGACGAAATTATCTTTGATTTAGGAAGAACATTTGGAGAGGATTCAAGATCTCAGAATCAATTGTACCTTTATTGTTCCAATCATATTAATATCAATCCATTTCTTTTGATGGGGATCACTTTGTCCTTTCCGAGAAAAGGTATATTTATTACTTATATTTACATATTAAATATAGATTTCTTGAAATATGATCAAAAATAAAACAATATTAATTAGAGTTCTTGTAATATTAACATTTAGGGGAAAAATACTCATGTGATAGGAGATGAAACTCCCTCATATGATAAGTGAAACTATCAAGTTTAACACACACACATAAAAATAAAACTGTTCATTATTTCTAAGCTAAACTTCATTACATTTTAATGTAATAAAACCATAAAAAAATAAGTTATATAAATATTTTGGAATGTAATAATTTCAAAATGGCGTTTTAATTTAATTCCAAAACATATTAAAGTTTTTTTAAAATTTTCTCCATGACCTTATTAAAATAGCATTAAGAATTCATTTATTAATAAAACTTAAGTTTAAATTCTATTTTTATTATTTTCTCAGGATTTATGCCTGAACCACGTTTTAGGCACAAAATTACCAAAATGAGATACATATGGTAACATTTTTATTTAAAATAATACAAAGCCTTAATGAACATTTATTACACTACGTAATTTAATTTAAATACAACTAATGAAGACTTTTATATAAACTACTGAGTTGTAAGAAATATTATTACGTATTTATAAAAAGTCATCTCTTTGAACTAAGTATAAAAAGTACGATTTTCTCTATTAAGTTTATTGTATTCATAAATAAGACTCTTAAAGAAAATGAATGAATTCTAAAATGAGATTTCGTTAAACGGGTACTTTCACATAGATGTATATTTTTGTCTTGAATGTAAAAATATCTTGGCCTTTGATGTGTTTAAGTGACATTACATAAAGATAACTTATTACAAATCTGGGTTGGTCAAACATAAAACTATATATATATATATATATATATATATATATATATATATATATATATATATATATATATATATATATATATATATATATATATATATATCTTGTTCATATTCCAAGAAAAGAAGAATAAACATATAATTGAAATAACAAAATTTATTACGTTCATAACATGCAGCACCCTTGATTTTAATTAATTATTAGTTTCCAGATACACTCATTAAAAGTTACTTTATAAAATACGAAACGTAGTCATGTTTCTATGAATAGTTAGAAAGTGGGAGTTTCACGGGGCGACAAAATTGAATTAGAATTTAGTTTGTTTTTTTTATTTTTATTTTAATTTTTGGTAATTTTTTTTTCTATTGTAAGTTTATTTTATTATCTATCTCCTACGTTGATTTCGGTGTATCCGGCCTTCACGTTTCTTAAAGGTAACGTTACGAAATTTTTTTTATGTTAAATGTATCTATAGGCTTCGGTTTCCATACATTTTGGACAATATGTAGGGTTGCAACGTTTTGCTTGCACCGGGTCGCTTCCAAGTAACAAAACATATATATTTATAATTAAGTATATGTATATTATTATCAGTATCAATAATATACATTTATGAATAAAACGAATTCTTTTCTTTATTTGGCTATTTAGTCAAAGAAAGTCATTTTAAATTGTTATAATGATATCTTTTTCGTTGCTTAAAATCACAATAATTTTCTTTGATCCACAGGTCGATGCTCTTATTGTGGATGTACTTTGTGTCAATTGTTTAAACGTTTGTTAAAGTAGTTATATAAAAAATAAATAAAAACAGGTTCAGATATACATATACACGTATGTAATATATATGTACGGACTTTCACCGTAAACCGTTTTTAACCGTTAAATTCAGATCAGAATTAAAGAATACAATGTTTATCGAATCTACCCATTGACGTAATATGTAACCGCTGTCACATGAAACTCTCAGTTGAAGTTATTAGCTTTAAACTATCAAACGTTTATTAATTATGTTACGAATCCACGGTATATTCGAATTCACTTTCAAGCAAACGTGATAATATCACGTTTTCGTGACTATTCTGTGATGCTTGTTTAATTTTAATAGAACCAATTATAAACTTTTTATTTATTTTAAATTATAAGGCTTTTTTAAAAATGGATATATTTTCTAACACTAACCCCCAACCCCAACGCCTTATTCCGAAAATGATAGTGGTCCTTAAAGAGGTTTTACTTAAGACAATTACTCAATTTTATTAAGATATATAATTAGTTTATAAAAATCATTATGTCATTTGGGATGCTGTCTTTCAATAACTCTATTTAGGTGTTGTTCAATATTTATCTGTTATGCTTAATTACATTACACTTAATGCTCTTACAAATAATACTTGTTCGGAGGTGTATTGCTAGAATCACCTCATCGCTAATATAAATGAGAACCTAACATAACAAAACCGCCTAAGCGAGTGTCAGACCACACGCAGTTTAGGGTTCCTTAGGTTTCCATTATGGATGACTACTTATTATTATTTAATTATATTATATTATTACTTATTTAATTATTTTTGACGTGACGTCGAAAAGATTAATGGTAACGATTTCAGAACTGGTTTAAAACCTCTAAAATGAGCTCTCGTAGGGCGATGCTAAATGAACAAAAATTCTCGCTTTGCAAAAATTGTAAATTTGAGTTACCATATAAGATATCCTCCTCAAACTAGAGGTTAGATAACCACTGTATATGAAACTCAATAAACAGTCGATATATATATTTATATTTATGTAAGAGAAGGGCAGACAAGCTGGCGGGTCACCGCTGATATGTGATCACCGCCGCCCATGAATTCTTGCAACATCCGAGGATGTACAAGAGTGTTGCCGGCCTTGTAGGTAGAAGTAACGCCTTTTTTGAAGGTACCCATGTCGTACCGATCTGAAAATACCGCCCAAGGGAGTTCATTCCACAAGCGAGTGGAACGTGCCAAAAAGGTCCTTGAGAACATTTTGATTTATTGAAACGAATTAACAAATGGTTAATTCGTTTCAATAAATCATAATATATTAAAATTAAGATTACTCTAAAACATAAATAGTTTATCGTTGTACTAAGGTTTTACCAAATAATCAACTCAACTTATTATGGAAAGAGTCAAAGTACTGCGTTGTCTGAAGTCTTCACTCACAGAGGTAAATCTATATTAATAATTTCGATTAAAACGTCGCCTCAATAATAAGACATAAAAAAATAATAATTTTGTTTTTTATTTATTTTATTTCAAACTGTTGTTTTGTTTACAATGTACAGTAACAGAGTACTTCTTTATACTTATATACGTATTGAATATATAATATATTCAATACGATAATATAGTATATAATGTGATAAATTATATATAAATAATACACATGCAGACCTTATTTTACCTTGTACAGTAAATTGACGAGTGAAAAATGTGTAATTCACAGAAATTTAAGGTTATGAATCTGAGGTGTTTTTTACATTTTAATTTAATGAAAAACCTTTTGTTCGCCGATTTGTAAGCGTTTAATATATTTGTTTATTTATGTAAATCGACGTGAGTTAATAACGTCCAGGTAAATTATTCAATAATATACATACATAGTCACTACGAAGCATGAAGTAGATATTTTAATAATTAAAATAACGTACAACAATAATTATGTTACCTATAATGTTGTATTCAGTTGTCATCCTTCATAATATTGGTTACACTCATGAATTTTATTTTTTTACGCAATATCAATATATCAATTCTAATATTCAATACAATTTCTAAAACAATAATGTTGAATAAATGGATTATTAGTTTACGAAGTTTCGTTTTATTAAAAATCCATGTATTCGCGAACATATTAACAAATAAATATGTTGCATATATTAATAATATTTTCTATACAGCCTTAGGTAATACAATTATGTTATAAAATATCAGAATCTTATTTAAATAGTGCAGAACTAAATACGCTGTGTTACACATTAGTGTACAACGCATTAGCGTTGACCAAGTATCATTTTATTATTCATCATCAATTGTCCTTATTTAATGAATAATGTATTAAAAATAAAAATCTAAATATTTTATCAACAGATTACTGAATCCAAGATTAGTTAATTTGTGGGAATTAATATATTTTCTCTCCAAAATCATCAGATTTGAAATGATATTGTGACAATTTATTCAATATAGCAGACAGGATTATTTAAAAGTTTAAAAATGTAAGTTTGTTTATTTATTAAAAACTAGCTTATCCCCGTGGCTTCGCACACCTGGAAGAAGAGAATTTAGTGCAGACGACGGTTTGAAACTAAATTTCATCTATTAAATTCTATTCTAATTCTAGGTGGTAACCCGGCTTCGCTCGGGTTAAATGTAACTCTTCTCATCAATATTTTACGTGATGTTGGTAGATTATAGCTTTGATTAATGAAATCAAGTTGGCCTCCGGTGTCAGTGAAGTTTCGCTAGTTCGCAAAATGGCGACTGCGATTCGTTTGTCATCGTCAATTTTTTTTTTTTTTTTTTTTTTTTTTTTTTATGGAATAGGAGGGCAAACGAGCTGGCGGGTCACAGATGATTTGTGATCACCGCCGCCCATGAACTCTTGCAACATCCGAGGATTTACAGGAGCGTTGCCGGTCTTGAAGGTGGGAATAAACGCCTTTTTTGAAGGTACCCATGTCGTACCGATCTGGAAATATCGCCGAAGGGAGTTCGTTCCACATTCGAGTGGTACGAGGAAAAAATGTACTTGAGAACCGCACAGTGGTGGATCGCCACGCATCCAGGTGGTAGGGATGGTATTGGAGGCGATGGCGCGCTGTGCGGTGATGGAATTCGGCGGTAGGCATCAGATCGAATAGCTCTTGGGAACACTTCCCGTGGTAAATGCGGTAGAAGACGCACAGAGATGCAACGTCTCTACGCAATGCCAAAGAGTCCAGCCGTTCACAGAGCACCGGGTCCCCGACAATCCGAACGGCTCTCCGTTGTACGCGGTCAAATGGTAGGAGCTGATATTGGGGTGATCCGGACCAGAGATGAGAACAGTACTCCATGTGTGGCCGGACTTGCGCTTTGTAGAGCGCAAGACTTTGGCCAGGATTGAAGTACTGCCTTGCTCTATTGATCACGCCCAATTTCATCGAGGCCAACTTGGCCTTGCTCTCCAGATGACCACGAAACCGACAGTCACTCGAAATGTCGAGACCCAGTATTCTGATACTTGGCGAGGCAATAAGGGGAGTGCTCTCGAAGAGCGGTGATACGACAAATGGGGTTTTTTTAGTGGTAAACGCGCAAACCTTTGTCTTCTGGGGATTGAACTGAACATGGTTCAGTTCCCCCCACTCAGAGACCATCCCCAAGGAAGTCTCTATAGAAGACACAAGTTTCTTTCGGCACTCGTCGACGTTTTCCCGAGTGAGACCTGCACGGCCGGAATATACCGCATCCCCAGTACTGTCATCCGCATAACAATGTATGTTGGAGATATCTAACATATCATTGATGTGCAGGAGGAACAGAGTTGGGGATAGCACGCAGCCTTGGGGTACACCAGCGTTCACGGGCTTGGGGTCCGAGCGAAAACCGTCGAGAACGACCTGTATGCTCCGCCCACTGAGGAAGCTGGTGATCCACTTGCATAAACTCTCGGGAAGTCCATAGGAAGGTAGCTTCGAAAGAAGCCCCTTGTTCCATACACGATCGAAGGCTTTCGCCATATCCAGACTAACTGCCAGACCCTCTCCCTTGCTTTCAATAACAGCTGCCCAACGGTGCGTAAGATATAAAAGAAGATCACTAGCCGATCGACCATGGCGAAAGCCATATTGCCGGTCATTGACCAACTGGTGATCCTCGAGGAAGGTTAGGAGCTGCTTATTGATGATACTCTCCATTACTTTGGAGAGAAGAGAGGTAATGGCGATAGGTCTGTAGTTAGCTGGGTCCGAGCTATCACCTTTTTTAGGGATCGGATGGACAAGGGCACGCTTCCATGAGACCGGGACTACGCCTTTAAGGTAGGAGTACCGAAATAGACGCGTTAGCACTGGTGTCAATTCAGGGGCACATGTTCGTAGCACAACTGAAGAGATACCATCTGGCCCACTCGACTTATAAACTTCCAAGGAAAGGAGGGCTTTTCGGATGAGTTTTTGCCGAAAAACTATTTCCGGCATTAAGCTCGGGCACCGCGGGATGATAGGCGGTGTCTTCCCCTGGTCGTCCAAAGTCGAGTTTGAGGCAAAAAGAGTGCCCAAGAGATCGGCTTTCTCTTTTGCCGTGTAGGCCAGAGAGTCGTTCCCAGTGTGCAATGGCGGTAGGGATGGCTGACAAAAGTTTCCCAGCGTGGCTTTAGACAGCGCCCAGAACTTGCGCGTGCCAGGCGGGTACTTTGCCAGCTGATCCCCAATTTTGACGACATGCTTGAACTTTGCTCTAGCGATTTTCCGTTTGAAGAATCTGGAGGCACGATTATATTTCCTCTTCAGAACTCTAGAGTTCGGATCCTTAGTGACTAACGCATTAGCCCAAGCTTGATAAGCCTGCCGTTTGCTAGCTGCTGCAGCCCTGACAGACGCATCAAACCAAGGCCGCGATCTGCCACCAAGTGGTACCACAGAGCTTGGTACAAATAGTTCCATGCCCTGAAGTATCACATCAGCTACAGCCGCAGCGCAGTCACTAGGATCATTGGAAGAGAAACAAATCGGCCCCCATGGGTAGGATGCAAAAAAGGACCGCATTCCATCCCAATCCGCTGACTTGTAGTGCCAAACGCGTCGAGTCGCAGGTCTTGTGCGAGCTGGGCATTCAATGGGCACTACACTCCGTACCAAGCAATGATCAGAGGACCCTAAGGGAGCCTCGACAGTGACTTGGTACTTTCCGGGATGTGTAGTCAGCAGAAGATCCAACAAAGAGGGCATATGGCTGTCCACGTCCGGTAGACGAGTGTGCGTCTTTACCAGCTGGGACAGACCATTTGCCAGAGCAAAGTCTAACACAGATCTCCCCGCGTAGTCGGTGGCACGTGACCCTAGCCAATCGGCATGGTGCGCATTGAAGTCCCCGAGGACTACGACTTCGGCGGAGGGAATCTGTGAAAGCAGATCGTCAATCTTCGCCTGAACATGGCCCAAGAGTTGAACCGTTTCTGCATTACCACTATGGGACCTGTAGAGGCACGCGTAGACTCTGACATGGTCGTCCATGTCCACGCGCAGCCAGAGTACAGACAGGCCCCGACCTTCAAAAACCTGAAGGCGATGGTAGCAGATATCCTCCCTTACGAACACAGATACCCCGGCGTGTGGTATAAAATGGTGTTCTAGTTTATACCCGGGGTATGACAGGTACGCTGTGTCGCTAGGTTGAGATATCTGCATCTCTGTCAGAAACAACAAGGCCGGCTGCGCCGTCTCTAGGTGATAGTGGACGGCGTTCAAGTTGGAATGAAGTCCCCGGATGTTGCAAAAGTCCATATTTAGAGTGGGTCGGGGTGCCGCTGCGTTGACTCGTCGTTTGCCCTCAAAAAACACAAAAGGCGATACTTTGCCCGCCCCAGATACGACGGGCAGCCCGAGCAAAATCCGAGAATCATTTCCCCGATTTTGCTCGGGGAGGGGGTCCCCGGCTTCATCAAAGCCGGTACCCTCCTGGGGTATTTTTCTTTTCGGCATCGCCCAGCCCAATACGAGCTGCAGTCAGTTAACTGCAGCTAGGCTCTACCACCTTTAATTATTATTACCTATAGAATTTAACAAAATACTTGACAATCCGTATTTTGCGGTTACATGTTGTTGGCGATTCAAAATTTTTATTTTTTTAATGAAATTATTAATATAGATTTACCTCTGTGAGTGAAGACTTCAGACAACGCAGTACTTTGACTCTTTCCATAATAAGTTGAGTTGATTATTTGGTAAAACCTTAGTACAACGATAAACTATTTATGTTTTAGAGTAATCTTAATTTTAATATATTATGATTTATTGAAACGAATTAACCATTTGTTAATTCGTTTCAATAAATCAAAATGTTCTCAAGGACCTTTTTGCCACGTTCCACTCGCTTGTGGAACGAACTCCCTTCGGCTGTATTTTCAGATCGGTACGACATGGGTACCTTCAAAAAAGGCGTTACTTCTACCTACAAGGCCGGCAACACTCTGGTACATCCTCGGATGTTGCAAGAATTCATGGGCGGCGGTGATCACATGTCAACGGTGACCCGCCAGCTTGTCTGCCCTTCTCTTACATAAATATATATATATATATATATATATATATATATTTATGTATATGTTTTTTCATTAAATTAAAATGTAAAAAACACTTCAGATTCATAACCTTAAATTTCTGTGAATTACACATTTTTCACTCGTCAATTTACTGTACAAGGTAAAATAAGGTCTGCATGTGTATTATTTATATATAACTTATCACATTATATACTTATATATTATATTCAATACGTATATAAGTATAAAGAATTACTCTATTACTGTACATTGTAAACAAAACAACAGTCTGAAATAAAATACATACAAAACATCTTAATTTCGTAAAAAAAATTAAATAAGCATATCTGCAAAATGGGATGAGTTTTAATCTAATTTAATCCTGGAGTCTTGATAAATGCTCTTGATATAAATTACGACGTAAAAGTAAAAAAGCAGGCTGAAATATTGTAGCTTATAAGACTAACAGAGTGTCGTTGTCTCTATACTTATTTAATCAGTTTAATTTGTATTTCTTTCTTCAGAATGTTTTTATTTACGAGTACTTATCAAATTACATAAACATATAAACCTTATACTTTATATTAGTGAAATGTTTTATACTTTAACATGATAGTTATAGCAAAATAAATATAAAGGATGTAAAAGTTAAGATTGCGTAAAACTCAATAAATTATTAAATTTCTTGAGGCGCGTCATTTATTTCCGATTACTTTGTAAGGACGTACGATTCAATGAACATAATACATATACATAATAATGGAGAACATAATTATCCGACAGCTCCTCGAGGATCACCAGGTGATCAACTCTAATTACTGCAAAAATGTAATAATGGAAACCCTAGAATATAGGACTGTAATGTAATGTGTACCCTGTAATGTGTAAGCAATCAACAAATGACTGTGACAGCAAAAAATTCACCCATTATTATACAGTCAATAGATATAATAATATAGGTATACTAAGTCAAGTAAGTAAATAACAAATAACATAAATAAATGTTTACTACAGAATGAATATTTTCACACGCTGCTAGATCCTTATACTAATATTATGGTAATAAGATCTTTCGTCTGTCTATTTTGTGGTTCCATTGTGATATGAAAATATTTTCCGACAAACTAACAAAGGAACAATTGGTGCGACTAAATTTAGATTTAACGATGATAGTATTCTTTTGTTATTTTGGTACTAATGTATAACTTTCTTTACATGTTGACAGGTTATGTACATTTTGATATTATAACAAAACGGAAGGTTTTATGCCTTAAAATATCTATTATTAAAATATATATTATAATGTTTCATATGAGCTACAATGATACATATTTATAAAGTATTATATATTTTTTGTGTTTTAAGTAATATAATAACTAATCCAAAACTTATAAAGTGTATTTGTAACATATATTAAGATAAAGACCCATTGGAGATTTGTTTATTTCACTCCTTTATCCTCCAGCAAACAGCAAATTCGATTTCAATAAATTTCAATGATATTGATTTTAAAGACCTCGACTCAATTACTCTTTTAATTAATTTATAATATTGTAAGAGATTAATTAATAACTATTTACTTACCTTGTGATTCCTTTCGTTTCTCAGAATTCAAAACTCACTAACAAGAACTCTTCAGAGTCAATAGGAACTATTGTTGGATGAGAACAATCCGACGGTTGGGTTAGGTTAGGTGGCGGAGACGGTCCTGAACGAACTTTATGTGAGCACGTTTACATTGTTTACCGAAAACTTGAATTTAAGCTTATTAAGCCTAGAAATGTGGATCTGCTAACTAAGTAGATACATTTATGTTGTTATATATTTGATCGATTGAAATTCTCAATAAAAGAGAACGTAAGAATTAAACTTAAATCAAATTCAACCTTAAAGAAGAGCAGTATAAATGAAAATAAGAATACTTATATTTTTATTACATTTAACATATTATAAATATATTCATCTATACTTATAATAAATCTGTAGAGAGGTCAATTCTGTACATGAAATATATTTACAAAATAAGTAGCAGGGGGTGATTAGTGTTCGATACTGATGCCAAAAATGCAGTTAAAAAAATTTTTGTCTGTCTGTCTGTCTGTCTGTCTGTTTGTATGTTATTTATAGAAAAAAAAACTACTCGACGGATTTTAATGAAACTTAGTACAATTATTCTTTATACTCCTGGGCAGGTAATAGTATACTTTTCATCACACTACAATGAATAGGAGCAGAGCAGTGAAAGGAAATGTTGAGAAAATGGGAGAAGTTGCTTGATTTTTTAAGCTTCCGTCGCGTGTGCAGCCTTAATGGTTAGAGCTACATAGAAACTATGTATAACGGAAATATTCTACATAAAAATACACGAAAAATATTCCAAGACAGCATATATCTACCTTTTATAGTTAACTCACAATAACACGCATAACTCTCGATAGCTTAGCAGTTCGGAGATTTCTTATTATATTTGTTTACTTTTACGTTTATAAAACCAATAATGCTCACCATCATTCCTAATTAAAAAAAAAATAAACATTAGCACCAATTCAATAAAAAAAGAATCATTGAAATCGGTATAGAAACACCAAACTTATACTTACTTACATGAAATACGCCAACAAGACATCGCGCGTGAATAGTGAATCAAGCTATAAGGATTATTTTTGCGTAACGGTTGCCGCGCTCGACGGGGCTCGCGGCGGCAGAGTATAAAAGGGGCGGGAGGCGAGCGCAAGCGTCATTCAATATTTGGCTGTTGATGCGTTCAGAGTGTTGAACTTTATTGACAGACAATAATTGTTATTTTATAAACCGTGCTTATCAGCGCGACTTTTTGTCTTTAAATAGTTTATTTTAATTTCTTTTGTTGTTATTTTCTAAATTAGTTTTAGTTTTGTTTAAATTCTTAACTATTAATAGTTCCTATTTTATTTCTTTTTAAGTAGATTTAGATTCGATTTTTAGATTAGATAATAGATAGATAGATTAGATTATTGTTAGATTTTTAGTTACTGATAGGTTAGTTTTGGGCATTTTATGTTTAGTTTTTTTTGTATTGAGTAGATAAAAGCGTAGGTAGGTACTTTTATTAATTATAGTATTCATAGGTATTTTTTATTTATTTTTAAGTGAAGTAGGTATAGGTAGATATTGCCTACTATCTACCTATACTGCACACGTGTTTTAGCTTTATTTTCATTTCTTTTTTTTTTGTACCTAAGTTGTAGGTAGGTAGGTACATATTTCTTAGTTTAATTCTATTAGAATATTAGGTATTTAAGTTTAAATAGGCACTTAGATTTATATTTTTTTATTATATAGCAGCTGTACTTAGAACATCTAAGGTTTTTTTTGTATTAGCATAGGTACTTTGATTAATTACAGTAGTTGTAGGTATTTCTTATTATTCATTTTTAAGTGAAGTAGGTAAGTGTAGATAGTATTGCACACGCATTAAGTATAGCTTTATTTTCATTTTTTATTCTTTTGTAATTTGTAGGTACCTACGTACATATTTATAATTCGATTAGAATATTATTTTAGTTTTAATAGGCACTTAGATTTATATTCTATTTATTATATACTTAGCTATAGTTAGGACCTCTGACGTAAGTTTTTTGTTGGGTAACTAAATAGAATTTAAGTTACCGTCGATTAAAAATAAAATAAACGATGCCACCTAAAAAACGACCATCTTTATCTCGAACTTCGAGTCAAGCTAGGAGAATGAGAATGACGCGTTCTCAAGAATCGGAAGAGGAAAGAGCACATCGGTTAAACTCTATGAGAGTTAGTGCCTCAACATCTCGAGCCAATGAAAGCTCTCCAGAAAGAGAGATGCGATTAGCAGCTGAAAGAGCGAGACGAGCTACAACACGGGCTTCTCAAAGCTCTTCTCAACGAGAGCTAAGGCGTTCCATTGACCGGGAACAACATGCGTTATCCCGAGAAGCTGAAACTGCTTTACAACGAGAATTGCGACTCACAGCTGACCGCGAACGGCATACATTATCTCGCGAGTCTGAAACCTTCACTGAGAGGGAATTACGGCTTACAGCTGACCGCGAACGTCATATTTTATCTCGCGAGTCCGAAACCTTCACTGAGAGGGAATTACGGCTTACAGCTGACCACGAACGTCATATTTTATCTCGCGAGTCCGAAACCTTCACTGAGAGGGAATTACGGCTTACAGCTGATCGCGAACGTCATATTTTGTCTCGAGAATCTGAAACTTTTACTCAATATCTAGACCGTTTGACAAATGATAGGGCGCACCATAACATGATTCGATCTCTTGAAGATGAACATGAGCATGAACAACGACTAGAGTCGGGACGCGATTATTACAATTCTTTGAGACAAGAACAATTGATTACTTTATCTAATGAAAGATTAAGAATTGAAAATATTCGGTCGCTTGAAACAGAAGAACAGCGAGAGGCCCGTCTTACTGCAGATAGATTTCGACATGGTCTTAATGACTTAGATATACACGTGGTAGATCAATCTACAAATTCGGTGGCGTGGTCCGATAAATATAAAAGTGGGTTTGCTTATAACCTCACAATTGATTACAGATCATCTTCTGAAATAGGCGATATGAACGTAGTATGTTCCTTTTGTAATGCTTCGAAGTGGAGGAAGGAGTCTGCTGGTTTCTGTTGTTCTGGAGGTAAAATAAATTTGCCTTCGTTCGAAGACCCACCGGAACCTTTAAAATCACTACTTTTAGGGGAACATTTGCAATCCAAACAGTTTTTAGATAATATTCGCACTTATAATAGTGCATTCCAAATGACATCCTTTGGTGCTAAACAAATCTCAGAAGGCCCTTTCATGCCTACTTTTAAGGTACAAGGTCAGGTTTACCATTTGATAGGGTCCCTTTTGCCTGAAGAACAACCTAAATTTCTTCAAATATATTTTGTATCCGATTACAACGAACAGTCGAATATAAGAAATCAAGCCACTAATTACCCGATAGAATTTTTAAATTCTTTAAGTATGCCTGGACTACCTTCTCATATAATTTGTTTAAAAATTGGCATACCGATAATTCTGCTCCGAAATTTAAGACCACCTCAACTTTGCAATGGAACTCGGCTAAAAGTAACCCAGTTGCAACAAAATGTAATCGAGGCTCAAATTTTAACAGGTTGCGGTGCAGGAGAAACTGTCTTTATTCCCAGAATTCCCATAATACCAAATAATTTTCCATTCCAATTTAAAAGAACGCAATTCCCAGTATCGGTGTGCTATGCCATGACTATCAATAAAGCTCAAGGGCAGACTTTTCGTGTTGCTGGAGTAGATCTCGGTGTTAGCTGTTTCTCGCATGGTCAATTATACGTCGCTCTTTCCCGGGTTAGCAATTCTAGGAATCTTTACGTTCACGTGCCGGACGGGTCGACTCTTAACATAGTCTACCCAGAAGCTTTGCGCTGAAACATTTTAATTTGATCTAAAAATATTAGCAATATATTATCTTAATAAAAAACAAGGAGTTACACGCTGACCGAGTCGTGGGTATAGCGTGGGTATATTATAATATTCTGCGGTTACTTATATTTTTCAACAGTTTTGTGGATTGGCATATTATATTACTATTGCCCTTCTAAAATACGAAAGTGAATCTGCCTGTTACGTCAAAACTATGAGGGAGGACATCTGCTAATTTTTTTTCGAAAAACGACGGAAACGCGGACGAAGTCGCGGGCAAAAGCTAGTAAAATAATATATATGTACATTAATCGTCTGATGTAAATGGAAACAGGATATTAAAAGGCAAATCAACATTGAAGTGTGAGATCAATCTTGAAAGTTAAACAGTTGGAACAATTGAGATATTAATTTTGTTGTAAAAGATATTTTGAATTTATAAATTTTATCCTAATAATACATAATTTTTTACTTTTTAATATATTTTACTGTTTTAAGTATTTGATTTATATATATATCATTACCAAAACTTCATCTTGAAATTTACAAATATATATATATATTTGTAAATTCCAAGATGAATTTTTGGTAATGCTGTATTTTTTTTATTAATTGATTTAAAATATTTTATTTTTAAAATCAGTTTGGTGTTATTATAAATATTAATAATTTAAGCTTCATAAAAGTATGTTTACCTTATAAACAGTTTATTTATTCTATTATTGAAAAGTCACAATAAAATATATTAAGGAAAAAAAGTTTTGCAATAAATCGCTATTATTGTAAATTAATAAAACTGAATACTATGAAATTCTATCAAAAGCTCTCTTACAATTCTCAGCATCTGTTTTATTAAATGATTGATTTGCAAAATTTATTTGAAAGCGTCGAAAGTACGACGCAATCGAGTATAAACCCTTTGAATTCTACTCAAACATGTAATATAATTTCAATAAAACTCCCATCTCTTTTTAAATTTATGAAATATTTAAAATGTATAAAATATCTCTAAAATATTTATGCTTGAAACGTGATCTCATTAAATTTTAATTTGAGGTTGTTTCCATTTTTCATTGAAATATTCTTAGTTACTTAACGATTCCTTATACATAAAAGTAAATACATATATACTTTTTCTCTATTTGTAAAAACGACTAACATTAAGATATTTTTATCTAATGTATTGCAAATACTTTGTACAGATGTATTCTAAAAGGCATAAAAGTATCGAAGTAACTATTTATAAATATATAGATTGTCCTATCTGATATAATGAGTTTCACTTTAACACATTTGTAAGTTACAAACTTTTGATAACACGAGTAGTAAGGTGTTAATTAATTCATTATCTTTAGAATATTTCGTGTAATGGTCTACAAAGACCATAAATATAGAAATATTCTAAAGATCATGATATCTTACAAGCTTCGTAATAATGGTTTAATCGGGAATTTATATTTTATTTTGCTGAACGAAAATAATAAACCAAATGATTTACTAATAAAACAATAATTTACTTGTAAGAGTGCAATACGAGGTAGAATTTTAAAGAGTGCATTTCTAAGATATATTATTACATAAATTTTCAGTTTATATCCCATATTAAACATATGCTTAGCGCTTTATGCTGGCAATCGTTGTGGCGAATTTCGTTAACGTAGCTCGAATAGATTTGAAGAATAGATAGTTCGCATTTTTTGCGAGTAAAGAGCTGTATCCGGCTGAGTTTGTTGTGTGGTTCTTCTCAGATCAGGACGCGTTTGGAACCCTTATAGCTTTAACATTAAGTTAGAAAGTGCTTTTACAAAAGCGCTTATTACGATAAATCTAGTATCGAAATAAGCCCTCCTGACACTTCCATTTTGACGTACACAAGTGATCACTGATAATGATTCAAAGTGGAAAAGCTATAAATAAATAAATAAATAAACATAAATTACAACAACGCTGTTGTTAATATATACTCGTATTTCCTCAAAGAAATATTAATACTCTCTTTACTATTATTTGAAACATATTGAAAATATCTTTGATATTACGAGATCTGTGAGTTGACAAATGAGGCTGTCATTAATAAAGACAACTCCTACTGTTGATTAAAAATACCACAAACAATCTGAGTAGTCGGTGATGATTCTCCGTCCTTGTCACATTGACAGATCTAATTAAAAATCAGACCCAAGTTTTAGGAAATTGATTTACAGAGAATGTTGTTACAAAATCTGTATTTGTGTTGATTAATTATTGTTGTTCTATGTATTTAAAGCTAATTTAAACTTTTGTTCCTGTTTTAGTAGCAGTACCCTATGTCTACAAGTCCCACTACTTTTCACCATTGAAATGATTGAAGAGCTAAATAAATTTATCTTCTCCTAAAATAATAAAATGCCTTCTAAGACAACCCAATTCTCTTACTATTTTTCCTCAACACCCAGACACGTACAAATAGAATTCACTAGAACTATTTATTCAATAGTAAATTTAAGGTCCAATGTCAAAGTAAATATCAGGTCAAATTATATAAATAGCTTTAGAAGTTTCAATATAAGCGTATTCAGAATTTATTATCTTTATCTTTATCTTTTATCGATAATTTCAACTCAAGTCATATTTGACTTTAATTACTGTCATTAGAACGGACAACTGAAAAACATACACATTAAATAAGAGTAATTTAAATAGCGAAATTAATAGTTTTTCTAATAACTTTTATGTATATTTAAAGTTAAGTACAAAAAATTACAAACTGAGTCGAGCCATAACGTAATTCGACTTAACAAATATATATTATATTTATATTTAGCTTCACGCCATATCCTTTGCGGGGTAGCCAGAGATGACGGAGCGCCAAACGCTACGGTCTCTGCATACCTCTTTCGCCTCGGCCACAGACATCAACTTCTTCATACATGCCCTCCGGGGGATCCTCATGCTTTTTACGTGACCTTCCTCCAGTAACATTGAGACTGTGTTTTCGAAGGTCACTCGAGGCCTCCCCCTGTCTCTCTTACCGCTCTCTTTTCCTATATAAATCTTTTTTTCCATTCTTTCATCACTCATTCATTCGACGTGCCCAAACCACCTGAGCACGTTCTTCTTCTTTCTCACCGTGACATCTTCGCTAGTACCTGCCACTCTGTGGATTTCTTCATTGCGGATTCGATCAGCGAGACTGACTCAGCATATTCTGCGAAGAGATCGCATCTCCACAGCATTCATCTTTCTTATATTCTTCTTCTGTGTTACCCACGTTTGGCTGCCGTATAACACCGTCGGTAGCGAAACTGCATTGTGTACAGCCAAACGTGCAGCTATGCTGACGTTTTGACGTCTCAACAATGCAGTCAAAGCACCGTTGACTCTGTTACCTACCTGTTATTTATTACTGTTGTTAATTAATCTAATAGATGTAAATGCGAAAAGAAGTGTAAGCGCGATTTATTCAAATAATGAATTAAAGTTATATAGAGTTTTTAATAATTAAAATATCTACTTCAGGATTCATAGTCACCACATATACTCACACACACAGATACATATATATTAGACATTTCAATACCTTATGTTACTGTTTCTAATTACAGGAGTGTATTCAGATCACACACTCTATAACCTTTGAGATATTTGAATATATATTCCTTTCTCTCTCTACTAAATTACACGTGTAATCTCGAGTTTGATTTATATTAATTATAATTATAATATAAGAAATACTACAAAAACCTGAACCTACACTGGACATAATAAATCCAAATAACTGAATGTATACTCGACTTTATCAATAGACCTTATCAATAGACCTTCGGATACATACATTGTATACACTTCTTTAAACTTTTTATAAACCTACTCACTTTCTAAAAGAAAATCTATTATTAAAGATTTTATCCTTACTTATAAACAATTTGTTACAAACTTTTAGAAACAAAGTTAGTGCCTACGTGAGTCAAAGCACGGCTAGAAAATGTATTATTCGCTACTTTTAAAACTAAACCCATAGTATTACACTTGTTTAAATCCTACTCAATGCTACTGTTACGTATTTTTTTAATTTGAGAAGACAGATTACTGAACGATAGATTAAATAAGGGTTTGAAGGAAGGATTGTTTCTCAGATAATATTATGTATAGTCTTTGTCGTCATCTACTTCATTAAAATTATATATATTACACGTACTAATGTCATCTACAAAGGGGTTCTAGTAGCTGCTTTGTTGTAAACAATATCCCGTTATCTAATTACCTGATATGATACTCTAATTTTAGGCAAGATCAGATATACTTGTATTTACATTTATTTTGCAGTAGTCTACTTTAATGTAAACTATTATGTCATAATAACTTATTCGTAGGTATCAGGATTAAGTTACGACAGAGTTACGTAATTAATTTCGTTAGTTATTATTTTCACACGTTTACGGTTTTATGAGATTAAATAGATAGAAGATAAGCAAACTGTCAATTCAATGATAACCGGTGTCATCGTACATATGAAAATATGTAAAATGACCACCGTTTTATCACCGCCTACCTACAGTGAGGAACGAGAAGAGTATAAGGAGACTATAAGACACTGGGTAGGAAAGAATCTGAACATGCCTCTGCTACTGACCTTCTTTGGTGTTGTTCTTTGGAGACAGATCTGGTCTGCTGGGCTAAAGCTGGGGTCTACACGGCTCAAAGGATGTTTTCAGTTTGATTGGATTTGATTTGATTTAGATATTACTTCTTTCTCGTAAAAAAGAGTTAAAATGGTTTACTGACTGTGCTGTTTCCAATTTTGTGAACTATGCATAACTTGTCTTGAAGATTCTTTGCAATTCGGTAAGTGTTACGTAAGGAAAATTAATTAAAGATTACCTAACTCATTAAACACATATACGGGGGGGAAAATCTTGATAATAATGGGACAGGAATAATACATCTTGGATTCTAAAACACCTTATTACGTTCGTTAATTCCATTAACATAATTCATTCATATTGACTAGGGGCGCCAGCAGACTCTTAATTGTGACTCGCTACGCTCGCGTAATCTCGGGTGCCGTTTACATATTGAGCGAAGCGACCCCAGTGTAATGACTTATCGTTGTGGACAATGTCGTAGGAGATTTCATTGTAAAGCAAATTTTTCGCGGGAATTTTTTTTCCCCATTGACTGCAATGGTAAATCAGGATTTTGATGATTATTCATCAACAACATGACTTTTTTAAATATATATTTTTCAAACCATCACCTAATGAGTGTCTTTTTGACTAAAAAATATCATAATTTTCCGTCAAGTAGTTTTCGTGCCTATTTGTGACAATGAAAATGAAAAAGTCTACAGTAGAGCGTTCCTCTCGCTTCGCTCGCTTGGCTCAATTATTTCTATTAACATTGCGGATTAATTATATGCAATATTTTTTTCAAACAATCATTGTATGCAATATAGAAACCCCGAGAATATAGGCTAGTACTCTACTGTATGTAACCAATTGACATAACAGTAACTACAGTAAACTGGTCGAATATTCATTTGAACGGTGACCAAATTTGAAGACGACATTAAATGCGTCCTTATTTCAAATTCAAAACACGTCAACACAAAGCTCAAAAAAGATAAATATTTCATTATTATAAACATCATTGTTTTAATTCAAAGATTATTAACGTGAGAGCATCTTTTATTAAGTTCATTTGATAATAAAGTGTAATAATTTAAAGAAAAGAGAAAACAAAATACTATAATAAATAACATTTAATCGCTACTAGTAAATATTTTTAAATGAAGGTACAATAATAATAAAAATTACTAATTCTAACCTGAGTTACACGTAAAGTTATCCTGAGTTATCCAAGCAATAGCGTACCGAAGGAAGCTTGTTAGAAGTTTAACTACCTCATAAAGGTAACAATGTTATTTTATAAAGAAAAGGTAGGCTAAAGTTAAACGCTACTAATAATTATATATGAAAGTTTGTTTAAATACGGCTTCAATGACGATGAACAGATTAATTTAATATCACCAAAAATGCGGTAGAGCTCTAGAACCTGATTTAATAAATTATTTTAGGCCGTTGAGAGTTATACGTGATTACTAAGTACGTTAAATAATACATTTTCACAGGTTTATTTTACGTATTATTATACATATTTAAAAGTGTTATAATTTAAAATATGAAAACACTAAAAACATATTCTCTTAAAAGTCACTATAAAACATAATAGTTCTATAATTTATACTGTAATTTATATATCGTGATTGTGAATAGACATAATGTGACATCAGTGAGTCAATCGCCATTTATTTAATTTTGTTAAGATTTCTGATTCCACGTCATTTTCCATTGACATTAGTTTTATCAAAATCCAATCAATGTACTCAGTGATAAAATATAAACGTAATTACACTTTAAATTATAAATATATTAATACAATAATATATTTGATAATCGTTAGTCAATCCTTATCTCATCTCTTTATTCTTACTAACAAGGAACGAACTTTTACTGAGCCAATTGAGATCAAACAAACTTGAAGAATTACTGAGAGTTTGCCAAAGATTCTCAATTAACGTTGAGTTTCATTAAACATTTGACATTTTTTGTTATACAAATACGGCACTTGTATTCTAAATTGAGCTCTTTATCTTATCTTTCCTATTTCCTTATATGTCTTAGGATTGTAAAAAATTTCGTATGGGATTTTAGGAGATCGTTAGTTTAAATAAAATTAAAGTTATTGTGTTATCAACTTGCTCTGTAAAACTCATTGTGTCTTATTCAAGATAGATATATTATAAAATGTGAAGATATTTAAACAGTTTAATCCGTTTTTTTAATGTATTTGGATTTTTATCCTGTTATTACGTAAATTAAAATTTAAATTTATGGCTTAATTACGTTTCGCAACAAGACATAGACATATAGTATATGTCTTTTTGTATGTTCTTGAACTCAAGAGCCGTTCGAACGGTCTTGATAAAAATAAGTACATATTAACATAATGCGTGGTGTAAATGTTCGCCCATATAAAAGAACCGTAAACCCTGATTTTATTCTGTTATAATATAATTCGGTTACTCTGTATTTCTTCTGTGTGCAGGGCGTTCAGGTACATTGTTAGAGAAGTGAGAAAAATAATATAAGCATACCGATAAAGTCAGGGACAAATTTTTAGATAAAATTTTACAAACCAATGTCGAACTAAGCGCTTGCGAAGACGCAGACAAAAACTACTTCTTTTATATCAGTGTGTCATCTTCACAAACACTAAATCTATGAATTTCAACAAATTTAATTAATAAAAGCAAAGTAAATTATTTTACACACATTTTAATAATAATATTTAATAATAAATAATAAATAGTCTTTAATACCACAAATTAGGAATCAATCATATAAAATTTGATAACGAATTATTTAATTCAGATAAATAAATAATATCATTATTTGACTTCGCTAACGACATTTGTAAAGCTGAAAGTTTGGAACACTTAAGATAACTACTGTGCGGTCTAATTATATTAGTGCTTCCATTGTGGTGTTTGTACTTTGTTTAATGATTTGAAGATAAATACGGTGTAGTTTGTGTAGATATTAGTTATACTAGTTTTTTATTGCGGTTTTGCGAGTGGTCATTTTTACAATGAAATTTATCTTTATTTATCATTCTTAGTCAACATTTTATCGACAATCTCGTGTAGTTTGTTAATAAATATACAAAACGTATTGTTGCAAGTTGGAAGAAATTTAAGTAATAGAGTTGTTTTTTCCTAAATAATACTTTTTTTTTATATTCATCATATCATTTCACTTAGTTTTTTAATCATATTTTCTTTATTTTTGTCAGTGGAGATAAATTCTTTTATAAACACTTAAGAAAAATTTAAACCATTTTAGAAAGTCTATAAGTTTTGGCCTCTTATAATATTAAGTATGAAAAACGCTTAAATAAATGAAATATTATATTTTGTAACTAAAAAACTTTATAAAAATATCATACGTATTTTTTCTAAGCTTTCTTGCTCTTTATTTCCTTTATTACTTTTGATGTATATTTTGATATATATTTTTTAGTATAAAAGGGTCTATATATTAAATGTCACATATCTTTAATACTAAGAGATATTTATTTCAGTCCCCCATTTACTTCAGTAAGGGTTTTGAACCTTTTCAAAATTACGTAAATAAAGTTAAAACCCACAAACCTGGTCAACTAATTTTTTTCCTTTCCAAAGGCCAATCTGTAATACACAAATGAAATGAAGTTACAGATTTTAAAAGACAAAGTAACCCAATAAATCAACATTTATTTAGACATTTCAGCAACAAGTTTTCATTGTTTAATAACGCCATTTTTGAATATAGAAAGTAAAATAGTTCTTAAAAATGTACTGAAATATATAAAGATTTCTGAAAGATAAATTAGACATTACTTGTTTAGCTTTTCTAATTCTGAGCTAGGTGTTTACTAGTTCTTCAGTTGTTCTTATAGGATAACTTTGTTACAATACCCAGATAATTGTATTATAACATATTGCCATGACTACTTAACTGTTTCAAGTAGGTGTTCAATAATCGCGTCCGGAAAGCGAACTTTTTCCGACCGACTTTTTTATAATTTAGATAATAAAAAGATATCAGCTCTTTGTTAGATGACATATAGGTATACTATAAAATTATCATTGATTTTGTTATTTTTTTTATATATTACGAATGCGTTAGTTTTCACTGATGTACTTATATGTAAATATTATTAATTATTACATTTAAGGAGAAGAGAGGAGGAAGATAATTTTTAGTAATAAAATTAATGGCAAGATATTCCAATACCGTAAAAGCTGAAATTTTCTTATGAAGTTGAAGCAACACCTCTTTTATTGAGTGGTTCAACCACTTTCCTTTCGCGAAATTGAAGACGATAATTACGACGACCTGGCCATATTTTCTTAGATACTTGAAACATTCGAACATTTTATTGCAAAACAACAGCTTATTTACGTATAATATTACTTTATTTATTTACAAACTCATAATAATATACATATTATGAAAATTTTGATTATAAAGATATTTTTAGTAGAGAATATTAAAATAAAATCTTTTATTATCCGTTTGTGACCACCTATATAATATATAGAACCTATATTTTGATTTGTAAGAACTAAGTGCCTTATTAATTTATATACAATATTTAAAGGATTTTTTTTCGATGTAACGTTCTGTGGTTTCCTCGAGAAACATTCCCTATAGTTTCACCAAAAAAAAATCTTATTTTCCTTAAAAGAAATATTTGCTCATATTAAAAGATATTTAAAAATATATATGTACACCAATATAATTAGTAAATTAAACATCGGGAGTAAACAAAAATAAATATAATTTGACGAAATTATCTTTGATTTAGGAAGAACATTTGGAGAGGATTCGAGATCTCAGAATCAATTGTACCTTTATTGTTCCAATCATATTAATATCAATCCATTTCTTTTGATGGGGATCACTTTGTCCTTTCCGAGAAAAGGTATATTTATTACTTATATTTACATATTAAATATAGATTTCTTGAAATATGATCAAAAATAAAACAATATTAATTAGAGTTCTTGTAATATTAACATTTAGGGGAAAAATACTCATGTGATAGGAGATGAAACTCCCTCATATGCATAGTGAAATATCAAGTTTTACACACACACATAAAAATAAAACTGTTTATTATTTCTAAGCACAACTTCATTACATTTTAATGTAATAAAACCATAAAAATAAGTTAATATTAATATTTTGGAATGTAATAAATTCAAGATGGCGTTTTAATTAAATACCAAAATATGTTAAAGTTTTGTTTAAATTTTCACCATGATATTATTATAATAGCATTAAGAATTCATTTATTAATAAAATTTTAGTTCAAATTATATTTTTAATTAACAAAATTACCGACTTCAGATACATAGAGTAACATTATTGTTTAAAATAATACAAAGCCTTAACATGAACATTTATTACACTACGTAATTTAATATAAATACAACAAATGAAGACTTTTATATAAACTACTGAGTTGTAAGAAATATTATTACGTATTTATAAAAAGTCATCTCTTTGAACTAAGTATATAAAGTACGATTTCCTCTATTAAGCTTATTGTATTCATAAATAAGACTCTTAAAGAAAACGAATGAATTCTAAAATGAGATTTCGTTATACGGTTACTTTCACATAGATGTATATTTTTGTCTTTAATATAAAAACATCTTTGCCTTTGATGTATTTAAGTGACATTACATAAAGATAACTTATAACAAATCTGGGATGGTCAAACCTAAAACTATATATATATCTTGTTTATATTCCAAGAAAAGAAGAAGAGTGGTTTACATTACATTGTAAATATGTCAACATTTATATGATGTAACTTTATTGCTTTGAACTTGTATTTACAAGACTCACAATTTCTGTTGAAATATATTATATACATATAATGTAGTTAAACTAATTGTACGGTATCACCTTTATCGAATTGTTATGTGTACATTGATCACGGTATTAACCTATGGCTGATAAACAGACTAACAGACTAAATAATTAAAATAAAAACACATTGTTTTGAGTTGCCACGTACTTTACAATTAGTTGTTTAATGTGTAGATTTTACGTTTATAGTAAAAATATAATAATAATTCTTAGTAATTCTAAACAAGCAATTATAAAATATTATCATCCTTTACTAGAATAATAAACATATAATTTAAATAACAAAATTTATTACGTCCATAACATGCAGCACAATTGATTATAATTAATTATTAGTTTCCAGATACACTCATTAAAAGTTACTTTATAAAATACGAAACGTAGTCATGTTTCTATGAATAGTTAGAAAGTGGGAGTTTCACGGAGCGACAAAATTGAATTAGAATTTAGTTTGTTTTTTTTATTTTTATTTGAATTTTTGGTTTTTTTTTTTCTACTGTAAGTTTATTTTATTATCTATCTCCTACGTTGATTTCGGTGTATCCGACCTTCACGTTTCTTAAAGGTGACGTTACGAAAATGTTTTTATGTTAAATGTATCTATGGGCTTCGGTTTCCATATATTTTGGACGATATGTCGGGTTGCAACTTTTTGCTTCCACCGTGTCGCATGCAACTAACACAACATACATATTTATAATTAAGTATATGTATACTATTATTAGAATCAATTGTATACATTTATGAATAAAACAATTTTTTTTTCTTTATTTGGCTATTTAGCCAAGGAAAGTCATGCTAAATTGTTATAATGACATATTTTTCGTTGCTTAAAATCACAATAATTTATTTGATCCACAGGTCGATGTTCTTATTGTGGATGTACTTTGTGTCAATTGTTTAAACGTTTGTTGAAGTAGTTATATAAAAAATAAATCAAAACAGGTTCACATATATATATATATATACATGTATGTAAAATATATGTACGGACTTTCACCGTACATCGTTGGCGTTGGCTATGTCAGCAACTATCATATATAGAACAGCATATATTGTAATTCAGATCAGAATTAAAGAATACAATATTATTAATCAAGTATCATTTGTCATTTATAACATATATCGTATATTTAATTTATTTATTAACAACTTTTCCAATATAAATCAATTCCAGTGAGCAGGTGTGTACATCAAATGGTAGTGTCAGAGCCTATTTTAATCCCATACTTATCGAAATAAGCCTTTCTGTAAAGACACTCTCCAACTTAGAACTAATGCTACCCAGAATATATAGAATATAATTGTAGTTATATTATATAACTTAAATAGCAAAAAGTATTTTTTTTTAACTTAAAAACTATAATATATATATATAAGAACAGTGTTCGATGCTAATGAATGCTGCTGAGTCAGGTACTGCGATATAGTAATTTCACGGCTTCTACTACTGACAGTACTACAACTACTACTAAACGTATACAGGTAAATGATGTTCAAATAATATTTTGAAAAAGTTATGTATTCACTAGTTTCTTCTTAATTTAAAAACCAATGTTATTTATTGTTACTCACTAAAAATAATGATATACATAGGTACATATATAAATCACACATTCTTCTTAATCTGTAACCCGAGCTCGTGACAATTAAATTTGATTTAAATATAGTTACAACTCCACAACAAATGAGTTAGTTTGCAAATTTTTTTTTACTATTTACAACTTTGTTAATTATAAGAATTTTAAACGAATGTTAGTAATTTCATAAAATAAACCCTACAATAAAAATCCTCTATCTGCGTCAAGTAATTGGGCAGAATATATAATAAAGAAAAAAAACGCAGTAATTACCTCATTGGCCTAATATGTAACCGGCGGTAAATTTAACCCTCAATTCAGGTTATTCGCGTTAATTTATCAAACATATATTAATTATGTGACAAATTCACGATATATTTGAGTTCATTTACATGCAAAGCGGTATTATTTTCATGACTACTCTGTGATGCTTGTTTAATTTTTATATTTACAAATTATAAACTTTTATTTACTCCAAATGGTAAGGCTTTTATTAAAATGGATATATTTTCTACCATGTCATTTGGGAAACTGTCTTTCAATAACTCTACTTCGGTGTTGTTCAATAATTATCTGTTAAGCTTAGTTACATTACACTTAATGCTTTTACAAATAATATTTAGTTCGGAGGTGTATTGCTAGAATCACCTAATAAAAACGAGTACCTAACATAAAAAAAACCGACTAAGTGAGTGTCAGACCACACGCAGTGTAGGGTTCCGTAGGTGTCCATTATAGATGACTACTTTTATTTAATAATATATGACGTGGCGTCGAAGAGGTAACGATTTCAGCAACTTGTTTAAAACCTCTAAAAACGGGCTCTCCTAGGGCGATAGTAAATGAAGAACTCTCGTCGAACACTGCCACCCAGAATACAAAAGTCTCGCTTTGCAAAAATTTTTAATTTAAGTTACCATATAAGATCCACATACTAGAGGTTATATAACTACTGCATATGAATCTCAATGAACAGTCGATATATATATGTTAGTAGAAGTAAATATCTAGACAACCATGAAATTACGATGCTGTAAAAGAAAACATTACATGTTAACTTTAAAGCTTCAAACAAAAATAGAAATATATTATTATTATAATTATAATTATAATTGTTTTAATTTAAGGCATGTTATGCCTTAAATTCTAGGTCCTTGTTAACGTGAGAGCATCACAGTATAAGTGCGATATTTCATTCTGTTACTATTAGTTTTTTTGTGTGTCTTTACTTGGATTCTTATTTTTCTATCAATTATAATCGTGCCTCATTTCACAGTTGTTAAAAAACACTTTTTAAAAGGAGTTTTTTGTCCGGTTTTCTCCAAGAAATTACATAAAGCCACCTTACACCAATCTTTTAGAATCTCTCGTGCACATAAATGACTAAATCATGACTATATCATGCAAATAATACAAGCCAGAATTCACTATTATCCGTAATTCTAATAATGATCCCGTAAACATCTTCCATTACGATTGTGCTTTTTTTAACGATTCATATTTCTTAATATTGTAAATATAGGATATAAGACAAAGCTCTACATATATAAACTGGATATAAACTCGAAACTTTTTTATAAGTCTTTTTTATAATCTCAAAAGTGTTAAAGGCGGAATCAAAAATAATATTATATTAATATTAGCTGTTGCGTCTATTTGCATTGGCGGAGTTTAAAAATGTTTGATAAAAGGTATGACTAAATATGTATATATAATAAATAAATGTATATAATAAAATGAATATTTAACACGCTGCTAGAAATTTTTCCGTTTATTATTACCATAATAAAAAGAGTTATCGTAACTGTCTCTTTAATATTCTATTGTGATGTGAAAACATTTTCAGACAAACTAACAATGGACCGAGAAAATTTTGACTTATCTATGATAGTATAATATTGTTTAGTTATTTTGGTGAGTAGTAGTAATGTATACGTTAACATGTTTAAGACGAGCCACGTCTTAATATTATAACAAAACTGAAGGTTTTACTATTAATATAAGTACTGTGAAATATTCCTTAGAAAATTTATTATTACTATATATACTTAAGTGTAACTTATGATTATTATTGATTTTTTTTTAATCTTAACATCCTGCCAAGCTTTTTAATACAATAACAGCTTTAAAACCTATTAAGTAACGTACTTGTCTAATATTTTGTAAGAATAACGACCGATTCGTAAACTCATTTATTTCCTTCTATTCTCTAGTATATAATATATGAGAAAATTATTAATTAAATTAAAGTTACAGGTTCAGTATAAAAATGAATATAATTTATTCTAGGTCTCGCTTCAATTGCTATTTTTAATTTAAACAATTCTCTAACAAGAACTCCTCAGTGTCAATAGACACTATTGTTAGACGAGAACAATCTGATAGTGGGCGAAGATGGTCCTGATAGAGCTTCATGTGAGTACGTTTCCATTACGTACCGAAAATTTATTATTAAGCTTATAAAATCTTTAAATGTGAACCTTATTAATAGTGGTAGGCGTCATAAAAGCAAAAAAGAAAATAAAACTAGTGCTAAGTAAAAAAGAAAGAAATTATATTATAATATAATATATATATATACATATATACACACACATATATATATTATATTGATTATATAAATATGTGTATCTAATTAAATTTTAATGAAAGTCATTCTACTTTAGTCATTCTAGTTATACCTTAAAGAAAATCGGTCTAAATTAAAATAATAAATCTTGTATTTGAAATATATTTAACATATTATAAATATATTCGTGATATAATATGGACATACATTGTTTGTTGTGAGCTTTTAATAATACATACATTTTAACTTTTTAATATATTTAATGGGTTTAGGTATTTGATTGGAGAGAAATACAAATGCAATATTTAATTTTGTTTACTTTTAAGTAAGTCGTAATTAGTGATGACAATTTTTAATTTTAATAATGTAAATATTAAGGGAAGGGAATAAAAAATATACTATATAACAATAATAATTGACCAAGGATATATTTTAAAACAAGGTTCATTTAAAAATTCCTTGTATTGACATGAGCAGATTCAAAATAGTCATATGCCTCTAACACCGGCAGCGCTGTTGTGAATCCTCGGATATTACTCTAGTTCAATTAATTATAATCAATATGGTGCTATTATAAACACTAATAATATTAATATAATTCCAAAAAAACGTAACTTTCAAAATAAATCTTATATTATTCTCAATTTATATATTAATTTATTTATTATTAAAACCAATAATAAATACCCATTCAATATATACATTGGAAAATAATATATTTTGTGTTTTGTTGTTAACTGATAAAAATATTAATAAAAAATGGATATAATGAAATTCGAGAAAAAACTTTCTTACGATTGATTTGTAATTTACTTTGAAAGCAACGACAGCACGTCGCCATCGAGTCACAAACCCTTTGAATATAACTCAAACATGTCTTATTATTTTCAATATAACTCTTATTTCTTTCTAAGCTTTTGAAATATTTAGAATTTATAAAATTCTTTTAGTTATGGAGATATTTTTCAATATAATTTAATGGATATATATTTTTATGCTTGAAAATGTATTGCTTATTAAAATTAAATTTGAAGTTGTTTCCTTTTTCCATATTCATTGAAATATTTTTAGTTATTTCACTCTTCCCTGTACACACAAGTAAGTATTATTTTTATTTCTATCTATAAAATACAGTAGTTATTCATATATATTTCATCAAATAAATTTTTATTCTTTTGTTTTCAATTACTATTTTAAATACATTGATAAGATCTCTGGTATTGCAAGGTCTTTGAACTGACAGATGAAGTTGGAATTAATAAAGACAACTCCAACTGTTGATTAAAAATACCACAAACAATTTCAGTAGTCGGTGACGTCCCTCCGTCCTTGTCACATTGATAGATCTAATTACAAACCTGACCCAAGGTTTAGGAGATTGGTTTTCAGAGAATGTTGTTTGAAAATCTGTTTATGATGTTCGTAAATTATTGTTTTACTATGCATTTAACGTCTATTTTATCTTTTGCTCCTTTTTTTAGTAGCGTTAATGGCAGTAGCCTACTTCTTTTCAGTTCTGAAAACATGTAGGAACTAAACTAACTTCTTTTCTCCTAAAACAATACAACGTCTTCTAAGATAAACAAGTTTCCTCACTATTTCTCTTCACCACTCAGACTAGGTCGAATAGAATTCGTATTCTAAACAAATATTTATTCAATAGTAAACTCAAAGTCCAACATCGGCAGAGGATTGTCAAATTATAAAAGTAGCTTTAGAAATTACAATAGAAGTGTAATTAGTATTTATGGATTTTAATCTTTCTCTTTTATTGACAATCTGAATTCGAATTTGACTTTGATTTTATAACATTTCTATTGTTCAATTCATATGATAACCATGATTAAAAATAAAAAAGAATAGATTAATTAATTACAGATACATGTATATCTTAAGTAAAGTACATTCAATTTGCATTATTCAAATTCAAAATGCATTCGTTACGCTTATACTCAAAAAAATAGGCTTAAAAAATTTTTTTTTTGTTTCGGTCATCAAACAAAAACTACATTTTGATACAGTTTGGTATGGTGGTAGTGTATTACTCAGGTCAACATATAGGATACTTGTTACCCCAGTAACTGTCTAATTTATCAGAAATCTCAATAAATAATCTGGATTTTATACACTACAAAAAAAAACCGGCAGATTTTGACGAATATGATGTGGAGTCTTATTAACTACGTTGACTTATACTATACTTTACGACTCATAACTATTCTCACTTCCCGGGAAAACACACAAATATTTTAAGCTAAATTTACAACAAAACTAGAAATGTATATATATACATGCATTTAAGTACGAGAGTAGAGTAAGAGGTGGGTAGCAGGAACTACCTGTAGCACTCAATAACAACATGTCACTATTTCTAAAAACTATGTGCAGTGTATTACTTGCTACAGATGTGTTATAGATTATTTATTGTTATTTGTATTAAGTTAAAAATTATATACGGTTATATACAATATACACAGTTTATAATCATTCAGGAAATGAAATAGATTTATAATGTATTTACTGGTTATTCGATACTCAATTGTTGCTGTTTTTCAGTTTAAAATTAATCACTAATCCAATTAAATATCGTTTGTATCTTTATAATTAATGTAATTATTATCGATCGTTAAATGTTAAAAACAAATGTCAAGGTTCTTATAGCCATTGGATGAAGTGTCTAATGTCACTACTGTTTAATTGCTACTTCTAACCTTACAGACACGTACTGTGAAACGAGTCATAGCGTAACGAAGGAAGCTTGTTAGAAGATTAATTACCCCAGAAAGGTAACAATGGTCTTTTATAAAGAAAAAGTGGGTCGAAGGTACACTACTTATAATTATAGATGAAAGATTATATTTGTATGTATGTCCTACAATGATATTGAACAGATCAACTAAATATCACAACAAGCAGGAAAACGCCCAGAACCTGACTTAATAAATATTATGGATCATTAAACTTTGTAGGTTATTATTTAAATCAACCAAAATTACTTTCAACGGTCATTCTAATATAAATGAGAAATAAATTGTGCATTATTAAAGGTTTCCATTATTATGCACATTTAAAAGTGCATGGGTAGGTATACATAACAACGTTTCAGTTATTGTTAAAAAGTCTAAGTCAAAAGTCAAAAGTCAAAAATCTTTATTGAAAATAAGTTTCATACAAAACATTTTTTCATTGTCAAAGCTACCACCAGCTCGGAAAATTATTTCCACAGACCTTAGAAGAGCTGGCGACAGAAACTCAGCGGGATTGTCATGGTTTTTTTTATTAGAACTTAAATTTTAAATTACATAAATACATTACAATACTAAGTAAATAATCTTGAAGTAGCCTGGCATCGATCGCTTCATACCCACGGTGCATTATCCTCTAAGTATTCAGATACATTGTAATATCCTTTTGCACACAAACGTTCCTTGGTTCTCTTAAATTTGTTAAATGGAAATAAAGATGAACACACCGCGCTAAATCGGCATAGGCAAAGTCATAATTAGAGATATAAGATATAATTGAAAATATAAAAACATATGCTACCACAAGTTACTATAAAATATAAAAGTTTTATACATTATACCGTTAACATTTAATTGATAATAAGACATCAGGGAGTCAAATATTATTTCCTTATCTGTTATGAATTCTGAATCCACATTATTTTTCATTGCTGCTTGCTTTCGTAAAATACAAGTAATTGCGTTATTTTTACAATAAGTTTATAGACTTATTAAACAAAAGTGATGTACATTACAATATATAAAGCTATTTGAATATTTAAATTAAATATAATTTATATCTATTGTGAGTTCCATCAACTTAAGTTATACCTGTAGCATGTATATTGTGTATCTTATAATTATCAAATTTGTTTCAACTTGATTACTTGAGGGAACCGGAGGCAGTGAGCCCGGTTGTATTAGGACCCTAAATAGATAATAAAATTAGAAAAATAAATCATACAGATTATTTTGAAATGTATTTATGTGGACTTAAAAAAACTTTTTAGTGTAATATTAACATAATTAATATTCATTTACGTTTAAACTATAGCACAGGACTGTTCACCTTTCACTCTGTCTATTTATATTGTACTTTTTTATCTTTACCTTTTCCATCCTTTCAAGAATTTTTCCACTTAACAGTCACTCTTAAGAGCACTCTTTAATTCGTAGTGAAGCGTGAAATTACTTCCACGCAATTTTCAATTACAGCGAGATGTTTCGTTTTCTTTGCCGTTTTGAGTGTATGTTTATTTTGATCAAGTTTTATTCTGTAATTTCCGTACCGTGAGAGTCATGGACGCTAGAAATATGAAATGTGTAAAAAATGTTTTCGAAGAGTTTAATGTGTATGCAAAAACAGAATAGCAGAAACCAATTAAGAAAGCATGTTAATGCAATCTGTTTCCTTATATCCGCAACAAGTAATCAAAGTAATGTCATTAAAGAACCGTGCAGTCATTGTGTTTGTAGATTGTGTCGCCGCTTTGACTGTACGTACCATGAAGATACTGTTATTAGTGAGTTTTACTGTTTTATATGTAAAGGTAAGATCTGCGTTTTCTTTACACATTTGTTAATTTTTAATAACATTTTTGATCGTATATATTATGTTATTTTACAATTAAGGCTCTTTATCATACACATACGAACATTACATGCATTATTAATTATTTACAGATGGTGACCACCAACTGCGATGCACGAGTAAGTATTATTTTACGTCTGTTTTAAATATTTAGTGTATTCAAAACTGAGATAACGATGCATTATTTATCTGTCAACCAGTCCACGAGCATATTTTATCATCAGAAGAGAAAATTAAAATATGAATATTGTGTAGCTTCGAGTCTTTTTCGCTGAATTAATCTTTCTATTTCAGTGTTCAGGAAATAATTGCACTTCAGGGGTGAGTAAATTTTGTTACATAAATGTTATCCAAAGTTACAAACAAAAAACATGATCGTCTTAATCATTTATACAATATAATATAGTAAAGGACAGGTCTATTTAGAACAATAGAATTGAGTATTATTTATAGACTTTTAATTGTTCTATTTATATAAACATCTTTAATCTAATGTTTCAAGTAACATAATAAATATTTGTTTAACAGTTGAGTGACTCACATCAATGTTACGCTCGAGTAAGTTAATATTGATATATTCTTTGTACCTTTAGAGACTAATACGTAACTGAAGGCTTTAATTCTTTTACAGTTCCATTAAATTAAAAGATTTTATTTTCAGTGTTTCGATGACTCGTGTTCTGTTGCGGTGTGTTATATATAGATTGTAGTGGATTGGTTAATATTACTATGATGTTACAACTAACAAAGTACTATGTATTTCAGTGTTTCGGTGATAACTGCACTGCATCTGTAAGAAGATATTTATTAATTGATTGTCAGAAGAGGATATTTGATTGAAGCCTTTTTTAAAATACATTTAACTTTTATGTTATCAATGGAAAAAAGATTACATTTATAATTTGTTCAATTACATGGCTTGTTGGTGATATTGAATATTTTTAGTTTTAAATAGTTTTACTTTATTAGTAATTTATCTTTACAGTGCCATGGAATGAAATGCAAAGCCGGGGTTAATATACTTTTTAAATTATTTCAAGCCTTTCTTTTAGGAATATATATTTGCTAAACTTATCTCTTGTATGTTTCTGCTATTGTATGTATGTATTACTAATAAATAAAAAAATAACTAATTCCTCAACTGTCTCAACTGCACCGCGCATCGACAAAAGTAGTCTACCTACATTAAACAATTATTCAAACAAACTCAAGAGTTTTAATTTGTATCTTTTTTCAGTGTGATGGCAATAAGTGTGTGTCGAATGTAAGTAAAAATAATATTAGGTATGAATTATCACATTAATAGTGTATTTTTTAAATATAAACTAAAAAATAATGTATATATGTATACATTTAAACTAAATACGCAGTGATGATGGAATGCCGGCAGCCCAACTGCCCCATATTTCTATTTTTTCTTCTGCATCTCCGCGAGTTCCTCTTTGGTCCATCTATTGATTACCACTTATCGTTAGAGGGATCGTCGGTTCCTTAGCCGCAACACCACATATATAATAAATATAATTAATGTTATTTATTTTGTAGTGCACGGGGTTTGCTTGTGACGCTTGGGTGAGAAACTATCAACTTTAATATATATAAATTATATTTTATTATTATTGGTAAACAAATATAATTTATTTAATAACATACATTCCAGTGTGCGGGTGCTGCCTGTCAGAAGGCTATATTGTTATGGTGATGAGAAATAAAATATTTGTTACAAAATGTGTGTTATTTATTCTATAATATTCATAAATTTTAAAGCATGTTATATTTGTGTGGTCTGGCATAAATTCAATGGTGGTAATAAAAAATGTACGACATAGGACTACCCTGATGACTTCAATGATAATTCTTCACCGAATAACATATAATTATAATAATAACATATTATATATATATATATATAATTATTTTATAGATAAAATATGAGGTAGACCGACTCGTTAAGGTATGTGCATGCAAGAAGTAACCTGAAATATGACAGACAGTCATCTCCACTCCCTTTTAATATTTATTTTTTATCTATCTTTGTGTGACATATAATAGAAGAACGTTGTTAGGAACGTAATCAATCAATCTCTGACCACCGCTGATAATCAATTATACCTTCCATTAATAGTCAACTTACTAAATTTCAACAAACAAATATGATATGATATGATAGGATTACATTCAGACTAAAATTTAAAGTATTATTAATACATATTTTTATAATGTTTTAAATCTAAAAATATATATTGACTGCTTTTTTATCTAATCATCTTCTCTAAAAGAAGTAATTAATAAGTTATTTTTTTTGCTAATTGACCATAATTTAATGACTTCGTTATTTTTTACTTATTTATTTATTTATTTAAACTTTATTGTATAAACCTAGAATTAATGCATTTGACAAAAAAATTATATAACTTATTTCTGATGTATTTGTGGTTCAATTTCTGTTTATAAGTGTTTCTGAATACTCGGGACTGTGGACATTAAAATATTACGACTTAGGGATCTATGGACCTTGTTAAAATAGAAATAAACTGTAGCCACGTGCTCGAACGTACCATTAGCATCAAGTTTCTTGTTAAATACGCTGCATTAAAACTACAGAACTACAGTTAAGACTTTAAAACTACCTTATGAAAGTCTTACTTTATTTAGTAAATGTGAACTTATTAAAAAATTCTTTGAAGTGCTAATGAAGATAATAGCAAGTTTTTGCTGTCACGTTTTGTAACATTCATCGTATTTAATATTCAGTTCCTGTTTTAGGATTCTTTTATTTTCTCTTAATTAGAAGTGATTTATGATATAAGGGATGTGGTTTCACTTTTTAACTATAAGATGAATGTATTATACATATGGAATACAATTGAACTAAACGAATGTGAAATTCATTCAAAATATTGAGATGAAATGAGTTGTTGCAACTCATAAATAGAAAAGGTCATTAATTTATGTTTTTGTTAAGGATAGTGATATATGTAAAGTATCTATAAAACTGTATACGTTTATTAGTTCTGTCTGAACATTTGATTTTTTCCTAAATTTTGTGATAAGCGACTGTGTTATAATTCGAATTCCAATATTTTTTATTTTTTGCTGTCTGTCTATCGTCTTTCTGTTATTCTGTTTTTATATAACTCAAGAGGTGTTAGTTACAAAACGGTTACTTTCCATCTTTATAATATGGGAGGGCGATTGGGCGTATTATATACGGAGGGGTGGACGGCACTTGTAAATTTTGAACTTACCAATCAATGTTTAACTTAGCGTGAGTGAAGCTGCTGGCAAGAGCTACTTGTATAATATAAGTATGCTATCCTCACAAACCTTTAGAACTTCCAAATATTCTAAGAGTACAATTTGCTTACATACATTATATTAATTTATTTGTCTAAATTGTCATTAATAGTACAAATTCTGAATTAATCATATTGGTAAGATAAATAATATTTGACTTCACCAACAGGCTTTGTAAAGCTAAAAGTTTGAATCACTTAAGATAACTTCTGTGGGGTCTAATTAAATTAGTGCTTCCATTGCGGTGTTTGTACTTCGTTAACAAAAATGACTCTGTGCTATAAAAGATTTTAAGCTAAATACTATAGAAGTTACTTTAGTTACTTAAAATATAAAAATATAAAGAACAGGCGTTGTACTTTTTATGAAAGGGGCGTAAAATTTCATATAGATCCTTATTTATCAAACTAAGTTGAAAATCGATCTACAATCTCGTATGGTTCCTTAATAAGTATTTAAAGTAAATATTTTTTTCAACGTTACAAGTTTAGACAAAAAGGAATAAAAATAAAATTTCTAATTTTGATTCTTTTGTTTATGACAATGAATATTATAACATTTTACAGATACAAAAAAAATCTAGATAAATCACTTTAGAAAGTCTGTAAGCTTATGTCTCTTATTTTAATATTTTGTTACCAAAAACACTAATCAGATTTTTCTAAGCTTCAAGCTTAAGCTTAAGCTAAAGCTTAGAAAAATCGACAATTATTCAGATCGCTTTGTTTATTATATGGATTAGCTTTTTATTAAGTTTGTCATTTTATCTTCTATATTAGGAATAGCTTATTGTAAAAAATCTTTTATAATCAATTTATCAGTATAAGTTTCACAAATATATTAATGTTAATAATTAATACATTTAAAAAGAGGGAAGAGAATTTTTGTAATCAAATTAATAGCAAGACGATATTCCAATATCGTGAAGTAAAAAAAATCTTGGGAAGTAGTTGCTATTACAGCTTCTTCAAAAGGAGACGTCTTTTATTGAGTGGCTCAACCAATTTGCTTTTGGGAAAATGAGGTCGATAAGTACGACGACGCTTTGACTCTTGAAGGAATCGATTTTTTTATTAAAAACATCAACTTAAAAACATCAAGTAATAAAGGAGTACAACTTTATTATATTCATTTCTTCGTGTTTATAAAATATATCAGTGTATACGTATCAGTACTTTAGTTTGTTATTTACAGATAAAAGACTACGATTTGATAATCGTAGACTTTTAGCAATTGTGAGCAATATGTAGGACATAAATGTTGTTGGTTTGTAAAAAATGGTTTCTTTACTAACCCAGAACCTTAAAACGATTTTCTTATCAATGTCACTTGGTATGGTTAAGGCATATATTCCTTTCTCCAAGGCCGGCAACGCTCTTGTGAATCCTCGGATGTTGCAAGAGTTCATGGGCGGCGGTGATCACATACTAACGGTGACCCGCAAGCTCGTTTGCCCTCCTCTAACATTAAAAAAAAAAAAAAAAATGGTTTGACTTAAGAAACTTTTCAGTATCAGAGGTAACAACAATTAAACTATTAAGAAAATATAAATTCGCTTCTACTCCAAATTAAATTGCTTTACTTTTAATAACTATTGCCGTAATAGCATAATTCGTTTGAATAAGTTAAATTTATGTTCGACTCTTTACAGAATGAACTTCAAAATTTTACAGTCGTTTAAAATAAGTATATTGGGAATAATTAAAAATAAATCCAATCCGACGAAATCAAAGATGATTTAGAAAGAACATTTGGAGAGCAAAGATCTCAGAATCAATTGTACCTTTATTGTTCCAATCATATTAATATCAATCTATTTTTTGGAGGTAGGAGGTATGTTACTTACATTTACATATTATTGATAATATAGATATATATTTATATTCCATTTAAATATTCTCTGTAATTAAGTAAAATTACATATAAATATCTTATTATAAATGTGGGTTTGTCAAACCTAATAATAAATTTGTTATAAATAAGACATTTGATAAAGAGACAGATCTCTATACCCACGCTCCTCTGATATTAAATATACAAACTGAAACTATATTAACCTTGTTCATATAATAAGAACAGTATATGAGTTGTTTACATTACATCAAAAATATATCAAAGGACTTACAATTTCTGAACATTAATAAAATGTTACTTTAGTGCTTTGAACTTATGTTTACAAGACTCTCTTATAATTCTTTGCTGAAATATTATTTGTTACAAACATTTGCTAGCGACTAGTGAATGGTTTGTCTACTAGTTATTACCTGCGACTTTATTTGCTTTGTTCTCACACATTATCCTATTCATATTATATACATGTAATGTAGTTAAACAAATACTTGTACGGTATCAACTTTATTGATTTATTATGTGTACATTAATCATGATAATAACTTATAGCTGATAAACATTTCGTTAGTTTGTTACTAACAAAATAAAATAAAAACACATTGTTTTGAATTGCCACGTACTTTACGAAGCAATTAGTTACAAGAAATATTGCCAGAATATAACTAAGGACGAAATTAGATTTTTTTTTTAAATATTTTTTTATTACTTTATCAAATATATCAAATTCAATTTCATAATCGATTATACTTTTACGCCTTTGATTATGATGATGATTTATGACAACTTTTAATATTCAAATTTCAACTTTTTGCACCCCCCCGAACCTCATCTAAACTCTGGTTGCTATGGTATGGTAACCGTTGTCATAATATCCGTTGTCAAGGTAACCGTTTTCATGGTAACTGTGGCTATGATAAACATTAGTATGGTAATCGTTGTTATTGTAACCGTTGCTATAGTAACTCTTACTTCCATCTATGTACACACTCATCATGAAACCTCTGTAGCTATAAGGCCGATTGACTTGAAATTTAAATAACATCCGTTGGGATAGGAATTCTGTAAAATCCGTTCTAAGTGGACGTCTACGTTACAAAAGAGGTAACTGTGTAAAACTTTAAGTTAATCGGACAGATAGTTTCGGAGATTTCGTAATGAGTCAGGGAGTGGTAAATCGCTTATATATATTTAATATGCATTTATGAATGTAGATAATGATAATTTGCTATATTGATCTTCTTCGTTGATTAGAATCACAATGATTTATTTGTTCCACAGATCGTTGTTCTGATTGTGGATGTACTTTGTGTCAATTGTTTAAATGTATGTAAAAACAGCCGCAACATAGGTATTACTTACTTTTTGTTAAAGTAATTTATAAAGTTATTATAAAAATTGTATGAAAATAAGTTCATGTATATGTAGTATATGCACATACTTTCCCCGTACATTTTGGCATTGACCACGTCAGCAGTTATCATTTAGTATAAATAGTTATAAATAACAGATGTTATTAATTTAGTGTATATTGACGTCAAAAGCGTCGATCTCACTCAGGTACATCAATACTACATGTGTTCTATAATTCAGACCAGAATTAAAGAATATAATTTTATCAAACATATATTATTTATCATTTACAACATATATTTGGAGTGAATTACTCAATTATTATGTAACCCATTGGAAGCAGCTAGTATCCGAAGTTTTATAAACACAAAGTATGCCTATTATTTTGTTATTCTTATTTTTAGATGAATCACTCAAAGACTTTAATCATTATGTTTCTTATGTTATTTTTACACAGTGCCATTAATCTATCTACACCCGCCCTTTGAATTTATATCGAGTTCAATCTATATTTAATTAAAATAATTCGATCCTCGCGAGTGTAAAAGAGTGACCGCATTGACTTTGCACTATCAAACGTTTAGTTGATTTTATCCTTCATTTTGACCGATCGTTAATTATAAAGTAAATATTAAACAGAAACAGATTCACTTGAGTAATAATATTTTACAAATGACGTATATTTAATTAATTTATTAAGAACTAATCCACTTTAAACCAATACCAGTGAGCAGATGTGTACATCGAATGGTAGTGTCCTGAGGGCCTATTTTGAACCCATATTTATCAAAATAAGGCCTTCTGTAAAGACACTCTAAAATTTAGTATTAATGCTACGAGGATTCCAAACGATCCCAGTTCCGACAAGAACCAGGATTCATTAGGATGTCCTAGGGAACCTAACACTGATTATATCGACTTACAAAGTCTATTACTAATTAAGACAAAGTTTCAAGGTTAATCTATTATCACAATACATACATTTCTTTCCAACAACTTGATTTCATAGTACGTCGTGTTGTGATCTGGTTTGTCAATACTTTACGGCTGCAGAAGTTGCCTAGACTGCATTTAAAACGTGATTTTTACTTTTTCTTTCACATTTGCACATTTAACTTCTCTAAATACATAGAATATAATTGGAGTTATTTTTTCGTTATATCATGTAAAAATATCAAAAGCATTTTTTTGTTATCATGTTAAAATAAAACTGATTTTTACGAAGATCCAATTCGAAACGTGAATCGATGTAAAAACTGCAATGGTAGGACGAATCGTTCTTTACCCTTTTAGTGCCGGGCAAGAAAGTAGTCTCTATGCGATAAATACCGGCCGAAATTCATAGTTTTACTAGGATTTGGGAAAAAATTTACAAAAACCAAAACAAAAAACAAAATTGGCATGGTTCAAAAAGCAGTATACGAAGAATGAAATAGAAAATAAAATAATTATACAAATTTTTCTCTACTCGCGTAAATTAAATATAAAAATTATAAATGTTTATTAAAAAAGTAAAAATTTAATTACAAAACGTATTTGTCATCTGTGCATCATAATTTTATATGGAAAAATTATTACACTTCGTATTATGTTACATACTTTGTATTTCCAATGTATTTTGAAACAAGTTAGAAAAACTATTACTTAAAAAAAAGACAACTCGAATGTACATGGTAAGCACTGGGCGGATTATCTCTTCCGTAACATCTAATTGTTATAGATAATATAACATTGCTGAAACAAAATTATGTTATTGTAATATATAATATATAACATACTTGTGATAAAATGTTGCATAATACATCATTATAATAACACAAATATTTATATTTATATTGTAAATGTAAAATTTTATCATTGTAACTCACTAAAATAATTTATTCAGCATTCTTGGTTGCTAAGGCACACTCCATGCAATCCTTTATAACAAACTGTACGTCATTTCCGTTTTGGCCCACGATCTTTTCGGCTACATACCACGCAAACTCTCTCGAGTTTGTCTGGAAGTTTTCGCACGCCTATGTTGTTTCGGTGTTCATGGAACATTTAGGTACCTCAAGCGATAGGCAAAAGTCGTCATCCACAAAGAGTTACAACAAAAAACTATTTTTTTTATTCTTTCTTAATGAAATTAGATCATTTATAACGTATTAAAATTTTATTTTGGGATAGAGTGTGCCCGCAATGCGTAAATAGTAAAGCCCTACAAGGCGCGAGCCGATATATCTTTTCTGGCACTTCTCGCGAGTGCAGCAAGAGCCGATATATCGGCCTCCGGCACTAAAGGTTAAAAACACTGTTTTTTGAAGCCAATGAAGTCGTAGGCAAAAGTTAGTATACGATAAAGCGGGTTCGGTTCTTAATAAAAAAAACAGTGTTATTTGTTGTTACTTACTCAAAACAATGATTTACATACGTACATATATAAATCACACATTCTTTGTAGTAGTAACCAAATTCATTTGGTTATGTTCCGTCGGTGAGTGAGAGAATCCGGAAGCCCAAACCCCCCTCCCCCCCCCCCCGCCAAACATGAACGCGATGCATAAAAGAAAAATACCCCAGGAGGGTACCGGCTTTGATGAAGCCGGAGACCCACTCCCCGAGCGAAATCGGGGGAATGATCCTCGGATTTTGCTCGGGCTGCCCGTCGTATCTGGGGCGGGCAAAGTATCGCACTTTATGTTTCCTGAGGGCAAACGACGGCAAACAGCGGCACCCCGCTTCACTCTAGATGTGGACTTTTGTAACATCCGGGGGTTTCATTCGGACCTAAACGCCGTCCACTACCACCTTGAGACGGCGCAGCCGGCCTTGTTGTTTTTGACAGAGACGCAGATATCTCAACCTAGCGACACAGCGTACCTATCATACCCCGGGTATAAACTAGAACATCATTTTATACCACACGCCGGGGTATCTGTGTTCGTAAGGGAGGATATATGCTACCGTCGCCTTCAGATTTTTGAAGGTCGGGACTTGTCCGTGCTCTGGCTGCGCGTGGACATGGACGATCACGTCAGATTCTACGCGTGCCTCTACAGGTCCCATAGTGGTAATGCATAAACAGATCAACTGTTGGGCCACGTTCAAGCGAAGATTGACGACCTGCTTTCTCAGACTCCCTCCGCCGAAGTCGTAGTCCTCGGGGACTTCAACGCGCACAATACCGAATGGTTAGGGTCACGTGCAACCGACTGCGCGGGGAGATCTGTGTTTAACTTTGCTCTGGCAAATGGTCTGTCCCAGCTGGTAAAGACGCACACTCGTCTACCGGATGTGGACAGCCACACGCCCTCTTTGTTGGATCTTCTGCTGACTACACATCCAGAAAAGTACCAGGTCACTGTCGAGGCTCCCTTAGGGTCCTCTGATCACTGTCTGAGTGTGTCTCTGATCACTCCGTAGAGTGTAATGCCCATTCAACGTCCGGCTCGCACAAGACCTGCGACTCGGCGCGTTTGGCACTACAAGTCAGCGGATTGGGATGGAATGCGGTCTTTTTTTGCATCCTACCCATGGGGGCCGATTTGTTTCCCTTCCAACGATCCTAGTGACTGCGCTGCGGCTGTAGCTGATGTGATACTTCAGGGCATGGAACTTTTTGTACCAAGCTCTGTGGTACCACTTGGTGGATCGCGGCCTTGGTTTGATGCGTCTGTCAGGGCTGCAGCAGCTGGCAAACGGCAGGCTTATCAAGCTTGGGCCAATGCGTTAGTCACTAAGGATCCGAACTCTAGAGTTCTGAAGAGGAAATACAACCGTGCCTCCAGATTCTTCAAACGGCAAATCGCTAGAGCAAAGTTCAAGCATGTCGTCAAAATTGGGGATCAGCTGGCAAAGTACCCGCCTGGCACGCGCAAATTCTGGGCGCTTTCAAAGGCCACTCTGGGCAACTTTAGCCAGCCGTCCCTACCGCCGTTGCACATGGGGAATGACTCTCTGGCCCACACGGCAAAAGAGAAAGCCGATCTCTTGGGCACTCTTTTCGCCTCCAACTCGACTTTGGACGACCAAGGGAAGACACCGCCTATCATCCCGCGGTGTCAGAGCTCAATGCCGGAAATAGTTTTTCGGCAAAAAACTATCAGGCAGACTCTATTTTCCTTGGACGTTCATAAGTCGAGTGGGCCGGATGGCATTTCTCCACTGGTGCTACGAACGTGTGCCCCTGAGTTGACTCCAGTGCTAACGCGTCTATTTCGGCACTCCTACCTTAAAGGCGTAGTCCCGGTCTCATGGAAGTGTGCCCTTGTCCATCCGATCCCTAAAAAAGGTGATAGCTCGGACCCAGCTAACTACAGACCTATCGCCATTACCTCCCTTCTCTCCAAAATAATGGAGATTATCATAAACCGACAGGTCCTAAACCTCGAGGATCACCAGTTGATCAATGACCGGCAGTATGGCTTTCGCCATGGTCGATCAGCTGGTGATCTTCTGTTATACCTCACTCACCGTTGGGCAACGGTTATTGAAAGCAAGGGAGAAGGTCTGGCAGTTAGTCTGGACATGGCAAAAGCCTTCGATCGTGTATGGCACATGGGGCTTCTTTCGAAGCTACCTTCCTATGGGCTTCCCGAGAGTTTATGCAAGTGGATAACCAGCTTCCTCACTGGGCGGAGCATACAGGTCGTTCTCGACGGTTTTTGCTCGGACCCCAAGCCCGTGAACGCTGGTGTACCCCAAGGCTGCGTGCTATCCCCAACTCTGTTCCTCCTGCACATCAATGATATGTTGGATATTTCCAACATACATTGTTATGCGGATGACAGTACTGGGGATGCGGTATATTCCGGTCGTGCAGGTCTCTCTTGGGAAAACGTCGATAAGTGCCGAAAGAAACTTGTGTCTTCAATAGAGACTTCCCTGGGGATAGTCTCTGAGTGGGGTGAACTGAACCACGTTCAGTCCAATCCCCAGAAGACACAGGTTTGCGCGTTTACCACTAAAAAAACCCCATTTGTCGTATCACCGCTCTTCGTGAGCACTCCTCTGATTGCCTCGCCAAGTATCAGAATACTGGGACTCGACATTTCGAGCGACTGTCAGTTTCGTGGTCATCTGGAGAGCAAGGCCAAGTTGGCCTCGACGAAATTAGGAGTGATTAATAGAGCGAGGCAGTATTTCAAACCTGGCCAAAGACTTGCGCTCTACAAGGCGCAGGTCCGGCCACACATGGAGTACTGTTCTCATCTCTGGTCCGGATCACCCCAATATCCGCTTCTACCATTTGACCGCGTACAACGGAGAGCCGTTCGGATTGTCGGGGACCCGGTGCTCTGCGAACGGCTGGACTCTTTGGCATTGCGTAGAGACGTGGCTTCTTTATGCGTCTTCTACCGCATTTACAACGGGGAGTGTTCCGAAGAACTATTCGATCTGATGCCTACCGCCGAATTTCACCAGCGCACAGCTCGCCATCGCCTCCTTTACCATCCATACCACCTGGATGCGTGGCGATCTTCAACTGTGCGGTTTTCAAGGACTTTCTTCCCACGTACCACTAAAATGTGGAACGAACTTCCTTCGGCGGTATTTCCAGATCGATACGACATGGGTACCTTCCAAAAAGGCATTTATTCCTTTCTCCAAGGCCGGCAACGCTCTTGTGAATCCTCGGATGTTGCAAGAGTTCATGGGCGGCGGTGATCACATACTAACGGTGACCCGCAAGCTCGTTTGCCCTCCTATAACATAAAAAAAAATAAAAAATAAATCCGTAACCCGTGCTCGTGACAATTACATTTGGTTAAAATATAGTTGCAACTCCACAACAAACAAGTTAGTTTGCTATATATTTTGAATCTTCGCTGCTATATATTTATATCATTTAATAATATTTGTTAAAAACATTTTTAATGCACAGTTTTTTTTGCTACTTACAATTTTGAAAATTTTGATTTTTAAGTATTTTTAACGAACTAACTCGAACGAACGAATATTATTAGTAAATTACTATAATAAATCCTAGACGAATAATCCTCTATCGACGTCAGGTAATTTAATAGAATATATAATAAAGAAAAACCTCGCAATAATTGCCTCATTGACCTAATATGTAACCGCTGTTACATGAAACCCTTAGTTCAGGTTATTAGTTTTAATTTATCAAACGTATATTAATTATGTTACGAATCCACAATATATTTGAGTTCATTTAGAAAAAAACGTGATATTATTTTCATGACTACTTTGTGGTGCTTATTTAATTTTAATATATACAAATTATTATTTTTATTTAATCCAAATTATAAGGCTTTTATTAAATTGGATCTATTTTCTAACATTAACCCCCAACTCATACCTCGAAAATGTAGTGGTCCTTAAAGAGATTGTACTCTAGAAAGTAGTGGCTCTATATAAAGGAATCTTATTTGAGTCGTTATTCATTTTCTGCGTGGAATATAGAACCTAAAAAGAATACTAAAATTAAACAAGCCCTTCCCGACTCAATAAACAGCTTTATTTTAAGTGTGGATTTCTGCAATATCAGGGGATTGCATATAAAATTAAACGCCAACTTAACTGCTACCTCAAAAAGTTGCCACCGATCTTATTATTTTTAACGGCAAAACTGATCTCGACAGAGCCTGTCAGGCCTTATGCAGTGTGAGGTTCTGTTGTTGTCCTGATGATGATGGATGACTACTTCTATAATTATATTTGTTGTGGAGTCGAACAGTTTCGGCACCTGGTTTAGAATGGGTTCACATAGGGCGTTGGTAACTGAAATACATTCGTCGACCACCCGGAACAAAAAAAAATCTAACTTTGCTACTCCATTTTTATTGTTTTATACTATATAATGTTAGGAATGAAAGGTATCTCTAAAATTGTGGTGGGGATCTTTCTATATAAGTTCGAACATCAGTGGTTGCTGGCCACTTTTTGTGCGAAGTCATTTCCGTGCGGAAGCGCTGTAGGAGTGAATAGTGATTGACGGTGTGATCTGTGAATACATAATCGATATATCTGACTGATTTGATCACGAAACAGTTTTGTTAATTAGTGTTTATGTTAAATGTTTAGTGATTTGATTTATGAGTCTAATAGTTATTTAATTAATTGAAGTATATAAATGTTGTAATTATATAAATCGTTATTTTTTTATTAAAATTCCACCTGATTCCTAAAAATAAGATATCAATTTTAATAGTATGAGTTTAAATTAACTGCGCAACATCATCTATTTAACTTAATTAGATAAGCATATAGTACATTATTTTCTAACTCTTTTCTAAGATTTAGCGATTTCTTTCCACACTTTCAAAATCAACCATTAACTGGTAGGGGAGATGAACACTTGAATATAATAAAAAATTGTAATTTAAAGCTTAATATTTAATAAACCAATGTCTCAATGGAAAAATAGTTTTTACAAACCCACAATATTTTTAAAATGCCTATCTAACAATACTGCATCTTATTGGGTTTTCGGAAGTACAACCTCTTTTAGCCTTTACAAAAATATTTTTACTTATAATAGTTACATTATATCTTTGATGACTGTGACAGACGCACAGACAATATAATACACATTATAATTTAATTAATTGTGTCTTTAAAGTGAGTGTAAATTAAATTTATTTGAATAAAATTAATTTAATATTTACTTCTTAAAACTATAACGATAAAATATTCTAGAATAATTGCCAGACTAAAAATGATACTAAATATGTCAATGTTATTTATAACCAACAGTCAACACGAACAGTACAGAACTCTCCTCTCCTCCAACTAAATGTTATATGACTGTATATGAAACTCAACGAACAGTTTATATATATGTAAGAGGAAGTAATAAATAAGTAAACAAAAATCCAAATATGATGATGTAAAAGATACATGTTCATAAAGTTTTAATTTTGTACTCTTTTTTTATTTTATAGATTTTATAAAGTTGTGGGAGTAATCTTAAGTATATTAGTCTTTGATGCAAAGTTAAACAACTCAAGCTATTTCTTAAAAAAAGATATGTTCAATATACGAATACAAAATATTCTACTTACTAAGGAATGTGGACCTTATTAACATAATCATAGAAATAACAGATATCCTGAGTGTATGTACATTGAGAGAGTAAGGCGACTTCATTGTTGCATAGCATACAAAAATTTTCAAATTGATGAAATGTATTCTATATGTAAAAATGAAACATTAGTATTACTGAGTAGTGAATCTACTCATCCTTAATTGTATAACCAATACTTGTACTATTTAAAGTCAGTAGTCAAGCCTTGATATGACTTGACTTTGACTTTGACTTTAACTTTGATAAAGATTATTAAAAATATTTTTCATGCAAACCAAAATTATTATATAATTATGACCTCGTTTTATTAATATATAAAGTATAAACATTAGCAACGATTGAAAATTAATGTTGAAATTAGAGTGATCTTGTTTAACTGTAATATGGAAGACAACGAAAGAGTTGCTATAAACTTATTACACTTAAAGTAAATATCAGGTTTTGAAAACATTTACTGACCCACAAAATAAAAACAATAGTAATAGAAACGAATATAAATATTATGACTCCTTTTTATGTATAAAAATACAAAATATAGATTAATCTCGAGATAGGGGAGGAAATCACACTATTTTTTTAATAAAATATATATCAAAGATTTTTTGTGCAAAAGTCTATTATAGTAAAACTATAAACAAGAAATTGGTTTCATTAAATATTTGTCTATATATAATTTATTGAGTATTCTGTTATGATATTAAGTTATGGCTTTCAAATTTAGTGTTGTGTCAAAAATAGTTTTTTTTTCCTTAGAGATATTTAAAACTACTTAATTTTTTTAAATATCATAACATTGTTAGTATTTAAATGAGAAGTTTATTTGAAATTAATATTTATTTTAATGATATTCTAAATCAATAAAGTAGTAAAATAGATAAAATGTAAACAAGGCAAGTAAATTTTATTAAAAACCTTATTTTATATAAATAAAGTTCAGTAATTGGCTGCGAGGCTTTTCGCAGAAATTCAGTATCAATCAGTGATACGTAATAAGTCCTAAGGGATCTCAGTTATTATCGTGGCCGCAAATAAAATACTTACACAATACATTTTATATATTTTTATGTAAAAACTAAGATACTTTAATTGCTGAATACTCATTTTTTTTTGCAAATAATGTTCCGTAAATTTTTTTATGGAGCCCCAATTATGATTAAAGCTTAATCTTAAAACAAAAATACCTTTAATTATTTGAAAACTTGTAAAAATATTAAGTTTAAAGATAAATAAACTCTTCATTTTAATAAATTTCGAACGAATGAGAAGATAGTTGTTAAATACAAAAAAATAATGTAACCTTAACATTTACATAAATATATACCACGGGTCATTACTATGTGTCACACCAAGGCTTCTATCCAGCCATCCGTCCAAGGTTTATATTTAAATAGACTAGTATTTATTAGTATCGTGAAAGTCAATAAAACAGATAACCTTAAAGGCCGTATTTATAAAACAATTTACACTGTTAATATTAATTATGTTCATAGTTCGACATTTGTTTCCATCAATTAGTATTCACAAAATATTATTCAAGAAACAACATAGGGAATTGGACTTATATACCAATATGTACTATCTTAGGTCTTACTTAGACAGTATTTCATTATGTAATTTAAATAAAGTCTATCTCCGATTATTGACGTATTATTAATCTATATGCAAAATTTATTTTGGCATATATTGACTGACATCTTGTAAGATGCCAGTCACTAAAACTAAGTGCCAACTCCTGATTGGTCAAAAACATTTAGTAAATATTGTTTAATGGTAAATAGATACTAGTACTAATAACTTAGAAATTGGTACAATTTTCTCGTCAAAGTGAAATTGTACGTAAATAGTAGAGTCTATGGACAAAAACTGCGTTGATTTCGTGAAATCTAAATACCGGTAATACCATAAACTGATAGGAACATTCATATAATATAAAATAATTTCTTTGAAATAAATATATAAATATATAAAATGGAAAAATATATGTAGAATGAATATTGCAAATTCTTTTATGTTCAAAGAAGAAATGATTATCTCCTTTTAATATGATGATAAAGTAAAATTAAGATAACTGTATAAGTTAAATAGTTTAATATTGTACTAAGACAAAAAAAATAAACAAAATTATTTTTTTAGCATTTAATTCAAATGAGGTTACGTTGAATAAATTCTCACAATATAATTTGAAAGGTCTATTGACTTTTAAGATAAAATTTATTAACGAATTAACCAGTCTTGGATTAAGTAATAGGTTGGTTAAATGTTTAGATATGAATACATTATATTTATTGAAAAAAAGAAAACCGTAAAACCGTATCGGTGTATAGGAGTAGTGCAAAAGTGGTCTGGTGTTTAAACCATTGCATTACACAAGGCTATGTAGAAAAAGATATTAAAAACATATTTAATAATAAACTTGTAATACAATTTAAAAAAAATGTAGTTTAAGAAGTTGCAACACAATGTTTTAAACAACATTTCAACTTTAATAAACACTATGTGATTGTTCTCAATTCTCAGCTGCTCTTAGCAGATTATAAAATAAGCTTTTAATGAAACGAAACCGAACTTTACAAAATAATTATCCATTTATGCAAGTTTTTTGTTCTTAAAATAATAATTCTATTGTGTATTACAATTGCAATATTCACGGATTAAAACAATACTACGTGAAGTCAGATGATATAATTATAAATTAAATATAATATACATTTTGTTATTGTATAAGCAGTAACGAACCTACAATCTCTGAGAACTTATCCGGTCGCTCTTCTAACTGAACCATGACGTCATTATTCGACTTATGAAATTTATTAGATGGAAATAAGAAAATGTGTAAGTCACATACAAACAACTTTTATCAATTGACATACATATATAAATATAACAATATATAATAATATTTTTAAATAATAAATAATGATATAATGACAGGATACAAATTCGGTATTAATAAGAGCATAAAACTTATAAGATATTCGAACTCGTATATTGTTGTCTCACTTTTTTCTCTCTTCTCTCCTTCTCTATCCTCTCTAGTACTGAACGTTATACTGGTGAAATAGGCTCCGCAATAATTAAAATTATAACTATAGTACAACATATATATGCTACACTAAATATTGGTTTAATGCCACTCCAGACAGCAAACCCACAATGGACATATAATAAAACCAAAGTAATTTAATTTTATGTAAATTATTGCATCCACGTGACGATTAATTAAAATGTTAAAGATACAACGCAGTAATCATTTGTTATAAATTATCTGCTTATTTGATAAAATTATTTTTTAGTAGCAATAAATATTATTGTTTATTTTTAGTCTTTTTTGATTGAATAAATAATTAAACTTTGAAGATGTATGTACATCGGAACAGAATGACATCTATTCAAATAATTTATTACTTGAGAACACTAAGTATAAATAATAAAGTAGTTTTATTTTCGTGTACTTTTATAGGAATTTAAAGTAATCTCAAGCTGGGTACATTTAATTTCTAAACGATAACAAATTTTAACAGACTAATTACGATTTTTCAATTGGTAATAAAATGATTTACCTAATGACATCAATTTTACCATACCAACCATACCAACCATAATAAAAATGAGAACTTGTAACTATAAATAAAAGTTTTTTTTCAGAAATAAAAGTTCTGGTAATATCTAGTTTAACTGTCGCTGTGTTATCCGACAGTCTAAGTGCAAACGCGTTATGCTACGGATGTAGCCTCGTAGCGGCGTAGAGCTACGACTAGTTACGAAGTTAGCGATCAAAATTAAAACTATAAAACCTATTCACTTAATAATGAAAATTAAATAAAAATTCTTGTTATTTAAATACAAAAGGAAACTCTAATATTTGAATATTTTTTTGATATCATTTCAGATGGTAGGAGTTTCTTTTTCCACTAAAGTTGTCTTCTCAATAATATTCTGAATTTACTTATTATTAGTGTTGTATGCTTTGTACAATATAATAAAGCGTGCTTTATGTTTTAATAATTATAATAAAATGTAAATCAAAATAATCATGGAGGAATTTCTACGTATAAACGAAACTACAGAGGATTTCTACACACGATGCACGAACATAAGTGCATTTGATTGTACCGAGGAGGAGATGCTGTGGTGTATAATGGGACCTCGAAGGCTTCCATTGTTACGAATCATACCAATCAGTGTGTTTCTCTTGATGATATTCCTCACTGGTGTCATTGGGAACGTGGCTGTGTGCGTGGTCATCGTACGACACCCTTCGATGCACACAGACACAAACTACTATCTCTTTAGTTTGGCATTGTCTGATTTATTGCTGCTGTTGTTTGGTGAGTTTGTTAATTGTGATATTTAATCTGGTTGTTAAAACTAAACAGGAAGATATCAATGATATTGTGCAAAAATACCAGCTATTGTTCGTGTATAGCAGACAAAAAATGTTTTGAAATTTAGTTAATTAATATTGATTACACCCAGAGGTCCTTGAAAAAAATCAGAGATATTACTAATATCTCAAGAGAATAGCGTATCGAGCAAAGACCTTATATTAAGCATTGTTACATAATAATATTAATAAAGTATTATCTGTAACTGACTACGCTTTAATACAGTTTAAAAATATTTTTACGCAAGTACTCACTTTCTCTTAAACTGTAAAATTGTTTTTATTAAAGTGACTTGTAAATGGCTAAGAATATCAAAATATTTATGAAATTTATAACAAGGTTAACACTAAATATTTATTATAAATACTAATATATGAGTATTATAATAATTTTTCAACTTCTATACTATAATTTCAATACTGAAGTAGATTTGACGTTTTAAGCAGTGATATTATTTATATTATAACAGTTTTAGTTATTTTAAGAGATGTACAAACATATAGATTGACGAATAAAATAAACTGTAATATATGATACTACTGCTTATTTATTAATATCAATATTTTTTTTCCCATGCTAGTTTATTTTGTTACTTTACAGGTATAAAGTGAGAAGAAAATAAAAATTTTCCAGAAAAAAATACACAATAGAAAACGGTCGAATGATTAGTTGATTAAATCAAATTAAAGGTGTCTGAATATCAGAATTTTAAATAAGTTTGTCTGACGATTAAAACAACAGACTTTTGAAATATTTCACTGAAGTTATAATAATTGAGTATTAGGGCTTTTTTATAAATTCTTATGTCACAATTAGGTATTTGTTTTAATAATAACTTACATTTGCACTTTTATACATATTTGTATTAATAAACGTAATACGTTCTTGAGGAACACTGCAGATTAAATAAAAATACTTAAAAATATAAATAAATTTTAATAAAACATTTTTTTTTCAATATATTTCTTATATTGATAAGTTCAAAAAGTGTCTATGATAGCTATTGAGTGATGATTTTCTGTAAGAATATTAGTACGGTCGATTCAGTTTTTATACGAGCTGCAGTTAGTTAGGCTCCACCATTTATAATATTTTTCACGTTTTACAAATTGTAGTAAAACCTTACAAATATAATACAAAGGTTGTCCAAATGCCGTTTCTTCTTTTAAATCACTAAATTTGAATGCAAAACCTTCAATTATATATAAAATTAAATTGTAATTTCTATATTTTCAACTTAATTTTCTTTTATGTTCCATAATTGTAACCCATATATTATTTTAATGTAAAAGCTATATTATTCTAAAGTTTAATCGATATCTGTGTAGTAATTTTTATATCAAAGAGTTACAAACGTACATATATCTTATAAACTGACACATCTATAACAGTGGAAGGATATTTATGAAATAACATTCTATAGATGTACGTTCGTGTATTGCATGAGTGTTCTTAGCGGGGGGTTAATGGTATTTATCAACAGGCGTGGTCGAACATTGAACAGAAATATACATTTTAAAACAACAAACATTTAAAAGCAATAATGTACTAATAAGGCTACTTATGTCATAAATATACTTTACAGCTACTAAATTTTAAACAAGCATTATTTTACAATATTATTAATATTGAGTAGGAATAGAAAATAATGTTTTTTTTAATCTTTATTTATTTAAGGGCTTTTGTTTATTAAAACATGCTAGCAATATTATATCTTATTTTAAGATTTACAAACACATTAAACTATTAAAATCAAACTTGTAAACTATCTGTGCCTCCACTAAAGTTAGTGACGACAGTGTGCCATGAAACATACCAACATCTAAACAATTTAATTCAAGAAGAGAATAGAATTCTACGAGTAGAATAATATTTTTCTGGTATGGTAAATAGTTATATGGTAATCAAAGTATGGAAAGTGTTTTAGAAGTGTTTTATTTAAGAATATGTACACTTTATATTACGGACTAAGAAAGAAAATAATGAAGAATATTACTTGAATTAAATAAATTTATAACATATATCAATACGTCACAGTTTACGTTGAATCCACATTGAATTAAGACCTTCTATTAAAAAGAAACTCTCGTCTCTACAAGAGAAGTGGTTTGTAAAATAAACTTGTATTTCAAATATAATACAAATAAATCCATAGCAAAACAATAAAGCCGCTATAAATCTTTAGTCGTAATGAAAATCTGTGTGATCCCAATTTAATCGAATCTAAATTGCTATCCAGTAACCGAATACCTCACGATCCTAAATCTAAAGTACAGTTTTGTACTTTTGACTCCAATAAAGAAAAATATTATCCAATTTACAAATCAAATAAATGTTATAAAAATAAAGAAAAGCAGTTCCTTTAAACTTTGATTTTTTTTTAAACTTCTTTATTAAATTTTTCATTAAGCCTTGACATTTATGATCTTTGAAGTATATTAATTAAACCCTTAAAAAAAGGTTTAAAACGAAATTGTATTCATAGTTATTTTTATTAAAAAATATTTTCCTGTTAAGTGTATCAGAATATTTATAAGTAAATACACCCATACCTCGCTTTGTGTCGTTTCGTTTTGCGTTGTTTTCGAAATTGCGTCGCTGCTTAATTAGTACTAATTTTTACTGTGCTTCGTTAGATTTTCGATGTTGCGTCATTTTCGGTTCGTGTCTTTAATTTTTTTTTTAATTGTCTTTTTTTCTAAAAGATTCCCTTTCTAACTTAAAGACAACGCAATTTTAATACAGTTTTATTTTCACTTTGTTTTGCTAATTTTAGAATTCAGTTTAAATTACGTAGTGCGTTGTGCTTCTCTTAAAAGAGAAAAATAAATTAATATACATTTTTACGTGTTGTTTCTGGATACATAAAAGGCAAATATTTTTCCAATTTATTGATGTGCAGAGTTATATAATTTTTGTGTTCTTAAATGTTTACTTTTCTCAATTTTTTTTTTAAAAAGTAGTATAGAAAATTGTAATTCTTTGCATCGTTTCAATTTGCCTCGTGTTTTTTTTGAACGTAACCTCGACGCACACTATGGGTGTATATGTTGCCAGTGATTTAAATTTCCCACCCTCTCTCTGACAGAATAAAATTATTAAGCACCTAATATTATAAATTTAATATAGATAAAAATCCGCTCCTTTATTGGATTATTCTAATTACATCAAAATAAATATGTTCTAAGTAAAAATAATAATTTATTTGGTTGTAAAAAACATCTTTTGTATTAAATTTTGATAATCAACGAACAAACTCCAAACTCCATAAAAATCTATCCAGCAGTTGTACCGTGATGCACAAAAAACAAATAAATAACTATGTTTATTTAATGTATTAAATATTCTTAGAATGGTATCTGAAATACTATAAGAAAAAGGATATATAAAAAAACTCTTTAATAATAATATGATATGTTTTGTATGTTTATATATATATATATATTGTTATATCTATAACAGTTATATTTTTAAAAATGATATCATAAATAAACACGAATAGAATCAACTTCAAAATTCTCTTTGGGATAAAAATAAATATGACGTTATCTTAATAGGATTTTTATCTTAAAAGAGGACGAGATTTTATTATTCTAAGGTTCCTGCGACATCTATATTTAGATAGACTATAATATTTATATATGTAAATTATACACAGATATTGATTTCCCTTTATTATAGAGAAAATAATTATTATTGGTACAATCATCGTCTAGGTTCATCCAATTTAAGGGATGAATTATTATTAATTGTGAAAGATTGCCAATTACACTGACTTAATTTAGATCAAATTAAATATATTAAAGTGACGATAGAAAATTATATTTCTAAATATAATTTATTCAATATAAGATGAACTTTGAAATAATGTTACTCTTTTCAATCCTGATATGTTAATTTTAATAAATTAAACTGAGTATAATAAAAATTCCATAAAACAATGTTTTTTATTTAATTCTCCTACCCTTACTATACTTTACATGGACTCATTTTCAGTTCAGTTTTCATTTTCTCTCACTCTTTTTTAGGTCATCGTTCACAAATACATCTCTGATTTTTTAAAACTTTAGCCACTAGATAACTTCATCTCAATACTAGATTTTTACTTGGTATCCACCTTTTATCCACTGCTTTACTTAGAATCGTTGTTGCAGGTCTTCCAAACGATCTATCAGTGTACTGGCACCAATACCCGTACAGCCTCGGCGTGGTCTTCTGTAAGCTGAGAGCTCTCATCTCTGAAGCGTATGTTATTTTTATAACTTTTATTTATAAAAATAAAATCTGATAAAAATATATCTTCATTTCTTCTATAAGTGTTTGACACAGTAAGTTTCCTACAGTTATATATTTTTAAACTTTTTATTTATTTGATGGAACTTTGATAAAAATAACAAAGTTTTTATAATTTTATAAATAAATTTAATTTTATAACAATAACTTGTTGCTTGTAGTAGAATTTTATGAAGGATGTTTTAATTTCTTTAACATTCTTATTATATAACGGTATTAATATATATTTTTGGTATGTCAAGTATATTATTATAATAAGGTTTGACTTTGGTTGCTGGTTCTGAATTCGTCGTACGCCTATTTTATGTGCAAGATTTGATCTCTTACTCTTTTATCATATCTTGTATCTTGTGTTCTCTGCTCTTTTTTGAGTTTTTTACAACAACCCTATCACACTTACATTGTAATTGAAAATAACAATAATTACAAGAAATAATAATAAAGTAATACAATAAATCAGTTACAAATTGATAATTGTTTTTATTGTTAGAAACTAATAATAAGATATTATCATTTTTATCACACACTCATCAATTTTATTTTGTTATTCCAGTGATATTATGAGATTAAGGCTATGAATCAAAAACTTAACTTTTATTATATCATTAAGATAAGCCGCCGTCATTCAATATTGTATCAATATATTAAATGATATCGAATAAGTTTTACTCTCCAAAAGCTTTATTATTGAAGAGTATTCCTTTCGCCCGTTTTTTGTCACTCGCTCGAACGATTTCTCAACAAACTTTATAACATAGGAGCGGGTAATTACCCGTGACCCAGTGATATTGAAACGTTAAGTTTATATAAAAAAGTTGAGGGTTCATCGTTTTGTAAATAAATCATTAAACACGTGACAATTAATTGGTAATTTGCCACTAATGTCTTAGTTGACGCACTAAAATCGTCTTATCTTTGATTATTCGTATTTATTTTGAAAAGATCTTGCAGTCAGGTCGTATTTTTTTGAAATATATGAATTTATTTAATTCTATCAAATTGATAACGATTTCTTAAATATCCTTTTGAATTCTCCGAAAACATGTTATGAAACTCTCATTGTAAATCCAATTTCAAAATAAAGTAACAGATTTCGAATTATACATTGACTTAACACTATTTAATGTTTTATTGATTTTATTATTCAATTTAATAAAATTGTCTTTACTAATAAAATATTTTATAGCTCAATTTTTCATTTCACTTAAATGATTTTATTCGTATTATTTTAATAAAACTTAGACCGTTTCTTATTCAATCTATGTCATAGTCGTATTTACGGGACTAGACATTATTTGATTTTTAATATTGTGGATATGAAGTCAGCTGAGTGGTTCATTAAGAAAGTTGGAGTTGCCTCGTGTGCTCGTTGCTCGTATTATATCTTCAAGATGTTATTTTATAGATTATATAACTAAATATTCTTAGTAATAATCACTTACCCACTTAATGTTAATTTATTTATGAAATTTTACTTATTTATACTAAGAACTAGCTGTAACCTGCCATGCTTCACAGTGGCACAGTTTAGATAAATGGGTGAAAGGTTGTCGTTAGCCATTATTGCTCTATTGTCTGTCTATTGTCTGTTTCAAAAACAGCAAAACAAAACAAAAAAAAATATTCATAGCGTTAGAATTTCTAACCCGCAAATACGTTACAAACGTTTTAAACTCTTTATCTAAACACCTCGTGTAAAAGTTCATGTGCAATGCATAGGTTATAATTATAAAAAATAGATATAGGTAAGATAAGAAAGATAGAATACAACCACCTCTGGGACGGGTTGTATATCGAGTCGAAATTTGAGTTCAATTGGTGCAATAATTTTTGAGGCGTGCACAAACTACAATAACATTTTTATATAAGAGATAAACAAAGAAAAGAGGAATGTCTTGTAAACGTAAATTATTTAATAAGAGAAGTTCCATGGGCTTTGATACTAGTCTCTTAAAACTATTTACTAACTAAGTATACATTTTCCTAGCAAAGAAAATTCCTTATATTTTTATTTATTCCTTATAAATGTACACATGTAATTGTGTAATAAATACTTTGTAATCTAGTTTTAGTGATATAATAATTGTTACAATTAAATTATAATAGTAATTATAAAATTAATTACACAAATTGATAATCATCAAATAAAATAAACATTTGCTTTATATTTATCCACTTAAGCCCATCTGTTAAGGATATTAACTAGCAAAAGTAATGCTTAAAGAATTTCTTTGTGTGCCAGTGCATTCGTTTGGTCGTATTTTCTTTATATATGTTACTTCATAATAAAAGTACCTGTTACTATATTCTATTCGCTTAACCTGCAATTTAAAGTGAAATCACTTTAGCAAATAGGTGTCTACAAAATGCAAAATCATTCTGAAGGGCTAATATACAAACTTTATCCCGATGTTCAAAACTTTTAACATGTTATAAACTTAATTAAGGTTTTTCTGATCCAACTTTTAGTATACTTTAAAATTATATCTGGTTCTAATTAAGGGATCCTTTTTTCTTAATTAGATATACTGAAAACGTAGTAGGGTTGTAATAAAATATTGAGTGCTACAAGTCATCAGTTATATTAATAATTAATACACATTTAGTTATAAATGAATAGACAAAAGGTATATCCAGAGAAAATATTCACAGAATCGAAATATAGAGGAAAATGAACGTTAACTCTTTATAAATGCTATTACACTCGACTCTTTAGCAAAGTAGTAAGAGGTACTGAGATGAATATATTTTTTTTTAAATATATGACGAAAACTGAAGACTTGTTCTATGTTAGGATGATCCGATATGGCGTAGTATTTGAAATAACCGGTCTATCGTGAAGACAAACATTACGATTGGGTAAAAGTAAATAATTTTTCACATTCATCATTCATTACTAAAATGTACATGGACTATAATTGGGGCAACGTTATGAAAACGCGAAGATTTTGGTTCCATAAGAAACGACCAAACAAATTCAGAAACTAAATTATCTAAATTTTCACATACTCGTTTACAATTATTAATGTCCGTTGCTATATGACCAACTTCCATCAAGTATAACCACTTGACGATTCCATTTAAAACTAGCTTTTTAAACCACTCAGTATATGGCGCGGCAGCAGCAGCAGTGGTTAACATATATTGCAATATATGTTAATCCTGTTGAGAAATGAATTGGTTTAAAAATATGTTAATTGAACAATACCACTTGTTAACAAAGTTTATTTATACAGCGAGCAATGCAATATAATTTCTAAGAAATAAGAGGATTTTAATGATTTTGATAAGAACTCAAAATTCTGAAACCTTAAAAACTCGAAATAATTTGAAGTTTTTACAGGAAAAATGTATTAATAATAACTAAAAATTAATAATTTCCGAATTTTTAAAACGAGTTATCGAGGCTATCCTTTACCAGGGCGTCATACGTGTCGGTAATGACCATCGTGGCTTTCACATTGGAGCGGTACTTGGCCATCTGCCACCCGCTACACATCTATGCTGTGGCGGGGTTTCGGCGGGCGTTGCGTATCGTGCTGGCGCTGTGGGTGCTGTCACTGCTAGCCGCCTTGCCCTTCGCGCATTATACCACTGTCAACTACCACGACTATCCGCCATGTAAGTTATCTTTCCGTATAAAATTATTTGTTTGGAATATTAACGCACTGCTAAAACTGCTTGTTCATGCAATCTAAAATTTGGAATATTTTATTGATTTGTTATTTAAAGAAGTTTAGAAAAGTTTATAAGTTCCATTTTAAGGCTATAATGGGAAGTAGAAGTTGTTCATGGAAACATCGAGTAAAAATCTGGGATAGTTCGCCTAATTTTACTTGTTGTAGAGAAAGTAATCTTTTATAGGGGTAAAAGCTTCTGAGGGCCAGCTGGTGTACTATATCACTCACTAAGACTTCATCCCTTCCAAAAGGACATTTAAATAGTTCGTTTTTTTATCTGGCAATAAATGCAATTGTAATTTGTTATTGATTTATTCTAAAACTTTACCAGAATGTACTCGACTTTGAGCACTTTTCACACGATCATATAAAATACAATATCTATAACTAATTTTTTTGCACATTTTCATTAAAGTCTATTCATTATTTTATAATAAACTAACATGTCCATATTAAAATAAAATTAATTTTCTATTGTCCTGACACAATGTCCTTATATATATGATTACGCCTATGAATATATCCTTTTTTTTGTAGTTAAAATAGAAAGTGAAAAAAAACTCAATCATAATAATATCTGTAATTACTGAATGATTGTACAAACATTATAAACTAATACACTAATTATACAAACATATCGACTATCTAAAAATATCCAGTTAAATTGTTCATACAATAACCTGTTCAATGCATTCGTTTAAATTATGTGAAACACCAAACGACCTAAACGCAACAAATTATTATCTTATTTCATTTAGTTATGTAGATACAATAACATATAAAGTAACCTTGCAATAACAATAATAAATAATGTGAGTTTTAAAAATAATTACCAATTTATTAATCTCATCTTATTTATGAAAGCAATAACGATTGTCTTTGATTATGGTTTTAATTCGAAATCGCATTATTATTTTTACAGTATTAAAAACCTGTTCTCTCACAAGGTTTGTGATAAACGAATCTCAATTCCTGAGATATCAGAAACGTGACGATGAATAAATTAACACGCATCTGAAATTATTTTCAAAAATCTATTCTACGAACTGTTTTTAAATAATAATTAGTAACTGTTATTAAAGTTCATTTCAAACATTTTATATGTAGCATTAATTAAATTATAACGTTTAACGTTTATAAAGGTGTCAATTAAGGTTAAATAAAAAACAAAATAAATTATAAGCCAAATGTACATTATATTAAAAGCAGTTTAATATTGTGGTGAAGTTGAACATCTTCAATTTCCTCTGTGTCATATTTGAGCTCCGCAACTTCTCGTCTTGGTTTTCATTCATAGATAGGGTTTATTGTGTAGGTAGCTATTAAATATAAGAATTATATTTTTTTTCGGAATCTCATATAATTGTATTGGACAAAATTGGAATTAAACGGTTGTTTCCATTTTATCAGTATCGGGCAATGCTTCGATGGAGTCAGCATTCTGTGCAATGTTAGAACTACCGTCATGGTATATTTGTGAGCTGAGCAGCTTTTTCTTCTTCCTCCTGCCCGGAATCATTATCCTCTGTCTATATGTCAGGATGGGATTACGGATCAGGTATGTTATGGGGTATGTATCTATATTATTAATTGTTTTGAAAAAATATATATTTAAAATGAAAATATTTAAAAGAATATATACCTATAAAATGTAATAATTTCTTGTAAGAAATTAACTTTCCCATGTACATAATTTATAATTTTAAGTATATATTTAGTAGTGAGGTACATAAATAAATAAATAAACAAATAATTTATATCACAAATTTTAATATGCGTGTGTGTAATTTACGAAGAAATTAAACACACGTAAATTTCATAAATTTCATTACACTGTGAAATTAAAGATGTCTAATATATTTAATTGTATTTTATTATGTTTATTGTTGGTTATTTTGTGTTAACTGTCACTAGTGTTGGCTACGTCATTGCACTGAAAACCAGCGCTGGAGAAATATACTCCACTAAATGCTGAGTGGTCAACCGATTTGGTCACAGTCTACAGTTGATATTTTGTTATTTTTATTTTATTATAATGTTTTTTTTTGTTTCCTCTATTAAAATGTATTTTTATGTTCCATGTTGATTTATGTGATATCCAAATAAAGTATTTTGATTTGATTTCATTTGATTTAAATAATGACCGTGTATTTATATTTTGTTATAATATTTGGTATAAAGGGTTTAAAGGGGGGCCTACAAGTCGTTTGAATGTCCTTTGTTATGTCGGATACTCAGCTGTAAAGAATACTTTATGCCCATTTTCTAATAATAATATTGTTAACTTTATTGACTAAGACTCAGATGATCTATGCCTGATGATACATCATTTAAGTAAAGATAACATGCAATATATTTGATGTTTTCTTGTTTTCCAAATATTTACAAACGTGTTACGAAAGCATAGCCAAGGGCAATTGTTATAGTAAGAACCAACTTGGTTTCACACGGTTAAATGCTGACACCACGCTTCGAGTATCCTGAAGACGACACCATACGGCTTGCGTTCTCACCATCGATGGGAATCGAGGATAAAATATATTCATTCTTGGGACAATCGCTGACTTACAAGCACCTTACCTTAGTTTTAATTAATTGTAATTTTATTTCAATATATTTTATTAAGTAAATTGGTTTTTTTTGCATCCTTCGCTGCCACCAAACTTAATTGGCGCAGTCGGTAGGATATTCGAGATATATTCGGTACGCGTCGCGTCAAGATTTCCCCTAATATCGGTGCGAGATCCCGCGTGACTAACCGATTTCGAGTATCCGAATCTACATACATCGTGGAGGCCAGCGGAGGTGAATCCGAAAATCGATTCGGCAAGAAAATCATTTTCATGTAAGTACTCTGATTCTTTCAGGTCCTTACCTTTCCTAATTTTTAACCTTAATCTTTATCCTTAACCTAATCTAAGTATTTTTTTTATTTCAAGTAAATTACTATTAAAAGTATTTTTTGAAGTTACTTAGAACTTTAAAACATACATCGATATATTCTGAGTGAATTACTTTTTTATTTGTCTATTTGTAGTGTTTTAAATTAGTTTTAGATTTTCTATTCAAAAGAATCGAGTAGCTGTAGTTTGTAAGAAGTAGGTCTACTTCTACAAGCAGCATTAGTAAAAAAATATAAGTCAAAATCTAAAAAAAAAACCAGGAATTATTTCAATTTGTTGATTTAAGACTAACTATTCTCATAACTAGCGATAACGTTGATAGGTTATCATAAGAGATATCTAAGCTACAGAATTTTTTAGCTTTTGTAAACAACATTTACAGCTGACTATGAAGTTTTTAATTTAAACTCTGATAGAACTATAATTAATAAGTAACGTAGTATATATGGCAGTAATAAAGTATTAAATATACGAGCGAGAGAATATTAAGATATGATACAGTTAAAGAAATAATCATAGTATATCAATTCCTAATTTTTCTATTCCACACATGATTTATATAAGATATCCATAGTAACTAACGAAAATCATGAGATTCCTGTCCCTCACTTCCAATACCCTGCAATTCATCTGAAAGATTTCAAGTACACAGAGGCAGAATGCCCGAAGGTCACTAAAAGGTATCTATGTGAAGAGATACACAACATACATAATCCTACATCGCCGGATTGTGTAACAGCCCTCGTTACTACGCAGCAAAAACTCCCCGAATGTAAACCAGTCACCGTATCCCTACTTACTCGAGAAACTAGACGATCGCCACTACACCATCAGCTTTCCAACTCTTACTAAAGTATCCTGCGATCAAGATATCTACAAGATGTTGCAAGGAAGTTATCTCGCTATAATTCCATATGATTGTTTCATTCAAACAACAGAATTCATCATCTCGAACTTCAACGATCGACTAAAAGGTCAAGCCTTGAAGATAATAGATGTCCCTATTGAAAATACACTCAGTTCAGCAGTACATCTGATATTCAAATTTAACTCCATTAATTTGACTAATCTTCACGCTACCAATAGAGAGTTTATTCTACAGTCACCAGTAAACTTAAGCAAGAACAACGATATAAGCGTCTACCATACAAAAATACCTTTATATGCGTTACTATTCGGTGCATGTGTACTAATTAGCGGCCTTGCATACCGGAAATACCGACTTAAACATACGAAACACACCATCCAAAAAACTCAAAGGGATGAATCAGAACTTCCAGCGCAATTTACAACGAAGGTCTTCAATAGTCGCTGTTCTACGGGGGGAGGTGTTACGAAAGCATAGCCAAGGGCAATTGTTATAGTAAGAACCAACTTGGTTTCACACGGTTAAATGCTGACACCACGCTTCGAGTATCCTGAAGACGACACCATACGGCTTGCGTTCTCACCATCGATGGGAATCGAGGATAAAATATATTCATTCTTGGGTCAATCGCTGACTTACAAGCACCTTACCTTAGTTTTAATTAATTGTAATTTTATTTCAATATATTTTATTAAGTAAATTGGTTTTTTTTGCATCCTTCGCTGCCACCAAACTTAATTAACGGTTGAAAGAATGATATTATGAATCAAGAGAGATTATATCTTCTTATCTTTTATAAAACATAAAAAAATAATTATAATTAATATTTTATTAGATTTAATAATATTTTAAGTGCCTTGGTTACTTGATGATACATTCTCACTCTCCGGGCAGTCCGGGCACACTGAATGGAGTTAACGGCAGTGTACACGGCGAGGCGCGCCAGAAGCAGTCTAGGAAGAACATTATCCGGATGCTAGGTAACTCTCTCTTTCTCTCTCTCTCACTTTTTAAAATCAGTCGTCCTAAACAATTTCTCCCTAGGATATATTTTCCGTGTATAATAGGTTGGAAACTCAAAAAGAAGATAAGCAAATTATAATTTTCTTTTAAATTACATTTTTTCGTTTGATATTTTGAAATATTAATTTCCTTTTGTTTTGATATTTTTGAAATATTACAAATAAAAATATCGTTTTGTATCAACATAATAATTTATACCATTTTTATCCGTTATCCTTCAAACACGCAAAAGCTAACAATTAATGTTCTTCTCTTTCTAACCAAAGTATTTATTATATTTCCTTGTCTTATTTTATCTGTATTGAAAATATATATCGATGTATTGTATTGTATTAATTATGTGGGTACAGCGGCAGTAGTGATCGCATTCTTCGTGTGCTGGGCGCCGTTCCACTTCCAGCGGCTATTCTTTATATACGGCAGCAGCGTGCGTCACTACCACACCATCAACGAGTACCTCTTCCTCGCCGCCGGAGCTTTCTACTACATCTCAGCCACTGTCAACCCTATCTTGTACAATATTATGAGTCACAGGTTAGTGATCTTCTATCTCTGTGACCTTATTTATAGTTTTATTGGATTGGACAGAAGAGCGCAGAGTTGAAGACAGTCCAACTGATGATAAATAGTGCACACTGATCTGTAAATATTTAAAGATGAAAAAGATTTTTCAGCTATCAATCTTTTAAAATGGATATTGAAAAAAAAATACAGAATACAGAAAGATGAGTTAATTCGCTTATTTGCCGTTCATTCACACGGTTCTTTTGACAGAGGACAGTTACGTCGAACAAGCCGTGTATATGTTTAGTCATTAAAATACTTTTTACACATTTTTATACGTTTCATAAAAAAGATGTAAAACATACTTCCCCTAAATAGTGTATTTTTTTTTCGAACATATTTGCACAATACGTTACATAACACACATGTATATAAAAAAGATTGTTTAAAATGTCATATAATTGCGTTGTTGGTAGAGAAAACAAATACTTCCTTTATATAAAAACAGAGGTGATAAACATAAATTTTGTCATCTATTTAACAATTTTAGTTAAGTATCTAGTACCACTAACTTACTTACGAGTAAGTTAATATAAGGATATAGCGTATTTAGGTACCAACAGCTTGATTACAAAATGTCTTTGTAGTAAGCCGGTGTCTTCGTAAAGTGGTATCAATTCACCAACAAACTTTATCTAATGGTTTATTTAATGTCTCCTTAAATACACACTTTAAGCAGAACCCAAAATCGGAAGAAAGTTAATTAGGACTTTTAACACAAACATTTCCAAAGTGTATTATTTATAATTTATAATTTATCGGCTTTACATCTGAAGGGCAATAAATCATGTAAAATTATGGAAGTAACGTCAATAACTTTATTAACATAGAAATTAATGTTGGTTTGTTTATTTTTAATAAGTTTTGAAGAATTACAGTAAAGGAATATAATGATTTCATCAGATACAGAATCGCGTTCAAGGAGACTCTCTGCTGCCGGAAGGTGCACAGAAAGAAGAGCAGATACCGCGAGCAGTCCAGCGTTCGTGATACAACGATCAACCACACTTCAGACGGCTCTTACCTTGTGCGGGTTCGCTCTAGCAGTCGTGAGCGCAGGAACCGCACCGACACTCGCGACAGGAACAGCTGCAGCTCCGACACTAGCACTCTTTACAGCGACCGCTGGAAGGACTACAATAGACGACAGGACGGACTCTGGAAGAAGAACAACAATGAAGCCAGCCAGTTGATGTTAAAGGATTACAAATATGATTGTGAACTCTAAACGACAATGTTTTTTATTCTCAACACTTGAATTATAATAATTATCTCAGATAAACGCATTATCGTGTCCAAAATATATTCTGTTATTACTGTTCCCTATGCGAAAAGATATGTGAAATAAAAATACTTTATTTCTATTTGTTTTTGTAAATCGTAGAAACTAATAGGTTTCTTATTTGTATGGCTTTGTATAATATATTATGAATACCCATTTTTTATAACAATTTAAAATAATAAAATAAATATTTTTTACATTTTTATTATTTTAATTTATGCCCAACATTTAAAGTAACTAGGTAAGCTTTGAAAGTAATAATAATGATAATAAGGTTTATTCAGAAAAGGTTTTACAGACTTACCTAATTACAACAAAATTACTTAATTACTATATATACTACATTAACTTAGGTAACAAAGCATAAAAAATAAAAATAACAATAAAAGGCACAAGGTCGTAAATTAAGGTTAGGTAGATGACGGATTGTCAAACATAAAAGATGTATATGTAAGTTTAATATTTTTCAAGTTATATTCATAAAAATAATATACTTAGTATCATCGATAAAGGTATATTTATCATTAGTATCATTGATAAAGGTATAAGTATATTTGCTTATCATATCAAATGTCTGCATTACTGATGTAGGAACTTTATTGGTGTTCAAAAAATTTCACAAGTGACTGATTTAAAATCAACCAAAACGGCATTTATTTCAATTTTTTTTTATGGAAGAGGAGGGCAAACGAGCTGGCGGGTAACAGATGACTTGTGATCACTGCCGCCCATGAACTCTTGCAACATCCGAGGATTTACAAGAGTGTTTCTGATCATGTAGGTAGGAGTAGACGCTTTTTTTGAAGGTACCCATGTCGTACCGATCTGGAAATACCGCCGAAGGGAGTTCGTTCCACAAGCAAGTGGAACGTAAGAAAAGGTCCTTGAGAACCGCACAGTGGAGGATCGCCACGCATCTAGGTGGTAGGGATAATAAAGAAGTTGATGGCGCGCTGTGCGGTGATGAAATTCGGCGGCAGGCATCAGATCGAATAATTCTTCGGAACATTCCCAAGTGCCCAGCGCAAATCTTTGGCCAGGTTTGATATACTGCCTCGCTCTATTAATCACTACCAATTTCTTCGAGGCGGCCTTGCTCTCCAGATGGCCACGAAACTTACAATCGCTCAAAATGTCGAGTATTCTGATACTTGGCGAGGCAATGAGGGGAGTGCTCTCGAAGAGCAGTGATACGACAAATGGGGTTTTCTTAGTGGTAAACGCGCAAACTTGTGTCTTTAGAGGATTGAACTGAACGTGGTTCAGTTCAGTTCAGTAATAAGAATGTCCCGTCGGGTGTAAAGCAACCCAAGCGGTTAAATATCGTTAAGGTCGATTCGATAATAAAAATTTTTGATACGTTATAACGTTGCTTATAAATTTATATAATTTGACCTTTCACAATATACACATAACTATTTATAGTTGCTGTTTAATCAATAACTAATTTAGGTATTATATTTTAATAGATTTCTATTTAAGTATTAATTTCAATTAAACACGAATGCGTCTCGAAGTTTCTAATTAGATTAGATCACGACAGCATTTATCTCATGCCTTTCAATATGTAGCGCATGACAATATTAACATTTTAATAAAGTGTAGGCAATTGGAACTGTTGCATTATACAATTAAACAATAAATGTAGATAGAATAGTTATTTATTTATTTATTTTATTAGCCAGAGATGACGGAGCGCCAAACGCTACGGTCCCTGCATACCTCTTTCGCCTCGGCCACAGACATCAACCTCTTCATACATGCCCTCCTCATGCTTTTTACGTGACCTTCCTCCAGTATCATAGATACTGTGTTTTAGAAGGTCTCTCGAGGCCTCCCCTTATCTCTCTTACCGCTCACTTTTCCTATATAAATCTTTTTTACCATTCTTTCATCACTCATTCGTTCGACGTGCCAAATCCACCTGAGCACGTTCTTCTTCATTCTCACCGTGACCTCTTCGCTAATACCTGCAATTCTGTGGATCTCTTCATTGCGGATTCGATCAGCTAGACTGACTCCGCATATTCTGCGAAGAGATCGCATCTCCACAGCATTCATCTTTCTTACATTCTTCTCCTGTGTTTCCTACGTTTGGCTTCCGTATAACAGCGTCCGTAGCAAAACAGCATTGTGTACAGCTACACATGCAGCTATGCTGACGTTTCGCCGTCTCAACAATGCAGCCAAAGCACCGTTAACTCTGTTACCGGCAGCAAATCGGCTTTCCACGTCCATATCGTATCTTCCGTCTCTGTTAAAAATACTTCCCAAACATACCACTTCATTTACTTATTCTATTATCTTACCATTCACGTTGATCTTACATTCTGTTCTTTCTTCATTTCTTTCAAATATCAGATTGAGACCATGATTTTGTCACCTATTTTTCAAAGTGGTGACCAATGCCTGCAAATCGCATTCTGAGAATGCAACGAGCACTGCATCATCTACATATAGCAAGCAATTGACCTTAAGGTCACCTACTTTCACTCCCATGTCACTGTCTTTCACGCCTTGGAGACAACTATCCAAATACAAATTGAATGACCAAGCTGACATAGCGCAACCTTGCTTAACACCCGATTGGATGTCAAACCAGGGCGACATGTCAGCTCCTACTCGCACACAGGCTGAGTAATCTCTGTAAAGAGACTTTTCAGCCTGTAGCAAGGGTCCGCTTACATTGTATCGTGGCAGTATCTCCCATAATTTCTTTCTCACAACCCTGTCAAAGGCCTTTTCCAAATCCTCAAAAGCACAGAAAACCTTTTGGTTTAGGGACAAAAACTTTTCCGTAATCATGCGGAGGGAAAAGATCTGATCTATCTATACACCCTCTTCCAGGTCTAAAACCTCCTTGGGCCTCCCACAACAGCCTTTCAGACCTCACTTGCATTCTTCTCGATAATATTTTAGCATAAACTTTATCGCCCAAGCTGATCAAACTGAAGGCCCTATAGCTTCCACAGTCTATCTATGAACCTTTGCTTTTATACAAAGGTACGATGACTGCACCTCACCAATCGTCTGGGACCTCCCCCGATTTCCAGCATAGATTGCACAAAAACCAGAAAAAGTCCAAGACGCGTGTGGCACACCATATTTGATCATCTCGGCAGTAACTTCATTTGCTCCCGCAGCCTTACCACATTTCAGACTTCGGATCGTGCTCTCTACTTCTTCCAAACTGATTTCACCATCGGCTATATCTGGATTCAGCATTTCGCTGGTAGTCAAGACCGAGGCGTCCTCATGTTCATACATCTCCTTGTAGAATTACGCCCACCACTGCAAAACGTGTGTTTGCACTGTAAAAATTTCACCGCTCATTGAAAGCACCCCTTTCATTCTACAGGTGACCGAACAACCCCGGGAATCACTCACTCCTCATCAGAAAAGCCTCGTGTTTTCCCGGAAGTTCAATCTCTTAGAATTTTCACGCTTCATCTTTATAAGTGAATTCCTTTTTGCACTTTTGCCATATAATCCAGCCATGCTTTCTTCTTTAACTCCACAGCGTCTTTCACTTCATCATCCCACCATTCATCGCGCTTCTTACTAAAACCTCTTTTCCTTTTACCACATACCTCTGTCGCTACTTTCATCATACTATTCCTAAGGTTCTGCCAGCATACTTCAGCACTTTCATTTCCAGAGTCACAGCTTTCAAGCTTCTTGGAAACCCTTTCTTGATATTCCTTTCTGATCGGTGGATCTTGAAGCTTCCAGCTTCTTATGCGATAATTCGACTCCAAGCTAGGGCACGTCGTGCGGCTGCGCCAACCTGCAAACAGATATCTTATTCTAGCAACGACTAGATAATGGCCCGTTCTCAAATCAGCACCCCTAAACACTCTCGTATCTATAACTTGGCTTCGAATACACTGATCCACTAGGAATAAATCAATTATACTTCTTTCTTCCGCTCGCTCCCATGTGTACATATAATTTCGTTTGTGATCAAACATCGTGTTTGCCACAAACAAATTTTTCTCCTTACAAAATTCCAAAATAAGCTTTCCAGCCTCATTTACTCTCTTATCACCGTACTTGCCTAGCACGCTTTCGTAACCACTTCGTGCGGTTCCAAACCATCCATTCATATCTCCGCATACTATCAACTTTTCATTATCTCTGACACAACTTAGAACATCCCTGACACTCTCCCAAAACTCCTCGAGCTCGCTCACTGGAGCTGAGGATACTGGCGCATAAATGGCCAACAAGAATACTCTTGTTATCCCCAGCTTGAAGCGAACCCAAAGAAGCCTCGGGTTGATAGCCTTGTATTCTACCATTGCATTAACCATTCGAGAAGACAACAATACGCCTACACCTTGGCAACCTCGCTCACCCTCTGGAACCCCAGCCCAGAAAGCGACCCGGTTGCCAGGCAAATCTGTCGTACAAGCCTTTTCGCTTGGTCTCAGACAAACAAATAACATCCAGATCTTTGTCATCTATCACATCTAATAATTCATTCATTCTTCTGTCCTATTCCTCCTCTTACATTTCACGTAGCTATTTGTAGCTCCGTCCTCCACCTTCCGCCGTTCGGAACATGGCGTATTGGTTTGCGGTCCCCAACGCCGCATTCGTTCATTTTATAAAATAATAAATTTTAAATTAATTATTATAAAATTACAACAAATTAAAAAATAATACTAAATCAAGATTAAATAACCAATTACAATTAAACAATAACAAAAAAATATATAATAATATTAAGACTAAAAAAGTTCGATATCTGATCTTGCAAGCTCTGTGTTTCTAAATATTTCACTGTAGTGTTGTAAGTCTTGCCTTGCAAATCCAAGCTTCCCACTTGCACCAGGACCGGGACATATGCTTAAATACTTGAATTTGACAGACTGCTGTGGCTGCACCCGCACGCGGGAAATGGTAATATGAAACATATTCAATTCATCAACGAAACACACAACTCTTTTATGATATATTTGGGATTTTCGCATCAATTTGATTTCACCTTCACCGTGATTCATCAACATGCACCAAAAATAATAAAATATAGCCATAAATTTATACAATTACGAAATGTACGGAGGAACACAGAATTTAAGATTATTATAAAATAATAAATAATAACTTGATACAAAATTTAAAAAAATTACTTGACACTTGTCAACTTTTCTTTTAAAAATAATAAAATAATTAATAACTATTAATTTGAATTAAGAAAACTGTGTAAAATTTGTTTTTTTAGCTTCCACCCTTATTTTTGTATTTTCGATTTTTAATGTAGTTTCTTCCTGTTTTTTTAAGCTGGTTAGTTTTTATTTAAGTTTGTTCATTATCCATTTTAATTTAAAAACACACCAATTGATTAGTGTAGTGCTTAGTTAAGTACTTAGTTATTAAATATTAAAAACATGTTATCTTCAAGCATTTATGACTTAACCATTAATAGATTTCATTTTAATTGAGAAACTTTAATCTCTGACTTCGTGACTATTTGACCACCTCCCTCGAGAGTTGAGAGTATATTCTTTAAACAAGAACAAAATTATGAAAATCAATATATGGTCGATAAATGATTTGTCATTCATTTGCCAATTACTTCAGTAATTGGTAAGCAAACAAAAAATATCGTCCAAAATTTTTCTCCCTTTTTGAAGTCTGTAAATAGGACCTTCAGACAACCCTATCGTATTATATTAAATACGCCTTAATTTACCTTTTTAAGTTCACAAACAAGATGCTTTAATGAAAAGGGTTACGAAAGCAATAAATTAGGCTATGGATTGATATTTTGTGATAGGTTTAATTTGATTGAGAATTATATCTTAAGTACAATTCCCTGACTGTTGTGATAATTAAACCGTAATCGTTTCAATTTAGTTTGGATTTACAACAATTCTAATTTAACAATTTATATAAATACAGTAGTGGGTAACGCAACAATGGATATAATGGTAATCGAAATTGAATGATGTTATGATTAATTATAAAGATAAAATATATTTTTTATAAATAATCTTAAATTTAAATGTTGTACAGTTATTTGGTGTATTTTATATCGTTGAATCCTTAAAAAAATATACTTCACTCGAGCAAATCACTCGACTAAGTACAAGCTGATGGTCCTTTGTTTGAGAGAAGCGGTTTAATGCGAATTTCTTTTATTGAAGCGTGAAATTACTTATATAATTTTAATGTCCCTGGCAGCTGTTTCACTTTCATTGCATTTAAAATATAGGTCTTAATATTTTTCCAGTCCTGACAGCGAGCTCGTTAAAAGAATAAAAGCTTATATAGAATTACGATATTCATAAAAGCTTTCAATGAAAATCATGAACATTTGAATTCAAATACAAATGCATTCATTTTAAAATAATAATTAATATAAAATAAAAAATAAAAAATAATTTCAAGATGTACTGAGGCTTAAAACGTTTGTATGTGTGTTTATGTTCGTGATGATAATAAACACAAACACTTAACTTATCTTCACGCCATATCCCTTGCGGAGTAGCCAGAGACGACGGAGCGCCAAACGCTACGGTCCCTGTACAATATTTAAAATTATATACGATAATTTGTACATCACCAGATTCTTAAAAGAATAAAATGGATATCTAAACACAAAAATAATAAATAGGTTATAAAAACATTTTATTTGAAATGGGCCTAAGATTGAACCTTGAGGAACCCCCATATCAATCGGAGCCCCAATCGATCTTTTTCCATTCACCTCTACCCTCTGAATTCTATTAGACAAGTAAGAAATCAAGAGTTTGAGATCAATGTCCTTAATGCCATAGTGGTACAATTTCCTGACCAATGTTTCATGCTGAACACAATCGAAAGCCTTAGATAAATTACAGAATACTCCAAAAGCATCCTGTCACTGATCCCAGGCTTCATATATATGCTTTGTAAGAAAGACGCCGGCGTCCGTAGTAGATCGACCTCTAGTAAAACCGAACTGATTATTGTGAAGCCATTTATATTTATTAAAATGGTCTATTAGCTGATTAAGCAAGATTTTTTCAAATATTTTACTAAACGAAGGCAATACTGATATTGGTCTGTAATAAGAAGGATCTGAATTATTGCCTGATTTTAAGAGTGGTATTACTTTGCTATGTTTCATTAGGTCAAGAAACACTCCACAAGAAATACAGTCATTAAAAATGGTCGCTAAGTAAGGCGCAACGAGGCTATTGAGCCAATCACCTTTATAGATATTCCTCATAAGTCAGAAGTATTCTTAATATTTAAGGTCCTAAAACATTTTATTATGTCATTGGACTCATTTTTCTTAAATTTAAATTCAATATTACATTTTTTACATTTTTTTTGTATTAAAGACTCAGCGACTAAAGAACAAGAAATTAAAGAAGAAGTGGTAGAAGCTGGATTTTTTTTAAAATTTTCATGCAGAGGCAACTTCCTTATCTGATTTTATTATTTGATTATCTATTTGAAAAGAAAATTTGGAGTTGCGAGCTTTGCTTTTACCAGCTGCGCACTTTATAATATTCCAGGTCATTTTAATTTTATTTAAAGAATTACTAATTAAGTTTCTAATATGTAATGACCTGGCTTGTGAACAAACTTCATTAAATAATTTTGAATAATTTCTAATATGTTGAGCAAACGAGTCACTGCGATTGAGCTCCCTCTCATTGTAGAGATCAAACAGTTTAGTCTACTCTTATGAATTCCTGGGGTCGCCCACTCATTAAAAGAAAGGTGATTACTCAAAGTGCAAGTTTAAGAGGAGAATGTTGATTTGAATTCAGTATTAATAAGTTTGAAAAAATTATCAAATAGTTGTGAAGGATTTTTATTATATTCCAGATATGAACATTTGGCCAAAATATTATTTTTAAACTTATCCATGCGCCTTACAGTTATAGGAACAAACACAATTTTTTGTTTCTCGTTGCTAAATTTGTAATTAAATGATATTAATTGCCCACACTGATCAGAATTTAACCTATCAATTATTTTCTTATTCTTCGGTATAAAGTCTGTGAAAATATTATCAATACAGGTAGAAGTAGACTCAGTTATTCTAGTGGGCTCCAAGAATAAGTTAATAAGGTTATATGATTTTAACAATGATCTGAATCTAATAGTAGTAATTAATGTTAAAATCACCACATAAAATCACCACATACAATTTTTATTAGATGCAGACAGTTTTAATAAAACATTTCAAAAACAGGTTCAAAATAATCCTATAACGAACTTGGGGATCTGTAGACACTAACAACAATGAAACGTTCAAGGCACAGGCACAGGCTATTTCAATAGTCCGCTCTACAGAGGGGCTCACAATATCTTTACGTTCCTTAAATTTTAAATAATTGTTGACAAGAACTAAAGAGGCACCGCGTATAGCATTCCCCCTGTAGAACAAACTGGCCACCTGGTGATTCTCAAAGTTAAACAACATTTCATGGTTTTTAAGCCAATGCTCTGTAACACACATTATATTAATTTCATTACTTTTCAAAAATAGCTCAATTTCAATTTCTTTATTTATAAATCTTTGAATATTCTGATGCACAGGTGTATTAAGTATCTCCTTTGTCTTATTTTCTAATTTAAATGATTGGATTCCAAATTCAATGTCAAATTATTAGATGTCATTATATTATTATTCTGCTCAATAGTAGTAGTAGTAGTCTTATTAGCCAAATATTTGGCTGAATTATAATGTAAATAATAAGATTGCTACCAGTTTAAAATTATAATATGATAAGTGAAACTTATCAGATGTCATAATACAAAAGTTATTGTATCGATTTTTTGTTATACAATTAATATCTATTATATGACTTTTCATAGAAAATTCATTACTAATATAATTGTCATGTGTCAATGTGTATAACAATTCATTTAATGAAAATCTTATGTTATTTTCATGAGGCAAAGTTATTTTCTTTACATTACATAAAGATGTAATGTAAAGAAAATAACTTCTTTAATGTTCAGTTGTGATATTCTATTGAATAATCTAATTAACTTATTTCTATTAACGCTTCCCCTTCTCCCAATAATAAAAACTAAGGTTGTGTTCGGATTACGTTCAATATTTAAAGCTTTATTTACAATTTGAAGAAATGAAGCTCCGGGCATGCAATAGTTAGTTATTGACTGCCCATAACACTCCCTGTAAAGTACAATGCCCATATCCTTGCCTATTTCATCACTAAATACAGTTATATTTGCAGTCAAGGATGAAGGCAAAGTATTAGTTTTATTTGTACTATTGACATGGATATTCTTATTTACACTATATAGGTCCTTGGGCACAGAATTATTTGGTAAGGAATTAATAAAAGAATATGTATTATAATTTCTGGTTAGTGAGTCAAAGCGCTCTGAGTTCTTGTTACAAATTTTTACCAAATCCTTCATGGCCAGGATATGTTCTGAGATTTCCTTTTGGGCTAATTGATATTTATTACTTATGTAATCTAATGATTTGCCTACATTTAATATTTCGGATTGAAGAGTATCAATGTCAGTTTTATAGTTAATTTCCATATTTTGAGCTTCAGCACACATAATATTATATTGATTGTTCAGCTCTTGTTTCATGGTAAAACTAATGTAGAATCATTCCCAACCAATTCATCAAAAAGGCTTTGGGTTTGATTTGTAGTTAAGTCTGATATAGCACTTTGAAGGCTGGCAATTTGATCTTGGGCCTCTTGGAGGTTTATCTTCAGTACACTAGTAACCCTAAGTGCTTCTTCATATTCAGCACTACATTAATCAAACTCATTGACTACAGATTGAAGCTCACAATTCATTTCATAAATAATATTATATTCTGAATAAAATGTACCCATTTCATTTTTAAATTGAGTATTTTTATTAATTCTATGAGTTCCTTTTCGTTATCTTTCCTTTCTTTTCAAAGTTGATCACATTAACTATATGACAAATTCTATATTACTATTGCATAATATATTGTATATATCGGGTGTTGGGAACACGGGCTACGTTCCTGATGAGAGCCATTTAGATCTTCTTGAAGGTCCATTGTCAAAAGATAATGTTCCAAACGATAAAAACTTTATTTAAAGTTTTTATAATTCAAAATGATTCAGGCCTAATCAATGTCAGACGTCTGAACGGTTCGGCCGCTGAAGCCGAACTGCCCTAGACTGCGTTGCGCGTGCCTTATATAGCAACTCCTTCCACTTCGGACGTCACGTGACTAGACGAGTAATTCCGATGTTGATAATATTCATTATTATTTTAAATCACAAAGTTACACATAATTCATATATTAATTATTTATTATTAAAAACTTAAACTATTACACACATAATCAGATAAATAATGAGTCACGCCGACATATAACTATTGTAAAATATATTAGTATCATAAATAAAATATTTGATTAAAATTGGGAGAAGGTTTAAGACGTCTAGTCGATGGGGTTGCCACCCAAAAAATATACTTTTAACTTATAAAATGTAATGTTTATATACATTATTTACGAACTTTATATAATGTATAATAACTGGATAGCAATACCATCGATTTTAATTTAATTTAATTACACAAAAAAACGTAATAGTAACATCCAACATCATATTGGGGTTTGTGTCTCCTAAGAACAATATTGCTTTCTTATCTTTTTTCATCTCCGTTAAACGTTATATTTTCCTGTAACATACGTTTATTGTACCTAAGAGTAACACACTCTTATTGTGGCAAAATTTGTGTTTTATTTGTGCAAGCAGCCCACACACAACAGTTGTGGGAAGTAAAAATCTATACAAGGGTGTAGTGAAATAAAGTTTTTATGATTTTTCTTGCACCAATAAACCTACCTACCTACACTTAAAATAATTTTAGAACTTTATTTCTTTTCTTTATGCAATTTCATTTAATCACTTTCTCACTTTGGTATTTAATAATAATAAATATGATACAATATTTGAGATTTTAATATTTAATTTTATTATTGGCATTCATACAAAAATAATAATCGTTATAAAAGACGGGAAGGAGGTGACATTCATAAGGCTCCTTTTACAAAACCTAAACAGCCATGATACGAAAATTTAAAATAATGATTCAAATTATTTATTAACGTGTTGAACCATGTTAAGGTTATTAAAATAAATTAATTAATTTAGAATATTTTTTTTTTATGGAATAGGAGGGCAAACGAGCTGGCGGGTCACAGATGATTTGTGATCACCGCCACCCATGAACTCTTGCAACATCCGAGGATTTACAGGAGCGCTGCTGGCCTTGAAGGTGGGTGTAAACGCCTTTTTTGAATGTACCTATGTCATACCGATCTGGAAATACCGCCGAAGGGAGTTCATTCCACATTCGAGTGGTACGAAGAAAAAATGTACTTGAGAACCGCACAGTGGTGGATCGCCACGCATCCAGGTGGTAGGGATGGTATTGGAGGCGATGGCGAGCTGTGCGGTGATGGAATTCGGCGGTAGGCATCAGATCGAATAGCTCTTCGGAACACTCCCCGTGGTAAATGCGGTAGAAGACACACAGAGATGCAACGTCTCTACGCAATGCCAAAGAGTCCAGCCGTTCACAGAGCACCGGGTCCCCGACAATCCGAACGGCTCTCCGTTGTACGCGGTCAAATGGTAGAAGTTGATATTGGGGTGATCCGGACCAGAGATGAGAACAGTACTCCATGTGTGGCCGGACCTGCGACTTATAGAGCGCAATCTTTGGCCAGGATTGAAGTACTGCCTCGCTCTATTGATCACGCCCAATTTCATCGAGGCCAACTTGGCCTTCCTCTCCAGATGACCACAAAACCGACAGTCACTCGAAATGTCGAGACCCAGTATTCCAAATAATCGAAGCTGAAATAGTTATTAGAGTTTGTGGGTTCGTAGCCGTTAAAATTTATTCTGTATCTAATTTAAACGTGTAACAATATCGATAAATTAGTAGTACATAAGGTTACTGAACTTTACATATGCTCGATGTATTCGCCTTCTTTTGTACCTATGATATTCCCGAGGTTTATTAATAGGCTTCGGTATGCTCTATTAATCTTGCGCTATGAAAACTATATTATGATTCGTAGTTCCTGGTGATGCTTTCGCAAATGATCACAATTCGTTGTATTATTTTACTTATATCAGATAATAAATATAAACAGTGAAGTTATTATAATCGTTTTTTTTTCAATTTATATTGATTTGTGAATTGAATGTTATTATTATTGTATAATGTAGTCAGATGTAAATTGTTAGAAAAAAATATTATTAAGTTGAAAGTTAAATGATGATTTTACGTTCAAATGTGTCATATTTTATTAAACATCATCATTTATTTATGTCTACACAAATTACTCTTATTGACTATAGTTCGATTCGTAGAAATGCAAAAGGCAATGGAAACAAAGAAACGTACACTTATCTCATTTACACCTTTTATATTTTGTATTAAATTGATTGCGTAAGAGAAATGTTTCTTTTAATTTTAAATAACTATTATAAAGTCATTTTTTGTAAATCTTATGACGTATACGACGAATATATTTAAGGGCAACTTACATACTACTATAATGAATAATAATGACAGAAAGATATTATAAAAGTCGCATGTAATGTTCATGTTATTAGAGTCACAAATGCAATAACAGTGTGATAATCTCCTGTGAATACACGCGCTGTCACTGTAAATAAATTGAATATTGCTGATTACATGAACGGTATACATGTGACAAAAGCGCTAGGAATCTGATCCAATTTTATGTAATAAATAAATGTTTATACCTTTTTATAAAGTAGCTTTTTTTAAAAATTAATTATAATTTTTAACAACAGTTTTTAAGGAAATTAAAATAAGATGAACCCACAAAAAAACTTTGATCTTATGAGATATAATATCGTATAAGCGTACTCTACGCTATTTCCTCACTCACGAATACCTTGGAGAACAAATACGACCAGATACACACAATTAGTTCTCTCTCTCTCTCTGTCTCTCTGTAACTCTGTTAATTACATGTTTCTTTTATTACTAAATAACTCTAATATAAAAAGAGTGCCACAAACATTTCTGATTTATTAATTCTTAATCTACTCGTATATATTTTATTTCCAGGAATAGCATTTTTTCTATTATAATGTATTTGATACCAGTTTTATTTTATTCCTATTTATACAATCAGATCTCAAATATTTAAGTATCTTTGAAGTGGCCATCTTTTTATTTCAAGGCTGAATGTAATGATTATGAATATTCCGAGTTCAATTTGTTGTATAATTTTGTAGATTTTATTTTTATAGAAATTAAACATTTAATAACGACTTAAGGTTACAAAACATAAGAACCTTTGAAACTATAATATAAAAATTACTGACCTGTTGACGACTCGCACAGAAACAGAATATCCCATTTCATACTTGAGATTTAATACACTTTTCTATGATTTCGGAATATGAGATTTAATTTATATGATTTTAGGTTCACTTTAAAGTGTACTATGTGTACATACATATAAGTTATCACGGAATGGATATATGCCTTTATGTATGCAAAACACTGTGAAGGAATGGAATATTTATATTGTCTGGAAATGTAATATTAGATGATACCCTACAAAGTATTCTTTTCATGTTATGCCACGTAAAACACAAAGATGTGTATCTCTTTCTAATGTCTTTTTAACGTTTTATAGAATTAAAATCACGACAGAGCTAATGACGTTTTATTTTATTTTTTAATTAAATTGATAAAGATAAGATCGGTATAATATTTCAGTAAAATATAATATGTGTGTCTGTTTGTTTATTTATCATGTAGCCCCTATTACCAAAATTCCAATCCAACCAATAAACCAAGGATCCATCATATTCCAAAGGAACAATACGATGAGAACAATATTCTGATTACGGGCGAAGACGGTTCTAATCGAACGTCCTAAGACACGTGGATGTTTCCATTACGTTCCGAACTAGTAAAACAAATAAAAGCTTACTAGTTCTTGAGTTGTATCTTGTCAAATCAATGACAGTTTTGGTACTTCATTATAGGTAAGTTAGTAAGTATAGAGATGATGAGAACTTTTATTATTTTAAAATTCATTGATATACAATCAGGATAATTTGTTAACTATTTAAAGTATTATTGATGTTATATGTTAATTTTAACTCAAATATTTTAATTATTTTATAATTAATTTTATGATAATATTCATTATCTGTCTGTCATTAGTATATTCAACCTGACAACTATTGCTAAAATATTATATTTCTCCGAAAACTGAACGGTCAGTTTTGGATGTCACTGTTACTAGTTGCCAATAATTGATTTTGTTTATTTATATATTTTTTATACATATATATTTTTTAAATTAATATTGAATTGTTTTGAATGTTTTAATTACAAGTTATAGAAGATATTAAAATATTAAAAGTCGAAATGGAAACGGGGTATTATCAAAGTCAGTAAATTACATTAAAGTGCGAATCTATTGTCACGTCACATCGATGAATTAGTGATTGACCGTTAACATAGGGACGTACAATAAAAAGTAATTATATTAACACTAAACCTACCGACAATTTTTGTATACCTGTTCCTACCGCACGCCGTCAAATTGAGCGGTAATTAAAAGTTATTTTATTATATAACGCATTTAATAATGAAAATAACTAAAAGTAAAGAGTGTAGAAAATATTATATGCATATTCTAAGAATTGTCATGTAGTTTGATAACGATATTATAACGTATAAAAATATGTAAGTTTTAAAAAAGTTTAAGAACGGTCAATTTGACCGATACCTGGTAGGTTTAGTGCTAAAGCAAAATATTACTGTCACTTTTACGATACACTCAATTATTATAGTAATTATTTCTATATAATCTAAGACTTAATCTAAAAACTTATGCATTCAATGTTCTTCATCAAGAGAAAACAGATACGGACCATTTGTTATAAAAAATTTACTATGAAATGCTAAAACGGTTTTATATATAAAGAAGGGATTCAAAAAATTGGAGAATATTTTTACGGTTTCATGATATTGCACTTTCATTACAATAACGTAGCGAAAAAAAACATTGTTTGCAAAAACAATGATAGAGGTATCATACGGTGGAGAAATGCTTTTTTGTCTTGCTTGTTTCTTGTATTACAATTAATAAACTATTGTTAAAACCAATGTAACCTTTATAATAAGGGAAAAGGAAACTCGATTCCCTTTTAAGTAGATTGCGCACACGAAGAATTAAAAAGGTTTCTATACGGAGTCAAGTTAATGTTAAGAAGGAATGCAAAAGCGAATTTTTAATGTATTACATATACATAGTATTACAAATACAACAAATAGATATTAAAAGATTGTTTATTTATCATTAAATTAATATTATTGACTATACTATGATGTCAAATTGTTGCAAAAAGTATATTGACTGATCACAAGTCATCTGTGACCCGCCAGCTCGTTTGCCCTCCTCTTCCATAAAAAAAAAAAAATAATAAAAAAAAATAATATATATATATATATATATATATATATGAATATGAAACTTTGAACTACAGTCTTATTTAGGTCAGTTGCCGATCACTGATAAACGTAAAAACCAGGTGAGAGTGATTACCTTTACAAGTTAAGAAAAAAAATATACAATTAAAATTTCTTATTTGGTAGCCTTAACCCTATTAGCTTATTTAAATTAAATTCCGTTTTAATGATGTATTAACTAGCGTATGTTTAATTATATTTTATCTTAAGCCGACGTTTAAACGCTTTGATCAATCGTGTTTACGGAAGTCGCGATATTTATTAGTTAGTCTGGTAAATTGTTTTCTCAGAAATAAGCAATAAATAAAAATCGAAATAAAATCTTTAAAAGACTTATTTACACGTGTATTTAATTGAAAATTAGAACACATTAAATTAAAAAATAAAATTATTTTAACTTTGGTACTCGCTTTTTTTATTTGTTTTTAAAGTTTTATTTTCTTTTTGTGAAATAGGAAAATTTAATTTACAAAAATGAAATGAAATTTAATATAAAGGTCTTTTGAATTGTACACATTGAATAAAATGACCTAAATGCGTTTATGTAATAACGTAAAGAATCAAACGTGTAGTAGTAAATTTATTTATAATTTTTATGGGATTTATTTAATATAAAAACTCTTATTTCAACTTATGACATGGTACACTTAGTAAGAATTCTTCCGGCGTGCATTTTATATTTAATACATATTACGGTATGTACGGCCGGGAATCAAACCAGGAACGCGTAATTTTAAAATCCTCCATTAGTATCTATGCTTGTCTGAAGCAGTAAAATTTTTCAGACGAACTCAAACTCCTTAGTAAATAACATTTAGAATCTCATCTAGTATGCAAATAGTTAAATACTTCTTTGAGACAAGCTGTTACGGGTTATTACTTTGAACTTTATGAAGCTTTCCACAGTCTTTGTAAATAATTCTCTCACTTCAAGTATAATAAACAAATGATTTCTTATTAATTCTTCAAATGTCATTATAATTACCGTAGTAAAGTTTATAAATATTCGCCGCGTAATTGCAGCTATACATAAAGATCCATTGAAACGTATTTATTTACTTTTTCCAATGTTATTTTGTTTTTTATACAAGAAATATAAATAAAAATTATAAATTTAAGTGTAAAAGTACCATATAAATTTATATGAAACTTAATATGGTTATTTATTAGTATTTTTGTTAATGAAAAGTACCTTTTTGACCAGTGATGTGCAAAAAAGTGATTTGAATAATTATTATAATACAATATAAGAATTATTATCCCATTATTCCTTCCTTACTTCTAATTTTTATACTGACCGTCAAAAGTAGCTTCTTTGTTATCAAATACCATAAATTAAAACTTAAAATATACAATAAATTACAACTCTATACTCAAGATAACGTAATATAATAATATCAGTGTGTTTGTATTAACTCAATGAAAAGGCTGGTGTGTGCTTTCTAAATGGATTCTACCTATATATTTATTCTGGGATATTCTTCGCAGCACAAATTTGCTTAGGACTTCAGTTGTCAAAAAGGATTTGTAACGTTCACTATTATTCAAATGTTTTCAACCTGGTCCAATAATACAATCTATATCATGTCAAAAACTCAAATTGAATATAAATACTTATTTTTAAATATTGTATACTGTACCAGTACGTATTAAGGAAATGTTTAAGAAAATATTAAATCAGTTTTGTCAGACAACTGCAAAACTTAACGCATCGTTTTCAATTTATAATTTAATTAACACTTTCTGCAAATTAACAAATAATTCAAGTAATAGTAGACTAAAGACTGTATGAATAGATAATGATACCGGTTACTAAGATTTTGGAGAAATTTATTAGTATATACAGAATAGTATAGTGTCATTAGTTTTACATATAAATAATATAGTTCTTACTAATCCTAAGGAATATTCATCTTAATACATTATAATACACCTAATATTTATATTTACAAGCTTAACTCAAATCAACTAATCTATCAATCTTAGGATTCCGCACCATCAGTCAAAATATAGAATATTGTAGAAAATTCCTTACTTGTTTGACAATAGTATAATGGTACATATTCTGATAAAACGACATATCTTTGCTGAATCAATATTAAATCGATATTATTTATTAAAATATACAAACATTAATTAATTAACAAAAATACTATAATTTTAGAAAATCCAAAAATAAACAAATTATTTGTAAATAGGCTGTGATTTGTTTTATAAATATAGGAAAAACGTTATTATTTAAAATAATTGAACTTTGAATCAACAGGAGTTTCTAAGTTGATTACATTATTAACAAATATTAAATGTTAATAAGCAATTCATATTTACTTGATAACTATTGAAAATATCGAAATAACTTATTATTTAATTGTGTATTTATTTATATCGTTACAACAAAAAAGTATTATTAAAGGTTGTGTTGTGTATTGTAGGACTAAGTTCTAGTACTTGGCTTTGTTCTACGATTACGTTCTCTTAGTTACGTAGGAAAATAATACTTGGACGAGGTATTTAATAAATCCAAGGGTATTTTTACTTATTATCTATGCATTTCATTATATTATTCTTTTTAATTATTTTATTATTCCTTAAAATTAGTTTTTGTAATATATTTCTTTTCCATGTCTAATCTTGAAAGCAGAATGTGCTACTGTGAAGCGTGGCAGGTTACAGCTAGTACATATATATCATTATAAATACAAAATAGTTATATACTTGAACAATAATATTATTAATAAACGTGTGTTTATTAAAAAAAAAAAAAAATTTAACACCAAAGATCACATGTTAATTTACTTGGTATTATCTAATAACTAGCTGTTCCCAGTGACTGCATCTCGCTCGCGGCTTGTCGCAATATTCTCTCATTACAGCATCTTAATATACAAGAATATAAAAAAATTACTACAATAATATAAAAGAAATCTCTATCTAGAGAGATAATTAATGAAGTTTCTTTTTTTTATTATTATATATTATAATATTTGGATATAACTTGAACTTTCTTGCACTTACCTTAAAATTTAAATTACTTCATATAAATTGTAAGATATCACAAATATAATTTCAATTTACATGTAATATGTAATAGAATATGTACAAACATATCCTGCAAACCTTATTTTCCTTACCTAAAATAAATAGTTATTAATGTACAATATAAAAATATACATTTATTAATTTACGTTTGTGAATGAAGTATAATTTTATTTGGTATATTAAGAATTCCAATATGTATTAAAAAATCACTGCAATGGGCAGGACGGGTGATGAATGGAATTTAAGTCTGTTTTATATATGTGTAGGCCAACCTTATATATTAGTTATCTACTTACTAAATACAATATATATCTGTCTCTCTCACACATTCTGGACGTGTTTTTTATATCAACGTGATAATGCGGAAGAGATGTTAGCGGTACAAGGATTTTTACTCTCCATATCTTTATAAGATCATTTTTTTCTTTTGTTGAGTGTTTCAGTTTCCATATGTAAGTGTATTATAAGAAAAATGTTATGTAATGTAAGCGGCATAGTCTATAGTTTTTAAAATTATGTTTAAAGTAGTTTAGACTATTTAGCATTAACTCTAATTTATCCATGTCATATATAGAGATGTTTTAACCAAAACGTATTCAGTTTTAGTGAACAAGCTCTATGAATTCACAATCGATATTTTTAATTAAAAGTGCTCGTCTTTGTATCGTCGGTGACATTGTAAGCTGATACGACACAATAATGATACCAGTCTCCCAATACCGCTGGTTGATGGTAAAATGCTTTACACCGACATTAATAGAGCTAACAACTCAATACTGTTATATACATACGATACAAAAATACATACAAATTAAATAAAAATAACTAGTTTTCTATCAAATTTTATTTTAACACAGTTTTATTACAAATTTTATTCTAATTAATCTAATTCTTTAATAAATAAGGATTCTTCAATAAATAAGGATCCATATTGATAAATAATTATTAAGGAACATATAAAAGGGACTTGAATAATTAATTCCATTCATCCAAAATCCACTTAATAATGTCACTAGATTTGTCAGTTTTATTACTATAGACCAAGATTTCATCAATTTCGTCTAAAAAACATAGTATTTTGTGACAACTTTTACACTTTTAATATTGTTGGCAGAAATAGGTTTAATATTTTATTCTAGTGACAGAATTGTTCACTTATTTTCAAACATAGGATGTTATAGGTATAATAAAGAAATACCTACAATTTTTATCTAATGCAAATTTGATTTAGCTTATTGGAGGGCTTAGTAGATATGAGCCATTTAAGATATTAAATAACTTACACTAAAATTAAAAGTAGTAATAAGTTTAGTAATTAGCAAACAAATATTCCTATTGCGGCATAGTGTAATAGACAGCACAATCAAAACAAATGGCGGCCAGTGATAATGTTGTTTTGTGGTTTACTGAGATTGTTGAGATTGCCACGCGCCATTTTGTAATGTTTAAGAAACTTCTAGACAATTAACTATTCAAATCTGTTCATAACATTGAATTATTTCATATTTAGTTATAAAAACAACATTTTAATAATGAAGTATAAGTTATTATTATACACACAATATTTACAAAAGAAAAAGTTTATCTAATTGTATTAATCTATTTAGATTTTCTTTTGTTGATTACAGACCTCCTTTAAGAGGTCTTCGGATTGTCGGAAGGAACGTTGTAAAAATAACGAGATAGGTTAAGTTAACCTATCTCGTTATATCTACACTTTGCTATTTAGTAATGATCGGTTGCACATCACAATTACTTCTAAATACTAAGTTAATTTTAAAAAAGAAATTCTTATTGTAGCCAAAGCTTTTTATTTTAGGATATACAAGTGTATTCATGTTTTATGTAAAAACCCGATTACATTTAAAGTAAAAATGGAAAATTTTTCAAAATAGCGTCAACTGTTAGGTTTTTAATGTATAATCTTATGTACCTAAAGGTTTTGTTGTCTATTCGTATATGAAACTAATGTTTAATAATTAAACTTCAAAATCCCGCTAGTGCGTATTTAATCCGTCTTAAATGTGTCTTGTATACTTTTATTTCATTATCATTTATTCTCGAACCTTGTTTAGTTTTCCTCTTATTAATATAATACCTGCCATGAAAACGTATTTAGAATGACACTAGAATATTTATTAGTAACGAGGGTTATTATTTGATGACTGAAGAAACTGTCTGTATCGCACATTAGACAAATATGTTTAGGATATTATGTTTCTGACTAGTCTCGACTTTTGAGATTGTTTACTATTTCTAAATGTCGAAGCTTATAAAATGTCACTATTATTGTATTACACTTAGAAACGACAAGTTATGGGCCCTTTTTAGTATCCAACTTCAAACGCACTGTTTGACACCCAAAATAACAACAATAATAGAGTTAAAAAGAGCTAACTAAATAACAACTCAGAACCAAATAGAAAGAAAACATGAATATCTATAAAAAATCTTAGAAACGCTGGTAATAAATTCATTTTCAACATTTGATCTGTCGTACTAGCAAAAATAGTATATAAGCAAGCTTGATAGAGTCTATACCATACTAGATCACAACGCTAGCCCATTAACTTATTGCTTTTCATTATTCGATATTAATAGGCTAGTTGACCTAACGGTAGACAAACTGCATGAAATCGTTACATCTGCACTAAGTACAAGAGGTCAACCAATGTGTCAGTAACTCAACAAGTGATATTAATATGACTTTATTTAATTACATTGCGTTAAATTGTTCACGAGGTTATTTCTGTTAAAGATTTTAGTGTTAAGAGCTCAACATATAATTGTGTCGAACTCTTATGTATAATAAAATTTATAAAGGGGTTTAAACTCTATATTTATTTCTTCAATAATATTCGCAAGTAAGAAAGTAAACAACAAAACGTATAGTAAATATTGTATGTATGAATGCAATGATATATTATACAGAAAATCTTGATACTTTATAGGTTAGTATATAATATATGAATGATGTCCATTCCCAGGGAGCACGTGGTCGCTCGTTGGTCCTGATACCTGATATAGTTTATCAATAAATACACAAACAAACAAAGAGTATTCTTGTTTTAGGATTTTAACTTAAACGCTGTTCGTAACTTTATTAGACGATAAACCAATGTTGTTTTGCATAAAAATAATCGTATCGAATTAACCAATTTAGCAATTTTGTAAAGAAATATTTATAAATAAGTAATATTTGAATAGAAATCTATCATTACTATTATGTAAGTCTTTTTGCTGCTACCACGACAATAACAGCGATCTCTAAGGACTTATTGCGTATTGTTGATTAAGTTACAATTTATAGTCAGCTTCAAAAGCTCAGAGCCAATTATTAAAATTTATTTATATGAAATAAAGATAAAAATACTTGTATATCTAAACATCATTTATCTATTATGTTTAACACAGTTTTAAGTTAATTAGAATAACATTATATAACATATATATATTACACTTTATAAGAATAAAGATTGACTACATTTCCCTAACACCAGTGACTTATAATACTACTTATTGACTACGCTGAAGTATGTTATTCTAATATCTCTGAAGCCAATCTAAATAAATTGGATCGTCTCGTCAATAATTACATTCGCTTTATTTTTAACTTACGTAAATATGATCACATAACAGAATATCGTTCAAAGCTGGACTGGTTTCCCATCCATAAAAGAAGAATTTCAAAAACTCTGTATCATTTATTTTCTATTTTAAATTATTCATCCTCTCCTCCGTACTTGAAGTCCAAATTTCAACTACTGAGGACAACTCATGACTTTCATCTCCGTTCATCAATGAAATCAAGCTTATGAGTCCCTTTACACCATACTGGTTTTATGTCTAATTCTTTCACAGTACACGCCATTAAACTGTGGAATAGTCTTCCTGATACACTTTGACGTGCTCCCAACCGACAATTATTTAAGAAGCGCATTTGTGAATATATTCATGAGAGAACGCATTGAATATCTATTGTTCATTTACTATCTGATTTTACAATTTGAGTATTTGTATTTTTATTTACATTTTCGAATTTATTTTATTTTATAGCAATAAGATAATTATGTAGTATTTATTATTCTTACATTATTTTAGCATAGTATACTTCATTTATTAGTGATTTTCTTTTATTAATTTTTTTTTTGTTTTACTTGTTACCCTCATTGTTTTTATTGTTTCTGTTAACATTGTTGGTTGACTGGTAGATAATGCCTAGATAGCATTAAATCCGCCAAATGTACAATTTTTTGTACAATAAAGTTTTAATAAATAAATAAATATAAATTGTCAAAGGAATCAGGCTTCCACTTTCACTTATACAGTGGCAAAACGCTCAACTCTTGCTGAAGCTTATGTTTATCGGCCATTTGGGAAGTAAATACAAGACAGTGTGCATGGGAGTCAAACTTGGAAACATGTGCTAGTACAGTAGAAACAGCGATTTGCTCAACACTCAGGTTATTCCATTTAGAAGTAAGTGTGGTAACTAAGCGACTAGCATAAGCAGCTATAGATTCACCATCTTTTGGTTGGCCATTTTGAAGGTGAATTAGAGAAGCGGTTACAGTTTCAGTTACATCGAAACGAGAAATCAGGAGATTTTTAAAGTCCAACCAGGTAATACCTGCATACGATACTTGGGAAAGCCATGTAGCAGCACTGCCTTTTAATGCTTTACTTAAAGCAATTATAAGAGATCCGCCCTGAAGTGGCTTTTCAGCCAGACATAAATCCACGGTATTACTCCATGCGCGAGCATTACAATCAGGCAAATCAGAATTAAATTCAGGCAAGCATATCGCAGGCGCAGTAGTGTTGGGCGTCTTAATAGTCTCAATTAATTGAGCCATATTACGGCTTTGAAGTTCTAATATTGCACGCCATGGATCCGCAGCCTGCGATACCGGCGGTTGTTCCGATCCCACTTCTGATGTAGGATCAGGAGCCAAGAGCGGCATGTCAGGATTTGGAGTTCCCATGTTGTAGGATTAAGAAGATACAAGTTTACAAAATAGGATTTATTTACATGGTAAATCAGAAGATAAATTATCGAAACAAACACAAAATAATAATTTACTATAACGAACAGGACTTAGTGTCCTTTATTCGTACAATGGCAACACAGCCACCCAAACAATAACTAACAGGACTTTAGTCCTTTGCTCGTACTGTGGCAACACAGCCACCCAAATAATAACGATCGGGACTTTAGTCCTTTGCTCGTACAGTGGCCACACAGCCACCCAAATAATAACGAACAGGACTTTAGTCCTTTGCTCGTATAGTGGCAACACAGCCACCCAAATAATGACGACCAGGACTTTAGTCCTTTGCTCGTATAGTGGCAACACAGCCACCCAAATAATAACGAACAGGACTTTAGTCCTTTGCTCGTACAGTGGTATCCTAACCACCCAATAGCGTATCGCCGGAGCAATACTGCTATGGCAAAGGGTATCGCGTCTGCGATTTCGCAATGCAATATACAGCGCTAGGCTGTACCGAGTAAACCAACAGTTCTGTTGGGAGCGAGAGCTCTTGAGTCTGATCCGAAAACAGACTGCCCGCTACGGCCTCTCATTCCCCTACACGGCTCTGTTCAATGGCGTATGGAAATACGTCACGTGTTTACTCGATCCAACTTACAAAAAGCATCTTATTCTAATGGTTTTAACAAGCATCTTATTCTAATTGTTTTAATTATTACAATTCGTCAAATAATCTAAAAGGAATTATCGTAAACTTATAACAGTGTTTTATAACAACTTAAATTTAATTGCAATAACAAAACATGATCTCAACGATGTTTTGTACAGTACCAAATGTCAGACTAATAAGGTCTATATAGTGAGTAGTAGAAGATTATTAATATTTATGTACTGAGTATACCTTTTTCTAGGTTTCTTATCCGACATTAAATTGTTAAATACGTTAAGTTCTATGAAAAGATTTTGAATAGACTGCGATTAAAAATTATCATATTCTTGGAAGAAATAGCTTGAGTTACTTTACGTTGCTTCAAAGACTAACATAGTGAAGGTTAGTACTCCCACGACTTTATAAAACGTAAAAACATACAAGGAATATAACAGGAAATCTTAAAAACATGATTTCGTTTACAAGATCGTGTTTATTTCTACTAAAACATATGTGTATCGCCTCTTCATTGAATTTCATATCCACCAGTAATATAACATCTAGTTTTAGGAGAGAAGAGAGTTCATTGGAGAGTTTGCACTGCCCGTGTTTACTGTTGGTAATAAACAAAGTTGAGAACCTTGTATCGTTCTCAATCGGGCAATCATAGTCGAATAGGATTTCAGATAATATTTTCAGAAGTAAATACTTACTATGTCGTAATAATAAGAATTTTATTTAAATAGATTTACGCACTCACGAGTAGAATAGTATTTTATAATGTTATACGAATCGTATAACAACTGATGTCTGTCTTCAAAGAAGCATTATTTACCTTTACGGTTGCAAATACACTTTATATTAAACACAATTAAATTAATTTCAATTTGAAGCAATACGACTCAAACTATTTAAATTCTATTCTCTATGTTTTTTGGAAATATGTATTTCAAATATAATGTCTACTCAAAGAGTTATTTTGATACAATTTCGAGTTGTATTTGAGATAAAAGAAAATCAAATCTGTTGTTTGAAATATTATTATTATGGATTGTTTTGTTTTTTCTTCTTGTTTCAACGGAGATTGATATAAGACGGAGTAAAAGGGCCGGAAATTGTCAGGGTATCTTAATACCGAAATATTCCTTCAGGAATATATCACCTACGCAAATTTCGTCAAAGAAAACTGAAAGAAGAAGAAGTAACGTTTAGATTTATATGCATAACCGAAATCATTTAATAGTATGTAATAATGTATCAATCACATAATATGAACTGAATTGTTTAAAGTATTAATGTAAATAATAAACAATAATTTTTATACATATAAAATATATTTAAAGTATTTTTTCTGTTGTAAAAACTGAATATAGCAAATATTTTATTGTTGTCACAGTACGACATATTGTTTGTAAAACAGGTCTTTGTCCCTGACAGCGTTCCAATTTACAAGCATATATGTATAGAATGCTATTACTTGAAGAACTGATTACTTTAGGTTCAATAACTACGTGTTCTCGCTTGTTAAAATATATTAGAAAAAGTAAAAATCCAGCAACTGAATATTGGAGTAAAATGATGTTTGCAAAAATACCGCCTGAATTAACCAATTTGACAAGCTTTGAAGAACGGAGTCGCATTATACCTCTTTTAAAGATTGTTAAACTTAATAACCGTTTCAGTCGAAATTGGTGTAAACGGCAGGTCATTTTATTTCCAAAGGATGTTGTGGAAATAGCTGAGCAGTTACTACTGATACCAAATTAACACTATGAAATCTGTCTCACAATTATAGTCCAAAATACTCGTAGTAATTTTTTTTTTTATAAATTAAATGTTTTCATCTTTAGTATATGAAATTGTTAACATTTTTTTATTAACTTCATTATATTATAGGAATGTAAGTAAAAGAAGTAATAATAATACTATAGATATTTAAGCTGATGTTTTCAATTAAAAGTAGAATACTTCAAGTGTCAAAGGGTAACTAAGTAAGTGGAGGGGTCGTCTTACTTATTGAACTCATTTTCGTAAAAGGAAATTGGTTGAACCACTCAATAAAAGAGGTAGTGCTTCAACTTCCTAAGAAAAAATTACTTACCGACATTAGAATCTCTTTTCTTCTGCAATGAATTAGTTAATTATTAATATATATATATGTATATTTTGTGAGCACTAATACTAACAAATTGATTATAAACGAAATTTTGTCACAATAATATAAATAAAAATAAACTCTAAGTAATTATTATAATTTATATTATTAATAAATATGTATTTTACTTTCAACATTTGAAACTGTAAGGCGTTAGTGTACAATTAATTTACGGTGGTCAAATTTTAAAACAAATATCATTGGATTGGTATAGTAATTGTTAGATATATTTAATAATACCCTTAAATGTCCTGTAAATCCTATAAAATCTGTTTTATTTTCATCTTTATTTGTAACTGACAGAATGACCTTTGAGAAGGTTTAAGGATAGAAATTGAATTAGTTAACCAAGTCTATGGATAAAGTTGAAGTTATTTTGAAAAGGTTCAAAAACCCTCCCTTACTAAAAGGGTGAAATAAATTTCTTTTGATTGAGTGTTTTACTAAAAGTGACATTTTATAAACCGACCCTTATATATTTTGAAAGTAGAATAAATAATACTACTGAAAAAATGTTTTCTTAAAGATGTTTTTTAGAATTTTTTTGTACCAAAATGAAATATAACTTTTATGTAAACGTTTTGGACAGTGAATATAAAAATAAGTTTAAAGAATTTTTAAAGTTATTTCTGATTTTATTATCTGTAAAATTTTGTTACAATTTCAAACATTTAAATATTAATTACAGAATAAAACTGAGTAAAAATAAACAAATATTCAAAACGTCAAAGAAAATAGAACAACTCGCAGAAATTGAAAATTGCATGGAAATAATTTCACTGTTATGGTAATCAGTTGAACTGTTCAATGTCATTGAAGAACATAAATACTAATATAAATTGTCATATATAATTATTAGTAGCATTAACTTTAACCCACTGTTTCTTTATAAAAGAACATTGTTCCCTTTAAGCCGTAGTTAAACATCTAACAAGAATTCTTTATTACGCTGTTACTTGATTTACAGTAAGTATATGTAACGTTAGAGGAAGTTATTGAACAGTAGCGACATTCGACACTTAATCTCTTTGTAACAAGAACCTTGACACTTATTTTTAACATCAATAGAACAATATATAATTCTAAACAAGTACAAACTACGTATACTAGTGGATTAGATATGGATAGCGTAGCATAGCGTAGCAAAGCGTAGCGTAGCGTAGCATAGTGTAGCATAGCATAGCATAGCATAGGATAGCATAGTATAATATAGTATAGTACAGTACAGTACAGTACAGTACAGCACAGCACAGCACAGCACAGCACAGCACAGCACAGCACAGCACAGCACAGCACAGCACAGCACAGCACAGCACAGCACAGCACAGCACAGCACAGCACAGCACAGCACAGCACAGCACAGCACAGCACAGCACAGCACAGCACAGCACAGCACAGCACAGCACAGCACAGCACAGGACAGCACAGCACAGCACAGGACAGCACAGCACAGCACTGCACAGCACAGCACTGCACAGCACAGCACAGCACAGAACAGCACAGCACAGCACAGCACAGCACAGCACAGCACAGCACAGCACAGTATAGTATAGTATAGTATAGTATATGTTAATAAATGTGGAAAAATAAAAATATATTGAAAAAACAACACAATAATTTACAGATCTTTCTTAAATTTAAAAAGAGTTGGGGAGTTTTATTGTAAATTATAATTACATGTTTGAGTTGAATTCAACGGGCTTTTGACACGATTACGTCGTACTTTCGTCTCTTTCAAAGTAATTAACAAATCATTTATTTATTATTAATAAAACAGGTGCTGAGGGTCGTATCTATAATATAAAAATGCAATTACAAATTTCTGCAAATTTATTTCATGGGCAATTCACCACAAGAAATTAATATGCGTTGTTTACATAACAATTCACTAAAGAGGTCTATTGTATAACAATTACAAACTTTATTTCATGAGCACAATCAATTGATTATGTTGTTTAAAACTGCACTGGATTGGATGCCATCTGATAATCACAAAATTGTAATCAGAGCTGATAAAACACCTGTTGGCCAACATGCAAGACGTTTTAATGCACCAACTATTGATGAAGTTGCCATCGTTGTAGTTGGAGAAAACTTGGAATCCCGTGATATTGTTTTACATCGTCGGAATGATCAATTACAACGTATAAAGGAAACACACCGCTCATATGACGCACTGCACTATCCCATTATATTTTGGCAAGGTGAAGATGGCTATGATTTTTCAAACAAGATGATAAATCCCATTACAGGTAATAAAAAATATTAGTTAAGCTATGGAGATATATTATCAGTCACTATATTATAATTTTTTTTATTTTCAATGTTATGAAAACAAAAATCTATTTTCAGGTTCTGAATCCTACAAAAATGTCAGTTCAATGAACTATTTATTATACCTACCGCCTAATGATTCGTGAACATGAAGACAATCACATACTCAAATGTCGGCGATTATATCACAAGTATGTTGTAGACATGTATGTTAAAATTGAAACGGAGAGATTAACATTCATCAGATTGAATCAGACCAAACTCAGATCTGAAGAGTATATTCACCTTCGAGATGCGATTAATACTGATGGAAATGCACAGAATCTTAGTCGAATAACTATTCTTCCAGCAACATACATCGGAAGCCCTCGACATATGTATGAATATGCTCAAGATGCCATGTCATATGTTCGTCATTATGGTACAGCAGATTTGTTCATCACATTTACATGCAATCCACACTGGATAGAAATCAAGCAGGAGTTATTCCCTGGGCAATCACCTATTGATCGTCATGATATTACAGCCAGAGTCTTTAGACAAAAGTTGAAATCTTTAATGGATTTCTTTGTGAAACATTATGTGTTTGGAGAGACATGCTGCTGGATGTATTCTGTGGAGTGGCAGAAACGGGGATTGCCACATGCACACATTTTGATTTGGTTAGTTGAAAAGATAAGGCCAAATGAAGTTGATGCAGTAATATCAGCTGAAATTCCTAATGTAGAAGTAGATCCTGGATTGCATGAGGTAGTTATTAAAAACATGATACATGGTCCCTGTGGAACTCTTAATCAAAATTCACCGTGTATGGTGGATGGTAAATGTTCAAAGCGATATCCACGGACATTAATATCTGAAACAATCACTGGTAATGACGGTTATCCTTTGTATCGTCGCCGATCGACAGCAGACAATGGAAGATCAACAATTGTCAAATTAAATCAACAAGATATTGAAATAGATAATTGCTGGATTGTTCCATATTCACCCATTTTATCAAAGACCTTCAAAGCGCACATCAACGTTGAATCTTGCTATTCAGTAAAATCTATTAAATACACTTTTAAATATGTAACCAAAGGGAGTGATATGGCTGTGATTGGTATTAATGCAGAAAATTCCAATGATGAAGTTACCCAATACCAAATGGGTCGCTATGTTAGTAGTAATGAAGCAGTTTGGCGAATATTTTCTTTTCCTATTCATGAGAGACACCCTACTGTTGTTCATTTAGCTGTGCATTTAGAAAATAGACAAAGAGTATATTTTACAGCACAGAACGCAGTAGAAAGAGCTGTACAGCCACCATCTACTACATTAACCAGTTTTTTTGAGACATGCCAAAACGATGCTTTTGCTCAAACATTTTTATATTCTGAAATGCCAAAATATTATACTTGGAATCAATCCTCAAGGAGATTTATACGACGGAAACAAAGAAAACCAGTCTCAGGATACCCAGATGTATATTCTACCGATGCCATTGGTCGAATTTATTCAGTACATCCAAGTAATGATGTATGTTTTTATTTACGACTGTTATTAGTCAATGTACGTGGCCCAACATCGTTCCAACATGTACGAACTGTTAATGGTGATTTGTGTGGATCATACAGAGAAGCTTGCTAACGTTCGCGATTGCTAGAAAATGATGCTCATTGGGATCAAACTCTCAATGATGCTGTAATATCATCACAAGCTCATTAAATACGAACATTGTTTTCTATAATCATACCTACATGCTTCCCATCAAACCCAAAGGATTTGTGGATCAAGTACAAAGATAATATGTGTGATGATATTTTGTATCAAATACGGATTAGAAGGGGAAATCCAAATATACAAATAAGCGAAGAAATTTACAATGAAGTATTGATTTCAATTGAGGACATGTGCTTGATGATGTCAAACAAACTATTATTTAAATTAGGCCTGGCCGCGCCCAATCGTCCAATGCATGAAGCTTTTAACAAAGAGTTGCACCGAGAAAATTTGTATGATCTCAACTCTTTGAAAGAATTAATTCAAACAAACCTTCCACTATTGAATGAACAACAGAAGTATGTCTTTGATACACTTATGAAAGTAATAAATGATAAAAGAGGAGAGATTTACTTCTTAGATGCACCTGGTGGTACAGGAAAAACTTTTTTAATTTCATTGATGTTAGCAACAATTCGCTCACAAAATAAAATTGTACTTGCACTCGCTTCGTCGGGAATCGCAGCAACTTTGCTTGAAGGTGGTAAAACAGCTCATTCAGCACTAAAATTACCATTAAACATGCAAAGCAACGAAACTCCAACCTGCAACATTTCGAAGAACTCTGCAATGGCAAAGGTTTTGCAGCAATGTGAATTGATTGTTTGGGATGAATGCACGATGGCACATAAAAAATCTTTGGAGGCTTTAGATAGAACCTTACCAGATCTCCGGAGCAATCATAACCCATTTGGTGGTGCCATGATTTTATTAGCAGGAGATTTTCGTCAAACATTGCCAGTGATTCCACGATCAACGCCAGCTGATGAACTTAATGCATGTTGAAAGTCCTCCAATTTGTGGAAACATGTGAAGGTATTACACTTAAGCAAGAATATGCGTGTCAAGTTGCAAAATGACAAATCTGGAGACATATTCTCTAAACAACTCATTGACATTGGTAATGCCAAATTTCCTATAGACACCTTAACTGGTTGCATTAACTTTCCCCAAAGTTTTAGTCAGTTAACTAGATCAAAAGATGAACTTATTCAAAAGGTGTTTCCAGATGTTGCTCAAAATTACAGAAACCATGATTGGTTGAGCGAACGGGCTATATTGGCTGCAAAAAACATAGATGTAAGTGAATTAAATTTCAAAATTCAAGAACAAATTACAGGCGAATTGAGGATATATAAATCAGTTGATTCGGCTACTAACCAAGATGATGTCGTCAACTATCTGCCTGAATTTTTAGACTCGGTGGATTTACCAGGATTGCCACCTCACAACCTTCAATTAAAGGTTGGATCGGTAGTTATAATGTTGAAAAATATCAACCTACCGCGTCTTTGCAACGCCACACGGTTAGCGATAAAAAAATTATTGAACAACGTGATAGAAGAAACTATACTAAAAGGAAAGTATAAAGGAGAAGACGTTTTGATACCACGCATCCCAATGATTTCGACTGATGTACCATTTGAGTTTAAACGACTACAGTTTCCAGTGCGGCTTGCTTTTGCTATGACCATAAATAAGTCCCAGGGGCAATCATTAGGTGTTTGTGGTAATAATCTAGAAAACCCATGTTTCTCACATGGTCAATTGTATGTTGCCTGTTCCCCTGTTGGAAAACCATCAGATTTGTTTGTATATTCACCAGGTAATCAAACAATACAAAACATTGTGTATCATAAAGCACTAAAATAAAAATAAAACAGATTTTTGTTAACCTTTAACTATGGACGTCATTTTTTTGTCACACTACCATGGACGCGCGGTCTCTCGGACCGCTATGTTCTGAAGTCCAAATATTACGTAAATATTAATTCTAATTGTACACTTTTGTATTTAATGTTTTTTAGGTATATTAAAATTAAATAATTTCGAGGCTTTTAATCAATCTTTCTTTATTTGTAAATAAAATAAAGCATACTAACAGTTAAAGGCACTTTTTGGCATACATTTACTAGAGATCAATTTTAGGACGAAAAACTTGAAAGAATTAAACTTTTTAGAAAAAATAACAATCAAAACTATAAATCTAAGGTTTAACCTAATATAAAAACGAATAAAAGTCTTCTCAAATTAAAATACAAAATTTTTGACATTGGTCCAATTGTTTAAAATTATTGGCAGTCCTTGCACAAGGGTTTGGAACACTGTAAACATATGACCTGCCTACAACTTATACAAGTAAAATTGGACTTTCTCTTTAGTTTTGGTGGACAAAAACGACATGTTTTTCGCTTTAATGAATCGCTCTCCTGGTTAGGGGCTTCATCTAGGAGCATATCTGCCCCTAAAATATGCCTCACTGTCATTTTCAATTCGTTTGATATATTTGGTTTTATTGCTCGTCTTTGCATATGCGGAACGACTAAAGATCGGGCTATTTTTTTAAGGAATGCTCCTCTTTCTATTTTTTTGCTCTGATGCTCATTGTGTAGTACTTGAGCATTTATACCACACAAGTCAAGAATGCGATACAAAATGACCACAAGCCATCTTCTTGTTCGTCAACTACTTGAGTAAAGGGAACACTTCTTGTCAGTTTCGTCTACTCCTCCTTTAGTGGAGTTGTAGAATTGTATAATCTCGGGTTTATTTGTAATGCTATCTATATTGTTATCAGACTCATCCGACTCTAAAAGTAAATCATACACTTCTTTTTCAAAAGAAGGGTTTTCAACTCGCCATATTTTACTCGCACGCTGTTCGAGCTGTGATGTTGACGTTCGTTTTGATGTGGATGCACGTTGATCAATATTCATTGACATTTTGAATGAAAATAACCTAAAACAATCAAATGAAACAAAATCACCATTTATATTATTTACGCAGAAAACGTGGACGTGCGGTCCGACAGACCGCGGTTAAAGTATAAAGTAAAATAACTCACCTAATTTGTGGCCGCCGACACCACCTCTCATCTCAACATACGTTTCGGCACTAAAACTAAAGCTACTGAGCGCATTAAACGCGGGGAGCAAGGGGAAAGGGGTAAACACAAAAATTATAAACTGCAAGCGGTCTGTAAGACCGCGCGTCCACAGTTAAGGGTTAATAATTATGATTCACTTGATTTACAATAACGCGATTACTGAAAATACTTATATACGTTTTTTTTCATTTTTCTTTATTTCATAGTATATTAACCCTATGTTAATAATAATAGTAATAAATAATTAATTATCTCCATGTTTTGTCATTGAAGCACCCACTTTATAAATATTTGTCACCTCTAGGTTCCCACTATCCCTTTAGATTATTTTTCAATCAGGTTTGAACCTTATGTTCCCCTCTTAGTTTGAAGCCCTCTGGAAGACATCCGAGTCGGGGTTTTTAGTGCGTCTCAAAAGGGTGGCCAAAGTTCGTGGAAGCGAAGATACTTAGGTCATCCGAGCTGACCTTTTTCTTTAATTCTCCTGAACAGAACCGTCACCATAATGATAGGGCTATATGTGAGGGTCAGCAGAGTAAAAACATCTTAAGGTCGAAATATAAACTGCTACATTCCAAATCTATTTAACAGAACGAAGTCTGCCGAGTTATATAAAAATTGTTGTATTTATTATAAAATGTATTTTTTTTTTCATTTTTCATGATTTATCTTTTAAAATTTAAATGTTTTGAGTTTAACTTTTATTATATGCATTAGTAAAACCACCAAATATTTTTAATTATGAACATCTTATTAAAATGACAAAGTAACATATTAAAAAAGGATAATTTTACGATTTTTTATCACATTATTTAAAATATTAAATGATAAAAATCCACTTGAATGCTACACACCACGTACAGTTTGACCTAACTTAACCCTTAAATGCATGATGATGTATATTTACATCAGTGTTTTCTTCCGTACATAATTTCTAAACGGTAATTCGAACACAGTATGTTTTACTTTTAATAGGTGCTAAAAATATCTATCTTAGTTTTTGAACGCAAACTTTCATGATATGACAGTTCACTTTTTTGCTTGTCTAAATTTGACAACTTGGCGCGACACTTTCAAATACACACTTTGGCGGTAATATTGAAATTTCATTTTAGTGAATACTAAATAATATTATTTCGTGCAAAAAGTGATTTACGAGAGGATAAAGGTAAGAAGAACATATTACGTTGTTTTTTTTTAGAATATAATAACAGTTTTTGTAAATATCTGCGAAATAATTGTGATGTAGAAATACATCAATATGCAAAATCGATAACAAATAGTTTTACTATACGTATAATATATTTTTTTCTTTTTTGACTTATTAGTTATAGATACGTAATTTATTGATTCGAATTTTATAATTATTTTTACAGAATGTCCCGTAGAGTGGCAGATAAAGACATTGAACAACTTCTGGCGGTTTTAGAAGATGGAAATATTTCTGAGGATGGCTTGGAAGATGACAGTGAAGATGAAGAAACCTTTTTTGAGAATGCAAGAGAAATGATTCGAGAATTGGAGGATGAGGAGGCAGAGGATCATGAAGATCCTACCTATAGTGATCCACCACTAGTTCAAGATCTGCCTGGCCCATCGAGTGAAGTTATTTTTTCATTACCCATGCAAGAAGGTCATGCGAGTTACGTAGAATTTGATAAAAGGAAACTCATTTGGAAAAAAGACAGTTTGATGTATGACGAATCAAAATTAATTCACCAACCAAGCACAACAGACTCTGCTATAACTGAACTCGATACACCATATAAATGTTTTTTGCACTACTTCACACCAGAGTTTCTTCAAAAAATTGTTGATGAAACCAATTTATATGCAGTACAAAAAAACCCTTCAATATCTTTCAGTATTAGTGTTGGGGAGCTAAAAAAATTCATAGGAATTCTTTTATTTATGTCAGTGGAGCATTTCCCTAGTGTACGCTTATACTGGCATTCCAAGTTTGGGTACGATCCTGTAAAGAGCATAATGCCGGTAAATCGGTTTGAGATGATTAGGAGCTACTTGCATTTCAACGATAACAATGAACATCTTCCGCGGGACCATTCCGATCACGATCGCCTCCATAAGGTTCGGCCTGTGATAGAACAGCTAAATACGACATTTTCATCAGTTGCAATAGACCAACGACTTTCTATAGATGAACAGATGTGTTCAACAAAAATTGCACATTTTCTGAAGCAATATTTACCAAATAAGCCTCACAAGTGGGGTTACAAGCTTTATGTTCTCTGTAATCTCATGGGATATGCTTACAGATTTGAGGTCTATTCTGGACAAGAAGAAAACAAAGACAAACCAGCCGATGAGCCTGATCTCGGAATAACAAATAACGTTGTTATACGTTTGGCGAGAGCTATACCAAGGATGAACAATCATATTGTATTTTTCGATAATTTTTACACATCCCTGCCTTTGGTACATTACTTGAATAAACAGGGTATACAATGTGTCGGAACTATTCAGCAAAATAGGCTACCGAATTGTCGACTCCCTGACAAAAAGGAACTAATGAAAACTTCTGTTCCGAGAGGTACATATGAGGAACGCGTTTCTCATTCAGATGGAGTAGACTTTTCGGCCACTGCGTGGAAAGACAATAAAGTAGTCACTCTATTATCAACTTACGTTGGCGCCGAGCCTGTTAGCAAAGTATCAAGATACGATAAGAGGGCTAAACAAAAAGTTGACATTCCTTATCCCAAAATTGTGCAAGAGTACAATATGCATATGGGCGGGGTCGACCTGATGGACAGTTTCTTAGGACGCTATCGGATTCGAGTAAAGAGCCGGAAATGGTACTTACGGTTGTTTTATCACCTACTGGACCTCACGACAATAAACTCATGGGTCCTTCTGAAAACCAATCTGATTGCTAAAGGTGTGTCAAAAAAGCAACTGCCTGATCTTGGGGAGTTTCGCAATTGTTTGGCTGACACACTGTGCAATATAGGTATGTCTGGTGGAAGTAAAAGAGGACGACCCAGTACTTCCTCTCTAGAACGCGAGCTACAAATAAAAAAGCCAAAAGATCCGCAACATCCGCTTCCGTCAAAAGATGTGCGCGTAGATGGGTTTGAACATTGGCCTGTATTTGCCAATCGATTACGGTGCAAGATGCCCAATTGTAAGGGCACCACACAATGGTCGTGTACCAAATGTAATGTACCGTTGTGTCTAAATCAGAGAAATAACTGTTTCAAAGATTTTCATTCACTACAGTAAGCCTAATTCGAAGACAGTCGTAAAATAGAAATAGTATATAAGCTAGATTATTAATACTAACTGTAATGCATACTGATGTAGATCTACATCAGTAAGTTTTTTTTATAAAAATATATTTTTTGGAAAAAAATAAAATTTTTCTTTATTTTTCCCTTAATCTATATTTAAGTAACTACTTGTTTCAATTTATTATATTTAAAAAGGAAAAATCATGCATTTAAGGGTTAAGAGATAGAATAATTTTCAACTCAATTCATAGTCGCAATATTATTTTATTGCAAATTTTTTGTTTATTATTTTGCAGTTAGCTCCCAAAATTCTAAGAGATGGCGGTATCTATTGACTGAATTGAGTAATTACGAATGAGGTATCTACCCTACCTACCTTATTCGTAAGTTTAGTGTTCCAAGTTATTTACTAAAAACTTTGTAATATACAAAAAGTGTTATAAATTTGGATAAAATTTAAAAAAATATTATAATTATTTTGTTTTGTTTTTTGCTTAATATCGACTGTAAGAAAACATTATGGTTTTCATGACAGATGTACTCTGAACGTTACCCCTTAAATAGTTTACTACAATGTAATATTTCAAAAACAATAGTCACAGCAACGCATAACCGGGTCTGCTAGTTATTATATATTAATATTAGGATATTCTGCGTTCTTCATCTTTTATTCGAGTACGAGGTGTGTTCAAAAAGTATCGCGAATTTTGAATTTTCGATATTCCTACTCAAATTGCTAAATTTCGACCAAAAACAGCATCTTATATTTTTAGTTATAGCTAGAATATTAAAGTTTATGTCATTGTCTTTTCTTGTGACACATTAAGTTTACTAATACAAAGTATAAAGTTTATATATATGTTTTTGGGTAGACCTCGAAGAATTCGGTCTGCCCATTCATTTGTCCCCTACTTTCGAGTTTTGGAAAAATTTCTTCACAGGAGGTCTTCTTATGACCCCCTGAGTCCGAAATGACCATTGGTCAAAAAGTTTATATATATATATATATATATATATATATACGTGCGTGCGTCCAGATTCGACTTTTGTCAGCACGATAGCGGCCGCAGTTTCGCTCAGATCGCTTTCAAACATTACACAAAAATCAACCATCCAAAAATGAAGGTCAAGTTTGTTAACCAGAGAAATCCGGCCATAGAGGGCGCTAGGGCCTCACTTTTTCTGATTTCAGTTTTTCGACCATAACTTTTTCCCTATACAAAGAAGATCATTTGCGTTTATATCATATGATATATTTGATAAATACCTATAAATAATGTAGATACACCGAAAACCTAAGTTCAATAACTTAGGGGTGGGGGTAAAAAAAACGAAAATTTTTGGAAAAAAATTCGTAACTTTTTTCTGGTAAGCATTCTTACGTTACATTTATTTTTAATAGAAAGGTTATTTTTTACTCTAAATTTAAGTACCAACAGTTTTTCCGTAAAAGGTACCGTTTCCGAGAAAAAAAATAAAAACCACTTTTAGCTTGAAAATTTAAGACAGGTAAAGCCACGACAACTTTTTTCTGGTAAATATTCCCTCCTCGCAAATATTTTTAATAGAAAGGTTATTTTTTACTCTAAATTTAAGTACTAAAAGTATTTCCAAAAAATATACCTTTTCCGAGAAAAAAAATAAAAACTGCTTTTTTCTAAAATTCTATCTAAAATTTTTTATGTAAACAACGGCATCAAGTGTTTTTCTTAGGTAGTGAGTTATATTTTAAACAAGTTACACACGAGGTCTACCCACGCGTGTCCCCCTGCGGGCACGGATTTTTTTTTAATTGAATGAGTAAGAAACTTTATAAATAATTAGATATGAATTAAACAGATAAGTTTAGACATAGGGGTACTCTGTGAGCATTATGAGACACAATATTTTATCTTATGGTGTTTCTGGTATAGGCTAACTTATACCTTTTGTGAATGTTACGTTGTAATTAATATCCTCCAATTTATATAAAGACTCCAGGCCTGAATGAAACTGAAACTCATCCCATTTTACAGAACTACGCTTTCAAATGTTTTAACTAAGAACCAAATAAAATTAAAAACCACATTCTTATTTTATTTACGATGTAGAGTAATACAGTACTGACTTATCTGTACTTTGTACGTAAAAAGTAGAATAAATAATTATGAATAAATAATAGAAATGCATGCAGAAAGTAAGCGAGAAAAAGTGAGAGAGAGAGATAACCATACTCTCAAATATCTCACAGGTTATATGTTTTTGTAAGTACAGAAGTGGTATCCTGTCATTGTATCATTATTTATCCTTTATAATAATATATATTACATATATTTTTACATCTAATTCTCTTACATACACTCTTGTGATTTACAGAAACATAAAGTCTTGAACATAAAGTGCTTTTAAAATTTTAAATAAAAGAAAAACCCTTCATTCACTTATGTTTAATATATTTATTTATGTAAAACGACTTGCGCGTGACTAAACGGTTGAAACACTGCTTAATTTATTACGCATAATTAACATCCAGGCGTTTTAATCAATGGTTTATAAACACACACACACACACACTGCATATATATATATGTATTTACGGTATATGAAGCATGAAGTAGATACTGTAATAATAAAAAAATCTGTAGCTTTATTAATTGATGGGAATAAATCCCGGGACAACTCCGAGTTCGTAGGTTATTATTACTTGCACAGTAAGAAATGCATATTACGATTAAATTTAATTAATTATGTGTGTGTATGTTATATGATAAAATAATTATGAAACTTACAATGTTATAATCGGTTGTCGCTATTCATAATATTGTTTAAGCCTATGAATATTGGTTTATTTCGTCCTATACATTAATATATCAACTCTAATTCTTAATAATTATTATTTTAATTTTTTAGAACAGAAATGTTGCATAAATTAAATATTAGTTTGTAAAGTTTGGTTTCGTTTCATTGAAAGTTTACTTTATAATCTGCACAGAGCAGGTACGAAGTTAAGAACAACCGGCTCCGTCAAGCTGGCTGACCCAAAACAAAAAGGCCATTAACAATTGTTATTATTATTTATAACTATTTAATCGCTAATTAATTACGGCGGTAAAAAATTAATTGCTATTTTTGTTAATTAATTACAGTGGCCCAGCCAGCTTGATGTAAAGCTGGCTGGGCCACTAAAAATATTATGAATAAATAAAAAACCGATGCTTATTTTTTTATAACTAATTAATTGCTAATTAATTACGGCGATAAAAAATTAATTGCTATTTTTGTTAATTAATTACAGCGGCCCAGCCAGCTTGACATTCAGATTCGAATGACGAGCGGTACAGTCTCAGCAAAAGTTTGTACAGGTATAAAATAGTCTCGAGGGGGATCGAAAGATAGGTTCAGGTTGGGTATGAAAAGATCATATTAGGTAGAGGAAGTTTTTAAATCCACACCTTTACTTTTTGAAAGTTTTTGAATGTTTACTTTCTTTACTTATGAAAATAAAATACATATTGTAAATTTGAATAAAAAAAAGAATTGGCACTTTTGAAAAGCAAATGCTCAAGAGAAACAATTTCATGTCATTTTGTTTGTTTGTTTGTTTGTTTTTTTTATTCGTTATTTGTTATTTTTTAGATTTTCATCGCCGATTATGAAAAAACACTTTCAAATATTCGCGCAAATAATGTCTACCAATCAGGTAAAAGTAAACATTTGTTCTGTTCAGAGATGTTAAAAATAACAAACAAATGAATGAAAAACAATCTGAAACAGTCAAAAAACCGGGGACAAAGATTAAAAGAGGTTAACTCCTCCTGATCCCCTAAACTGTATCACATTTTGAATTTCAAATCCGAGAAACTGTTATTAAAAAACCAAAACATTGCGTTGGTGACGTCGCGCGACTGCCGTCAGATTATTTTTCGCCGTAGTATATCCGCGTTTTTTGTGCTATTGTTGTCAAGTGCAAAACTTTACCGGTTCGTGGGTGCCAAATAGATCTCAGCGGATAAATAATATGGATGATAGTCAAACGCGGATGACCCTCGCTGTTGCATCGTTAAATAGCAAAACCAAAAAGGTTTCGTTTCAGGACTGTGAGTGATATTAATCGAACCAATTAGGATTGCACCCCGACTCCTTTGGATAGCAATTGCAAAAATCAACTTTGCCTTCAAATTTCACTTTAACAGGTTTGTACTGACAATAACTTAATTTTAAAAAAACAATGTTTAAAACTAGATTTGTGCATCGAGTTTTTTCTATAGTGTGTTCATGCTTGTAATCTTCAGTTTCAGAATTTCGTATGGACACTGGTCTGACAATTGATTTTATTCGCAATATTAAAAGTCAGAATCTGATATTGTCCTGATTTTGAACGAATGTTCTCGAAGGTGAGGGTGAAATAACAACTGAAAAACTGAAATAACAAAGTTTCGACTATTTAGGTGACAGGTAACTGAACTGCATTTGACAGTTTAGGTGACAGGTAACTGAACTGCATTTGACAGTTTATTGTTTATTATAGATATTTTTTATTTATTTTTATTTATTTTCGTGTTTTTTGTTAACGATGGAGGCGGCCGCACCTGTGTCGACCAGCTGGTGGACACAGGTGCTTCATAGAATTATTAAATATTAAATTGTTTATTATAGATATTTTTTATTTATTATTATTTATTTTCGTGTTTTTTTTTAACGATGGAGGCGGCCGCACCTGTGTCGACCAGCTGGTGGACACAGGTGCTCCAGGCTCCGTCAAGCTGGCTGACCCAAAACAAAAAAGCCATTAACAATTGTTATTACATTTTATTACGCTCATTTCAAGAATCCTAATCCTTTGTGACAAACATTTTAATCGGATTTGACATTTTTCTGGGATCTCTGTGAGTCAGAGCCAGGTAATTTTTTTTACAAAGGCAATTTCGGCACACTATAACTAATTACTCTAAGGAAGATGGTCTTCTATTCGGAGATGCTGATTGGACAATTAGGAAAAAGGAGTGGGGTAACGAGATAAGCTTTGAATAAACCATCTTGAGATGGAAATTTTCAGTTTTCACTCTAAACGAATTTGAGCATGTTCACGTCTTATCGGTGTTTCAAAATGCATAGTGGATTGGTGAAAAAACCTGGTCGTCCTGCGACAGTGAAAAAGCAAGATGTTCTTGACCTTTTGGAACGACACACTAGTGATATATTCCATCCGGACTTCCAAAATTTGATCAGCAAAACCGACCCGATTTGGACAACGTTTGCTCGAGAGTTCCAGAACCGCGTTTTGCCAGCGACCATCTACACATATGCTTGTGGATTCAAAAAGGGATTGAAATCAAATCAAAATGAAAAAGATGAATTGGATGACAGTGATCTTTCGGTCCACGACAAAACGACGTCTATCTTCAACAATTCTTCGCTGTCATTGGACAAAGATATACATCTGCAACTTCCCTTGGATAAAAACGAATTCATGGCTATGACGGAGGTCTACAAGAAAACATGCCTTAGTAGAAAAAAAGGATACAGAATGGCGGTGCGATTCATACCAGGAACCTATACCGACAAGATTTTTGATGAAATCGTAAGGATGACAAAATTGTGTTGTGCCTTCAGAATTGACACAACCCACATTCCTCTCAGTTATGATAGTGGATACATAAAAGGTGAGTTATCAAAAAAGTACGAGTATGAGTACGATGATGTGTATCCACAACGCAAAAAAAGTTTGCCAGATGGAGCTAAAATTGTTCCTGAACTCTTGATTTTTTCAAAATTATGAAGTCAAGCTTTAACTTTTGTAAAAAATAGTAATAAATGAAGTATTTCCTTTGTAAACCTTTAATTTTCATTTATACAGCACCTCCCTGGTTTAATGTTTTGTAAATATGATGTTACACATCTAAAATAGAAGCTAAGAAGTACTTTGTTTTTCTGCTACTTTGTCATAAGAATCAACAAGAATGGAAAATGTTTTTAATATGAATATAATACAAGGAACATTAATGGATAATTATAAATGCATTAATGAAAAAGTTGTTTTCAAGTTGTTGTTCAAAAAGTTGCAAGAAAAAATATTATTAAGTTTTTGAAGGCTCCGTCAAGCTGGCTGACCCAAAACAAAAAAGCCATTAACAATTGTTATTATTATTTATAACTATTTAATCGCTAATTAATTACGGCGATAAAAAATTAATTGCTATTTTTGTTAATTATTTACAGTGGCCCAGCCTGCTTTACATCAAGCTGGCTGGGCCACTAAAAATATTATGAATAAATAAAAAACCGATGCATATTTATTTATAACTAATTAATTGCTAATTAATTACGGCGATAAAAAATTAATTGCTATTTTTGTTAATTAATTACAGCGGCCCAGCCAGCTTGACATTCAGATTCGAATGACGAGCGGTACAGTCTCAGCAAAAGTTTGTACAGGTATAAAATAGTCTCGAGGGGGATCGAAAGATAGGTTCAGGTTGGGTATGAAAAGATATTCGACAGCTTGGGCACGCTACCTTCTTTTCAGCAAAACCAAGAAATTTATTTATGTCTATTTATGAAAAAGTTTATTCAATAAAAAAAATCAATAAAAAACAACTTGTATCCAAATCGAAATCACAAACTGCATTCAAAAACTTAATAATATTTTTTCTTGCAACTTTTTGAACAACAACTTGAAAACAACTTTTTCATTAATGCATTTATAATTATCCATTAATGTTCCTTGTATTATATTCATATTAAAAACATTTTCCATTCTTGTTGATTCTTATGACAAAGTAGCAGAAAAACAAAGTACTTCTTAGCTTCTATTTTAGATGTGTAACATCATATTTACAAAACATTAAACCAGGGAGGTGCTGTATAAATGAAAATTGAAGGTTTACAAAGGAAATACTTCATTTATTACTATTTTTTACAAAAGTTAAAGCTTGACTTCATAATTTTGAAAAAATCAAGAGTTCAGGAACAATTTTAGCTCCATCTGGCAAACTTTTTTTGCGTTGTGGATACACATCATCGTACTCGTACCAAGTATGATTTCTCAAACAAACAGCTGTGTAATGAGCTATTCTTTTTCTTCGACCTAGCGTGATTGTGGCGGGACCGTGGTACGCAATAGCTCCTAACAATGTCAACGTTGTGCCGTCGTTAATCGGGCTAGGGACGCTTTTTGGGAGTTGCTTCACCGAAATTGGTTTGCTCATCTTCGTAGGATCTTCATTGATAACTTCGACCAGCAAAATGTGACCTGTTGAAGCAAAAGAATAAGAATACATTCCATGTCATTGAAACAATGTTTAGCTTCAAATATAAAAAAATATCAAACGTACCGATTCCAGATATAACATTCTTCCTTTCTCCAGAACAAGTTTCTCGTTGTCTTCCTTGGCACAGGTTGGAGTTTTGGTTAGCTTCCAATAAATTGCAGTCTGCAATTTGGTTATCCATCAATCTTATTAACCTAATTGTCCTGGTCTCATAAATCACAGGACATGAGTTCTCCGAGCATTCCCAGATCTCCTGGATGGTTGAAAATTCTTTCGTCAGCTTTGAGGCCAAATCCACCACGTTTAAAGCAGTTTGCAGACCTGAGATCGCAGGATAATTGTCTATATTTTTCAATTCTCTGCCTTCAAGCAGAACTTCTGCCCTCCTAGTATATAAAGCCCTGAATTTGACAACAATAGTAAAGTTTCATACACAATAGCTATTCAAAAGATAAAAATAAAAGTTTAGGGGATCAGGAGGAGTTAACCTCTTTTAATCTTTGTCCCCGGTTTTTTGACTGTTTCAGATTGTTTTTCATTCATTTGTTTGTTATTCTTAACATCTCTGAACAGAACAAATGTTTACTTCTACCTGGATTGATTGGTAGTCATTATTTGCGCGAATATTTGAAAGTGTTTTTTCATAATCGGCGATGAAAATCTAAAAAATAACAAATAACGAATAAAAAAAACAAACAAACAAACAAACAAAATGACATGAAATTGTTTCTCTTGAGCATTTGCTTTTCAAAAGTGCCAATTCCTTTTTTTATTCAAATTTACAATATGTATTTTATTTTTATAAGTAAAGAAAGTAAACATTCAGAAACTTTAAAAAAGTAAAGGTGTGGGTTTAAAAACTTCCTCTAACTAATATGATCTTTTCATACCCAACGCTCGAGACTATTTTATACCTGTACAAACTTTTGCTGAGACTGTACCGCTCGTCATTCGAATCTGAATGTCAAGCTGGCTGGGCCGCTGTAATTAATTAACAAAAATAGCAATTATTTTTTTATCGCCGTAATTAATTAGCAATTAATTAGTTATAAATAAATATGCATCGGTTTTTTATTTATTCATAATATTTTTAGTGGCCCAGCCAGCTTGATGTAAAGCTGGCTGGGCCACTGTATTTAATTAACAAAAATAGCAATTAATTTTTTATCGCCGTAATTAATTAGCGATTAAATAGTTATAAATAATAATAACAATTGTTAATGGCTTTTTTGTTTTGGGTCAGCCAGCTTGACGGAGCCAGAACAACCAGATAGTTTTAACAAACGTTAACGTGTGGTTTAAAATATTGTGTTGCAGTTTTCTACATGGTTGTGATCGTAAATATATATACTAAGAATGTTTTTTATTATTATTTTCCACATACCTTTATGTAACGATGGTAACTTCGCAGGAAATTGTACACCTGCACAAGTTTTCGAAAGCTACTTTATTGCTCCTTACACCTACTCAGGTTTATGAACAAACGAATTAATAAACGGTATTTTTGGATTTTAATTGATTTACTGTCTGTAACTTCATAATATAATTTATCTAAAACTTCTTTTGCAACAAGCGCACAGAATACGATAATTAAACCATTTCATTTTCTAGAGAAATGCTGTAAATAAAGAAAATATTTAACAAAAAAAATTAATATAAATAAATAAGTCTTTTAGTTGCGACCACTATAATAACTAAGATCCCTAAGGGCTTATTACGTATCACTAACTGAAACACAATTTATAGTCTGTTTCAAAATCCTCGTAGCAATTTACTGAACTTTAATAATATCAAAATAAGGATTTTAATGAAATGAACTTATTACATAAATATTTTATCGAAATTTATTTGTTACGTTTGAAAACTGGGTTTAATTTTAATGTTATTAAATAACTTGTATTTAATAGCATTAAAATAAAATCTAGTTTCAAATTCAAATAAAGTATTATTTTAAATACTTGCAATACTACAATGTAATAATAGTTATATAAGCTGTAATAGCTTAAAATATCTCTGAAGTAATATAGAAAAATAAATAAATAAATTGAGTTTATAAATATCTACATTATTCTAATTGTATTATAATTATTGTACATAATTTGTATTAGTTGTTTTTTTTAATCAAATTTTTAGAGTTCTGTAGTCCATAAGAACCTTTATAGTTTCGTTATGTCCGTCCGTCCGTCCGTAGCTTACCTCACGGGCTCTTAGTGTTAGACAGTTATAATTCAGAATGGACATACATATTAATAACGCCAAAAAGTAAAATTTTGAAATTATTTTTCTTTAGAGTAGCTCCTCTAAACGTATAGTCACATACTAACATTTCAGCGATTCACATAAATATACTAAATAATGCAACGATACAAAGCGAGCGCTTTTGTTGTGAGTTCTAGACAGACGTTCATAAGTTACTATAGCCCTATGTGGGTTCGTTTTTAGAGTTTTTAACCGTTACCATTAACTTTTTCGACGCTACGTCAAATATCACTTGTATTCGTTTATGAAAAATAATTGGCAGCGAACATTAACTAACACGAGAGGTGTGTAATTTACGAGAAAGCTTTAAAATGTAGTTTTTAAAATAGTACACGTGTACGCAAGAACTATTACGTAATTTCTATTGCCATGATAGATTAGTAAATTTTATTTTAGACTTATGTCCTAGCATGGCTGTAATTTCTGCAACTTTCTCGCTTTGTTTATTCTAACTACTACTAACCATTCATGAGTACGTTTCGTATTTTGATATAAACTAACTTTTAAAAAATGTTTATGCAATCTACTAATTAATTATAGTAATAAACTATCTTTTTTGAAATATGCGTTTGTTATTCTACGAGTAAAGGATGAAAAAACATTTTTAATATAAAGTTTAGATTTACATAGAATTATTATTGATCTAAACGCAAAATCTGCACATTGATTAATTAATTGCTGCGTAAAGAACGTGGCCACTCAAAAAAATTTGTTTTTATCTTTATTTTGTTAGTCTGTTTATCGACTATAGGGTAATACCGTGGTCAATGTACACTTAATAATTTAATAAAGTTGATACCATACAAGTTTTTAATTAACTATATTACATGTATATAATTTGAGTAGAAAAATTTCTGAGAACAGAGCGATTAAAGTCGCGGGTAAAAGCTACAATAATTCGCCAGCCGCTAGCAAAGGTTGGTAATAAATAACATTTCAGCGAAGAATTATAAGAAAATCCTGTAAACATAAGTTCAAAGCATTAAAGTAACATTTTATTAATGTTTAGAAATTGTAAGTCCTTTGACATATTTCTGATGTAATGTAAACAGCTCAAATGCTCTTCCTAGTATACGAACTAGATTAATATAGTTTCAGTTTGTATATTTCATATCAGAACTGCGAGTGTGTATCTGTCTCTTTATCAAATGTCTTATTTATAACATATTTATTATAAGGTTTGAATAACCCACATTTGTAATATGATATTTATATGAAATTTTAATTAATTTCAGCGAATATTTTTATATTAAAGATAAATGTTTATCTATGTAATCAATAATATGTAAATATAAGTAATATACTTATTCTCCAAAAGGACAAAGTGGCTGCTTCGAAAGAAATATATTGATATTAAATGATTGGAACAATAAAGGTAAAATTCATTCTGAGGTCTCTCCTCCCCAAATGTTCTTTTAAATCAAAGACGATTTCGTCGAATTGGATTTATTTCTCTTTATTCCCAATGTTCTTATTTTAAATAAATGTAAAATTTTGAAGTTCATTCTGTCAAGAGTCGAATTATGCTATTATGGCGATAGTTATTATTAGTAAAGCAATTTTAATTTATGAATCGTAGTGAATTTTAATTATCTTAATAGTTTATATGTTCTTACTTCTGATACTATAGGAAAAGTTTCTTAAGTCACCCATGTCAAATGACATTGATAAGAAAATCGTTTTAGGATTCTGTGTAAATAAAAAGAAAACTGTTTTTTTACAAACCTACAAAATCTACCTGTAGATCCTACATATCACAATATGACAATCGTAGTCTTTTATATTACTAGTCTCAAGGAACATATATAGTGATATATTATATAGATATGAAGAAATTAATAATAATAAAGGTTTATATTTAAAGTTTTTCAATTAAAAAATCGATTTCTTCAAGTGTCAAAAATGTCGTGGGATCGTCGTACTTACCAAACTCATTTTTCCGAAAGAAATTGGTTGAATCCCTCGATAAAAGACATCTCCTTTTGAAGAAACTATAATAGCAACTACTTCAGCTTCACGATTTTTTTTTTAACTTACGATATTGAAATATTGTCTTGTTGTTAATCGAATATTCTCTTTTCTTTTTTATTTAAATGTATTATTTATTAACATTAATATATTTGCGAAAACTAATGCTGATAAATTAGTTATAAAAATATATAAGAATAAGCTATCCTTATATAGAAGATAAAATAAAAAACTTAAATAAGTTAATCCATATAATAAATAAAGCGATCTGAAAAACGGTCGATTTCTGGACAAAATTATTCATAAATAATTGAAAAATCGGTCTGTTTTTTCAACGCAATATTTTATGTAACGCAAGTGTATTGTAACAAAGTTATCCTTTAAGAGAGAACTAGTATACCACTAAGTGTCACCATTAGAAATCTGAACAAATAATTTGCATAATTTATTTTAAAGTAATCTTTATAATATATATTCTTATTTTGGAACTAGATGGCGTTGTTTAAAATTAAATATCGGTGATGAAAAGTCTTAACAGATATCATTGGATTTTGATTTGTATATATTTAATGATAACATTTAATAATCGTGACTTTATGTGAGCAAAGGATTTATAATCTTCTTCTTAACGTAATTACTTTAGAAATAAAGAAAGCAAGAAATTTAGAATATTAAGTTAGTTTAAGATTGTATATGTGAAGAAATAATCTTACATTGACTATTAAACAAAAACAAACAGACTTTTTGTTTTTAAAAATCTGTTTATATTCAACCCTTCATTAGTAACTTATAGATTGACCTTGAAGAAGGTTTAAGGAATAAAATTTATTATCTAGATAAAGAAGTTATTTTGAAAAGGTTCAAACCCTTACCGAAGTAAAAGAGAAAGTGAAATAAATTTCTCTTAAATACATGTTATACTTAAGATATATGTATAACACAAAGATAGTTAACAAACATTTAAAATATTAAATGCGAGTGGAGATGACTATCTGCCTGTGGTGTATTAAATAAGGTTACTTCTATCTACTTTCTATATTAAATGCACACACCTTAATGAGTCTCCACATGAGGTGTGTCTATGAAATCATTATTTTATATGTTATTATTATAATTATATATTATAGTAGTAGTCCTGTGTCGTATACATTACAACTATTGAATTTATGTCAGACTACACAAATATAAAATGCTGAGTTGACTTTAAAATTTATGAATGTTATAGAATAAGTAACACATATTTTGTAACACATAATTTATTGTGTCACCATAACATTATAGCCTTCTGACAGGCACCACCCGCACACTGGAATGTGTGTTATTAAATAAATTTTATTTGTTTCACGAAATTTGTATATATTAAAGATATAAAAAAAATCCATGAATGCAGGGGGACACGTGTTGGTAGACCTCGTGTGTAACTCGTTTAAAATATAACTCACTACCTACGAATAACATCCCTTGCGAGAATAAACTGTGATAATTTTATTTGGCTTAGTCAAAGGAGTACCTAGTGCGTTACCTTAAATTTAGAGTAAAAAATAACCTGTCTATTAAAAATAAACTTTTAAGCTAAAAGCGGTTTTTATTTGTTTTCTCAGAAACAGTATTTATTTAAAAACAAATTTATTTAAATTATTATATATTGTAATTACTATTTAAATGACACTAAATTAATTAATTTATCCTTTTTTATTTTTTATTATTGTTTTCATATGAATTTAGCACATTACAGAAATGTTATAAAATCACAGTCAAACTTCAATTCAGTTATAATCACATTGTCAATAAAAGAGAAAGATTAAGTCCTTAAATTATAAATACACTTTTGTTGAAATTTTAAAGCTACTATTATACTATCCTGTGCCGATGCTGGAATTTGAGTTTACCATTTTATAAATATTTGTTTAGTAAATTCTATTTGACCTAGTCTGAGTGGTGAAGAGAAATAGTGAGGAAACTTGCTTATCTTAGAACACGTTATATTGTTTTAGGAGAAAAGAAGTTAGTTTAGGCCCAACATCTTCTCATAGGTGAAAAGTAAAGTGTAGTAGTCTACTGCCAATAATGTTACTAAAAACTGGATCGAAAGATAAAATAGACGTTAAATGCAAAGTAAAACAATAATTTACGAGCATCAGAAACTTATTTTGAAAAAACATTCCTGTAAACCAATCTCCTAAACCTTGGGTCTGATTTTTAATTAGATCTGTCAATGTGACAAAGACGGAGGGACGTCACCTACTACGGAGGTTGTTTATGGTATTTTTAATCAACAGTGAGGGTAGTTTTTATTAATTACAACTTCATCTGTCAGTTCAAAAATGTCGCAATACCAGGGATCTTACCAATGTATTTAAAACAAAACAGTATTTGTCAAAAAATTGTAACTTGAGTTAAGGTCAAACTCATTATATCAGACAGAATTTGTATACTTACACAATTTATACACTCATAAATAGTTGTTATTTTGATACTTGTATTCTTTTTGTAAAACATACGATCAAAATATATTATAAATATATTTTAGAATATAAAAAAGGCGATAACTTAATATTTAATTTTAATAAGACACAGTATAAAAAATATATATCCATTACATAGTATGGAATTAATAACTTAATGACTAGAGGATTTTTATAAATTCCAAATATTTCAAAAGCTCCAAGAGAAATAGGAGTTATATTGAAAATAATATTACATGTTTGAGTTGTATTCAAAGGTGACCCGATTGTGACGTGCTTTGTCGCTTTCGAAGTAAATTACAAATCAATCGTGTGAAAGCTTTTTCTCGAGTTTCATTATATTCAGATTTATTTATCTTTTATTACTTATAAATAAAAAGAAAGATATTATTTTCCAATGTATTGAATAGGTATTTATTCTTGTTTTTAATAATAAATAAACTAATATATAAATTGAGAATAATGTAAGATTTATTTTGAAAGTTTGGGTTTTTATAATGTTATCAATATTATTAGTATTTATAATAGCATTAAATTGATTATAATTAATTGAACTACTGCAACATCCGAGGATTAACAAGAGCGCTGCCGGCGTTAGAGGTATACACGCCTTTTTTCAAGTTGCTTATGTCAATAGAAAGAAATTTAATTGAACCTTGTTTTAGAATATTTCTAGTAGTATGTAGTAGTATGGTATATTTTTTATTCACTCCACTTAATATTAACATTATTAAAAATAAAAATTGTCATCACTAAAAACGACTTACTTAAAAGAAAACAAAACTAAATATTGTATTTGTATTTCTCTCTAATCAAATACCTAAATCAGTTAAATATATTTTAAAAGTGTATTTTAAATGTATGTATTATTAAACACTTATATTATATCACGAATTTTTTTGTAATATCTTAAATGTATTTTAAATACGAGTACAAGTATTATTGTAATTTAGACAGATTTCCTTTAAGATATACGAGTAACTAGAATGACTAAAATAGAATGACTTTCATTAAAATTTAATTCTTAATTAAAAATTTATTAGAATATGTATTTATATAATTAATATTTACAGTATGTATATAGTTTATTTATTGTTTTTTATTACTATTATTATTAATAGTTTTTTTTTACTTAGTTCTAGTTTTATTTTATATTTTGCTTTACGATGCCTACGGCAATTGATTACCTACCACAGAGGTTAGCTGGTAGAGAATGCCACCAGGCATTAAGTTTGCCTTTTGTAAAATACAATAAAGGGTAAATAGATATCTAATGTTACCAGAACTTGAGAATGTCAATCAATCATACATACATATCTTATTCACTAAACTACTATGTTAGGAGGTTTACATTTAAAGATATAATAAGCTTAAATTAAAATTTTCGGTGTATAATGGAAACACACATGAAGCCCGATCAGGACCGTCTTCGCCCACGTTCAGATTGTTCTCGTCTAACAATAGTTTCTATTGACACTGAACATTTAAAATACTAATTGAAGTGAGATCTTCAAAAACAGTATCATTAAAATTTATTGAATTCGAATCTGTAACGTTGATTCTATTTATAAATTTCTTAAATATAATATTCTAGAGAATAGAAGGAAATAAATGAGTTTAGGAATCGCTCGTTATCTTTACAATATTTTATGTTAGTACGTTACTTAATAAGTTTTAGACCAGTTACTTTTATACTTATAAAGCTTTGCAGGATTTTAAGAATAAAAAAGAAATCAATAATACTCGCAAGTTACAATTAAGTATATATATACTTAATTACTGTACCTATAGTAATAATAAATATTCTAAAGAATATTACATAGTTCTTATCTAAATAATAAAACCTTCAGTTTTGTTATAATATCAAGATGTGGCTTGTCTTAAGCATGTTACAACAAACAATAGTAAACACTAAAGTAACTTAACAATATAATACTATCATAGATAATTCAAAATTTTCTTGGTCCATTGTTAGTTTGTCTGAAAATCACAATAGAATACAAAAGGAACAGTTACGATAACTCTTTTTAATATGGTAATAATAAACGGATAAAGTTATAGCGGCGTGTAAAATATTTGTTTTATCAACAAATAAGAATCCAAGTACCTAAAGACACCAAAGAACTGAATAGTAACAAAAAGAATTATCGCACCCATACTGTGATGCTCTCACGTTAACAAGGACCTGTTCTGCTTTAAATTGAAACAATTATAATTATAAAAATAGATTTATATTTTTGTTGGAGCTTTAAAGTTAACATGTAATGTCTTAAAAGAGGTAATATATCTTGAAAAAAGGACGCATTGAATGTCACCTTAAAGTTTATTTATTTATTTATTTAGTATTACTATTATTATTTTATTTATTCATTCATTCACTCACTCATTCATTCATTCACACATTCATTCATTTATTCATTCATTCATTCAATCATTTATTAATTTATTTATTTATTTAAGGACACCATTATTTTTAGGGTAGGGTTGGGGTAATAAAAACCTCATAATTTGAAATAAATAAAATAGTTAATAATCTGTATAACTTAAAATTAAACAAGCATCACCCAGTAAAGAAAAATATATCGTGGATTCGTAACATAATTAATATACGTTTGATAAATTAAAGCTAATAACCTGAATAAGGTCAATGAGGTAATTATTACGTGTTTTTTTTTATAATATATTCTGCCCAACTACTTGACGCAGATAGGGGATTTTCAGTCTAGGGTTTATATTATGAAATAACTAATAATTTTTATAACTAACTAAGTTGTAAGTAGCCAAAAAACTGTTCTGAAACATATTATTATATGATATGAATGAGAGGAAAACCTTTATTATATTCAAAATATATTGCAAACTATCTCGTTTGCTGTGGATTTGTAACAATATTTAAATCAAATGTAATTGTCACGAGCACGAGTTACGGATTAAAAAGAATATGTGATTTATATACGTACGTATGTAAATCATTGTCTTTAGTCAGTAACAATAAATAACATTGGTTTTTAAATTAAGAACAAACTAGTGTATATAAGACTTTTTCATAGCATTACTTACACATCATTTGCCTCTATACGTTTAGTAGTAGTTGTAGTACTGTCAGTAGTAGCAGCAGCAGTAGCAGTCGTAATAGTAGAAGCCGTGAAATAACTATATCGCAGTACCTGACTCAGCAGGCTCTTTTTATCTTATACTAAGTATTGCATACGACTTTATTGGCATCAAAAGACATTGTTTTATATATATATATATATATATATATATATATATATATATATAATAGTTTGTAAGTTTAAAAAAAATAATTTTTACATTTTAAGTTATATAATATACGAGGGTCAAACTGAAAGTTCTTAGAAAATCAAAAACTAAGCATTCTAGCAAGTTATTAGTTTTATTGTAACTTTTCAAAATAGCGTCCATTTACATCAATATATCGCTGCATTCGATGGAACCATTGAGAAAAGCACCTTGCCCACTCGGCCTTAGAGGTCTCTTCGACGGCGTTTTGAAACGCAGCCACTGCTTCTTCGGCGTCTATAAAACGTTTTCCTCGAAGTTTTTCTTTTATTTTCGGAAATAAATAAAAATCGCAGGGTGCGAGGTCGGGGCTATACGGCGGGTGACCCAGTAATTCCACGTCTGAGGTCTGTTTTTATTTTTATTTTGTTAGTCTCTTTGTCTGTTTATCGGTTAATACCATGATCATTGTAAACATAATAATTCAATAAAGTTGATACCGTACAAATATTTGTTTAACTACATTATATGTATATAATATGTGTTAGAAAATGTGGGGAACAGAGCAATGAAAGTCGCGGGTAATAACTAGTAGACAAATAATTCGCCAGTCGCAAGGACAGGTTGGTAATAAACCATATTTCAGTAGAAATTGTAAGTTTTATAAACATACGAGTAAGTTGAAAGCAATAAAGTAACATCATATAAATGTTGACACATTTCCAATGTTATGTTCCACTTTCCTCTTTTCTTGGAATGTCAACAAGATTCATATATAGTTTTAACTTTGACCAACCCACATTTATAATAAGTTATTTTATGTAATGTCGCTTAAATATATCAAAGGCCAAGATATTTTTATATTAAAGACAAAAATATACACCTAATCGTATGTATGTACCCGTTTAACGAAATCTCATTTTAGCCTTCATTCGTTTTCTTTAAGAGTCTTATTTATGAATACAATAAACTTAATAGAAAAAATCGTACTTTATATACTTAGTTTTTATAAATACGTAATAATATTTCTTACAACTTAGTAGCTAATATAAAGTTAAAGCTAATGTAAAGTATTAATTGTTGTATTTATATTAAATTACGTAGTTTAATAAATGTTCATTAAGGTTTTCTATTATTTTAAACAAAAATGTTACTCTATGTAAGTATGTATCTCAAGTCGGTAATTTTCAGGAAAAAAAATTCAGAAAATAATAAAAATGTAAATTTAACTTAAATTTTATTAATAAATGAATTCTTATTGCTATTATAATAATGTCATGGAGAAAATTTAAACAAAACTTTAACATATTTTGAAATTTTATTAATTCGCCAACTTGAGTTTATTACATTCCAAAATATTTATATCAACAATTTTTTTTTTGTTTTGGTACATTAAAATGTAATGAAAAATAATGAACGAGTATTATTCCCCTAAATGTTAATAACAAGAACTGAAATTAATATTTTTTATCTCTGATCCTATTTCAAGAAATCTGTATTTAATATGTAAAAATAAGTAATATACCTTTTCTCGGAAAGGACAAAGTGGCTCTATCAAAAGAAATGGATTGATATTAATATGATTGGAACAATAAAGGTACACTTGATTCTGAGATCAATCAAATGTTCTTTCCAAATCAAAGATAATTTCGTCAAGTTAGATTTATTTTTATTTACTCCCGATGTTCTTATTTTAGATAAAGTTAAGATATAAAAGTTCAATTTGTCAAGAACCAAACATATATTTAGTTTACTAATTATATTGGTATAAATATATATATTTGTTAAATATCTTTTAATATAAGTAGTTTTTTTTTAAACTATACGGTATTTATAAAATAATATAAAACAATAAGAAATGTTACTCGAGGCAACAGCAACGCGTGGCATAAAAAAATCCTTTTAATATTTTATATAAATTAATAAGGTACTTAATGAACTAATAAAAAGAAAACAGAAGTCCTTACAAATAAAAATGTAGGCTTTATATACTCGTATTAGGTGGTCACAAACTGATAATAAGGTTTTTTTTTGTGGTTACTATAAATATATTTATAATCAAAATTTAGATAACATTAGATAGAGAGAGAGAGAGAGTAGAGATAGAGTAGTAGTAGTAGACGTAGAGTTTGTTAACAAATAAAGTAATAATATAAGTATATAAGCTATTGTTTTTCAATTAAAAGTTCGAATGCTTCAAGTATCTAAGAAAATATCGCCAGATCGTCGTACTTATCGTCTTCAATTTCACGAAAGGAAATTGGTTGAACCACTCAATAAAAGAGGTGTTGCTTCAACTTCATAAGAAAAATACTGCTTTTACGGTATTGAAATATCTTGCCATTAATTTGATTACGAAATTATCTTCCCTTCTCTCTTCTCTTAAATGTAATAATTAATAATATAAGTACATTAGTGAAAATTAACACAATCGTAATAAAGAAAAATACAAATAGAATGATAATTTTATAGTATATAAAATCTCATCTAACAAAGAGATGAGATCTTTTTATTTTTTAAATTATAAATAAGTCGGTCGGAAAAAGTTCGCTTTCCAGACACTCTTATTGTATACCTACTTGAAACATGTACGAGTACATATACCTAAAATATAACTCTCTAGGTATTGTAACAAAGTTATCTTATAAAAAGAACTGATAAACCCTTAGATGTCAGCATTAGAAAAACTGAATAAATTATGTCTAATTTATCTTTCAGTAGTCATTATATATATATAAATATATTATTAAGAATTATTTATTTTATTTTAAATATTTTAAACAAGATGGCGTTATTATATAATTAAACGATTATGGTGAAATTCCTTAATAAATATTGTTTTGTTGGGATAGTTTGCCTTTTAAATTCTGTAACTTCATTTCATTTTGAACTTATAGATGGACCTTTGGAAATGTTTAAGGAAAGAAATTAGTTAACCAAGTCTGAAGATAAAGTTTAAATAATTTTGGAAAGGTTCAAAACTCTTACTGATGTAAATGGGTGACTGAAATAAATATCTCTTTATATTAAAGATAAGTGACATTTAATATATAGACCCTTTTATATTTTGTAGGTAGAATTAGTGATATCTACCTAAATTAAATAAAAGCAATAAAGCTTAGAAAAAATTAGTTTGATATTATTAAAAAGTTTTTTAAATACATAATATAATATTACATTTAATTTAAGCATTTTTCATACTTAATATTATAAGAGGCAAAAACTTATAGACTTTCTAAAATGGTTTAAAATTTTCTTAACTGTTTATAGAAGAATTTATCTCCACTAACAAAAATTAATAAAATATGACCAAAAAAAATAACTAAAATGATATGATGATTTTACAAAATGTTTATTATTTACCAAGAAACAACTCTATTACTAATTTTTTTTCCAACGCAACCATAAATTTTGTATACCTATAAACAAACTATACGAGATTATCGATTGAAATGTGGCTCACAATTATAAATAAAGATAACATTGTATATTTATTTACCTTACAAAAAAGTGTAAGTCTTAGGTCATCGTAAAAATGACCGGCCGTAAATCCGCAGTAAAAAACTAGTATAACTAATATCTACAGACAAACTACATTGAATTTATCTTCAAGTCTATTAACGAAGTGCAAACACCACAATGGAAGCACTAATATAATTAGATCACGGAGAAGTTATCTTAAGTGATCAAAACATGGCGAAGTCAAATTTATATTATTTTGACCCAAATAAAATAACTTGTTATCAAATTTGATATGATTGATTCATAATCTGTGTTATTAAAGACTATTTAATAATGATATCTGTGTTAAAACTATTTACTTTGCTTTTGTTTTTTTATTTTGTTGTAACTCATAGATTGCGGAATTCCAAAGTGTTTGTGAAGAAGACACACTCATATAAAAGAAGTAGTAATCTTTGACGAAATCTCTGTAATTCTTCAAGTTTGTTTGATCTCAATTGGCTTGGTACAAGTTTGTTCCTTATTAGTGGATAAAGATATAAATAAAGAAAAGGAACTTATATCAGATTGATATATGATTATCAAATATTTTTCTGTAATTATATATTTATAGTTTAAGGTCATTTAAAATTTAATTAAGTTTAAGTAAAATGTAATTATTTTATTAATACATTGATTGAGTTTTTATAAAACTAACGTTAATGGAAAATGACGTGGAATCAGAAATCTAATCTAAATCCTAACAAAATTTAAATAAATGGTGATGGACTCACTATGTCACATTATCTTTATTTAAAATCATGACATATTTATTAAACGTTAACAGTATAATTTATGGAACTATTACATTTAATAGTACCTTTTAAGAGAATATGTTTTTCGTGTTATCATATTTTTTATTATAATACCTTTAAGAATGTATAATAATACGTAAAAGTAATATCTACATAACGGCTGAATCAAATCCAATCGAAATGAAATCAGCTTTTGAGCAGTGTAGATCCCAGCTTTACCCTAGCAGAGCAGATCTGTCTCCAAAGAACGACACCAAAGAAGGCCGGTGTTAAGTATCTATTATTTATGTTTCGTAAGGTCAGTAGCAGAGGCAGATTTTCAGATTCTTTTCAATCCAGTGTCTTATAGTCTCCTCTTTCTCTCTCTTTCTCTCCTAGTTCCTCAGCATAGCTAAATGTTAGTAAAATACATATTTTACATATTTTTTATATGTACGATGGTACCAGTTATTATCATTCTCATCTAATCCTTCGTATAGTAATCTGTCTTCTCGTGTTAAAGAATTTACTTAAAAATTGCATTGAGTAGGATTCCAATACGTGTAATAAATACTAAGGGTTTTGTTTTAAAAGAAGCGAATTATCAACTTTCTAGCCGTACTTTGACTCAAGTAGGCACTAACTTGGTTTCTAAAAGTTGTAACAAATTGTTTACAAGTAAGGATAAAATCTTTAATAACAGATTTTCTTTTAGAAAGTGAGTAGGTTTGTAAAAAAGTCTAAGAAGTGAATATAATGTATATGTCCAAAGATATATTGATTAAGTTTACTCATTTGTTATGAAAGTAAAAAAACATATTATATAATAACGAATTATTAATTAACATATTAAAAAATAACGAATTTTTTTAAATACTAAGTACTATGTACATATGATTAAACTTTATGAATGATGTAAATACTTCTAAATTTAGCTTTTAATATAAATTTAATCGTAAGTTCTTTTAAAGTAACAGGAATAAATGAGAGGGGGAGGCCTCGAGTGACCTTCGAAAACACAGTAGCTACGATACTGGAGGAAGGTCACGTAAAAAGCATGAGGACCCCCCGAAGGGCATGTATGAAGAGGTTAATGTCTGTGGTCGAGGCGAAAGAGGTATGCAGGGACCGTAGCGTTTGGCGCTCCGTCGTCTCTGGCTACCCCGCAAGGGACATGGCGTGAAGGTAAGTACTCGTAAGTAAGTAAGTAAGAATAAATGAAGCGTCATTTAGTTAAATGGTTTCATTATTAAGTTTTATTTTGCAGCTTACATATGCTTAGTTACAGGAAGCATATTAAAGTTTAAGGCATTTCCTTTTTAATGTATGAGGTTTATATTTTTATTCTAACATAATAAGTAAATAATAAAATTGTAAGAATTGCATACAAGTTCAATATATTGAATAAGCCTGGAGACAGCGTTACGGTATCAGCATTATGACACAACGTTTTACTATATGGCGGTTCTGGAATAGACTACTTTACATGTCTCCTGTAGTTTTACATTGTAATTCATATCAGGCCCAAATTTGTATAAATACTTCGGGTCTAAATTTTACTAAACTCATCCTACTTTGTAGAACTGCTAATTTCATTGTCTCATATTGTTTAATTAACACGAGAAAGTATCCCGCATAGTATGTAGTACATTGCTATATTATGTAAAATCGAGAATAGTACTTACTTATTTATGTGTATAAGTATACTGTAACTATTTGTTACATAATACATATAATATATAATACATATAATAAATGATTATTATACAGTTATTTGTATTTATTATATCCACTATAGATTCAGGTTTATTGTAGCATTTCTTATATTATAATTATGATTAACTCTCTCGACATTACTCGTGTAACGAATTAAAAGGAGAAAGGAGTAATAATATATTCAAAGGTTATGATCTGAATATAATCCTGTAATTAGAAACAGAAATATAAGGTCTTGAAATGTGTAATATATATGTGTGTTTGCGTGTGAGGGTGGTGACTATGAATCCTGAAGTAGATATATAATTATTAAAATTTTTATATAATTTCATACGCGCTTACACTAGATTTCGTATTTACAGCTATTAGATTTATTAAGTCGAATTACGTTATAGCTCGGTTCAGTTGGTTGGCGTCCTGGACAACCTCTATTAACCGTGTATAAATACGACCTATAAAGTTATCTGTTTATGGACTTTCAGGTTACTAATTAACTTAGTTGCTATTAGTATTGTGTATTAATTTTTCCAGAGACATTGTTAAAGATTTTAGAGATAAGTGACTGTAATTCTAATCTATAAAGGTTAAAAAAATGATTAAATAATATTCACGTTAACGGTTCAATAATATTCGCAACTATAAACAACAACATATATTTTTTGTAGGAATTGTATGTATGGATACAATGATATATTAAAGAGAATAATTTTGATACTTATATTTGAGTATATAATACATGAATGATGTTGGGTCCCGGGAGCATGCAGTCACTCATTGTTACTAACATCCATCAACAAGAAAAATACATCATTTTGGCAAAAAGTATACAATAACTATTTAATTATTATTAGTTTTATTATATACGGTTGCATAGCGTAGAGAAAAACAGTGTTGTACAATTAGACAATGTACGAATCATTTCATATAAATAATAATGTTAGCCTTACCTCGTCACAATTCAATATAAATCCAATTAAAAATATATAAAAATTACTCATAATATTAATTAAATGTTAAGAAGTTACATATAAGTATGTATGTATGTTCGTCTCGATTTTTATAATATTTTAGGTAGAATTTAATATTTATTTTTAAGTTTTTTGAAACTTTACCGAGTACCTTTTATATTACATTTCAATCAAGGTCATTATAAGAACAATAATAAAGTGTATACTTACATTTAAAATAAGGAATGACATAATAATTTTGGTCTCACGTAAACTTATAGATAACCCTCAGCAAAGTCAAAGTTAAAGTTAAAATCAATTCATAACGAGGACACTATGTATAAATATTGAAATATCGTTGATATGACATTCCTTCAAGTCATTAATACTTAGTATTATATTTCATGTTCATGTTTATGTATGTATATATATTTATATATAAAATGTGTACAAAATCAAAATGAAAATCTTTAATTAAAAGTATGTTTTATATGAAGTGTTTTTTCATTGCCACCGCTACCCCCCGGCTCGGAGAGTTATTTAAGGCTGACGCCTAAAAGCCTGGTATGACGTACCTGAAAAGAATTTACCAGGAAAATGAATAGACGCTCTGTTTGAAGGCAAATCGTGTTGTCGTCTGTGAATAACGACAACACAACAGCTCAAAGAACTATTAAACACCTGGAGATGCGTTGCTTACTTTTTGTTAAGTTAAAAGGACTAATGATGCAATGAACATAAGTTACTGCTATTGTTTTCTATTATTCCTATAGATAATATATTTATATTATTGCTATTATTGTATTTCATATCTCATTTTTAGGTTTATTTATAGTTCACTAGCATCTTTACAGTTTCGTTATGTCCGTTCCTCCGCACGTCTATCCGCAGCGTAGTTCGTAGTAGTTCGTAGCTCTGGGATTTCTAGTATCAGAAAGCTGTAATTAGCCAAACCGACAAAGTGGTAGGAAAAAAGTTAAAAAAATATTTTTTTTTGCGTATATTTTTTAAGAGTATGTTTTTTCGACTTTCTTCGTCCCCTTTGTATTTCTACAATCCCCTGATATTGCAAACATCTACATTTAAAGTAAAGCAGGTTATCAAGTAGAGATCACGTTTACCTTTAGTAGTTCACGGTTCTTTATCCCCCGAAGAATATGAAGGACTTATCGAACAAGAATAGCATCACAGATTAATCATGAAAATTATATCACGTTTGCATGTATTTGACTTCATTTACATATCGTGTTAACATAAGATCATTAGTGTATTCGTTTGATAAATTAAACCGAATATCCTGAACTGAGAGTTTCAGGTGAAAGCGGTTACATATTAGGTCAATGAGATAATTATTGCGTAGTTTTTCATCATCACATATACTAAACAATTATAGATAATCCTCTAATTATAGTCCGGTCAAGACACTAATAATTAAAAAAGTTGTGAGTAGTGAATAAACTGTATATTAAAAATGTTATAAATATGATATGAATTACAGGGAAATATTTCTTATATTCAAAATATTGCAAACTGACCCGTTTGTTGTGGAGTTGAAACAATATTGAAATATAATTGTCGCGAGCACGAGTTACGGATTAAGAACGTGTGAGTTATGTACGTGTATGAACCATTGTTTTTGGTCAGTTAGTTAAACAAATTTCACTGGTGTTTAAACTATTAAGAAACTAATGAATACATAATTTTATCACAGTATTATTTCAATATTAAGTTGCTGTATCCTTTAAGTATACTTGTTCTTCAAAACGATCCGTCCAATTATTATAGTGTTTACTTCGGTGCGCCTGTTAAAATGGATTTTATTTTTAGGTGACAATAAAAAAAAACTTTTTACATCTGAAATTACAATATATAAAGTAACAATAACTCAAATTATATAACAATATGTATTATTCTGTATAATCACAGCAGTCAAATGTCCAAATATGAAATGAAAGGGAATTCTTGTTTTAAATTACATATTAGTAAAATTCTGCATCCGTGAAGTATTTAGAAACTAGATCACAACATGCCGCAGTATGAAATAAATTGTAAGAAATAAATTTGTGTATTTTGATAGTAGATAAACCTTAAAAGTCTGTCCCAATTTCAAATAGACTTTGTACGGCGACAACTATGAGTTGCTTATGATTGCTTACGGTAATAAATCCATTTGCTAATATCATTTGTGAAAGTGGTTACAATAAAGAAATATACGTCTAAAGTTGTTGTGTGGTGCTTCTCGTATTAGACCGCGTTTACAACGATAGCGCTAATTTTAAGTTGGAGATTTTCTTTACAGAAGTGCTTATTTCGAAACGTATGTTATTAAAGATGGCCCTCCTGACTAAATGAAAGTGCATTTAACATATATACCTGATCACTACAATTGATTCAATTTGAAAAAGTTGTAAAAAAATAAAAATAAATATCAATTTACACATATGACATTTGTAAAATAATATTACTGAAATAGATCAAAGTCTCGGTTTGATATTTACTTTATAACTAAGGATAGGGGTAATACTGAAGGATAAAATAAACTAAACCTTTGTTTGTTTCAATAACAAAGCGGCCACTCTTTAACACTAGCGAGTGTCAAAGTATATCAATTCAATATAAATGTTAGGGGCGTGAAAAACGAATTAATGTCACAGAGTAAAAACATAATATCATGTTTAAAGTCTTCGGTTGATTCGTTTAAAGATATTAATAAAATAAATAATAGCCACACATTGTGTTTATAAAATGTTACACTTTAGTTGCTTGGTTTCAATGAAGTACAAATATAATATGATTTGTATAGAAATATACACATATACGCAATAAATATACAAACTTTGACTTTAAAACAGAGCTTATTTACATACATTTAAAAAAAAATGTTTTTTAAAACTAGCTCATTAAATAATAAGTAGTCCCGGTATCGGTTGCTTTCACAAACATTTAAACAAACGACACAAAGTAGAAGTTCCGTAGTCAGATTCTTCTGACCTGTGGATCAAATAAATAAAGAAACAAAATAAATATGCACGTTGCAAATACCCAAATAAAGAAAAGTCTTCGAATATTAAAGATAATATACAAATACTTAATTATAATGTATATATATGTTAGTTAGTTAGAAGCAAACGGGTATAACTTGTAATTGATAACACATTTTTAAACGACGCCCATATCTACAAAGATAATTTTTTGAAGCGTTATCCTTAAGAAACGAGAAGGTCATGTCTACATAAAAGTGAAGGGATAAATAAAAAAAAACATAATATTACAATAGAAATAAATATAAAAAATATTTCTAACTGTATATTCTAACTAATTTTGTCTCACATTGAAACACCCACTTTCAAACCACTCACAGAAACATAAGTACGTTTTGTATTTAGATGTAAACTAACTTTTAATGAACGTATTTGATATCTACTATTTAATTATAATCAAGGCTGCTGTATGCTAAGGACGTAATAAACTTTCTAATATTAATTGTGTGTTTGTCATTCCATGAGTAACAGATGAAAGTAAATTATAAATACCTCGTTCGACAGGGTCGATCGTGTTAGGTAGATTCCCTTCGGTCGGATCGACAAAGAAAAACTAGCCCGCAGTATTCTACTGGTCATTATGAGTCTTATGACGGGTCACTCTGCATATATTTGCTGAGCGAGAAACCACCCCCCACCCCTATTTCCTAAAGGGGGGGTCGCATCAAAAACTTTTCGGACAAAAAAGTTTCTTCTTTTAATTTGTTAATTTTCTAAAATTTTTCCGACGCTAAAATTTTGCCTTCTTCTGTGACTTTTTTCGGTTTTTAACTTTCAACCCCTACAGCCCTCCAACCCCCCGACCGATTTCCCCCGTTCAAGAACTTAACCTTCATTTTGTCCTTAAGAATGTGTGTACCGAGTTTGAAAATCCTCCGTCAATATTTGCGACCTGTAGCGTGTCCCAAAGGTTTGCACTTTCACCCCCTCTCCCAGGCCCCCTTTAATTTTTTCCAAAAAAACGAGATGTTACGTTTGTCCTACTAATTTATCCTATCGATCTGTGAAGTCAGATTTTGCCTACGATGAATTTGGACTGATGGATCATATATACATATATATATAGAGGGATATATATATATTTTTTTTCGACGGATTCTCAATCTCCAGTTCATAAACGGCGTAGCGCCCCTACTCTGGGGTCTGGGTCCCGTCATCGCATCGATTGCAATAGGTAGATTCATCTATGGAATCTACCTAAAACAAAGTCTATTCTAAGTCTGTATTATTATGAATCTGAACGCAAAATATTAATATTTTAAATAATTGATGTGTAAGGTATGTAGAGTAATTCAAAACAATGGTTTTCATTTTTATTTTGTTAGCTGGTTGTTTGTTTATTGTTTATAGGTTTTGAACGTTGTCTGAATATGTATTTGTTTAAGCTCATTTTATTTGGTAAAAGATGGCTAATAATTTAAGTAGGAAAATGAGACAATAGAGCAATCAAAGCCGCGGGTAACAGCTAGAAGACAAATAATGAAACACTTCAAGTTAGCAAAGGTTGGTAAATAATATTTTAGCGAAGAATTATAAGAGACTACAGGAGTCTCTTACATACAATTTAAAACATAAAAGTTACATTATAAAATATGTCCTTTGACATATTTCTGATGTAATGTAAACAACTCAAATGGTATTCTTAGTATAGGAACAGGGTTTACATATATTTCATTTCAATGTACAAACACATTTGTTAAAGTTGACTCATACCAACATATTATAAAAGATAGGAAATAAAATACAAAATGAGATTTAATATCAGACCCTCGTGGGTGTAAAGAGACAGAATATCAAATGTCTTTAAGAGCTGTATTATTAGATAAGTATAGGTTTCTCTATATATTATTTCATTTAAATGCAATAAATGCCCAGATATTTTTAATTTAGAGATTTATTATATTTATTTATATGTGAAAGGAACTATTTCACAGAATTTAATTTTAGCCTTCATTTGTTTGCTTTCAGATTCCTTTTTATTAAAGCGGATTGTTTTGTACACAGTAAAGTTAATATGTGAAATTGTACTTTTGTAAAATGATACTCGTAGAATTTATAGTCTATTTATATTTATATATATATATATATATATAGCATGTACGTGTTTATTTTAACTCAATAATTTTAATATTCATATGTCAGAGTTCGATCTCAAGTCAAGCTTCAATAAACTTACAAACAGTAGTTAGTTAGCTAAATGTTAAACCTTCAAGAACTAATATTTACCGTATTCTTATATAAATACATTTTATAGATACATTTCTATGTGTAATATGTAAATATAAGTAATATAACTTTTCTCGGAAAATACAGAGTAGCTCTATCGAAGGAACTAGATTGATATTAATATGATTAGAACAATAACGGTACAATTGATTCTGAGATCTTGAATTCTCTTCAAATGTTCTTCTTATTTTTTTTATGATAAAATCTTTTTATATTGACGTCAATATTACGGGAATGAAGAACTTCAGTTTGTTTATACTATTTATTAATTATTAATTTATTTTAAGTATCTTCTTAAATAAGCGGATATTTATTTTAAGAAAAGCAATGCAGTTTTTCTTGGAGTCATACCGTATATTGATTTAAGAAGAGGATAATTTAAAAGGATTTTCGCAGTGTCGTCGTATTTCATAATATAAGTGCTCCAAGAAAAAAAGTCTTACGATGTTGAAATGTCTTTTTAATATCAATTTAATTGCTAAAATTTATTTTCTTAATTGTCTTCTTAGATTTAATTTAATTGCTAAAATTTATTTTCCCAACTTTTCTCTTTAAATGTATTTCTGATTAACATTTATATATAAATATATTAATGAAAACTTATACTAACAAATTTGCAATAGAAAATATATTACAATATTCGTAAGAAAAAAAATATTACAAACTAATTATTTTAGTTAGGAATTAGATTAGTTAACATGATGAAAAGGTGTAAAAACCCTTACTGAAATAAAAATGTGACTGAAATAAACTTCTCTTGATGGAGTATTATACTAATGGTATGGGTTGGTGGATCCTAGACATGAAATGTGAGAAAAATATTCACATGTTGACAATATGTTATTACAGAAAGTAGCTTAATACAAGCATAAAAATCAGTAATTTGTATCTCATCCGCAATGAAAGAAAGATGTAAGTAATAATTGATTATCTTTTATACTCCACAATGTAACAATATAAATTATAATGTTTCGAATAAGAATCCTTTATTGTCTAACATTAACATAACGATATATAATTAAATTAATTTTAAAAAGTAACAAATTATATTTAACTTTATTAGTGGTTAATTGTAATTGAAGAACTAGCATCAAATGAGAATCCAATAACTTTAAATATAAGTGTATATTAACACATGATTATTAACTGTACTAAAAATATCATTTCGAGTATTAAACATACTTTGTATGTACTTAACTTTACTTGACACAATGCGTAAAAGTTATTAGAAAAAAATATATAATTTGACTACTTAAATTACTGTAACATATTGTATGTTTTTCTTAATTTTTTTTAACTGTCCGTTCTTATAATAGAAATATAAAATTAAAGTCAAATTTGAGTTGAGTTGAATTGAAATTATCAATAAAAAGAATAATTCTTAACATTGTAACATCTACATTGTAAATTCTAAAACTACTTATATAATTTGACCTTAAAATTAACTTTGATGTTTAACATTAAATTTACTGTTGGATAAATAGTTTTTAGTGAATTCTATTTATACGCGTCTCGGTGTTGAGGAAAAATAGTAAGACAATTGGCTTATCTTAGAAGGCATTTTATTATTTTAGGAGAAAAGAAATTTATTTAGCTCTTCAATCATTTTATGTGCGAAAAGTGGTGGGACTTGTAGACATAGGGTACTGCTATTACTGCTACTAAAACTGAATCACACAACAATAATTAATCAACATAAAAACCGATTTTGAAACAACATTCCTGTAAACCAATCTCCTAAATCTTGGGTCTGATTTTTAATTAGATCTGTCAATGTGTCAAGGACGGAGGGACGTCACCGACTACTGAGATTGTTTGTGGTATTTTTAATCAACAGTGGGAGTTGTTTTTATTAATTACAGCTTGATTTGTCAGTTCAAAGATCTCGTAATATCAAAGATATTTTCAATGTGTTTTAAGTAATAGAAAAAAGTGATAATATATCTTAGAAATGCACTCTGTTTCAAACTCTACCTCGTATACACTTCTGCGAGTAAGTTATTGTGTTATAAGTAAATCATTTAGTTTTATTATTTTGGCTCAAAATAAATCATAAATACCCACTAAATTATTAAACTTACTAAATTATTATGTAGCTTATATTGAAACCTATTAATCGAAATATTCTAGAGATCATGAATTAATTATACCCAACTTTGTATAAAGTTTGTAACTTGCAAGTGTGATAAAGTGAAACTCATTATATTGGACAGGACTTGTATTGTTTTGTACTTACACAATCTATATGTTATAATAGTTGCTTCGATACTTTTATTTCTTTTACAAAGCATCTATACAAAGTATTTGCAAACTCTGAATATTTCAATGAAAAATGTAAACATCCTCAAATTAAAATTCAATGTGATTTAATTTCAAGTATAATAAATATTCTTCCGTATATAGAAGAAATAATTCAATGATTTAGAGATTTCTTATACATTCTAAATATTTTATAAATTTAAAAAGAGATTTAGTTTTATTGAAAAAATATTATATGTTTGAGTAGAATTCAAAGGTTTTATACTCGATTGCGTCGTACTTCGATGCTTTCAAAGAAAATTACAAATCAATCATTTAATAAAACAGGTTGTGAGAATTGTGAGAGAGCTTTTGATCGAATTTCATAGTATTCAGTTTTATTAATCTTTTATTAATTTACAATAAAAATACCGATTTATTGCAAAACTTTTTATTTATCTAAATATATTTTACTATGATTTTTCAATAATAAAGTTAATAAACTGAAAATAAGGTAAGAATACTTTTATAAAGCTTAAATTATTGTAAATAACACCTAGCCGATTTTAATAATAGAATATTTGTAATCAATTAACAAATACAAGATATCTTCATAGAACCTTAATTTAATTTTTTTGTCAATGAACGTGTAGTAATTGTTTATGTTTATAGTAGTTTTAAATTTGTATTTTATATTAAAAAAATACAGCATCACCAAACATACATCTTATTATTTATAAATTAAAATTAAAAATTTTCACAATTTATATCAACTCAATAAAATAAATCAAAATTACGTACTGTATTTGTATTTCTCTACAATTAAACACTTAAAACAGTAACAGAGACGAAGCTTCTTAGCATTCCATGGATTCACCGTGCGGGTGCCGGGCCCATCGCGTTGCAGGAAAAGGAGCGCAAACAATGCCTGGGACTTGCGACCCAGGTGTAGGTTTAAGGGGCCCCTTTAGTATGCGCATACACGCTCACCTTCACTGTTCACGCTCCTCTCCCTACCTAACCAAATATCGTAAGAACCTACTAAAGCTGCCTTTGAAATACGTTCCAGAAATGAACTGATGATCGTTCTAGAAAGGCCGAGATCCTTAAATAAATTGTAGAGAGATTTTGCTGTTATACCTCTCGCTCCTACTTCTACAGCGTACAATTTATATAATATATTTATTTATTAAAAAAATAAAATTGATGTATTATTATCCTAATATTTGGAAATCGAATATATATTTTTACAACAAAATTACCAATATCTCAATTGTTCTAACTGTTTCACAGATTCATTCAAGATTGAACAAAAGAAACCACAAGATAAGTAATTAGTTATGAACTAATCTCTTACAATCTTATAAATTAATTAAAAGAGTAATTGAGGCGTGATCTGAAAAATCAATATCATTAAAATTTATTGAAATCGAATTTGATATTTGCTGGAGGATAAAGGAGTGAAATAAACCAATCTCCAATGGGTCTTTATCTTAATATATGTTACAAATACACTTTATAGGTTTATGATTAATTATTATATTATTTATAACACAAAAATATATAATGCTTTATAAATATATATTATTGTAGCTCATATAAGACATTATAATATATATTTTAATAATAAATATTTTAAGGCATAAAACCTTGAGTATTGTTATAATATTAAAATGTACTAACCTGTCAACATGTAAAGAAAGTTATACATTAGTACCAAAGTTACAAAAGAATACTATCATCGTTAAATCTAAATTTTGTCGCACCAATTGTTCCTTTGTTAGTTTGTCGGAAAATATATTCATATCACAATGGAACCACAAAATAGACAGAAGAAAGCTCTTATTACCCTAATATTTTAGTATATATGTTTTAGTATATTCTATAGTAAATATTTATTTATGTTATTCTTACTTACTTGACTTAGTATACCTACGAGTATATTATTGTATCTATTGTACATTATGCTTCTATTCAACGTACATTAACCTCAATGTTACCGAAATTAGTGAATTTTGTTAGGTAGGAGAGGAGCGTAGACAGTGAAGGTGAGCGTGTATGCGCATAGTAAATGGGCCCCTTAAACCTACACCTGGATCGCAAGTTTCAGGCATTGTTTGCACTCCTCTCCTTGCAACACGATGAGCCCGGCACCCGCATGGTAAATCCATGTGATAATAAGAAGCTTCGTCTCATCTGTATCACTACAAGGCACCAGATATAAACTTTGTTATTACACAAATAACAAGAATCTTCATATGAATGGATTGGAATTCAAATAATATCTATCCATGTACGGCAGTGAATATGGAAAATTTTATTTGTGTATTGAATGTATCAAAAGGCAAGTAATGAAGTGTTTGCGAATCGTAGTTGCGTTATTCCTGACTTATTATTTTCGATTTTTACTATAATATGTGTCTAGTGACAAAGGTAATTTTAAATAAGTTTTCCTTACGGTAACTACGGTATATATATATATATATATATATATATATATATATATATATATATATATATATATATATATATATATATATATATATATATATATATATATATATATATATATATATATATACACAGTGTGTCTCCCACCATCAAAACCACCACCATATATATATATATTATGTTCATTGAATCGTACGTCCTTACAATGACGGACCTCAAGAAATTTTATAATATATTGTGTTTTACCCCATCTTAACTTTTACATCCTTTACATTTTTTTGTTATAACTATCATGTTAAAGTATAAAATGTTTTATTTATATAAAGTATAAGGTTTATATGTTTATGTAATTTGATAAGTAAATAAAAACATTGTGAAGAAAGAAATACAAAATAAAAAGATTAAATAAGTATAGAGACAACGACAGTCTGTTAGTCTTATAAGATACAATATTTCAGCCTGCTTTTTTACTTTTACTTTTACATTGTAATTTAAATCAAGAGCATTTATCAAGACTCCAGGCTTAAATTAGATTAAAACTCATACCATTTTGCAGATATGCTTATTTCATTCTTTTTCTTACGAAATGAAAATGTTTTGTATTTATTTTACAATAGTCCGTTAATAATTCTAAATCAGCTGGTTCTCACCCTAAAATAGGTGTTCCACAAGGACCAAGAGCAGTTCTTTTTAATTTTTACTTTATATTAATTACTTGCTCTGTTTTGTAAACAATATATGTGACATTATACTTTTCGCTGATGCTAACTTAGTTATAACGAAGTAAAAAGTGATCTGTTACGTGTCCTTCGTTGGTTTGAAATTAATAATTCGGTCTTAAATGCTAAAAAAACTAAATGCGTTGAGTTTAAACTTCCTCATGTAAAAACTTAAAATTGTAGCGTTCTCCTTAACAATGAAAAGTTAAAATGAAATGAATCAATGATTTTCCTAGGGATAACTTTATAAAAAAGTTTCAGCTGGCAATTAAACTCAGCTCAGTCGTCTTTGCAATTAATTCGTACTACAGCCCGAGTTGTTTATTTTAGGTACCTATAACTTCTAAGCTAGAAATTGGTATTTTTACAGTAGCCTCTCAATACACATTTAACAACATATTATTTATACATAAAAAATTTAATACTTATATCAAACATTGACAGACACGATAAATACAAGAAAGAAAATTGACTCATTTGTAGATTTGATATTAATGTATACATCAAACATTGTTGAATTTCATAAAAAAAAAACAACTGTTGAATTTCTGACCGGCTCTTCTCAGTAGAGTCGCATTCCGAACCGGTGATAGCTTACTCACGGACTGACTACTCTGACCTTTTTTAATGTAGTAATTGAGAATTCAAAGTGCGTGTAAATTCTACTCGTATAAACATATTTTGAATTTTAATTTGATAAATACATTTTTTGCGCTTACTTTTCAGACGCTGGATAAAACTTATAAGGTAAATCAAAATCATGTACTACAGAATTAAATATCTTAAAAAGATTTACTAAAAGTCCGTGTATTTGTCAATTCTAGTAACCCATTTTTTACCTGTAGCATAGATATTATCTAATCAGATTAGTGTTATATGTTATATATTTAATTTAGATTGAAATTGCCCTGTATAGTTTATCATTAAAATTAATATCTCAAAATATATCAGAGATTAGAAATGTGGTGGCTAAGTGAGGGTTTTACTGTTCCGGATGGCAGTGGATAAATCTAAATAATGTACTTCATTAAATGATCTAAATAATATATTGAATTATATATATTATAAAATATCTACAAAAATACGTCTTACGTCTATCTATCTATTTATCCATCATGAGCATCTACGGAACCTTACATTGAGTGTGTTGGATAGAGGACATTCCGTGCGTGAAAGAAAACAATTAAGTGAAATATCTAATACCTTATTTCACACGAATATTATTAAAGAAAACAGAAATTATCGCGAAAGTTTACCACCGAATAAAATATGAAGCAAAGAATGATGTTCAAAATAATAACGTGTAATACACGAAAAAACAAAATTAAAAAAAAAATTGTTGATTTTACTTAAATGGACTGAACTGTAAACTATCTTGTAGTGTGTTTTGTGTCTCCGTATTTTAAAATTTAATAAAGTGTATATACCATTTATATTTGTACAAGTATTGGTTAATATAAAAACAACTCAATAGTATGGAATTGGAACTGGTGATGGATTTTTCTTTCTTTTCTTCTTCATAACAAACACTTTACTAAAATTTCTTTGAAACAACTCGATTTCGGTGTTGTTTTGAAGTTGTGGTACGTCCTTATCAAGTTATATCATCGAAACAAATCGTGAAGGAAAAAAACAGTGACAACCATTTGTGTCGGTTGAATAATGGAGATGCAGTGATCAAAGTGTTGAAACACTTAATTCAATTTGTTTTTAATGCAAATAATTACAATAAGCAACCGGCACTTTTTGCATACTACCTGCGTTATTTTTTAACAATAGGAATTGACGTTATAAGTCGTACTATATAAGTAGTATTTCGAAATGTGCAATCAGTCCTCCATAGTGTATATCATAGACATAAGGATGTACGTTGCCCGGTTTCATCGGCGCGGTTACAAATCTCAGTTATATATATAATATCTGATAGATAAATAATATTTCACTTCTCCAATAAGTCTTGTAAAGCTGTAAGTTTGAAACGTTTAAGATAACTGTGCAGTCTAATTGAATTACTGCTTCCATTGTGTTGTTTGTATTTCGTTAACAACCACGGCTCGGTGTTTTTAAAAGATTTAAAAATAAATACTATACAAATTTTTTTACAATTATATTTTTTTGTTTCAAGTACTGGCGCTGCACTATTTTAAGGAAAAGAAAAATTACAAACTTTATTTATCATACTAAGTTAAAAATCGATTTAAAATTTTGTATGGTTCGTTAGTAAGTATGAAAAGGAAATGTTTTCTTAATGTTGCAAGTTTAGATAGAGAAGAGACGTACCTAACCAAATTTCATAAGAACCTACTAAAGCCGCTTTTAAAATACCTTCTAGAAATCAACCAATGATATTTCTAGAAAGGCCGAGATTCTTAACTAAGTTGTGGAGAGATTTTGCTGAAGTAGGAGCGAGAGGTATAATCTCGCTCCTACTTCTACAGAGTACAAATTAACTATAAATTTATTCCTTATCAGTTCGTTACATAGTTCGTAATACTTGTTAAGCTTAAATGTATGTTCTTTGGCAATGTTTGTTTTCCAGCGTACAGTAAGCTCCACAAGTATAACGCACCTTATTTGTTTTGAGTACAGGAATAAGTCCAGTCTAAATAACGAAACACAAATATCATGTATGAAATATAAGATTTTGTACTTTTTATTATTTTGATTATGGAATGGAGTATTTTAATTTTAAAATTTTACAAATAATACAATCAGAAACAACTTTTAAAAGTCTTTAATCTTATGTTTCTTATATTTATTATGTATTTAATATTGACTGTTCGTTTAAACGTTTAAATAAAATATATATTTTATTGAGCGAAGCGAACGAAGTGAGCGGAATGTTTTACTGGAGACTTTTTACATTCTTTGTCACGAATTGGCTCGAAAACTACTTGACGGAAAATTATGAAACTTTACAATCAAAAAGATATTACGTGATGGTTTTAAAAAAAAAATATTGAAAAATGTCCTCAAAAAAATTTTTTTGTTTTATTTCTCAAAAATGTTATATCCCATTGATATCAATGAGAAACGATGAGTAAATACACTGGGCTCACTTCGCTTAATATGCAAACGGCACCCGAGATTTCGCGAGCGCAGCGAGTTGAAATTGAGGTTTTGTTGGCGCCCCTAGTATTTTACTTTGGTACCAAAAACTTTCAAAAAACATCTTTAAGTAGACATCTTTGCAAAGTGGTGTTATTGATTCTACTTAAAAATATAAAAGGGTTGGTCATTAAATGTCACTTTTAGTATAACACTCAATCAAGAAAAATTTACTTCAGTCACCCTTTTAGTAAGGGAGGTTTTTTTGAACCTTTTAACTTTAATTTTATCCTCAGGCCTGGTTAACTGATTTAATTCCTATCCTTAAGCCTTCTCAAAGGTCATTCTGTCAGTTACAAATGAAGGGTTGAGGTGAATATAAAACAAATTTAAAAGGATTAAATTAATCTACGGATATTATTAAGTATATCTTACTATACCAATCCAATGATATTTGTTATAACATTTGACCACCGTATATTAATAGTACACTTACGCCTTCTAGTTTTAAATTTTGAAAGTAAAATACAAAGTTATTTATAATAATTTATTAGAGTTTATAATTTTTTTTCTTTTATATTATGAATAGTTCATTGTTACAAAATTTCTTTACAACCAATTTGTTACTATTAGTTCTCACTAGTTATATAAGTGTTAATAATTAATTCACTGCAGAAGAAAAGAGGACAAGTATTTTTTGTAATCATATTAATAGAAAGAAGACATTCCAATATCGTTAGTTATTTTTTCTTATGAAGTTAAAGCACCACTTCTTTTATTGAGTGGTTCAACCAATTTCCTTTCACGACAATGAGTTCAAAATGTACGACGACCCCGCCACCTACTTACCCCTTGACACTTGAAGTGAAGGACTTTTCTACAATGTTATTATTACTTCTTACATTCCTATAATATAATGAAGTTAATATAAAAATATTAACATTTTTTTTCATACCTTAAAGATGAAAACATTTAATTTATTACAAAAAAATACTACGAGTATTTTGGACCATCATTGTGAGACAGATTTCATAGCGTCATGTGTTGATTTGGTATCAGTAGAAACTGCGCAGCTATTTCCACAACATCCTTTGGAAATGAAATGACCTGCCGTTTACACCAATTTCGACTGAAACGGTTATTAAATTTAACAATCTGTAAAAAAGGTATAATGCGACTCCGTTCTTCAACGCTTGTCAAATTGGTTAATTCAGGCGGTATTTTAGCAGGCATCATTTTACTCCAATATTCAGTTGCTGAATTTTTACTTTTTCTAATATATTTTAACAGCGAGAACACGTAGTTATTGAACCTAAAGTAATCAGTTCTTCAAGTAATAGCATACTGTACATATATGCTTGTAAATTGGAACGCTGTCATGGATAAAGACCTGTTTTACAAACAAATATGTATAGTGTGACATACATAAAATGTTGGCAATTGCAAATGCAAATTGCAATATTCAATTTTTACAACAGAAAAAATACTTTAAATATATTTTATATGTATAAAAGTTATTGTTTATTATTTACATTAATAGTATAAATAATTCATTCCATATTATATGAATGATACATTATTACATACTATTAATATGATTTCAGTTATGCATATAAATCTAAACGTTACTTTTTCAGGTTCCTTTTACGAAATTTGCGTAGGCGATGTATACCTGAAGGAATATTTCTGTATTATGATATCCTGGCAATTTCCGGCCCTTTTTACTCTCTCTTATATCAATCTCCGTTGAAACAAGAACAAAAAACAAAACAATCCACAATACTAATATTTAAAACAACATACTTGATTATTTTTAACTTATATATTCCTTAAAATTTTATCGAAATAACTCCTACAGTAGACATTATATTTGAAATACATATTTCCAAAAAACAAAGCGAAGAGAGACTTTAAATATTTTGAGTTGTGTTGCTTGAAATTGAAATTAAATCAATTGTGCTTAAAATAAACTGTAAATGCAACCGTGAAGGTAAATAATATTTCTTTGAAGACAGACATCAGTTGTTATACGATGTGTATAACATGATAAAATACTATTCTAACAGTAATTGCGTAAATGTATCTAAATAAAATTCATATTATTATGACATACTTCTGAAAACATTATCTGAAATCCTATTCGATAATGATTGCCCGATTCAGAATGATACAAGGTATCTACAACTTTGTTTATTACCAACAGTAAACACGGGCAGTGCAAACTCTCCAATAAACTCTCTCCTCTCCTCAAACCAGATGTTTTATAACTACTGTATATGAAACTCAATGAAGAGTCGATATACATATATTTTATTAGAAGTAGACAGTACATATAAAAAGTAATCCAATTACGATCTTAAAAACGAAATCATGTTCTTAAGATTTCTTTTTCGATTATTTGTATGTTTTTGCGTTTCATAAAGTCGTGAGAGTACACCTTCACTATATTAGTATTTGAAGCATCGTAAAGTAACTTAAGCTATTTCTTCCAAGAGTATGATAAAGAATTTTAAATAATATGATCATAACTGTAATTAATTTTTATACGCAGTATATTCAAAATCTTTTCATAGAACTTAACGTATTTAACTATTTAATGTCGGATAAGAAACCTAGAAAAAGATATACTCAGTATACAAATATTAATATTCTTCTACTTACTATATAGACCATATTAACATAATAATCGAACTAATAGATATCACTAAGTGTATGTACATTGAGAGAATAAGTCGACTAATACTACTTCATTGATACAAAGAAAACAAGAATCTTCATATTTATGCAATGTAGATTACATTATGTAATAATGAAAGCAGTATCACTAAGTATTGATTTCATTTACTTCCATGAAATACATTTTAGTAGTTGCGCCTTAATATGACATAATTTTGATTTTAACTTTGAATTAGGTTATTTAAAAATATTGACACTAAATTTATTTAAAAGTTATAGAAAAAATATAAATTAAAAACTTTATAGACGTTTGAAAATTGATTGACTGATTACCTAGATCATACTTTAAATATAATATAATATATATTGCTCTCAAAGTTTCAATAAATTTATAATTACATTTAAAGTAAATAGTTATTACAATTTAGCTTCTAAGAACCTACGAAATAAACTCAATAATAATGTCATATTAATTTAAAGAAACCTGTCATATATATCTAAATCTAAAGAGACATTATTATAAGTAATTTATGTACATATATTTATTTAGATTGATCTTAAATTGTAAAGAACTATGATCAGTGAATTGAAGTAATTTGGTATAGGGCTGTTTTTCTGTACGCCGTGCCACCATGAACCTACTATATGTACTGAAACTAATAACAATTAATTGGTTGTATTATAATTTTTGGCAAAATATTAAATTTGCTTTCTGTTGTATTTGTTTTATATGTTAATGTCAATTAACTAATCTATATATTTTAAAATCTAAATATTATCATATTGCTTTAAATTAAAGCATTGTAAATATTTAAATGAATGAGAGTAACAAGTAAACAAAAAATATTAATAAAAGAAGATAACTAATAAATAAATATACTATACTATGCTAAAATAATGTAAGAATAATAAATATTACATAATTATATTATCGCTATAAAATAAACTAAATTTATTTACACTTACGTAAAGTGTAAATAAATACAAATACTCAAATTGTAAAGTCAGATATTAAATGAACAACAGATATTCAATGCGTTCTCTCATGGAGATATAAGAGCACGACGAAATGTATCGGGAAGACTATTTCACAGTTTAATGGCGTGTACTGTGAAGGAATTAGACACAAAACCAGTATGGTGTAAAGGGACTCATAAGTTTGAGTTCGTTGATGAACGGAGATGAAAGTCTTGAGTTGTCTTCAGTAGTTAAAATTTGGACTTGAAGTACGGAGGAGATGATGAATCATTTAAAATAGAAAATAACTGAAAAAGAGTTCTTGAAATTCTTCTTTTACGGATGGGAAGACAGTCCAGCTTTGAACGATATTCTGATATATGATCATATTTACGTAAGTTAAAAATAAAGCGAATGTAATTATTGACGAGACGATCCAATTTATTTAGATTGGCTTCAGAGATATTAGAATAACATACTTCAGCGTAGTCAATAAGTGGAAGAATAAGAGAATGCACCAACAGAGTTTTGGTTCGAATGGGTTATATGTTTTTATGGAAATAAAGTGAACGTAACAAGTACGTAACTTTTCGACATAACTTCATTATATGGACACTCCAACTGAGCATATTATCAGTATGAAGGCCGAGATTTTTTAAAGACAGCGTGGGTGATATTCCAGCAGTATTATAAGTCACTGGTGTTAGGGAAATGTAGTCAATCTTTATAAGACCGTGTAATATATATATGTTATATGAATGTTATTCTAAATAACTTAAAACTGTGTTAAACATAATAGATAAATATCGATAAGATACACAAGTATGGAGTTTTTATTTTTATCTTTATTTTATATTAATAAATTTCAATAATTGGCTCTGAGTTTTTGAAGCTGACTATAAATTGTTACTTAATGAACAATACGTAATAAGTCCTTAGGGATCGCAGTGATTATCGTGGTCGGAACAAAAAGACTTACACAATAGTAATGATAGATTTCTGTTCAAATATTGCTTATTTATAAATATTACTTTACAAAATTGCTTAATGGGTTAAATCGATACGATTATTTTTATGCAAATCAAAATTGGTTTATCGTCTAATAAAATCACGAACAATGTTAAAGTTAAAATCCTAAAATAAGAATAATCTTTGTTTGTTTGTGTATTTATTGATAAACTATAGCAGGTGCTAGTACCAACGAGCGACCACGTGCTCCCTGGGAACGAACATTATTCATATAATGTATTATATACTAACCTAGAAATTATCAAGATTTTCAGTTTAATACGTCATTGCACTCCTACATATTTTTTTTACTTTATATGTATATGTTTTGTTGATTATACTTGCGAATATTATTGAACAAACAAGAATAGAATTTATACCCTTTATAAATTTTATTAAAAAAGTTTTTTCCTCATTTATATAGATTAGAGCTCAAGTCAATAATGTGTTGAGCTCTTAACACTAAAATCTTTAACAGAAATAACCTCGTAAAAAAGTCATATTAATATCACTTGTTGAGTTACTGACAAATTGGTTGACCTCTTGTACTCAGTGCAGATGTAGCCATTTAATAGAATTTGTCAACCGCTAGGTCAACTAGCTTATTAATATCGCATAATGAAAAGCAATAAGTTAGAGGGCTAGCGGTGTGATCTAATGCTATGGTATAGACTCTATCAAGCTTGCTTGTATACTATTGTTGCTAGTGCGACAGATCACTTGGCGAAAATGAATTTATTACAAGCGTTCCTAAATTTTTTTTTCGATATTCATTATCCTTTTCTATTTAGTTCTGAGTTGTTATTTGGTTAACTCTTTTTAACAAGCTATTGTTGTTATTTTGGGTGTCAAACAGTGCGTTTGAAGTTGGATACTAAAATGGGCCCATAACTTGTCGTTCCTAAGTGTAATACAATAATAGTGGCCTTTTATAAGCTTCAAACATTTAGAAATAGTAAACAATCTCAATACCGAGACTAGTCAGAAACATAATATCCTAAACATATTTGTCTAATGTGCGATACAGACAGTTTCTCCACTTACATAACTTCAGTCATCAAATAGCGACCCTCGTTACTAATAAATATTCTAGTATCATTCTAAATACGTTTTCATGGCAGGTATTATATTAAAAAGAGGAAAACTAAAAAAGGTTCTAGAGTAAATGATAATGAAATAAAAGTGTACAAGACACATTTTAGAAGGATTTAATACTTACTAGCGGGATTTCGAAGTTTAATTATGAAACATTGGATTCAATTACGAATAGACAACAAAACATTTAGGAACATATGACTTTAAATGTAATCGGTATATAGTTGTTATATCAAAGTGAATAACACTTGTATATCCTATAAATCACTGCTTTGGCTAAAATTTGTCGTTTTTTTATATAATAATAATTTATTTGTTTAAAATTAACTTAGTATTTAGTAATAACTGTGATGTGCAACCGATCATCACTAAGTAGCAAAGTGTAAAAATAACGAGATAGGTTAACTTAACCTATCTCGTTATTTTAACAACGTTCCTTCCGAAAATCCGAAGACCTCTTAAAGGAGGTCTATAATCAGCAAAAGAACATCTAAATAGATTAATAGAATTAGATAAACTTTTTCTTTTTTTAATATTGTGTGTATAATAATAACTTATACTTCATTATTAAAATGTTTTTATAAATAAATATGAACAAATAATATAATGTTATGAACAGATTTGATTAGTTAATTGTCTAGAAGTTTGTCGAACATTACAAAATGGCGCGCGGTAATCATAACAATCTCAGTGAACCACAAAACAACATTATCACTGGCCGCCATTTGTTTTGATTGTGCTGTATGTTACACTATGCCGCAATAGGAATATTTGTTTGCTAATTACTAAACTTATTACTACTTTTAATTTTAGTGTAAGATATTTAATATCTTAAATGGCTCTTATCTTCTGGGCCCTCCAATAAGCTAAATCAGATTTGCATCAGATAAAAAATGTAGGTATTTCTTTATTATAACTCTAACATCATAAGTTTGAAAATAAGTGAATAATTCCGTCACTAGAATAAATTTTCATTGAGAAATCTTATTTATATTCTTACACTTGGTTTTATTTTTGGTTAAAATCTAAATTTTTGTTTAATTTTGATTACACCAATTCCTGACAACATGAAAAATCTTAGAGCTATTATATTATAGCAGTCACAAATTGTTATATATTTTTAGACGAAAGTGCTTAATCTTTGTCTAACCAGATGAAACATAGTAATAAAACCGCCAAAATCCAGTGAGATTATTAAGCGGATTTTGAATGAATGGAATTAATTATTCAAGTCCCTCTTATATGTTCCTTAATAACTATTTATCCCTATGGATCCTTAATTATTAAAGCATGCATTATATGCATTGCGAAATGTACTATAATATCAGATTAATTACAATATTTTTTAAAATAAATTATATTAAAATAAAATTTTATAGAATACTAGTTATTTTTATTTAATATGTATGTATGAATGTAATGTATGTATATAATAGTATTGAGTTGTTAGCTCTATCAATGTCGGTGTAAAAAATAAATTTACTTTCAACCAACGGTATTGGTAGACTGGTATCATTATTGTGTCGTGTCAGCTTACAATGTCACCGACGATACAAAGACGAGCACTTTTAATTAGAAATATCGATTGTGAATTCACAGAGCTTGTTCACTAAAACTGAATTAATTTTTTAAACAACTCTATATATGACATGGATAAATTTAATGCTAAATAGTCTAAACTACTTTAAACATAATTTTAAATACTATAGACTACGCTGCTTACATTACATAACATTTTTCTTATAATATACTTATATGTGAAAACTGAAAAACTCAACAAAGGAAAGAAATGATCTTATAAAGATCTGGAGAGTAAAAATCCTTGTACCACTAAAGTCTCTTCCGCTTTATCGCGTTGGTACAAAGAACACGTGCAGAATGTGAGATATATAAATTATATTGAGAATATGGCTATTATATATATATTTATGTATTTATTTATTTAAATATTTTCTATTTTGAATCCATACCAGTGAACACTTGTGTACGTCAAATGGAAGTGACAGGAGGGCCTTTCTTGATATCATATGTATCAAAATAAGCCCTTCTGTAAAGACACTCTCCAACTTAGAAAAAGGCTACGAGGGTTCCAAATACGCCCTGGTCTGAGAAGAACCACACAACAACCTCAGCCGGATTTTTTTTTTTATTGTGATCACTGTTTTACAAACGTCAATATATTTAGTGAGCAATGTACGAACAATTAGAACCATTGCAATCAATTCGATAAGCCGTCCTAATGATAATTAATAATAAGAAAAGGGAAATCTGGCTAGCAATACGACCAGAAGAATGTAACCAGTTACCGCAAACAGCACCCGTTCACGAGCATAACGCAAAGATCAACCATCACTCCCTTTGCCATAATTGAGGGAAGGAAGCAACCCGACCCCCACCGCTACCGCAAGTAATCACTTCTTGGGGGCGGTGTGATGCAGCCAGTAGATTAAAGGAGAATAACAAACAGCGTCAGAAAAAATTGCGTAAGCACTAGTTATTCACTAAAATACAATTTCAATTCCCAAGCTATACCGTCATTAATGTATTCCTTTACACTATAATAAAAGTTTTTTATTAAATTCCTTTTAATGAATATTTTAAATGTATTTAGAGACAAATTTAAGGCTTTACTGGAGAGTTTAGTGTAAAAACTCATACAGAATTACTTGTTTTAAAGAGCCTAGTGACGGGCATAGCAAGTTTATTTTCATTTTAAATATCAATTTTATGTACATCACAATTTTTACTGAATTTTGAAATATTTTTGTGCACATAAATAAAATTTTACATTACAGACCTCCCTTCGGAGGTCTTCGGAAGTCTTAAGGAAGGTATCTCGTTTTTTCTACACTTAGCTACTCCGGGATGATGGGTTGCACATCACAGTTTCTCCTAAGTTTTCGAAAGTTAATTCTAAACAAGTAAATTATTATTATATAAAAAAACTATTTATTGTATCCAAAACAATGATTTATAAATTATATAAGAGTATTTACATTTTACGTAAAAACTATAATCCGATTACATTTAAAGTCAAAATAGTTTTTTTTTAAATAACGCCATCTGTTAAGTTTTGAATGTATAATCTTATGTACCTAAATGTTTTGTTGTCTGTTCTTAAATGAATCCAATGTTTAATAATTAAACTTCGAAATCCTGCTAGTAAGTATTAAATCCATCTTAAATATGTCTTATATACTTTTATTTCATTATCATTTACTCTAGAACCTATATATTAATAAGAGGAAAAGTAAAAACTTTTTCTCTTATTAATATAATACCTGTCAGGAAAATGTATTTAGAATGACACTAGAATATTTATTAGTAACGAGGGTCGCTATTTGATAACTGAAGTTATGTAAGTGGAGAACCTATCTGTATTATACATTAGACAAATTGTTTAGGATATCATCTTTCTAACTAGTCTCGGCTTTTGAGATTGTTTACTATTTCTAGATGTTCGAAGCTTATAAAAGGTCACTATTATTGTATTACACTTAGGAACGACAAGTTATGAGCCCATTTTAGTATCCAACTTCAAACGCACTACTTGACACCCAAAATAACAACAATAATAGAGTTAAAAAGAGCTACTCAAATAACAACTCAGAACTAAATAGAAAGGGAACATGAATATCGATAAAAAATCGTAGGAACGCTGGTAATAGATTCATTTTCCCCATTTGATCTGTCGCACTAGCAAAAATAGTATATAAGCAAGCTTGATAGAGTCTACCATACTAGATCACAACGCTAGCCCATTAACTTATTGCTTTTCATTATGCGATATTAACAGGCTAGTTGACCTAGCGGTAGATAAACTGTATGAAATGGTTACATCTGCACTGAGTAAAAGAGGTCAACCAGTGTATCAGTAACAAACAAGTGATATCAAATTGATTTTATTCAATTACACTGTGTTAATTTTTCAAGACGTTATTTTTGTTTAAGATTTTAGTTTTATGAGCTCAACATATGATTGTGTAGTGATACTAAAAGCTAAAAAATAAATTCATGGATACAGTCATGGGTACCAATATGTATACATTGTTATATTTTCCAAATAAAGTAACTCGTAACCTACTCACTTTCTGGAAATATCTATGGTCACATAAATTCCTAAAAATGCAATATACATATATGTAAACACCTATGACAAAAGATGTCATTTTTGAAATATACAAATTTTAAACATATGCATTGATTAAACTAAAATAAAATCGTGGGGCACGTCCACTTTAAATGAATTTTCGATTACCTTGGGATTAACTGTATCATATTCATTGAAAATGAAATGATAACCTTAAGATAATCTTTGATAGTTTTAAGTGTAGTGAAGATTTTACAAGGCAAAACCCGTCAAATGGCTCATGCAAATGAATTCATGTTTTGGTTTCAGTTTGTGATTGATATACTTCCGTTCGTTACCCCCATTCATGGACGACACTTGCTTACCACTAGGTGGGTGAAGTCACATGCCATGTCTTTCGATTTTAGATATGTAGGATCCATTTAGTAAGCACACACCAGCCTTTTAATTCATTGAGTTAATACAAACACACTGATATTATTATATTATGTTATCTTGAGTATAGAGTTGTAATTTATTGTAAATTTTAGGTTTTAATTTATGGTTATTAGTATTTGATAACAAAGAAGTTACTTTTGAAGGTCAGTATAAAAATTAGAAGTAAGGTAGGAATAATGAGATAATAATTCTTATATTGTATTATAATTATTATCCAAATTACTTTTTTGCACATCACTGGTCAAAAAGGTACTTTTCATTAACAAAAACACTAATAAATAACCACTTTAAGTTTCATATAAATTTATTATATATGGTACTTTTACACTTAAATTTATAATTTTTATTTATATTTCTTATATAAAAAGAAAATAACATTGGAAAACATAAATAAATAGGTTTCTATGGATATTTATGTATAGCTGCAATAACGTGGCGTATATTTATAAACTTAACAATGGTAATTATAATAATATTTGGAGAAGAATTAACAAGAAATCGTTTATTTATTATGCTTGAAGTGAGAGAATTATTTACAAAAATTATGAAAAGCTTCATAAAGTTCAAAGTAATAACCCATAACAGCTTGTCTCAAAGAAGTATTTTACTATTTGCATTCTAGATGAGATTCTTAATGTTATTTACTAAGGAGTTTGAGTCGTCTGAAATATTTCACTGCTTCAGACAAGCTTAGATACTAATAGATATTTTTAAAAATACGCGTTCCTGGTTTTATTCCCGGTCGTATATTCCGCAATATGTATTACATATAAAATGCACCGGGGAAGACGGCTAAGAGTTTTCATATTATATAAATCCCATAAAAAATATAAATAAATTTACTACTACATTTTTGATTCTTTAGGTTATTACATAAACACATTTAGGTCATTTTATTCAATGTGTACAATTCAAAAGACCTTTATATTAAATCTCATTTCATTTTTGTACACTAAATTTTCCTATTTCACAAAAAGAAAATAAAACTTTAAAAACAAATAAAAAAGCGAGTTCTAAAGTAAAATAATTTTATTTTTTAATTTAATGTTTTCTAATTTTTAATTACTCGTAAATACACGTGTAAATAAAAGTCTTTTACAGATTTTATTTCGATTTTTATTTATTGCTTATTTCTCAGAATACTATTTACCTGACTAACTAATATATATCTCGGCTTCCGTAAACACGATTGATCAAAGCGTTTAAACCTCGGCTTAGGATTAAATAAAATTAGATATGCGCGAGTTAATACATCATTTAAACAGAATTTCATTAAAATAAATTAATATGGTTAAGGTCATTAAATAAAAAAGTAAAATTGTTTATTTTGTTTCTTAACTTGTGAATGGTTATCTCTTTCACCTGGTTTTTATGTTTGCCAGTGATCGCCAACTTACCGAAATGAAGCCGTAGTTCAAAGTTTTGATGTTACATATTCATTTCAATTTATTCTATTACGTCATTGGGGGATATCCCCCACGTTTATGTATACACATACATACGTTACGATATACGTTTTGCAACAATTTTTATCAGGGTATAGTCAATAATATTAATTTAATGGTAAATACACAATCTTTTAATATATATAGGTGTATTCGTAATACATTACACAAAAATTTCGCTTTTGCACTCCTTCTTAACATTAACTTGACTCTGTATAGAAAACTTTTTAATCCTTCGTGTGCGAAATCTACTAAAAAAGGAATTGAGTTTTCTTTTCACATATTATAAAGGTTATATTGATCAACAATAGTTTATTAATTGTAATACAAGAAACATGCGTGATGAAAAAGCATGTCTCCACCGTATGATAGAAAAAACATTATTTTCTTTCGCATCGTTATTATAATAAAAGTGCAATATGGTGAAATCGTAAAAATACTCTTCTATTTTTCGAAGCCATTCTTTATATATGAAACCATTTTAGTTTTATTTCATAGTAAGTTTTTATAACAAACGGTCCGTTTCTGTTTTCTCTTGATGGATGTCTTTGAATGCATAAGATTTTAGATTAAATCTTAGATTATATACAAATAATTACTATAAGAATTCAGTGTATAGTAAGAGTGGCAGTAATGTTTTGCTTTAATATTATTATTTTTTATTTTACGTGTCTATGTTAACGGTCAATCACTAATGCAGCGATGTGACGTGTATACTCGTACACAATAGATTTTACACACTTCAATGTAATTTACGGGCTTTGATAATACCCTGTTTCCATTTCGACTTTTAACGATTTAATATCTCCTATAAGTTGTAATTTGAACAATCAAAACAACTCAATATTAAATAAGAAATAAATAAATAAACAAAATCAATTATTGGCAACTGACATCCATTCTGAATTCTGACATCCAAAACAAACCGTTCAGTTTTCGGAGAAGTATAATATTTTAACAATAAGTTCCTTGTTTATTTTAAAGTAGTAATGACAGATAGACAGATAATGAATATTGTTATAAAGTTTATTATAAAATAATTAAAATATATGACTGTCAAATTAATATATAAAATCAATAATACTTTAAATATTTAACAAATTATTCTGATTATATTTCAATGAATATACAAATAATAAAAGTTCTCTTCACCTCTATACTTACTAACTTACTTAAAATGAAGTACCAAAACTATGATTGATTTGACAAGATACAACTCAGGAACTAGTAAGTTTTATTTGTTTTACTAATTCGAAATGTAATGGAAACAACTTAGGACGTTCGTCCGTCATGAGAACCGTCTCCGCCCAACATCAGAACATTGTTCTCATCGTATTGTTCCTTTGGAATATGATGGATCCTTGGTTTATTGGTAGACTTGGAATTTTCGTAAAGGGTCTACAAGATAATTATCTTAATTACAAGATATTAATTATGAAAAGTGAGCGGTAAGAGAGACAGGGAGAGGCCTCGAGTGACCTTCGAAAACACAGTATCAATGTTACTGGAGGAAGGTCACGTAAAAAGCATGAGGACCCCCCGGAGGGCATGTATGAAGAGATTGATGTCTGTGGTCGAGGCGAAAGAGGTATGCAGAGACAGTAGAGTTTGGCGCTCCGTCGTCTCTGGCTACCCCGCAAGGGATGTGGCGTGAAGGTAAATACAAATACAATAAATAATTATCTTATTATTTCATTTAATACGTTTTTATGCTGTATCGTATATTTTTTAATAATCGAATTGAAAATAAATTAACAAGAGATTAATTTTAATACATAGTATATTAATAAAAGTGATACCGAGTTAAATTTGTTATGTGGTTCTTCTCAGACCAGGGTGCTTTTGGAATCCTCGTAGCCTTAATTTTAAGCTGGAGAGTGTCAAATAGGCCGACCTGACACTCCCATTTGAAGAACATAATTGATCACTAGTATTAATTCAAAGATTAAAAGATATAAATAACCAAAACATAAATAAATGCTCTCACGCAAGAAAATTTGTATTAATGGCCTGAGATACAAAATTTAAGTTGCGTTAAAGCTTTTGAGTTCGACTGAAGATTCATCGTCGTAGCGATGTTAAAGGACTTCAAACTGAAACTATGTAAAACTATTGGGAACTGGACTTGAAGTTATTTTGTCAAAGTTGCTTGAAATGTTTTAAAACAATTAATTGATTTTAGAAAAATTATAAGCCTTGCAAACATTTTGGAAAGTACGATTACTACAAAAAAATATACAATATAAACCTCAATCAAACTTTATGAATTATAATTATATAAAAATAATATTTCATTATACATTTTATATCCCAAATAAACGAAAATATGTTAACACTGTTAATTGTCGAGATGAAATTATAATTTACATGAAATAATTGTTCTATATTTTTTTATATAAAAAACTTTTAAAATTTTAAAGTTTAGAACTTTTAGAAATTAAAAATATCTTTCAAATTACGTAACAAAGATTTGTGTTAAAAAATCAAAATCGCAATCGTAAAAGTTTTTAATTTGATTAGCAACAAATGCTTTCTTAAGTTTTTTTTTTATTTACTTTCCTTTACCTTTGAACTTCACTTATATACATTTTTTATGTAATTCTCTTATCTATAATAGTTTACTTATGTACTTCTATTGTGTACTAGGTTAATGTACTTTGCATATCTATAACGCTTATATACTCCTTTTATGTACTTTCCTTATGTAAATTTCTTATGTGTTTTGATTATTTATTTCGTACAGATCATTTTTGGACTCAAGTATGTTGTAAATAATATTTATATTTATGCAATTCAACAATTTTATTTTAATTAAAAAATCTAAATGTCAAATATAATGTTATGTTTTTAATGCTACTAATATAGTTTTTAAGTCTTTAATACTAACAAATTGAGTCTTAGATACTTTTAATAAAGATTATTATTATATAATCATAAACCCTAAATTCCACTGTGTTCTTTGCTCTGGTTCCAATCAAAATACACCCTTAAAAGTTATCAAAACGACACACCCAATTTCAATAACCAAAACCAAACTGTGGATGACCATAAGAATGTTATTTATTTTGTATTTATTACTTGTTAAAAGTCATTCAATGGTCAAAAGTTGATTAACATAAAAATATATTTAGAAAAATATTTCCATTTTTATAAAAATAAATGTGATTCGGCGTATTCTGAAAGACTGCGCACTGCGAGCGAGGTGAGGAAAGATAATGTATACTTTGACAAAGACGCAGGTAAACTTTGAACTTACCACCCAATGTCAAACTTATAGCTGAAGCTACATGCAAAAGCTATTAATTATCATTATTAATAATGAATTATATTTTAAAGTTATTTCCTCCGACTTTTACAAAATTAACTCATGTGTATGTTATTTTTAAAATGAAAACAAATTATAATAACTTAAAACTATTGGTGGCAGTATATCGGTAACTAAAGTGGTTAAAACATAGATGATGATGACATGATAGATAATATGAATACCATTTACATTCGTAGCTTGTTATTTCTATTGAAATGTGGCCTTGATTGTGTTACCTCGAAATTCATGTTATTTTGTATCTTATGACGACGGTGATCATTAAATGACGGTGCTGCAATATTTCATCACAATCTTTTTACATGTTTATTTTATAAAATTCATTTTTATTCTTAATAAAAACATACATTTTTTTTGTTAATATTATTAGATAATTATAGATAAATTTGAAAATGAATAAGTATTAGACAAAATTATTACATATAAGATTGAATCTTGAATAAAAGTTGTAAAATATTTCGACTAGAAAAAAAATATTTTCAAATATTCATAAAAAAATTACATTTCGTAATTTAGAATCAACATAGCTTTTTAATGAACTTGTGATTGTTTACTCAATGAAGGGAACTATGTGTAGTTGCTTTGAAATATTAAATATTGAAACAAACGATTTTCAGGCTGGACAGTCACTGAATGATATAAAGTAAAACTTATTCAAAAACACACTTTTTATATAAGTTTCGAGATTAAAAATAACTTAAGTATTTATTTTTATTTATTTATATACGTAGTTTTTAATTATTTATTTGTTTCTCTCACTACAACATGAATTGGTACACGATAGAATATTTAAATAAATACGTAGACATATTATTATATTTGTGTGCGTCACGTACATAATACGTAACAAAGAATTTTATAAATACGTTTTCAAATATATTCTACAAACCATAAACTGTATAATGTATTCTAAGATGATTATAACGGTTATATTAAGAAGTTTGTTGCAAAAAAAAATTTCAATATAATATTATTTGATGAATCAGTCTAACCAGACTGTTTAGTTTATATTCTTACGGGACTGACCCCGAATCCCAAATTCCAAGCGGGCGTTAATTACGATTTGCATTTAGCTGCATTCTGCAGCTGATACAATTATAGTTGTGGTCATAATGCCAGGTTGTATAAGTACAAAACTCGTTATCACTAGAATTACCTTGAGGATAACATTAATAATGTTAAGTAATTAATGGATGTGTTTCCTAAAAACTATAATTAGTACCAGCATCTTGAGAAAACATTTACTTCTGGAACATTATTTACTTTCTATTCTAAAATAAGAGAGGCCTCGATTTGTCTTTCTTGTAATTTTCTGCACAAACATTGCCTTTTTGTGATGACACAAAATGTTAGAAACGTTTCGCAGTCATGTGGTAAATTGGAGAGATTTTCTTTCAGTTCCCAATCAGATTAGGTTTAAAAATAAAGGATTTTAGATCCAGATTCTCCAAAATAATATGTGTGTCCAATTAAGATTTAAAATAAAATTAAAAGATCGATGTTGTGTATAAAAAAGGAATTCATGACGAATTTTTTTAATACAAATATTTTTCAAGATTTTTTTTGGTACTATGCTATCTACATACAGATAAATCTCGTTTTATGTGAGCAATATTAAAACAAAATAAATGTAATCAAATATACACAACTTAAATCAATTAAATAATTTTATTTTTATCATTTAACAAGTTAATATCACTGTGTAGTTGAGAAATTAAAATATACAAATACGACTGAAAACTTTTGGTAAACGCGTGCGGTGGATTCAGTAATTCAATTAAATGAAAAAGGTACCTCGGTACCAAAACTCTCCAATTTGTAAAACGTTTGTTTGTGAAACGAAATATACATTTTATTATCTCTCCATATATTTCTTATTTTTAATTATAACTTTTCTTTTAATTACACTTTTTTATATAATCTATATAAATGACGTCTATGTAATAAATATTATTTTTTGTTATATGATGAAATGTAATATTTGTATTGCAGAGTATAATTTTTTAATACAATAAAAAAAGATGTTAAGAGTACTGATGATTGACATTTACAAGTATGCAAAGTAAACCAGAATTCCATAAGTGTAAGCTATTCCATAATGGAGTTGATGCAGTGTCGTCACCGCATTTGTGAAAAATTCGGTTTTAAGCCTTATATTTCTTTGTTTATAACAATTAAATGTTAAAGTTATTATATTGTCGAATTTATTTTATAGATAAGATTTTAAATATATTGAAAAAAATTAAACTTCTCGTGACTTAAATCGACAACAAAGCAGATTAGATTCTCAGATTGTTTTCAAGAATAAAATAAGATCTTGTTTAAAATAAAGTAGTTACCATATTATGAAGGGTTTAAAGAAGACGATATCTGAGTACAAGCGTATCCTTTATTACACTTTGAAGCTGCATATTGCTAAGAGAGCTTAGAAATAAAATATATTATTCCATTCTACTTTTCACATTCACGTAGTTTTTATAAAAATTGCTCGAAGGTTCACATTAGTTTATTTCTAGATATTGAAATAGGTAGCTTCGCAGATGTTTAGCCGACTGCCTTCACAGACCCAAATATCTCGAACTTAACCCTTCTGCCAGCTTCAGTGTGCTCTATACTGGTTGCAATTGCAAGAAAATTGTTTAAAAAAGTAATTCGTGAAATTATTAAATCTATTATACCAGCAGTTTCAGATAGCGCTGAGGTAAATAAAATTACAGGACATGTGTCTTATACCCATTTAAATTCGCTATGTATTCTTTAAACCAAAGCAAATTGCCAAGTTCTTTATTGAGTGAACTTTTAGCCTTAAGTTCGCCTTTATAAATACAAATATAATTTCAAGTCTCGGCTGCATGGTTGCACTTGTGATTTAAAAGATATTAATCATAATCATATTCAAGATCTTTCAAAATATTCAGTTTTACAAAATCCACTTAGCACCATCCTGTTGCAATAAGGTAGTAACATAAAAAATCGATATCTAAGTTAAGATCTTTTTACATGATTAATGTTGTTGTTTAAGGTGAACCTTCAATCAATGAACAAAAAAATCACATTAATATGTTAAAAAACATATATTTACGAAAATCTTTAAAATTGACCACTGGGAAAAGGAAAGAAACAAACGATTGCTTACTGAATTGATATTAGCTACGTATAAAATTATAAAATCATTAAGAGAATAATTACTCAAAATATAAATAATAAATAAAAATAAATGTTCAGTGAATAGCAAAAACCTTTCAATGTAGCGAGAAGTGAAACGTGAAGTAAATGTCTGAAGGAGTTTAATGGTTCATTGAATTTGCGTCATTTTAAGATTTATTCATTCCTTTTGTCTTCATGTTTCTGGTATCGTCATTAACTATGAAAATATAAAATAAACACAAGAGATACTTCCTTTTATATGCTTTATGGCATATTCAAAAACCACAATAATAAACATATTTAAACAGGTGTACTATTCCCAAATGAAGATATTAACAAAACTAATGAGTAACACCCAGTATAGACTTAAATAACGAATCATTTTGTCTTTCAATCTAGATATACTTATACTGAAAATAAAATTAGGAAACAAGCGTTAAAATTTAACAGCTATTAAAGTGATCTAAAATTCGAATTTCTATACTAATTCTTATAAATCTGAAATAATCATACAATTTTATTTCGATACATTTTGCAATATATAGGAATATATAGTAAAGTTGATTTAAAGAGCTCAAGCGTAGAAAACTATTCAGATGTTCATTGAAGAAATATTCATCTCTTGAGAGAAATATTTAAATACTTGAAATATTACAAATGATAATAAGAAATACTTTTAAGGCAAGCCGAGTCTACAGAAACATTCCCAACATTCTTTTATCTTACAATTTATTGTTTAATTTGTTTCGCAACATAATACTTAATAATGCATAAACCTTATGAATGCATAATAATTTTTCAGACATCTCTTACAACGCAATGCTATTAACTTTCTGTTCCATTACAGCGAGTTAATTAGATTGTGGAGAAGTTAGCACAAAGGGACAACTTAAGTTGTTCTGTCTTTGTTATGCCAAATTGTGTTTATATATAGTGTTTGCAAGTTTCATTTTTTTTTCTGAAACTTCACGAACTAATTAATTTAAAATGATGATTTTCACTATTTTTGTATAAAATTTTACATTAGTTAAGTGAAATAACTTGATCTGTTCTGATATGTACTTTTCGGATACCTTCACAAAGACCTTTTTAAAGATGTTGGATAGAAAACGATTAGATGATCGATCTGATGTTGCAAAAGTCAACCTAGATCAATGAGAAGGGATGCTGAAGATTATATAGATGAGAAAGCCTTTATACAAACTGTAGTGAAATAAATAATTTGGGTTTTCATTAGAATTTATAGGCATCACATTAAAAAATAATTTAAAAAATCGTTCTATGAGATCAATAAACCTTTGCCTCTTTGAGATGAATAAAAAAAACAGAATAATTTTAAGTATTACTTATTTATATATAACATTTTGCTAAAATTTACATTATTAATATAATTCAACTTTATTGGAAGAGCATTAATAAATGGTTATTGAAGCTGGATGATGATGATATCATTCATCATCTCACTATTACACTTTCACAGTATAGTATTATAAATCCTTAGCTGAGAAGTTTCTTGTACACATATCGATATGCCTATCCCTGTAGGAATATCTCTACATTAAAGGCTGGCTTTCCTTTTCCGAACCTCTTATGTTTGAATGGATCAACAATGTGTCCATCCGTTGTTCCCTGGAGACGTGGAAAAAAAAACAAACAGACATACATTTAATTAATCGATTTTTATAGTTACATTATTCTTTTGAAAACATTTTACTGAAATATTAATGACCTACTAATCTTATCTTTATCTATTTAATCTTTAGAAGAAAAAAAAAGCGATAGCATGAGATAGAATAGTTTGTACGATATTATCAAATAATACTTTTCTTGACAATATAAAAATTCCATTCCTTCACAGTGTTTTGCATACATAAAAGCATATATTCATTCCGTGACAACTTATATGTATGTATATGTAGTACAGTTTAAAGTGAACCTAAAATCATATAGATTAAGTCTCATATTCCGAAATCATAGAAAAGTGTATTAAATTTCAAATTCAGAATATCCCATTTCATATATTCTGTTTCCAAAACCATTTATTGCGCGAAAATCATCAATACTTCGGTAATTTTTATATTATAGTTCCAAAGGCTCTTATGTTTTATAACCCTAAGTCTTTATTAAATGTTTAATTTCTATTAAGTATTAATAGGTCATAAATATTTGAGGCACTCTTTTTATATTAGATGTATTTAGTTATAAAAGAAACATGTAATTAACAGAGATACAGAGAGACAGATCGAGTCGTATTTGTTCTCCAAGGTATTCGTGAGTGAGGAGATAAACCGAAAAATTATAGGGTACGCATATACGATATTATGAATTAGATTCCTAGCACTCTCTCTACATGTATACCATTCACGTAATCAGCTCTATTCAATTTATTTACACAACGACAGTTAGCACGCGTACTCACAGGAGATTAACAGACTGTTTTGCATTGCATGAAATATTGCATTTGTGACTCTAATAACATGAACATTATATGCGACGTTTATAATATCTTTGTGTTATTAATATTAATTGGACTAATGCGTAGGTCGCCCTTAAATATATTATTGTCATATACTAAGTCCCATCTTTTTATTTCACGACTGTATCACAGGATGAAATTAAAACAACCATTTTCTCTATAAAATCTAAGGCAATGGGCTGTGACGATATTAGCAGATCTATGATTCTTTATATTTTGGATCCTCTTTTACCTTTAATATCTCACATTGTTAACTTTTCCTTAATATCTGGTGAATATCCTAATATTTGGAAAAAAGCTTTGGTGCGTCCGTTACCAAAAATTCCTCAACCTACTCTCCCAAATCACTATAGACCCATCTCCATATTGCCATTCCTTTCAAAAGTTCTAGAAGCCTGTGTTTTTAAGCAAATATCTTCTCATATTTTCAAGTACAACCTACTGAGTATTTACCAGTCTGGGTTTCGTCCAGGTCACAGCACCAATACCGCTCTCATAAAGGTAACAGATGATATACGACTTGGTATGGACAAAAAGCTATTAACAGTGTTGGTGCTTGTTGACTTTTCAAATGCTTTCAACACAGTTAACCACGAAATCCTCCTTGCCATTTTATCTTTACTCAAGTTCAGCCCATCTGCAGTTAAATGGTTCTCATCTTATCTTCGTGGCCGCCAACAGTCAGTTTGCATGGGTGGCTCATCCTCCATATGGGCCAACATAGAAACTGGTGTGCCACAAGGCGGTATTCTTTCTCCTATTTTATTTTCTTTATTTATTGATACATTACTTCCCAACTTCGACTGTTCGTATCACTTATTCGCTGATGACCTTCAGCTCTATGTGCAGACTGGGATAAATGAACTTTCAAATGCAATTGTTACCATTAATCGCAACTTAAATGAATTGAGTTTATGGTCCTCCAAATTTGGTGTTTCAGTTAATCCTAAAAAATGTATAGCTATAGTCATTGGAAGCTCAAGATTGCTGGTCAGAACGGATTTTGACAGCATGCCTGCCATCACATATAATGACAATGTCATACCACTATCTAAGACCGTAAAAAACCTGGGGTTGTGCATTGACTGTAAAATGGATTGGCGTCAGCAGATTAATGAAATATGCCGCAAAGTCACTGCCGCATTACAGTCCTTATATCGGACTAAACATTTCCTCCCTATTAAGACGAAAATAATGCTAATCAACTCTCTTATATTGCCCCTTATTGATTACGCAGATGTCTCCTATCCAGACCTAAATAATGATCTTCTCAACAAGTTAGAGCGCCTCCTTAACAACTGTCTCCGCTACATCTTCGGCTTACGTAAGTATGATCATGTTTCTCAATTTCGCACTAAACTTAAATGGCTCACTATTCGACAGAGGCGTAGCTCTAGAATACTTAATCTCCTCTATTCAATCTTAAATGATCCAAATGCGCCTTCATACCTAAAGAAGGAATTCCAATATCTTCACGCAACTCATAACAAAATGCTTCGATCATCTTCCAACCTTAAAATCTCCATTCTATCCCATAAAACTGATTTTGTTCAAAAGTCTTTCAGAGTTCAAGCTTCTATCCTTTGGAACAATCTCCCTGAAAATATAAGGAGGGCACCTACCAAAAGGTCGTTTAAAAATCTTATTCGCAACTACTTCCTAGAATCTTCCTAATACACATTTCATTCAGATATATATGCTATTTATTATATGTAAGTATATTTAATTAGGCATTATATGTGTTTATAATTTGTCTATATATATATAATTTATATATATATTATAGTTTATTTATTATTATTTTATTATTATTATTATTTTTATTTTTATTTTTATTATATATTATTTTATTATTTTTTTTTATTTCACTTAGTACTAGTTTTATTTTGAATTTTACTTTTGTTACGCCTACCGCAATTTCTCACCATCCACAAAGGTTAGCTGGTAGAGAATGCCAACAGGCATTAAGTTCGCCTTTTGTAATATTCAATAAAGGGTAAATAAATAAATAAATAAATAAATAAGTCATAAGATTCACAAAAAGTGTCTTTATAATAATTATTTAAAAATTAACAGGAACATATCTCTTACGCAATCAATTTAATATAAAATGTAAAAGGTATAAACGAGATACGTATAGACTTGTATGTTTCCGTTGCCTTTCGCATTTCAACGAATCGAATTATAGTCAATAAGACTAAAAGTAATTCGTGTGGATAAAAACAAATAAATAAGTACAATGATCATACATACGTTCAGTAATAGTGTTGTAATAAAATATGACATATTAGAATGCGAAATCATCATAGAACTTTCAATTTAATAATATTTTATCTAACAATTTACATCATACATTATACAATAATAATAATGACATTCAATTAAAAAATAAATATAAATTGAAAAAAAACTATAACAAAGTAATATTACGATTATATTAACTTACCTGATAGTATTTATTATGACAAAAGTAAAATAATACAGCTAATTGTTATCAATTGTGAGAGCATCAGCAACAAATACGAATATTACTATAGTTTTCATAGCGCAAGATTAATTAGAGCATAGCGAAGCCTATTAATAACCCTCGGGAATATCATAGGTATAAAAGAAGGCGAATACATCGATCATAGGTAAAGGTTCAATAAGCATATGTACTACTAATTTATCATATTGTTACGTTTTAAATTAGATACAGAATAAATCTGAAAGGCTACGAACCTACAAGCTCTATTAACGACTTCAGCTTCAATTATTGGGAATATTATTTTCATTCTAAATTAATTAATTAATTTAACAAGCTTAATATCGTTCAACACGCTAATAGATAATTTGAATCATTAATTTAGATTTAGGTATCATTGCTGTTTACTCTATACTAAAAATTTATAATCATTGGTTAGGATTTTTAACAGGAGCCTAATAAATGTCACCTTCTACCATGCCAATGCCAATAATAAGTTTGTCAAAAAATGTTAACTATTAAAAATTAAATATTTAAATCTCAAATAATTTAGCATATTCATTATTTTTAAATACTAAAGTGCAAAAGTTATTGAATGGAATTGCATAAAGAAAACGAAGTTCTATTATAGTTTTAAATGGAGGTAGGTACGTTCACTGGTACAAAAGATATCATAAAAAGTTTCTTTCACGACACCCTTATATAGATTTCTACATTGAGTGTGTTACTAACGCACAATAAAAGTATGTTACAGGAAAATATAACGTTTGTCGGAGAGGAAAAGGGATACGAAAGCAATATTGATTTTAGGAGACAAAATCCAATATGATATCAGATATTACTATAAAGTTTTTGTGTAATTAAATTAAATTGAAATCAATGGTACTGTTATCCAGTTATTATAAAGTATTCTTCATATAGGTTTACTTACACAAGTGTATTTGCATAATAACATTAAAAGCAAAATTCTTAGTAAAGTTATTAGTGGTTTCTTAATGAATCTTGATGAATGAATTAAGCAATAATATATATATATATATATATTTAAAATAATAATTATTAATAATCTTAATCTTATATTTTAATTTTAATGATAAATATGAAGACATACCTGTTTTCTACATAGAGACCAAAATCTTCAAAATAAGGGTCAAACTATTTCTGAACTAAGTAAATATAAGTAAGAAATAGCAATTTGTAGCCTAATAATTATTTAAATATTTTTATCTTTTAAGGTATTAAACAAATGGATGTAACATTTTCAATGAAAATTCCTCCCTAATATTAACAACTTCCAAACACTAAAATTGTGACGCTCCTCAATTATTCATTCATTACGTATTCAAACCACAGTCAAAACTATGACTGTAAAAAGAAATAAATTTTGCGTTGACATTTTAGCATTCGTTCTTGTTTAGATTTTTTATCAGTTGAATGTAGTTTTACTTTATGCATAATTAAAATTATTGCTTGATTAACCCTTTATTAACGAGTATATAATTAGAAACGACTAAGTTATAGACATCTCTGTGGCACATGTATACTTTAACAGTCGCTCGTTAACTTTACTTTTTAATAATTCTTTATAAAGAACCCACAAACTATATTCTTTTAAAGCGTTTTATTAAAAAAAAATACATTATTTATGTAATATTTTATTGTTGCTACAATTATTCAAAAGTATATTCCTAAAGATATGTGTTTTTAACACTTTAATAATATAACTTCTATTAAATTAACATTCTCGAAAGGAGGCTGAAGAAGAATAAACAATGGTTAATTGCGACTTGTTCAGAAGCATCACTAAGGAAGTGATAAATTTTATCAATATTTATACGTTTTGTAAAAAAGTACTACTTGAATCTAAGTCTGTGTTGGCATAGTTGGGGACCGGAGACTTAATAAAGGTTAGTATAAACTGAACCTTTGTTGGTGGAAACTCAAAGCGATCACTCTTTACACAATAGCCAGCGTCGAAGTAAATCAATATAAACATAAGCATGGGACATACGTGCGTAATAATTTAATGAAACTGCTTTAAAATATACTGTTATATTTTAATTACTGAGAAAGTGTGCTTAAACTTATAGAAAGCTTTTAAACAAATACATGAACATTAAATTTTTTATATCATATCCTATAATATTCTTGAAAGTAGGGATAAAATTACTAAAGCACATAAGTAATGGAGAAATCGCGTTGCTTCTAATTGAATTCAGAATACATTTTATGTTATATTTCTAAACTTAGTTAGTTCTTCGAATAGTATGTATATTATTTTTTTATATCAATTCTCAAAGCTTACTTTATGTACATAATTTAGTTGATTTATAAAAGGGATCCCATTGTCTTGATTCCAAAAAGCCTTAATTATGTTAATTGTAATACTATTTAAATAAGCATTTTTTTTGCTGTTAGTGTAACCTAATTCAGATCGAAATAGTAATAAATTTTTAAGCTATAATAACAATAATTCAAAACATTCCGGAAGCTCTGTTGAAAGTACATTAATTAATTTAAAACATGTATTGAAATACAAACAATTTACCGTAAAATATAAATTGACCATTCTTCTTTGAAATATTGACATTCAATCGATTTTTAAACCTCAACATTGTTGTGATAGTCAGATAAACCATTTTTGTAATTAACTGAGTTCAAAACGTTCAATGTCGAAAATTGAAATGTGTATTTTCGCTGATCCAGGTTATTCTAAGCTTATTTTATTAATTTAATTCATCCGATAAACTGTTAGAAGAGAAATAAAATTGTAAAGAAAAATTTTTTATAGCCTATTACTTTTGTGTTTAGATATTAGATTTATTCTTTTAAGCATCCGAAACGCAAATTAATAATATATAGTATATAACTCTAAATATTGTTTCATTTTTCATTGTTTTTTTAATTGTATTTTTAATTGCGATATCGTCAATGAATAATTTTGACTTGAAAGATTATATTTATGTGTAAAAAATCGTTATTGTTACAATAAATATTATCCACGATTTTTCATGAACCCATTTTTGTGTTTGCGATTTAACTTTATTTATACATACGAGTATGTGGAAATGTTTTTCATTTAAAGGTAATGGTCATATGTAAATAAAGAGTTAATTTAAAAGTTTGCCTTTTATATAAAATTAAGTGTTTACACTCATCACACACTGTTTATCTTAATAAATAGATTCTGGACTAAATTATTTTATATCAATAATCTTACAGAATATACCGAATAGCACTATATGGCGATTCAGATGACAAGCTAAAACCATATATCTAACATGCACTAATGTAGCATTATTTGTGTTAAATGTCCGTTTGTCCCGACGTTCATCGTAAACTTTGTTTGAACTTCTTTTACGTAGATATAAACTTAAATATTATTACTAATAGTAATGGGTAGATTACATATATGGTCTTGTTGGCCGCCATCTTATCCATCAATATTGACATACGCAAAGAAAAGCCCAATTCTAAACTTTACAGACGGATACAAAACAATAATAGTGGAGACCTAAGATTTGAAGTTACTTTCAAAGATAGTTCATTGTCTTTCTGAATATATTACTGTTTGTTACAAGGGCTATTTTAGCAGGGCTTAATTCTGGGCTTATAATTCTTTGTTATTTAAAAGTGAAAAACCTCCCAGTAATGAAATATCAAAGAGATCTCTCACTCACTCACTCAATCTTACATTTGCTTCCTTTCCACTAAAACCTGTGTATATATTTATAATACAGAATATTTTCAAGGCTGTTATATATTATATTTATTTATTATTACCTCATTGTTTGTGTGTTATCAGTACGAACATACACACACATACACACATTTTAAGCCTCAGTACATCTTGAAATTAATTTGTATTTTATATTAATTATTATTTTAAAATCAATGCAATTGTACTTTATTTGAATTCAAATGTTCATGTTTTTCATTGAAATCTTTCATGAATATCGTAATTCTATATAAGCTTTTATTCTTTTAACGAGATCGCTGTCTGGACTGGAAAAATATTATTACCTATACTTTAAATGCAATGAAAGTGAAACAGCTGCCAGGGACATTAAAATTATATAAGTAATTTCACGCTCCAATAAAAGAAATTCATTTCTTAATAATCGCATTAAACCGCTTCTTTCAAACAAAGTACCATCAGCTTGTACTGAGTCGAGTGATTTGTTCGAGTGAACTATAATAGTTTATTAAGGATTCAACGATATAAAACACACCAACTCTACAACATTTAAATTTAAGATTATTTATAAAAAATACAGTTTTCTTGTTTATAATTAATAATAACATCATTCAATTCCGATTACCATTATATCCATTGTTGCGTTACCCACTACTTTATTTATATAAATTGTTAAATTAGAATTGTGGTAAATCAAAACTAAAAATTAAATTTAAATTTTTACGGTTTCATTATCATAACAGTCAGGGCAATTGTACTTTCTCTTTAAGATATATTTCTTGATTAAATTAAACCTATCACAAAATTTCAATCCATTGCCTAATTTATTGCTTTCGTAACCCTTTTCATTAAAGCATCTTGTTTGTGTACTTAATAAAGTAAATGAAGGCGAACTTAATATAATACGATCGGGCTGTCTGAAAGTCCTACTTTTCAGACTTCAAAAGTAGAGAGGTTTAAGGCTGGACGGTATTTATTGTTGGCTCACCAATTACTGAAGTAATTGGCAAATATATGACGAATCATTTATCGACAGGACATTGATAATCATAATTTGTTCTTGTTAAAAGAATATACTCTTGTCTCTCGAGGTGATGCAATAGTCACGAAGTTATATTCTATCGAACGGATCCCACAGAGGTTGAACTTTCTCAAATAAAATTAAGTCTATTAATGATTAAGTCATGAATGGCTTATCTGCTTGAAGGGAAGAAATTTTTTATTAATTATTTAATAACTAATTACCCTAATTAACTAAGCACTACACTAATCAACTGGGGTGTTTTTAAATTAAAATGGATAATGAACAAACTTAAATAAAAACTAACCAGCTTAAAAAAACAGGAAAAAAACTACATATAAAATTGAAAATATAAAATATGGGTGGAAGCTAAACAAAACTAATTTTACGCAGTATTCTTAAAATATTTTTTATTAATTATTTAATAACTAATTGCTTAACTAAGCACTACACTAATCAACTGGTGTGTTTTTAAATGAAAACAACAAACTTAAATAAAAAACTAATCCGTTTAAAAAAACAGGAAAAAACTACATAAAAAAATCGAAAATATAAAAGGGTGTAAGCTAAATATACTAACTAATTTTACGAAGTATTCTTAAATCAAATTAATCCTTATTATTGTCTTAAAATCTTTAATAGTTATTAATTATTTTATCCACATTTATTTTTAATTTGTACAATGCGACAGTTCCAACCGCCTACACGTTTATTAAAATATTGTCATGTGCTACATATTAAAGGCATGAGGTAGATGCTGTCGCGCTCTAATCTAATTAGAAACTTTGAGACATAACTGAAATTAATACTCAAATAGTCATCTATTAAAATACCTAAATTAGTTATTGATTAAAGGTCAACTACAAATATTTATGTGCATATTGTCAAAGGTGAAATTATATAAATTTATAAGCAACGTTATAACGTCAAAAATTCAAATATTCGAATCGACCTTAACGACATTTGACCGCTTGGGTTACTTTGTTCCCGAAGGGACCCCTACTCACTCTTATGATCATGCGTGCGTAGAGACTTGCAATGTGTTCGCAGGGTATTGACTTTTCTGCCTATGTAATTACTACCTATCTATTTAATCAATAAAAATTATATCGTTATTTTAGTAGATTTTTATACCACTATTATTTCTACCTGTAAACATGCTTTATTAAAAACTATATTTTATCAGAAAATTTGTCTGCAAAATCAAAGCAATGTGTCAGGAATGTTTACAAATGTTTTTTAATTTGGTGACTTTCGCTTTTGGTAAAATACACTTTTAATTCGTCAATTTTCGGAAATGGAGTTATTTGAATTGTATAATTCTTCTATACTACGGTTTGTTACTGAAATCCTGCAATACTACAAGATCGTTTAGGTTTATAATTCCTCTTTTAATTCTATAATCTATAATCTATATAATCTTAGGTTTATAATCTATAATAAGCTACAACAAGGATTGCTATGAACGTATTTCTAGTTAGTGAATTTTTGGTATGTTTGTTTGTTAAATATGGTGTAGGTTTATGTTAAAAAGAGATAATATACATGTCGCATAATCACGTAAGTAATTTACAAATATAGTTAGAGTTAAATCATGAGGGACACAATTACATCAAAACCAACTTAGTATATAATAGTGTACGTGCTAACGCATAAGAAAGTAGAGAGAGAAATAGAAAGAGTGAGCTATGGTAAATGGCATGGTATACCAATGAATTAGAATTCCCCAAGGCGCGTTGAAAGATGTTTTACATAAAAAATACATACCGTGAATATATTATAACATTTTAGTGACACAAATTGAAGTAAAGATAAAATATAATGTAACAATAATGTATCAAATTCCAATTCCAAGTTTCAAAAGAGTTTGTTGACAAGTCGGCGAACTGAACACATTTGATAAGGAAATCTTATTTTTGCAACTTCATACCAGTAGTAGAATGTATTATATATTTGAAAATATTAAAGCACTAAAACCACTCTTCTTGTGCTACACAAGATTTATACTTTTTTTAAATATACTGACGTGTAATAAATACTTCCGTAAGTGAATACTCATGAAGGCTTCCTATTTTAAAGAGGTAAATATAAGTATATATATTTCTCAGTGAAAAAAATAAATAAAATTTAGACATTCTTTTTTTCAGCGAAATACAAAATTCAATTTTGACTTCTATAAATAATATTTTATGGTGTAATTAAGAAAAACCTTGACATATGTATTTAGTTTATTTTAAATTTCAAACATTTATACTTACAACTAATGATATTATTTTGATGAATGTAACTTGGAAAATATGAAAGTTATACATCTTATGTTTATGTTTGACAATCCATCATCAACCTTGCCTTAATTTACGACCTTGTGTCTATTATTTTTATTTTTTATTAATATGCCTTGTTACCTAAGTTAATTTAGTATAGTCCTTAAGTAATTTTGTTGTAAGTCTGTAAAACCTTTTATGAATAAAGCTTATTATCATTATTATTATTATTATTATTACTTTCTCTCTACTCTACTCTAGACGTTGGGCATAAATTAAAATAATAATAATGTAAAAAATATTTATTTTGATATTTTAAATTATTATAAAAAATGGGTATTAATAATATATTATACAAAGCCTAATAACACAAATAAGACTATTATTATTTATCTATTAGTTTCTACCATTTGCTGCAAAAACAAATAGAAATAAAGTATTATTATTTTACATAAATAACTTTAGATTTCCACATAAGGCAAAGAAATAACAGAATATATTATGGACACGATAATGCATTTACCTGAGATAATTACTATAATTCAAGTGTTGAGAATACAAAACATTGACGTTTAGAGTTCACAATCATATTTGTAATCCTTTAACATCAACTGGCTGGCTTCATTGTTGTTCTTCTTCCAGAGTCCATCCTGTCGTCTATTGTAGTCCTTCCAGCGGTCGCTGTAAAGAGTGCTAGTGTCGGAGCTGCAGCTGTTCCTGGCGCGAGTGTCGGTGCGGTTCCTGCGCTCACGACTGCTGGAGCGAACCCGCACGAGGTAAGAGCCGTCTGACGTGTGGTTGATCGTTGTATCACGGACGCTGGATTGCTCGCGGTATCTGCTCTTCTTTCTGTGCACCTTCCGGCAGCAGAGGGTCTCCTTGAACGCGATTCTGTATCTGATAAAATAATTATATTCCTTATGTTCTATATGTAATTCTTCAAAACTTATTAAAAATAAACAAACAATCATTAATTTCTATGTTAATTAACTTATTGACGTTACTTCCAATCCATTATTTTACATGATCTATTGCCCTTCAAAAGTAAAGCCGATAAGTTATAACTTATATACTTTGGAAATGTTTGTGTTAGGAGTCCTAATTAACTTTCTTCCGATTTGGGTTCTGCTTAAAGTAAATATTTAAGGAGGCACTAAATATAACATTAAATAAATTTTCTTGTTGAATTGATACCATTTTACGAAGACACCGGCTGACTACAAAAACATTTTGTAATCAAGCTCTTGGTACCAAAATATGGTATAACCTTATATTAACTTACTCGTAAGTAAGACAATGGTACTAGATACTGAACTAAAAATGTTAAATAAAACACAAAACTAATGTATATCTTGTGCACATCTCTTTTTATATAAAGGAGGCTTTTTTTTCTACCAACAACACAATTATGTGAAACAAACCATCTTTTACATATACATATGTGTATTATGTAACGTATTGTGCAAATAGTTAAAAAAAATACAATATTTAAGGGAATTATGTTTTACATTTTTTTTATAAAACATATTGTAGTGTGTAAAAAGCATTTTAATGACTAAACATCTAAACGGCTGGTTCAACGTAACTGTCCTCTAACAAAAGAACGGTGTGAACGAATGGTAAGTAAGCTAATTAACTCATCTTTATGTATTCTGCATTCTTGTCCATTTTAAAAGAATGATAGCTGGAAAAGTTTTTGCATTTTAAAATATTTCCAGATTAGTATGCATACTCATTTGGAAATATTTACGATAAGTAGTGCATTACTTATCGTCTGCGCTTTTCCGAGCAATCCAATAAAATAATAAATAACGTCACAGAGATAGAAGCTCACTAACCTGTGACTCATAATATTGTACAAGATAGGGTTGACAGTGGCTGAGATGTAGTAGAAGGCTCCGGCGGCGAGGAAGAGGTACTCGTTGATGGTGTGGTAGTGACGCACGCTACTGCCGTATATAAAGAATAGCCGCTGGAAGTGGAACGGCGCCCAGCACACGAAGAATGCGATCACTACTGCCGCTGTACCCACATAATTAATACAATATAATATATCGATATATATTTTCAATGTAGGTACAATAAGACACGGAAATATAATAAATACTTGGAACGTTATTTTGTATTTCCTTTTTAACATTTCATTTTGGTTCGAAAGAGAACAACATTAATTGTTAGGTTTGAAGAATAACGTATAAAAGGCTATAAATTATTATGTTGTTATAAAACGATATTTTAATTTGTAATATTTCAAAAATATCAAAACGAAAGGAAATTAATATTTCAAAATATCAAACGAAAAATTTAATTTAACAAACAATTATAATCTGCTTATCTTTTTATCGAGTTTCCAACCTATTATACACGGAGAATATATTCTAGGGAGAAATTGATTTTAAAAGAGAGAGAGAGGGAGAGAGACCTAGCATGCGGATAATATTCTTCCTAGACTGCGCCTGGCGCGCCTCGCCGTGTACACTGCCGTTAACTCCATTCAGTGTGCCCGGACTGCCCGGAGAGTGAGAATGCGTTGACCTGTATCATCAAGTAACCAAGGCACTTAAAGTATTATTATATCTAATAAAATATTAATTATGAGTTCTTAGTTTATATTTCATAGAAAATAAGAAGAAATAATCTACTCTCCTTGATAAAGTATTTAATTCCCTAATTATTATAAAAAGGTACTTAAAAATGTGATATATAAATGCACTTACTATAATTAATCTTAGGATTTTAAATCTTCTTAAATCGAGTCATTCGTTACTATATTATTCATATATTTTAATAAAACATATTATTATCATTTGTTTTGCTTTTAAATTAAAAACAACTAATATTCCTTTTGTAATTTTGTTAACAAACGGAACGTTATGATTATGATTCAGTTTTAAATAATAAATTATTGATGAGATAAAATCTATCTAGTTTATAATATAATTCTTTCAACTGTTTGTATATATTTTGAAAACAAGAAAACTTCAAATATATTGCATTTTCGCTTTAGTTAAATGATTGTTCATCGTGTATAGACTATCTTAATCTGACTATTATCAGTAAAATTAACAATATTACTATTAGAAAATGGGACTAAAGTACTTTTTACAACTGAGTATTCGACATAAGAGAGGACATTCAAACCAACTGCAGGCCCTCCTTTATACCCTTTATACCAAATTTATAAAAATGTTATAAGTGAGATACAATTACACCGTCATTATTTACGAACGTATATTAAATGTATAAGTGAGATAAAATACCCCAGGAGGGTACCGGCTTTGATGAAGCCGGGGACCCCCTCCCCGAGCAAAATCGGGGAAATGATTCTCGGATTTTGCTCGGGCTGCCCGTCGTATCTGGAGCGGACAAAGTATCGCCTTTTGTGTTTTTTGGGGGCAAACGACGAGTCATTGCAGCGGCACCCCGACCCACTCTAAATGTGGACTTTTGCAACATCCGGGGACTTCATTCCAACTTGAACGCCGTCCACTATCATCTAGAGACGGTGCAGCCGGCCTTGTTGTTTCTGACGGAGACGCAGATACCTCAACCTAGCGACACAGCGTACCTGTCATATCTCGGGTATAAACTGGAACACCATTTTATACCACACGCCGGGGTATCTGTGTTCGTAAGGGAGGATATCTGCTACCGTCGCCTTCAGGTTTTTGAAGGTCGGGACCTGTCTGTACTCTGGCTGCGCGTGGACATGGACGACCAAGTAAGAGTCTACGCGTGCCTCTACAGGTCCCATAGTGGTAATGCAGAAAGGGATCAATTCTTGGGCCATGTTCAGGCGAAAATTGACGATCTGCTTTCACAGACTCCCTCCGCCGAAGTCGTAGTCCTCGGTGACTTCAATGCGCACCATGCCGATTGGTTAGGGTCACGTGCCACCGACTACGCGGGGAGATCTGTGGTTGACTTTGCTCTGGCAAATGGTCTGTCCCAATTGGTCAAGACGCACACTCGTCTACTGGACGTGGACAGCCATATGCCCTCTTTGTTGGATCTTCTGCTGACTACACATCCCGGAAATTACCAGGTGACTGTCGGGGCTCCATTAGGGTCCTCTGATTATTGTCTGGTACGGAGTGTAGTGCCCATTCAACGTTCGGGTCGCACAACACCTGCGACTCAACGCGTTTGGCACTACAAGTCAGCGGATTGGAATGGAATGCGTTCCTTCTTTGCATCCTACCCATGGGGGCCGATTTGTTTCCCTTCCGATGATCTTAGTGACTGCGCCGCGGCTGTAGCTGATGTGATACTACAGGGCATGGAACTATATGTACCAAGCTATGTGGTACCACTTGGTGGCAGATCACGACCTTGGTTTGATGCGTCTGTCAGGGCTGCAGCAGCTGGCAAACGGCAGGCTTATCAAGCTTGGGCCAATGCGTTAGTCACTAAGGATCCGAACTCTAGAGTTCTGAAGAGGAAATATAATCGTGCCTCCAGATTCTTCAAACGGCAAATCGATACAGCAAAGTTCAAGCATGTAGTCAAAATTGGGGATAAGCTGGCAAAGTACCCGCCTGGCCCGCGCAAATTTTGGGCGCTTTCAAAGGCCACTCTAGGCAACTTTAGCCAGCCGTCCCTACCGCCGTTGCACACGGCAAAAGAGAAAGCCGATCTCTTGGGCACTCTTTTCGCCTCCAACTCACCTTTGGACAACCAGGGGAAGACACCGGCTATCATCCCGCGGTGTCAGAGCTCAATGCCGGAAATAGTTTTTCGGCAGAAAACTATTAGGCGGTCTCTATTTTCCTTGGACGTTCATAAGTCAAGTGGGCCGGATGGCATTTCTCCATTGGTGCTACGAACGTGTGCCCCTGAGTTGACTCCAGTGTTAACGCGTCTATTTCGGTACTCCCTTAAAGGCGTAGTCCCGGTCTCATGGAAGCGTGCCCTTCTCCATCCGATCCCTAAAAAAGGTGATAGCTCGGACCCAGCTAACTACAGACCTATCGCTATTACCTCTCTGCTCTCCAAAGTAATGGAGAGCATTATCAATAAACAGCTCCTAACCTACCTCGAGGATCACCAGTTGGTCAATGATCGGCAATATGGCTTTCGCCATGGTCGATCGGCTGGTGATCTTCTGTTATATCTTACGCACCGTTGGACAGCTGTTATTGAAAGCAAGGGAGAGGGTCTGGCGGTTAGTCTGGATATGGCGAAAGCCTTCGATCGTGTATGGCACAAGGGGCTTCTTTCGAAGCTACCTTCCTATGGGCTTCCCGAGAGTTTATGCAAGTGGATCACCAGCTTCCTCACTGGGCGGAGCATACTGGTCGTTCTCGACGGTTTTTGCTCGGACCCCAAGCCCGTGAACGCTGGTGTACCCCAAGGCTGCGTGCTATCCCCAACTCTGTTCCTCCTGCACATCAATGATATGTTGGATATCTCCAACATACATTGTTATGCGGATGACAGCACTGGGGATGCGGTATATTCCGGCCGTGCAGGTTTCACTCGGAAAAACGTCAACGAGTGCCGAAAAAAACTTGTGTCTTCTATAGAGACTTCCTTAGGGATGGTCTCTCAGTGGTGTGAACTGAACCACGTTCAATTCAATCCCGAGAAGACGCAAGTTTGCGCGTTTACCACTAAGAAAACCCCATTTGTCGTATCACCGCTCTTCAAGAGCACTCCCCTCATTGCCTCGCCAAGTATCAGAATACTGGGTCTCGACATTTCGAGCGACTGTCAGTTTCGTGGTCATCTGGAGAGCAAGGCCAAGTAGGCCTCGAAGAAATTGGGAGTGATCAATAGAGCGAGGCAGTACTTCAAACCTGGCCAAAGACTTGCGCTCTATAAGGCGCAGGTCCGGCCACACATGGAGTACTGTTCTCATCTCTGGTCCGGATCACCCCAATATCAGCTTCTACCATTTGACCGCGTACAACGGAGAGCAGTTCGAATTGTCGGGGACCCAGTGCTCTGCGAACTGCTGGATCTTTGGCATTGCGTAGAGACGTGGCTTCTTTGTGCGTCTTCTACCGCATTTACAACGGGGAGTGTTCTGAAGAACTATTCGATCTGATGCGGTTCTCAAGGACATTTTTTCCACTTTCCACTCGCTTGTGGAACGAACTCCCTTCGGCGGTATTTCCAAATCGGTACGACATGGGTACCTTCAAAAAAGGCGATTACTCCTAACTACAAGGCCGGCAACACTCTTGTAAATCCTCGGATGTTGCAAGGGTTCATGGGCGGTGGTGATCACGTCCACCTGTGACCCACCATCTCGTTTGCCCTCCTCTTACATAAATATATATATATATATTAAAATTTGTTTTATAAATTATTACATTTTATAAGTATATATTCTTTTAAATATTTTCATTTTAAATATATTTTTTTAAAACAATTAATAATATAGATACATACCCCATAACATACCTGATCCGTAATCCCATCCTGACATATAGACAGAGGATAATGATTCCGGGTAGGAGGAAGAAGAAAAAGCTGCTGAGCTCACAAATATACCATGACGGTAGTTCTAGCATGGCACAGAATGCTGACTCCATCGAAGCATTGCCCGATACTGATAAAATGTAAACAACCGTTTAATTCCCATCTTGTCCAATCCATATATGAGATTCCGAAAAAAATATATAATTCTTAAATTTAAAAGCTACCTACGTAACAAACCCTATCTATGAATGAAAACCAAGACGAACATGTTGCGGAGCTCAACTAAATATGACACAGAGGAAATTGAAGATGTTCAACTTCACCACAATATTAAACTGCTTTTAATATAATGTACATTTGGCTTATAATTTGTTTTTTATTTAACCTTAATTGACAGCTTTATAGACGTTAAACGGTATATTTTAATTAATTCTACATACAAAATATTTGAAATGAACTTTAATAGCAGTTACTAATTATTATTTAAGAACAGTTCGTATAATAGATTTTTGAAAATTATTTTAGATGCGATTTATTCATCGTCACGTTTTTGATATCTCAGGAATTAAAATTCGTTTATCACAAACCTCGTAAAAATGTTTTTTTTTTGCTCAAGTTTTTGATACTCAAAAAATAATAATGCATTTACTAATTTATAATTAATCAAAGACAATAATTATTGATTTTATAAATGACACTGATAAATGTCTATATGTATATGTAATAAATAAAGTTACTTTATTTGTTATTGTACGAGAGGAGGTCCAAAACTTCGTGAAATGAAAGGGATCTAAATAAAATAAAACAACAATACTATTTTTCCTTTTCAATATAATCACCCTTAAGCTCAATACATTTATTAGACCTATGAATTAATTTTTCTAAACCACTATAAAAATATGTTTTATCTCTTCCGTCAAAATGAGCCGAAATTGCCTCCCTTACACCATTGTCGTCGGAAAATTTCCTTCCCCTTAAGTCTTTTTTTAAATTGGGGAATGAAAAAAAGTCACTTGGAGCCCGGTCTGGACTGTAGGGTGGGTGAACTAGGGATTTTAACCCATGCGTGTGCAGAACAGCCATTGCAATTCTGCTCTTGTGAACCGGCGCGTTGTCTTGCAAGAGCTACACTCTTTGTCAATTTTCCTCGCCGCTTTTCCTTGATGGCATCCTTTAATTTTTCTAATATCGTTGCGTAGTATTCTCCGGTTATAGTCCTTCCCTTTTCTTTGTAATCAATCAAGATTATCCCTTCACAATCCTAAAAAACAGTAGCCATCATCTTTCCAGCCGACTCCGTCACCTTGAATTTCTGCTGCTCTTTCTGAAACGGCGTTAGCATTCTCGGTACCCATCTTACATTGACTTTTTTCATACCCAGGTGATCATCATAGGATGTGGTATCTGATACTCCAACTAATGCAGATAATTGGTTTTTCTTCAAACGGGCATCCTCTAGTACAATTTTCTCCACTTTTTCGACGATGTCCGATGTGGTGGCCTCAACTGGCCTTCTTGAGCGGGGGTCGCCTTCAATTGACTCTCGACCATGTTTATAAAGACCATGCCACTTGTAAATCATTGATTTACTAAGGCACTGTTCCCTATAAACGACTCCCATTTCATTTTTTTTTTTTTTCATTCAAAATGGTTTGAGCGTTCTTTCCTTGCTTGGTAAGGAATTTTATCACAGCGCGGTGTTCAATTTTCTCCATAGTTTAAGTTTTCTTTCGCATTAGTTCAGCAGGCGACTGTTCGTAAAAGAATGACGCAATCGGGTTAAAACTCGGTATTTATACTAATGACGAGTCTCCGATTCGTATGACACCAAGCGAGCGCCCCTACCCCCGCTCCATCCTCTCCATTCCACGAACTTTTGGACCTCCCCTCGTATGTAAATAACTATATGAAATAAGATGGTATTTTATTGCATTAAGGTCGTTTGTTGTCTCACATAATTTAAACGGATACACTGAACAGGTTCATTTGTTTGATTAATTTAAGTGGAAATTGTTAGATAGTCGATTTGTTTGTATAATCAGTGTATTGGATTATTATATTTATTCAATCATTCACAAATCACAGATATTATTACGATTCAGGTTTTTTTCACTTTCTATTTTAATTATTAAAAAAGGATATACTTTTAGGCGTAATCATGCATATAAGGACATTCATTTACTTTCTTTACAACAACTGCAATTCAGCTAATTAGTCCAGATTTTTACTCGATGTTTTCATGAAAAATACTTCCCATTCTAGACTTAAAATGGAAATTATAAACTTCTCTAACTAATGCTTTCTTTAAATAATAAACCAATACAATTTTCCAAGTCTTAGATTGCTTGAATAAATAGTTTTGGCTGTACATGAATATTACAAACAAATGATTTACTTACATGGCGGATAGTCGTGGTAGTTGACAGTGGTATAATGCGCGAAGGGCGAGGCGGCTAGCAGTGATAGCACCCACAGCGCCAGCACGATGCGCAACGCCCTCCGGAACCCCGCCACAGCATAGATGTGTAGCGGGTGACAGATGGCCAGGTACCGCTCCAATGTGAACGCCACGATGGTCATCACCGACACGTATGACGCTCTGATTAATTATTAGTTATTATTAATATATATATCTTGTGACAACTTGAAATTATTTCGAGTTTTTAAGCTGCCAAATATATCATGTACAAAAACTATATATTAAAATACATTAATAAAACTATTTTCTTGCCTTGTTCAGGACAAACACATTTTATTATGCGGTCCTATAAATTCTTAAGGTTTAATCTTTGAGGTTTCAAAATTTTGAGTTCTTATCAAAATCATTAAAATCCAATTTTTTCTTAGAAATTATATTGCTTGTTCGCCGTATAAATAAACTTTGTTAACAAGTACGGCATTATTCAATGAACATATTTTTAAACCAATTCTTTTCTAATAGAATTAACGTATGTCGCAGCGCCGTATACTGGGTGGTTTAAAAAGCTAGTTTCAAATGGAAACGTCAAGTGGCTATACTTGATGGAAGTTGATCATATAGCAACGGACATTAATAATAGTCAACGAGTATGTGAAAATATAGATAATTTAGTTTCTGAATTTATTTAGTCGTTTCTTATGGAACCAAAATATCCGCATTTTCATGACTTTGCTGTAATTATAATCCATGTACATTTTAGTAATGAATAATGAATTTGAAAAATTATTTACTTTTACCCAAACTTAATGTTTGTCTTCACGACAGACCGGTTATTTCAAATACTACGCCATGTCGGATCATCCTAACTTAGAACAACCCTTCAGTTTTCGTCTCACATTTAAAAAAAATTGATATTCATCTCAGTACCTCTTACTACTTTGCTAAAAAGCCGGGTGTAATAGCATTTATAAGGAGTTAATGTTCATTTTCCTTTACATCGCGATTCTGTGAATATATTCTGTGGATATTCCTTTTGTTTAGTCATTTATAACTAAATGTGTATTAATTATTAATATAGCTGATGACTTGTAGCACTAAATATTTGATTACAAACCTACTACGTTTTCAGTATATCTAATTAAGAAAAAAGGATTCCCTAATTAGTAAAATTCAGATATAATTTAAAGTCTACTAAAAGTTGGATCAGAAAAACCTTAATTAAGTTTATAACATGTTAAAAGTTTTAAACATCGGGATAAAGTTTGTATATAAGCCTTTCAGAATGATTTTGCATTTTTTAGAGAACTATTTGCTAAAGTAATTTCACTTTAAATTGCAGGTTAAATGAATAGAATATAGTAACAGCTACTATTATTATGAAGTTACATATATAAAAAATTACGAACAAACGAATGCACTGGCATACAAAGAAATTCTTTAAGTATTACTTTTTTAATAACAGATGGGTTTATGTGGAGCAATATAAAGCAAATGTTTATTTTATTCGATGATAATCAATTTGTGTAATCAATTTTATAATTAATATTAGAATTTAGTTATAACAATTATTATATAACTAAACTAAGACTTGTTTACAAAGTATTTATTACACTAATGTGTACATTTATTATCTTATTTACAATAATACTAGACCTCTAGCCATCCTTGAATGCTATATAAATCCTGTTAATATAATCCGTATGGATATTAATTAATGTAAGGAATTTTCTTTGCTAGGAAAATGTATACTTAGTAAATAGTTTTAAGAGACTAGTATCTAAGCCCGTGGTACTTCTCTTATTAAATAATTTACGTTTACAAGACATTCCTCTTTTCTTTATTTATCTCGTATATAAAAAATATTATTGTGGTTTGTGTACGCCTCAAACATTATTGCATCAAATGAGCTCAAATTTTCATAGATGGTTGTTATCTATCCATCTTATCTTATCTATATCTATTTTTATAGTTTTAATCTATTCATTGCACATTAACTTCTTATACGAGGTTGTTTAGATGAAGAGTTTAAAAATATAACGTATTTAATTGAAATTCTAACGCTATGAACAATTTGGTTTTGTTTTGTTTTGCTGTTTTCGAAACAGACAATAGAGCAATAATGACTAACGACAACCATTCACCCATTTATCGAAAATGTGCCACTGTGAAGCATGACAGGTTACAGCTAGTTGTTAGTATAAATTAGTAGAAATTCATAAACAAATTAACATTAAGTGAGTAAGTAAGTGATTATATTAAGAATATTTAATTATCTAAACTATAAAATAACATCTTGAAGATATAACAGGAGCGACGAGCACACGCGGCAACTCCAACTTTCTTAATAAACCACTCAGCTGACTTCATATCTACAATATTAAAAATCAAATAATGTCTAATCCCGTAAATACGACTTTCTCATAGATTGAATAATGGAACGGTCTAAGTTTTATTAAAATAATACGAATAAAATCATTGATGTGAAAAGCACCTAAATGAAATTGAGCTATAAAATATTTTATTTATAAAGACAAACAACAATTTAATTGAATTAAATAATAAAATCAATATGACCTGACTGCAAGATCTTTTTAAAATAAATACGAATACGCAAAGGCAAGAAGATTTTAGACCGTCAATCAAGACATAACGGCAAATTACCGATTTTTTACACGTGTTTATTTATTTATCTAAAAAAAGACGAATACGCAACTTTTTGATATAATTTTAACGTTTCAATATCACTGAGTCACGGGTAATTACCCACTCCTGTGTTATAAAGTTTGTTGGGAAATTGTTCGAGTGCGTGACAAAGAACCGGCGAAAGGAATACTCTTCAATAATAAAGCTTTCGGAGAGTAAAAACTTATTCGATATCATTTAATATATTGATACAATATTGAATGACTGCGGCTTATCTTAATGATATAATAAAAGTTAAGTTTTTGTATCATAGCCTTAATCTCATAATATCAGTCGGGTTTCAAAATGATACTGATATTGATTAGTGTGTGACGAAAATGATAATATTTTATTATTCGTTTCTAACAACAAAAACAATTATCATTTTGTAACTGATTTATTGTATTACTTTATTATCAATCCTTGGAATAATTACATTTTTCAAAAAAAGGAGAGCAGAGAGCGGTACAGTTTGTACTCTACTTGTTTAGAGAACAAATCTCGCATATCAAATAGGCGTACGTCGAATTACGAACCACCATACTAAACTCAAGCCTGTCTTATAATATCAAGTTTGATAAACCAAAAATATATATAAATACCGTCATATAGTAAAAATGATAAAGAAATTAAAAATTTAGAAAGAACAATTTTATTAGAAACAAATTATTTTTATTAAAAATTGTATATTTTGTATATACAGAAGATATTTATTTATAAAGTTATAAAAACTTTGTTATTCAAAGTTCGATCTAACAAATAAAAAGTTTAAAAATATATAACTGTAGGAAACTTAACGTGCCAAATACTTTTTATAATAGAAATGAAGATATATTTTTATCAGATTTTCTCTTTATAAGTAAAAGTTATAAAAATAACATACGCTTCAGAGATGAGAGCTCTCAGCTTACAGAAGACCACGCCGAGGCTGTACGGGTATTGGTGCCAGTACACTGATAGATCGTTTGGAAGACCTGCAACAAGACTACTAAGTAAAAAAGTGGATTAAAAATTTATTATTGAGATGAAATTATCTAGTATGTAAGGCTAATGTGCGGAATAATCAAAGATGGATTAAGTGATCATGACATGAAGGAGATGAAAAAACGCTGTTGAAAGGAGTGAGAGAAAATGAAAACTATTGCGCTGAGTCCATGTAAATTATGATAAGGATAGGAGAATTATAAAGAATTCAAAAAAACATGTTTTATAGAATTTTGATTATACTCAGTTTAGTTTATTCGAATTAACATATCAGGAGAGAAAAGAGTAGCATTATTTCAAAATTTATATAATAATTTATATTTAGAAAATGAAATATTCTATTGTCACTCTTATATATTTAATTTAATCTTAATTAAGTCAGTATAATCGGCAATCATTCACAATTAATAATTATTCGTCCCTTAAATTGAATTTACCTAAACTATGATTGTACCAATAATAATTCATTTATATATAATATATAATAAAGGGGAAATCAAATTCTGTGTATAATTGAAATATATAAATATAATACCCTATGTAAATATAGATATAGCAAGAATCTTAGAATAAATTTATACTATAGCCATTCATTTGACATATTGAGTGCTTATTTCATGTAATAGGAATTTCATGATATGCAAAAAACATTAATAATGTGGTTCCATTTGTAGCGATATTTGATTCCTATTCAGAAAGAAAATCCTATTAAGATAACGTCTAATTTTTATTTTATCTCAAAGAGAATTTTGAAGCTTGTTTTACTCGTGTACATTTATGATATCATTTTCAAAAATATAGCTATTATAGATCACATTATTATTACAGTATTACATTATCACATTATCACATCATTATTACAGTATTTTATTTATTTGATAATATTTTTTCATAAATTATGTCAGATACCATTCTAAGAATATTTAATGCATTGAATAAATATAGTTATTTATTTGTTTGTTTGTGCATCACGGTACAACTGCTGGTTAGATCTTTATGGAATTTGGAGTTTGGTCGAGTTTTATCAAAATCTAACATAAATGTTGTTTTTCACACCAAATAAATTATCATTTTTACTTAAAACACATTTTATTTTGCCGTAATTACAATAATCCAATAAATGAGCGGATTTTTCTAAATGTATGATATTAGATAATTAATTAATGATTTAATTCTGCCAGGGAATGGGTGGGAAAATGAAATGGCTGGCAATATATAGTTATTTATAAATATTACGATAAACTTCTTATATTTAGAAAAATATTTTTTTATTTAAAATAAATATGAACACAATTTTGTTTTAAACCTTTTTTTGAAGGGATTAATTAATGTACTTACGATTTTAATTTAAAAATTTAATTACGAAGTTTAAAAAAAACAAAGTTTTAAGGAGCTGCTTTCTTTTATTTTTATAACATTTATTTGAGTTGTAAATTGGATAATATTTTTCTTTATTGGAGTCAAAAGTACAAAACTGTACTTTAGAATTAGAATCGTGAGGTATTTTGGTGATGAATAGCAATTTAGATTCAATTAAATTGGGATCACACAAATTTTCATTACGACTAAAGATTTATATCGGCTTTATTGTTTTGCTATGTATTTATTTGTATTATTTTTGAAATTGTGTAATTGAAATACATGTTAATTTTACAAACCACTTCTCTGTAGAGATGAGAGTTTCTTTTCAATAAAAGGCCTTAATTCAATGGTACTGTCTTGCTTGTAATTCATTTTAAAATTATTTATTTCTGTTCAAGGTTCGACCACGCCTGCTGATGCTGCTGAATACTATTAACCTCCAGCTAAGATCACTCATTCAATACACGAACATACATCTATAGAATGTTATTTCATAAACACTGTCTTGAAATAAAATATCCTTCCAATATAAAAATGTGAGAGTTTGTGAGAATCTATGTATGTTTGTAACTCTTTCATATAAAAACTACTAAACAGATTCCGAATAAACTTACAGTAATACAGCTTATACATTAGAATTTTATACAGGTTACAATTTTGTAACATACCATACAATAAAGGCAAACTAAACCGCGAGAAAAAGTCTGTTATAAGAGAAAATTAAGTTGAAAATATATAAATTACAATTTAATTCTATATATAATTGAAGCGTTTGAATTCTAATTTAGTGATTTAAAAGAAGAAACGGCATTTGGACAACCTTTATATAATATTTGTAAGGTTCTACTATTATTTGTTTTGATTGTGCTGTCTCTTACATGATATGCCGCAAAAGGAATATTTGTTTGCTAATTAGTATTATTGCTAATTAGTAATTAGTAAATATTTGTTTGCTAATCCAAGATAAGTTTAGTAACTTATCTTGGATTTGGATGTAAAATATCGAATTTTTCAACATAATTAAAATCAAATTTGCATTAAATAAAAAATGTAAATATATTTTTATTGTACTCGTAAGTATAAATAGTTACTTACAATGTTATATTTATAACCTTGTAGGTTTGAAAGTAAGTGACCACGTTTATACTCATATAAGCGATTCGGAATAGTTGGATCAATTATATTTTACTAGAATAAAAAAATAGTAGGGAAATCTAATTTAAATTTTAACATGGTTTTATATTTGGTTAAAAACTTATTTTTGTTTAATTTTAAATATACCAATTGACAACTGACAACAACATGAAAAATATTAATGTTATAGCTGTCACAAAATTATATATTTTTAGACGAAATTACTGTAATCTATGTCTATACTAGATGATACATAGTTACAAAACTGCCAAATCTAGTAAAATTATTAAGCGGATTTTGGATGAATGGAATGAATTATTCCAGTCCTTTTTATATTTTCTATTATCCCTGTGGATGGCATACCTCCGAAGGCATGCCATACCTATTTAATCAATAATACATTACGTATTGTGCTGTAACAACACATTAATTACTATAAAAAATTCGTTGTTAATATTAAATAAAAGTTTAAATTTGGTAGAATAGGGTAGAAGGGCCCGTGACCTGAACTGCCTACAGAGTTAATCTTAATAACCTATCCTATTAGTTGTTCCGTATAAAAATGTAATAAATATATACTTTTATCGTCAGAAGTGGAATTGTATTAAAAAAAAAAGAACAAATGTCAGGATGAACATAAATTTACTTTAAATTACAACAATTCACTTACAATCTAATCGAAATTAACAATACTCCATTTTACAAATATAAAAAAATAATCAGAACAAAAATAAAGTGAAGACACTTACAGCAGATTGCAACAGTGACAAACCACAACCTCTCACTACCGAGTCCAATGGCAAAATGTGTTGCCCATACAAACTCGGTCGCTTTTATAGTCTGTGGCGTGTGACGTTTGCAAAATGCAACTAAAACAACTAGGTTATTCTAACACGGCCTCTCCTGACTGTGCGCCGTCCTCGGTGTACCCTTCAATGTTTTCAGCAGGACGTGTGGATGATGGAACAGGCTGCTCGGTAGAGTCCTCGCCATCACTGTCAGAATCTGTTAAACATCAACATTAGTTAAAATAACCATAGAGACACTTTCGCTAGGCCTGGGGCTTACCGTCATTCAATAATTTGAGAGTGCCCAAGGCCATCACGGCGAGATATAGCAGTTCTGCCCGTATAACACGATTTTTATACGAACAGAATCGCCATAAGTTGTTATAATTCCTGCTCTCTCATTCTTTACACATTCAAGGCCCTCGTTCATGATCAAGAAAAGTTTAAATCAACTATTTTGCTCAAAACTATTTGTCCTACAATGAGTCTGTTACAAACATTCGTCACTCTCCTTGTCAATACACGCGTCTCATACACACTGACTTTACCTACTTGTGCACAAGATAATTTGCAAACTATTCCCCCCACTCGAGTATCACGGCATACAGGCAAGTTAATGCCCGATGCGTTCGGTACCACTACACTGACGTTTAGTGGAAGCCCGATAATAACGGGACCTCAACAGCGTGTACACTCCTAGACTGCGCCGCCAGTACGGAAAGTATCTTCAAGGGGAGGGCGTTCGCCCGACACCCACATACTTTAAGACCAGCTCACATGACCCACGAACTAGGAGTGCACCGCACGTCCGACAACATACGTATGAACACAAAAACTGTTGCAGCCAGGCTGTATGCCCTCTCAATGTCCATGACCCAAATATGTGACAGAGAGCACAACGTGCCCTTGAAACGCGTGGTTCGCTATTGCCTTGCCGTACACACATACACGCGATTATATCGGAACCTCAACAGCGTTTACACTTCTAGACTGCGCCGCCAGTACGGAAAGTATCTTCAAGGGGAGGGCGTTCGCCCGACACTCACATACTTTAAGACCAGCTCACATGACCCACGAACTAGGAGTGCACCGCACGTCCGACAACATACGTATGAACACAAAAACTGTTGCAGCCGGGCTGTATGCCCTCTCGATGTCCATGACCCAAATATGTGACAGAGAGCACAACGTGCCCTTGAAACACGTGGTTCGCTATTGCCTTGCCGTACACACACACGCGCAGGCATACATAATCAGCAACCACGGAACTGTAACATACAAAAAATAAATTAAGTCACGAACTTACTTTAAAAAAATGCAAAGCAACTCTTAGGACACCACTCTCCCTTCCATGGGACCATAAAATGTGCCACCTGCGTGGTCTTTCCTCGAGCACCGCTGAGCAATTTCAGCTCTTAGCGGTCTTTGGGCAATACATTCGTGACACGATATGGACCTCTCATACCCGAATCAAGCTTTCCCGTAGACTGTGAATACTTTATCACAAAAGCTTGGTCACCCACTTGGAAAACTTCGGGAAGGTGTCGCTGACGATTGACGCGGGCATCTTGTTAGACTTGATTCTGTTTTAGCAGACATCTCACACGACTACTGCCAAGCTCCCTCGTTGCCTCAGCGTTGGGGATCGAACTTTCTACGGTGACTTCACGAATCAGCGCACGGAGAGCAGGAGTGGTAGCGTTAGTATTTGTAATATTAGTGCTGCTCTTGATACAGACTAATATATTCCCGAGCTACGATTTCGGAATCACACACACAATAAGTTTCCTTACACTGACCCGCGAAATCTTTCAGTATTTTCGATGGTATAAGGGACACATTCATAGCACATGTATCGCTTAAAACGTCTAATGGTATCCCCTGTATCACCCCGCAGTACTCACATCCTTATTGACTCGACCATCCGACATTTCACCACAGAGATTAACTTTGCGTTGGTCCTTATTTTGATTTTCCGATCGAGCTTTAGCAAAGCAATCGCTTTCCTTATGTCCAGACTTTTTACAAAAAGTGCATACTACCGGCTTAGTAACGTTGCGATTTCTACAATTGTTTTGCAAATGACCGATCTGTCCACAACCGTAACATTTAGTCCCATTGGTGTTACGTTTCTTAACTACGTTACACGGCGCCCGAGAATCATTTTTGAAATGAGCAGGCTTCGCATATATTGCTAAAAAGGAGACTATCTATGGTAAGGTTAGCATTAGCAGCCGCTGCTCGTACCTGAACGTCACTAATGCCCCTTATGACGATAAGAACCCTAAGGTCGTTGCTCAGACCCTGAACTATCTGCAGACGTAATAGTGAATGCCGCGCGTATTCAGCATAAGTAGGATACTTATCGGACGGAATGCACGCTACCCCTCGAATTCGCCTCAATTGCGTTTAAACGTGAAATTATTGACCCTAACGCTCTCCGGACAGAGTCTTTATTTTTAGGACTACCTGTTACCGATCTATCAGAGCAAAACCTTTTTCGAAAATGATTACGACGCGAACGCGATCTACGTTCACTGTTGTTGGACTCGGTCCGATAACGATCATTATTGTGAGAGCGCAAACGGTACCTAGTACTATTAGATCTAGTGTGGCTATTGCGCGAACGGCATCTGCGATAATCAATACCAGATCGCGAGTGACTATAATGCAAACGTGAACGAACCCGATAGCCACGACACCATGAACGACACAGATCTATACGAGACTGCGAGTGACAACTATTCTCACGAGATCGCGAACGAGACCGGTGATTGTGCTGTTGCAATCTGCTACGAATCGAATCAAATCTATGAATCAAAAGATTTTTCACGGGACCGTGATGGTCGAGGCATTTTGAACAATAAATAAAATTATCAAAATGATTTACAAGATGGAGGTAGAATGCAAAAAAAATAAAACCTTTGAACAAAAAAATTAAATACAAAAAAAATAATGATTTGTAAAATGGAGGTAGAATACAAAAATAAAATCATTGAAAAACAAATTTAATACTAAAAAACAAATGACTTGTAAAATGGAGGTAGAATACAAAAATAAAATCTTTGAAAAACAAATTAAATACTAAAAAAAACAAATGATTTGTAAAGTGGAGGTAGAATACAAAAATAAGATTGAAAAAAAAACAAAACTAATAAATTTATTTGTGAACACAGGCGAATCCCACTTCTGATTTTATCGTCAGAAGTGGAATTGTATTAAAAAAAAAAAAGAACAAATGTCAGGATGAACATAAATTTACTTTAAATTACAACAATTCACTTACAATCTAATCGAAATTAACAATACTCCATTTTACAAATATAAAAAAATAATCAGAACAAAAATAAAGTGAAGACACTTACAGCAGATTGCAACAGTGACAAACCACAACCTCTCACTACCGAGTCCAATGGCAAAATGTGTTGCCCATACAAACTCGGTCGCTTTTATAGTCTGTGGCGTGTGACGTTTGCAAAATGCAACTAAAACAACTAGGTTATTCTAACAATACATATAATGGTGTGAGAGCGAAAGTTTGTTTGAAATAAAAGAGTTTTAATAATACCTTAAGCTTTTGATATTAAATAACGTCTTTTTCATTTGATATTTATATAATATTTGATTCGTAGTGGCTCAACGTAAAATTTCTAGACAAATGAAAATTAAATGTTATTTTTATTTAATACCAGTATGTCTGTATATAATAGTATTGAGTATTTAACTCTATTAATGTTATAAAGCATTTTATTGTCAACCAGCGGTATTGGGAGACTGATACCATTATAGTCTCGTGTGAGCTTACAGTGTCACCGACGATACAAAGACCACGACTTTTAAGTAGGAATATCGATTGTGAATTCACAAAGCTTGTTCGTCAAAACTAAACAAATTTTGGTTAAAATAACTCTATATATGACATGGATAAATTTGAATTAATGCTAAATAGTCGAAACTAATTTAAACATAGTTTTAAATACTATAGACTATGCTGCTTACATTACATAACATTTTTCTTACAATACACTTACATATGGAAACTGAAACACTAAACAAAAGAAAGAAATGATCTTATAAAGATATGGAGAGTAAAAATCCTTGTACCGCTAACATCTCTTCCGCATTATCACGTTTGTATAAAAAACACGTCCAGAATGTGTGAGAGAGACAGGTAAACATTATATTTAGCAAGTAGATAACTAATATATAAGGTTGGCCCACACATATATGAAACAGATTTAAATTCCATTCATCACCCGTCCTGCCCATTGAAGTGACTTTTTAATACAACATATTGGATATCTTAATATACCAAATAAAGTTATACTTCATTCACAAACGTAAGTTAATAAATATATATTTATATTTTGTACATTAATAATTATTTATTTTAGGAAAGGAAAATAAGGTTTACAGGATATGTTTGTACATATCCTATTACATATTACATATAAATTGAAATTATATTTGTGATATCGTACAAGTTAGATGAAGTAATTTTAATTTTAAGGTAACTGCAAGAAAGTTCAAGTTATATTCAAATATTATTACAATAATAGTGACTATATTAATAAAAAAAAAGAAACTTCAGTAATTATCTGTCTAGATACAGTTTTCTTTTATATTATTGTAGTAAATTTTTCTTATTTATATTCTTAAATTTCTTCTTAAATTTTATATTCTTGTATATTAAGATACTGTAATGAGATAATATTGCGACAAGCCGCGAGCGAGATGCAATCACTAGGAACATCTAGTTAATAGATAATACGAAGTAAATTAAAATGTGATCTTTTGGTGTAAAAAAAAACATTTTTTTTAAACACACTTATTAATAATATTAATGCTCAAATATAAAACTAATTTGTATGTATGTACAAGCTGTAACCTGCCACGCTTCACAGTGGAACATTCTGCTTTCAAGATTAGAAATAAGAAATAAGAAATAAGAAATAAGAAATAAGAAATAAGAAATAAGAAATAAGAAATAAGAAATAAGAAATAAGAAATAAGAAATAAGAAATAAGAAATAAGAAATAAGAAATAAGAAATAAGAAATAAGAAATAAGAAATAAGAAATAAGAAATAAGAAATAAGAAATAAGAAATAAGAAATAAGAAATAAGAAATAAGAAATAAGAAATAAGAAATAAGAAATAAGAAATAAGAAATAAGAAATAAGAAATAAGAAATAAGAAATAAGAAATAAGAAATAAGAAATAAGAAATAAGAAATAAGAAATAAGAAATAAGAAATAAGAAATAAGAAATAAGAAATAAGAAATAAGAAATAAGAAATAAGAAATAAGAAATAAGAAATAAGAAATAAGAAATAAGAAATAAGAAATAAGAAATAAGAAATAAGAAATAAGAAATAAGAAATAAGAAATAAGAAATAAGAAATAAGAAATAAGAAATAAGAAATAAGAAATAAGAAATAAGAAATAAGAAATAAGAAATAAGAAATAAGAAATAAGAAATAAGAAATAAGAAATAAGAAATAAGAAATAAGAAATAAGAAATAAGAAATAAGAAATAAGAAATAAGAAATAAGAAATAAGAAATAAGAAATAAGAAATAAGAAATAAGAAATAAGAAATAAGAAATAAGAAATAAGAAATAAGAAATAAGAAATAAGAAATAAGAAATAAGAAATAAGAAATAAGAAATAAGAAATAAGAAATAAGAAATAAGAAATAAGAAATAAGAAATAAGAAATAAGAAATAAGAAATAAGAAATAAGAAATAAGAAATAAGAAATAAGAAATAAGAAATAAGAAATAAGAAATAAGAAATAAGAAATAAGAAATAAGAAATAAGAAATAAGAAATAAGAAATAAGAAATAAGAAATAAGAAATAAGAAATAAGAAATAAGAAATAAGAAATAAGAAATAAGAAATAAGAAATAAGAAATAAGAAATAAGAAATAAGAAATAAGAAATAAGAAATAAGAAATAAGAAATAAGAAATAAGAAATAAGAAATAAGAAATAAGAAATAAGAAATAAGAAATAAGAAATAAGAAATAAGAAATAAGAAATAAGAAATAAGAAATAAGAAATAAGAAATAAGAAATAAGAAATAAGAAATAAGAAATAAGAAATAAGAAATAAGAAATAAGAAATAAGAAATAAGAAATAAGAAATAAGAAATAAGAAATAAGAAATAAGAAATAAGAAATAAGAAATAAGAAATAAGAAATAAGAAATAAGAAATAAGAAATAAGAAATAAGAAATAAGAAATAAGAAATAAGAAATAAGAAATAAGAAATAAGAAATAAGAAATAAGAAATAAGAAATAAGAAATAAGAAATAAGAAATAAGAAATAAGAAATAAGAAATAAGAAATAAGAAATAAGAAATAAGAAATAAGAAATAAGAAATAAGAAATAAGAAATAAGAAATAAGAAATAAGAAATAAGAAATAAGAAATAAGAAATAAGAAATAAGAAATAAGAAATAAGAAATAAGAAATAAGAAATAAGAAATAAGAAATAAGAAATAAGAAATAAGAAATAAGAAATAAGAAATAAGAAATAAGAAATAAGAAATAAGAAATAAGAAATAAGAAATAAGAAATAAGAAATAAGAAATAAGAAATAAGAAATAAGAAATAAGAAATAAGAAATAAGAAATAAGAAATAAGAAATATGAAATATGAAATATGAAATATGAAATAAGAAATATGAAATAAGAAATAAGAAATAAGAAATATGAAATATGAAATAAGAAATAAGAAATATGAAATATGAAATATGAAATATGAAATATGAAATATGAAATATGAAATATGAAATATGAAATATGAAATATGAAATATGAAATATGAAATATGAAATATGAAATATGAAATATGAAATATGAAATATGAAATATGAAATATGAAATATGAAATATGAAATATGAAATATGAAATATGAAATATGAAATATGAAATATGAAATATGAAATATGAAATATGAAATATGAAATATGAAATATGAAATATGAAATATGAAATATGAAATATGAAATATGAAATATGAAATATGAAATATGAAATATGAAATATGAAATATGAAATATGAAATATGAAATATGAAATATGAAATATGAAATAAGAAATAAGAAATAAGAAATAAGAAATATGAAATATGAAATAAGAAATATGAAATATGAAATATGAAATATGAAATATGAAATATGAAATATGAAATATGAAATATGAAATATGAAATATGAAATATGAAATAAGAAATAAGAAATATGAAATAAGAAATAAGAAATATGAAATAAGAAATAAGAAATAAGAAATAAGAAATATATTACAAAAATAATTTTAAGGAGTTATAAAATAATTAAAAGGAATAATATAATTAAATGCATAGGTAATAAGTAAACATACCCTTGGCTTTATTAAATACCTCGTCCAAGTATTATTTTCCTACGTAACTAGAACAAGGTCAAGTACTGGAACTTAATCCTACAATACACAACACAATCTTTATTTTGTTGTATGCGATATATAAATACACAATTAAATAATAAGTTATTTCTATATTCTTAATCGTTATCAAATAAATATGAATTGCTTAATAACATTTAATATTTGTTAATAATGTAATCTACTTAAAAACTCCTGTAGATTCGAAGTTCGATTATTTTAAATAATAACGTTTTTCCTATATTTATAAAACGAATCATAGCCTAGTATTTTTGTTAATTAAATAATATTTGTATATTTTGCTGAATCCTAAGACTGATTGATTGGTTGATTTGAGTTAAAGTAAAAAGGTATGTTATAATGTATTAAACTCATCATCCATCATTCCATAGGATTAGTAAGAACTATTTTATTGATATGTAAAACTAATTACACTATTCTATGCTGTATATTTGTACCATCCTAGTAGTGTAAAAGTGTGTAATAGTCTATTATCTTAAAAGAATACGATCATTTTAAAAAGTAATATCATAAAGATTATATGAGTACTTTCCTTTGTCCCTCTGCCGATTCTGGTAAGCAAGTTAAACGCTTAAAGATTCAGAGCTACAGAGCTTTTTAAGAATTATTAACTTTCAGAAGTATGTTGACATCAAACGAAATACCAAGCGGCTACTCATCTTAAGTATTTAACAAATTCATCGCGCAATAAGATTACAAAATAAGGTTTACAAAAAGAAAATTACCGCGTTTAAAATATTACTTTCACTGTTTATAAAATTATTTTGAAATGTAAAAATGTGACCGGTTATATAATGAAAGGAGCTCTTATAGATTTCCCATAATAATAATTGAATCTACTTCAATATAGCAAAGTATTAACAAAATGTAATATTAATAACAACAAGTATACAATTGTCTGCTGGATAAAGTTAAAAGTCATGCCATAACATGTCTTTATCCCGTGCCGTTTATCCCATTTAACCCGTGCTGGCGTGCGTGCGTGTATGTGTGTGTGTGTGTAGTATTACTTGTAATATTTTAACTTTAAGAGAACATCATATTTATGTTAAAAAAAATCTTTTACTTTGTGACGATGATCTCTTATAAAGTTTATATATTTTTGATTGCTTTAGAAACAACATTAAAACTCAAAGACAATTTAATATCTTCTGGATCTTTAACTCATTTCTTAGAGAAGCCGAAATTATACTTCACGCGTAAATAGTGATGGAAGCTCCTTCTGACTACAACAAAATTCCAAAATTATATTCGGATTTTGAGTTTGATTTGTTTAATTAATAAACTTCTTATCAAAATACATGATAAAAGTACTAAGATAATTCCTGAAATTTACTAATGTATTACTCTTGCCAGTATTTGTTTATTTTTGTTAGTTAACAGTATTTTTTTTTTGTGTGTATTGACTGAAAAGATATCTTCCTTATTAGTCGTATATTATCTTTATACTTTATGATTCCTGGTTCAACAAAGGGTGACCTATTAAAATAATATCTGATTATTTTAATCTGATACTTTTAATTAAAATTTAAATGATATACAACTGTATGTGTAGTTACATGATGAGGATAGGTGTGGGTGATTTGCAAAGAAAACAAGCAAAATAGTTACGTAAAAAATATATGAAGCCGAATACATATATTAAAAAATAACTAAAACTAATGAGTCTTCGCACCTTAACCGTGTTGGAAATGGAAATAAAAATATAAAAGGGTCTATCTTTGTTGAAGATATTATTGTTAAAGTAGGTCGTGTATTTAGAGGAGAAAAGTTTTCCTCATCGCCAATGTAATAATTATAGCAGAAGTAATGGACTGTGGGTTATTTGAGCTAAAAATATTATGATATACATTAAAACTCAACTGAAATTAAACTAAATAGGAAATTAACAATGTCCATACATTACACTGATTCAAATATATATTTAAAATAATAAGACAAAAAGATATTTTTTTTCTGCGCTACCTTTTGTTTGTAAACTTAAAATTTAATATTTGGAATTCAGATTTCATTGAAAAAATTTTTAAGGAAGCTGCGGGCATATTTCCGTCCGCTTCCGACATCCACTTTGCGGTTTCCGTTTCGATATATATTAAATTGTTTTTTTTTTAAATTTTAATTATGCAATTCAATACACTTTTTTTTTATTAAAACTCAAATTCAGTATCATATTTTTTATTTTAATTAGCCTTTACTTAAATTAACTATTACTTAATGTCGCTTTTTAAATTAAAAGTTAGTACATTTTTGTAATCATTATTTCTATTCTGTAATATATAAAGCTTATCATAGTGTATTTGATAACAGTTTTAAAGGATTCCCGAGGATGTGACATATAGCTTTCTTTAATAAAACGTAAATAGATTCTACATTTGCTCTAATCCCCTGAGAAGAATACTATAAGATATAATATTATAAAAATATGCAAAATAAACTAATCCAGCTGTGGCGATATCAGCAATTAATTAGCTATTGTATTGAAAGAATTGTAATTGTAAAACCTTATAATGAAGTAATGAACTAACAACTAAACAATATTTGATTTGAATATTTCAATAGTCATATGGAGTTGTTTGTTTTTTCTTCTATTATTCATGAAGTTCTATGACTTATTCCCCGTATAATCTACTCATTTAATATACACAGAAGCAAAAACAAAATAAAATGGAGACGTTTGGATATTAATGCAATTATTTTCAAAACTATAGTTCATCTAACGATTGAAAGCGAAGACAAACTGACACTGGCAGCATCCTTTGAACTTTATAAGCACAAAGTCACTACCAGTGATGGGAGTATTAAAATTAACTGAAATTTTAAGAAAGCATTAGCTTGATTAACTGAAGTATTTATTTAAACAATTATGTTGATAATAACTATGTCTCAAATATAAAACTCATTTCATTTCTGGATATTTCAAAATAAATATAATGTGATAGTATATGTGCGTACTTGCGTGCGTATAAAATATTAATCTAAATAATAATAGTCTTAGCGATTATTTGATTCTTTTCTTAATCTTTATGTAACAAATTATTATTAAAAATGTCTAATCGTTTAAAACCTCACGACACGTTTGGCAATTATAGAAAGCCAATAGATTGAAAACGTTCTTAAATTGATAGTGCCTCTCCCAAAACAAAAATTAAATTACAGCGATACTAAGAAATATACAATATGAAACCGTATATATTATGTATTACTAATAAATTTCTCCAAAATCTTAGTAACCGGTATCACTAACTATCATATCAATAACTATCTATTCATACAGTCTTTAGTCTACTATTACTTGAATGATTTGTTAGATTGCAGAAAGTGTTAATTAGATTAGAAATTGAAAACGATGCGTTAAGTTTTGCAGTTGTCTGACAAATCTGATTTAACATTTTCTTAAACATTCTCTTAATACGTACTGATACTGTATACCACAATAAAAAAATAAGTATTTATATTCAATTTCAGTTTTGACGTGATATAAATTTTATTATTGGACCAGGTTGAAAACATTTGAATAATTGTGAACATTACGAATCCTTTTTGACAACTGAAGTCCTAAACAAATTTGTGCTGCGAAGAATATCACAGAATAAATACATAGGTAGGATCCATTTAGTAAGCACACACCAGCCTTTGAACATTCATCGAGTTAATACAAACACACTGATATTATTATATTATGTTATCTTGAGTATAGAGTTGTAATTTATTGTAAATTTTAGGTTTTAATTTATGGTTATTAGTATTTGATAACAAAGAAGCTACTTTTGACGGTCTGTATAAAAATTAGAAGTAAGGAAGGAATAATGAGATAATAATTCTTATATTGTATTATAATTATTATCCAAATTTCTTTTTTGCACATCACTGGTCAAAAAGGTACTTTTCATTAACAAAAACACTAATAAATAACCACATTAAGTTTCAAATAAATTTATATGATACTTTTACACTTAAATTTATATATTTTATTTATATGTCTTATATAAAAAACAAAATAACATTGGAAAAAAGAAATAAATAGGTTTCTATGAATCTTTATGTATAGCTGCAATTACGCGGTGAATATTTTTAAACTTAACAATGGTAATTATAATAATATTTGAAGAAGAATTAATAAGAAATCTTTTATTTATTATGCTTGAAGTGAGAGAATTATTTACAAAAATTATGAAAAGCTTCATAAAGTTCAAAATAATAACCCGTAACAGCTTGTCTCAAAGAAGTATTTTACTATTTGCATTCTAGATGAGATTCTAAATGTTATTTACTAAGGAGTTTGAGTCGTCTGAAATATTTTACTGCTTCAGACAAGCTTAGATACTAATAGATATTTAAAAAAATACGCGTTCCTGGTTTTATTCCCGGTCGTATATTCCGCAATATGTATTACATATAAAATTCACCGGGGAAGACGGCTAAGAGTTTTCATATTAAATAAATCCCATAAAAAATATAAATAAATTTACTACTACATTTTTTATTCTTTAGGTTATTACATAAACGCATTTAGGTCAGTTTATTCAATGTATACAGTTCAAAAGACCTTTATATTAAATCTCATTTCATTTTTGTACACTAAATTTTCCTATTTCACAAAAAGAAAATAAAACTTTAAAAACAAATAAAAAAGCGAGTACTAAAGTAAAATAATTTTATTTTTTAATTTAATGTTTTCTAATTTTTAAATACTCGTAAATACACGTGTAAATAAAATACTTTTACAGATTTTATTTCGATTTTTATTTATTGCTTATTTCTCAGAATACTATTTACCCGACTAACTAATATATATCTCGGCTTCCGTAAACACGATTGATCAAAGCGTTTAAACATCGGCTTAGGATTAAATATAATTAGATATGCGCGAGTTAATACATCATTTAAACAGAATTTCATTAAAATAAATTAATATGGTTAAGGTCATTAAATAAAAAAGTAAAATTGTTTATTTTGTTTCTTAACTTGTGAATGGTTATCTCTTTCACCTGGTTTTTATGTTTGCCAGTGATCGCCAACTTACCGAAATGAAGCCGTTGTTCAAAGTTTTGATGTTACATATTCATTTCAATTTATTCTAATACGCCATGGGGGGATATCCCTCACGTTTATGAATACACCTACATACGTTACGATATACGTTTTGCAACAATTTGACATCAGGGTATAGTCAATATTAATTTAATGCTAAATACACATACTACATACATCTTTTAATACATATTTGGTGTATTTGTAATACATTACATAAAAATTTCGCTTTTGCACTCCTTCTTAACATTAACTTGACTCTGTATAAAAATCATTTTAATCCTTAGTGTGCGCAATCCACTTAAAAAGGAATTGAGTTTTCTTTTCACATATTATAAAGGTTATATTGATCAACAATAGTTTATTAATTGTAATACAAGAAACATGCGTGATGAAAAAGCATGTCTCCACCGTATGATAGAAAAAACAATATTTTCTTTCGCATCGTTATTATAATAAAAGTGCAATATGGTGAAATCGTAAAAATACTCTTCTATTTTTCGAAGCCCTTCTTTATATATGAAACAATTTTAGTTTTATTTCATAGTAAGTTTTTTATAACAAACTGTCCGTTTCTGTTTTCTCTTGATGGATGTCTTTGAATGCATAAGATTTTAGATTAAATCTTAGATTATACACAAATAATTACTATAACAATTCAGTGTATAGTAAGAGTGACAGTAATGTTTTGCTTTAATATTATTATTTTTTATTTTACGTGTCTATGTTAACGGTCAATCACTAATTCATCGATGTGACGTGTATAAACAATAGATTTCACACTTCAATGTAATTTACGGGCTTTGATAATACCCTGTTTCCATTTCAACTTTTAACGATTTAATATCTCGTATAACTTGTAATTTGAACAATCAAAACAACTCAATATTAAATAAAAAACTACATATCTATAAAAAATATATAAATAAACAAAATCAATTATTGGCAACTGACATCCATTCTGAATTCTGACATCCAAAACAAACCGTTCAGTTTTCGGAGAAGTACAATATTTTAACAATAAGTTCCTTGTTTATTTTAAAGTAGTAATAATAGACAGATAATGAATATTGTTATAAAATGTATTATAAAATAATTAAAATATTTGAGTGTCAAATTAACATATAAAATCAATAATACTTTAAATATTTAAGAAATTATTCTGATTATATATCAATGAATATATAAATAATAAAAGTTCTCTTCACCTCTATACTTACTAACTTACTTAAAATGAAGTACCAAAACTATGATTGATTTGACAAGAACTAGTAAGTTTTATTTGTTTTAGTAATTCGGAATGTAATGGAAACATTCATGTCTTAGGACGTTCGTACGTCATCAGAACCGTCTCCTCCCAAAAACAGAACATTGTTCTCATCGTATTGTTCCTTTGGAATATGATGGATCTTTGGTTTATTGGTAGACTTGGAATTTTGGTAAAAAGGACTACAAGATAATTATCTTATTATTTAATTTAATACGTATTTATGCTGTTTCGTACATTTTTTAATATTCGAATTGAAAATACATTAACAAGAGATTAATTTTAATACATAGTATATTAATAAAAGTGATACCGAGTTAAATTTGTTATGTGGTTCGTCTCAGACCAGGGTTCGTTTGGAATCCTCGCAGCCTTAATTTTAAGGTCAAGTGTCAAATAGGCGGACCTGATACTCCCATTTGAAGAACATAATTGATTACAAGTATTAATTCAAAGTTTAAAAGATATAAATAACCAAAACATAAATAAATGCTCTCACGCAAGAAAATTTGTATTAATGGCCTGAGATACAAAATTTAAGTTGCGTTAAAGCTTTTGAGTTCGACTGAAGATTCATCGTCGTAGCGATGTTAAAGGACTTCAAACTGAAACTATGTAAAACTATTGGGAACTGGACTTGAAGTTATTTTGTCAAAGTTGGTTGAATTGTTTTAAAACAATTAGTTGATTTTAGAAATATTATAAGCCTTTCAAACATTTTAGAAACTACGATTATTACAAAAAAATATAGAATATAAACCTCAATCAAACTTTATGAATTATAATTATATCAGAATAATATTTTATTACACATTTTATATCCCAAATGAACGAAAATATGTTAATACTATTAATTGTCAAGTCGAAATTATAATTTACATGAAATAATTGTTCTATATTTTTTTATATCAAAACTGTTATCTTTTAAAATTTTAAAGTTTAGAACTTTTAGAAACTAAAAATATCTTTCAAATTACGTAACAAAGATTTGTGTTGGAAAATCAAAATCACAATCGTAAAAGTTTTTAATTTGATTAGCAACAAATGTTTTCTTAAGTTTTCAAGCTTTTTATTTTTATTTTTTATTTACTTTACTTTGAACTTCACTTATATACATTTTTATGTAATTCTCTTATGTATAATAGTTTCCTTATGTATTCTTCTTCTATTGTGTACTACGTTAATGTACTTTGCTTATCTACAACGCTTATGTACTCCTTTTGTGTACTTTCCTTATGTACTTTGCTTATGTACATTCCTTACGTGTTTTGATTATTTATTTCGTACAGATAATTTTTGGACTCAAGTATGTTGTAAATAATATTTATATTTATACAATTCAACATTTTTATTTTAATTAAAAAATTTAAATGTCAAATATAATGTTATGTTTTTAATGCTACTAATATTGTTTTTAAGTCTGTAATACTAACAAATTGAGTCTTAGATACTTTTAATAAAGATTATTATTATATAATCCTACCCTAAATTCCACTGTGTTCTTTGCTCTGGTTCCAATGAAAATACACCCTTAAAAGTTATCAAAACAACACACCCAATTTCAATAACCAAAACCAAGTTGTGGATGACCATAACAATGTTATTCATTTTGTATTTATTATTTTTTAAAAGTCATTCAATGGTCAAAAGTTGGTTAACATAAAAATATGTTAATATACCTCGTTCGACAGGGTCGATCGTGTTAGGTAGATTCCCGTCGGTCGGATCGACAAAGAAAAACTAGCCAGCAATATTCTACTGGTCATTACAAGTCTTATAACGGGTCACTTTGCATATATTTGGTGAGCGGAGAACCACCCCCCACCCCTATTTCCTAAACGGGGGGTCGCATCAAAAAACTTTTCGGATAAAAAAGTTTCCTCTTTTAATTTGTTAATTTTTTAAGATTTTTCCGACAACAAAATTTTGCCTTCTTCTGTGACTTTTTTCGGTTTTTAACTTTCAACCCCCCCAGCCCTCCAACCCCCCGACCGATTTCCCCCGTTCAAGAACTTAACCTTCATTTTGTCCTTAAGAATGTGTATACCAAGTTTGAAAATCCTCCGTCAATATTTGCGACCTGTAGCGTGTCCCAAAGGTTTGCACTTTTACCCCCTCTCCCAGCCCCCCCTTTAATTTTTTCCAAAAAAACGAGATGCTACGTTTGTCCTACTAATTTATCCTATCGACCTGTGAAGTCAGATTTTGCCTACAATGAATTTGGACTGATGGATCATATATACATATACCTCGTTCGACAGGGTCGATCGTGTTAGGTAGATACCCGTCGGTCGGATCGACAAAGAAAAACTAGCCAGCAGTATTCTACTGGACATTACGAGTCTTATGACGGGTCACTCTGCATATATTGGGTGAGCGGGGAACCACCCACCACTTCTATCTCTTAAACGGGGGATCGCATCAAAAAACTTTTCGGACAAAAAAGTTTCCTCTTTTAATTTGTTAATTTTCTAAGATTTTTCCGACAGCAAAGTTTTGCCTCCTTCTGTGATTTTTTTCGGTTTTTAACTTTCAACCCCCCCCAGCCCTCCAACCCCCTGACCGATTTCCCTCGTTCAAGAATTTAACCTTCATTTTGTCCTTAAGAATATGTATACCGAGTTTCAAAATCCTCCGTCAATATTTGCAACCTGTAGCCTGTCCCAAAGGTTTGCACTTTCACCCCCCTCCCAGCTTCCCCTTTCACTTTTTCGAAAAAAACGAGATGCTACGTTTGTCCTACTAATTTATCCTATCGACCTGTGAAGTCAGATTTCGCCTACGATGAATTTGGACTGATGGATCATATATACATATATATATATAGAGGGATATATAATTTTTTTTTTTCGACGAATTCTCAATCTCCAGTTCATAAACGGCGTAGCGCCCCTACTCTGGGGTCTGGGTCCCGTCATCGCATCGATTGCAATAGGTAGATTCATCTATGGAATCTACCTAAAAAATATTTCCATTTTTATAAAAAAAATGTGATTCGGCGTATTCTGAAAGACTGCGAGCGAGGTGAGGAAAGAAATAAATACCTTGACAAAGGCGCAAGTAAACTTTGAAAGACAAAATTATAACTGAAGCTACATGCAAAACCTATTAATTATCAGGAAATAACTTTAAACTATAATTCATTATTAATAATGATTAATAATGAATTATAGTTTAAAGTTATTTCCTCCGATTTTTACAAAATTAACTCGTGTGTATGTTATTTTAAAAATGAAAACAAATAATAATAAACTAAAACTATTCAATTCAATTGTTAACTAAAATGGTTAAAACTGATAGATAATATGAAAAACATTTAATTTCAGTTTGTTACGTCTATTGAAATGTGGCCTTGATTGTGTTGCGGTAACTCGAAGTTCATCACGGCGAGTTTTGAACATTCACATTCACATTTATTCAGCTCAATTTACATATAGGATTAGAACATAAAATTGAAAGAATAGAGTCAGTTAACTTTAAATTATTGTAAAGTTTAACTTTAGTTATTTTAGTTATTAGTTGGACCTCTACAATCTACTTCCTTGTAGTAAAAATTTAATGATGTGTGCAAATATGTAATGTACTTACAAGTTTTAAATCATATCTGTAACTTACATCAACTAATTTAAGAAAAAAATTTAAATGCTTATTGCTCGAGACTCGAACGCGTTACTCCTTAATTAAAGAAATATAGAATGTATTTGCACGTAATATTTCCCGTCTACGTGACTGCTAATATTTTATACATATTAAGGGCTTTTACAATCCATTAAATAGGATTACACTCTATTATTAAGGAAGCATCATAATTAAGGTATTAATCAAATTTAATACAAATCCGATCTTAAGTATATTAATAATGTAAAGTTTATAACTTTTATATACGGTTCTTGGTAATTTTCAAAGATTTTTTATATCCCTTTTGTTATCAGTCGTCACCAGATGGAGTTGCATCAATTGCTATACGGCTGGACCAAAAACTTTAAATATTTAATAATATGCAATCCAGTATATTATTTTTATCTTGTTGTTACCTCTCATCAAATGATGGTGCGGCAATAATTTATCATAATCTTTTACATATTTGTTTTATAAAATGCATTTTTTTGTATATCAATGTTTATAGGGTCTTCTAAAACCGATTGAGTTAACTTAAAATAAGGATACGAGTGTTGAAAACGCGCTTTGATATGGGAAAAACCACACAACAAATTCAGCCGATTTACGTATGAACAATCCAGCAATCCGTTTAAATCAATCTTTTGTTATTAATCAACAACTTAATTTCTCTTTAAATCTCTTATCACTTTAATCAGTGCTATGCGACCAATGTACATTTTTTTATTGGCAAAGACAAAAAAAACATTCGGCAGTAATAATCACATTTGTTATTCAAAATAGATAAATTTGCTACTTATTTTTTATTATTATTATGAGATAATTATAGATAAGTTGGAAGATGAATAAGTATTAGACAAAATTGTACATATAAGATTGAATCTCGAATAAAAATTGTAAAAGATTACGACGATATTTAAATATCCATACAAACACGAGGATGTTTCGTGATTTTGAATGAACATAGCTTTTTAATGAAATTGTGATTGTTTACTCAATTAAGGGAACTGTGTGTAGTTAGTTGCTTTAAAATATTATATATTGAAACAGAAGATTTTTTTTCAAATTGGAAAGCAATTCACTGAAATAAAGTGGCATAAAATAGAAAAAAATAATTGTTTCTATTTATTTAATTTATAGAATTTATTCCACAAACCACAAACTGTATTATGTATTCTAAGCTGTTTATTACGGTTATATTATGTACTTTGTCACCAATAAAAGTTTTTAGTTTCATATAATATTATTTAATAAATCAGTCTAACCAGACTGTTTAGATTATATTCTTCCGGGACTGTCCCCGAATCCTACATTTTAAGCGGGCGTTAATTCCGATTTGCATTTATCTGCATCCTGCAGCTGATACAATTATAGTTGTGCTCATAATAACAGGTTGTATAAGTACAAAACTCGTTATCACTAAAATTAACTTGAGGATAACTTAAATAATTTCAAGTAATTAACTGATGTCTTTCCTAAAAACTAAAATTAAACTAAAACCAGCATCTTGAAAAAACATTTACTTTTGGAACATTATTTACTTTCTATTCTAAAATAAGAGAGGCCTCAATTTATCTTTCTTGTAATTTTCTGCACAGACATTGCCTTTTTGTGATGACACAAAATGTTAAAAACGTTTCGCAGTCATGTGGTATATTGGAGAGATTTCCTTTAAGTTCTCAATCAGATTAGGTTTAACAATAAAGGATTTTAGATTCAGATTCTCTAAAATAATGCGTGTGTCCAATTAAGATTGAAAATAAAATTGAAGGGTCGATGTTGTGTATAAGAAAGGAACTCATGACGAATTTTTTAATACAAATATTTTTTAAGATTTTTTGATACTATACTGTCTACATACAGATAAATCTCGTTTTATGTGAGCAATATTAATACAAAATAAAATGTAATCAAATATATACAACTTAAATATTTTTATTTATATCATTTAACAAGTTTAATATAACTGTGTAGTTGAGAAATTAAAATCTACAAATACGACTGAAAACTTTGGTAAACGCGTGTGGTGGATTCAGTAATTCAATTAAATGAAAAAGTTACCTCGGTACCAAAACTCTCAAATTTGTAAAACGTTTGTTTGTGAAACGAAATATACATTTTATTATCTCTCCATATATTTTTTATTTTTAATTATAACTTTTCTTTTAATTACACTTTTTTTATATAATCTATATAAATGACGTCTATGTAACAAATATAATTTTTGGTTATATGATGAAATGTGATACTTGTATTGCAGAGTATAATTTTTTAATACAATAAAAAAAGCTGTTGAGAATACTGATGATTGACATTTACAAGTATGCAAGGTAAACAAGAATTCCATAAGTGTAAGCTATTCCATAATGGAGTTGATGCAATGTCGGCACCGCATTGGTGAAAAATTCGGTTTTAAGCCTTATATTTCTTTATTTATAACAATTAAATGTTAAAGTTATTATATTGTCGAATTTATTTTATAGATATAATTTTAAATATATTGAAAAAAAATTAACTTCTCGTGACTTAAATCGACAACAAAGCAGATTAGATTCTCAGAATGTTTTCAAAAATAAAATAAGATCTTGTTTAAAATAAAGTAGTTACCATATTAATAAGGTTTTAAAGAAGACGATATCTGAGTACAAGCGCATCCTTTATTACACTTTGAAGCTGCATATTGCTAAGAGAGCTTAGAAATAAAATATATTATTCCATTCTGCTTTTCACATTAATGTAGTTTTTATAAAAATTGCTCGAAGGTTCACATTAGTTTATTTCTAGATATTGAGATAGGTAGCTTCGCAGATGTTTAGCCGACTGCCTTCACAGACCCAAATATCTCGAACTTAACCCTTCTGTCAGCTTCAGTGTGCTCTATGCAATTGTGGTTGCAATTGCAAGAAAATTGTTTAAAAAAGTAATTCGTGAAATTATTAAATCTATTACACCACCAGTTTCAGATAGCGCTCAGGTAAATAAAATTAAAGGACATGTGTCTTATACCCATTTAAATTCGCTATGTATTCTTTAAACCAAAGCAAATTGCCAAGTTCTTTATTGAGTGAACTTTTAGCCTTAAGTTCGCCTTTATAAATACAAATATAATTTCAAGTCTCGGCTGCATGGTTGCACTTGTGATTTAAAAGATATTAATCATAATCATATTCAAAATCTTCCAGAATATTCAGTTTTACAAAATCCACTTAGCAATAAGGTAGTAACATAAAAAATCGATATCTAAGTTAAAATCTTTTTACATGATTAATGTTGTTGTTTAAGGTGAACCTTCAATCAAAGAACAATAAAATCACACTAATATGTTAATAAACTAAATATTTACGAAAATCTTTAAAATTGATCCCTGGGAAAAGGAAAGAAGTAAACGATTGCTTACTGAATTGATATTAGCTACGTATAAAATTATAAAATCATTAACAGAATAATTACTCAAAATATAAATAATAAATAAAAATAAATGCTCAGTGAATAGCAAAAACCTTTCAATGTAGCGAGAAGTGAAACGTGAAGTGAATGTCTGAAGGAGTTTAATGGTTCATTGAATTTGCGTCATTTTAAGATTTATTCATTCCTTTTGTCTTCATATTTCTGGTTATTTCTGGCTATTCAAAAACCACAATAATAAACGTATTTAAACAGGTGTACTATTCCCATATGAAGATATTGACAAAACTAATGAGTAACACCCAGTATAGACATAAAATAACGAATCATTTTGTCTTTCAATCTAGATATACTTATACTGAAAATAAAATTAGGGAACAAGCGTTAAAATTTAAAAGCTATTAAAATGATCTAAAGTTCTAATTTCTATACTAATTCTTATAAATCTAAAATAATCATACAATTTCATTTCGATACATTTTGCAATATATAGGAATATATAGTAAAGTTGCTTTAAAGAGCTCAAGAGTAAAAAACTATTCAGATGTTCATTGAAGAAATGTTCAACTCTTGAGAGAAATATTTAAATATTTGAAATATTACAAATGATAATAAGAAATACTTTTAAGACAAGCCGAGTCTACAGAAACATTCCCAACATTCTTTTATCTTACAATTTAATGTTTAATTTGTTTCGCAACATAATATATTAAGTATTGCATAAACCTTATGAATGCATAATCATTTTCCAGACAGCTCGTACAACGCAATGCGATTTTCTGTTCAATTTCAGCGATTTAATTAGATTGTGGAGAAGTTAGCACACAAGGACAACTTAAGTTGTTCTGTCTTTGTTATGCCAAATTGTGTTTATAGTGTTTGCAAGTTTCATTTTTTTTCTGAAACTTCGTAAACAAATTAATTTAAAATAAGGATTTATACCCACTATATTTTTATTACATTTTACATTGGTTAAGTGAAATAAGTTGATCTGTTCTGATATGTACTTTTCGGTTTCCTTCACAAAGACCTTTTTTAAGATGTTGGATGGCGAACGATTAGACTATTGATCTGATGGTGCCAAAACTATTGAAGGTTTTAAATGTTACAAAAGTCACCTTAGATCAATGAGAGGTGCTGAAGATTACATAAATGTGCATACGTGAAGAAGAGTCAGTCCTTATATATATACTGTATTCAAATAACTATGTATATTGGGTTTTCATTACAATTTATAGGCATCACAATAAAAAATAAATTAAAAAATGTTTAAGAAAACCTTTGTAATTTTGAGATGATAAATCAAACAGAATAATTTTAAGTATAACTTATTTATTTATAACATTTTATTAAAATTTACAATATTAATATAATTCGATTCTATTGGAAATACATTAATAAATGGTTATGATGCTTGATGATGATGAAATCATTCAGCGTCTCAGGATTACACTTTTACCGTATAGTATTATAAATCCTGAACTGAGAAGTTTCTTCTACATATATCAATGTGCGTATCCCTATATATTATATCTCTATATTAAAGACTGGCTTTCCTTTTCCGAAGCTCTTATTGTTTGAATAGTTTGAATGGACCAACAATGTGTCAATCCACTGTTACTTGGAGACGTGTAGAAAAAACAAACAGACACACAGTTGATCAATCGATTTTTATATTTACATTATTCTCTTGATAACCTTTTTAAAAATATTAATGACCTACCAATCTTATCTTTATCTATTTAATCTTTAAAAATAAAACGTCATTAGCTCCATCGTCATTTTAATTCTATAAAACTTAAAAAGATAAAGATATACACATCTTTGGGTTTTACGCGGCGATAGCATAAGATAGAATACTTTGTACGGTATTATCTAATATTACATTTCTGACAATATAAATATTCCATTTCTTCACAGTGTTTTGCATACATATATTCATTCCGTGACAACTTATATGTATGTATATGTAGTACATTAAAGTGAACCTAAAATCATATAGCGCAAGTCTGATATTCCGAAATCATAGAAAAGTGTATTAAATCTCAAGTATGAAATAGGATATTCTGTTTCCAAAACAATTTATTGCGCGAAAATCATCAACACTTCGGTAATTTTTATATTATAGTTCCAAAGGAGGAGATAAACCGAAAAAATATAGGATACGCATATACGATATTATAACTCATAAGATTAAAGCTTTTATATGCGTTTTTATTATTTTTTTTTTATAAAAAAATATTGTTAAACATTATAATTAATTTTAAAAGAAGTTTCTTACATTACATTACATAAATGAATTAGATTCCTAGCACTTTCTCTACATGTATACCGTTCACGTAATCAGCTATAGTCAATTTATTTACACAGCGACAGTTAGCACGTGTACTCACAGGAGATTGACACACTATTATTGCATGAAATTGCATTTATGACTAATAACATGAACATTATATGCGACGTTTATAATATCTTTGTGTTATTTATATTAATAAGACTAATGTGTAGGTCGCCCTTAAATATATTATTATCATATACTAAGTCATAAGATTCACAAAAAGTGTCTTTATAATAATTATTTAAAAATTAACAGGAACATATCTCTTACGCAATCAATTTAATATAAAATGTAAAAGGTATAAACGAGATACGTATAGACTTGTATGTTTCCGTTACCTTTTGCATTTCAACGAATCGAATTATAGTCAATAAGACTAAGAGGATAATTTGTGTGGATATAAACAAATAAATAAGTACAATGATTATCCATACGTTCAGTAATAGTGCTTTAATAAAATATGACATATTAGAATGCGATATCATCAATTTAATCATATTTTATCTAACAACTTACATCATACATTATACAATTATAATAATAACATTCGATTCACAAATCAATATAAAGTAAAAAAAAACTATAGCAAAGTGATATTACGATTATAATAACTTCACTGTTTGTATTTATTATGACATACATTAAGTAAAATAATACAACTAATTATCGTTTGTGAGAGCATCAGCAAGAAATACGAATATTACTATAGCTTTCATAGCGCAAGATTAATTAGAGCATAGCGAAGCCTATTAATAACCCTCGGGAATATCATTGTTATAAATGAAGGCGAATACATCGATCATAGGTAAAGGTTCAATAACCTTATGTACTACTAATTTATCATATTGTTACGTTTAAAATTAGATACGGAATAAATTTGAAAGGCTACGAACCTACAAGCTCTCTTAACGACTTCAGCTTAAATTATTGGGAATATTATTTTCATTCTAAATTAATTAATTAATTTAACAAGCTTAAACACCGTTAACACGTTAATAGATAATTTGAATCATTAATTTAGATTTAGGTATCATTACTGTTTACTCTATACTAAAAATGTGTAATCATTGGTTAGGATTTTTAACAGGAGCCTAATAAATGTCACCTTCTTCCCGTCTTTAAAAACGATTATTATTTTTGTAAGAATGCCAATAGTAAGTTTGTCAAAAAATGTTAACAATTAAAAATTAAATATTTAAATCTCAAATAATTTAGCATATTCATTATTTTTAAATACTAAAGTGTAAAAGTTATTAAATGGAATTGCATAAAGAAAACGAAGTTCTATTATTGTTTTAAATGGAGGTAGGTACGTTCACTGGTACAAAAGATATCATAAAAAGTTTCTTTCACGACACCCTTGTATAGATTTCTACATCGAGTGTGTTACTATCGCACAATAAAAGTATGTTACAGGAAAATATAACGTTTGTCGGAGATGAAAAGGGATACGAAAGCAATATTGATTTTAGGAGACAAAATCCAATATGATATCAAATATTACTTATAAAGTTTTTTGTGTAATTAAATTAAATTGAAATTAATGGTACTGTTATCCAGTTATTATAAAGTATTCTTCATATAGGTTTACTTACACAAGTGTATTTGCATAATAACATTAAAAGCAAAATTCTTAGTAAAGTTATTAGTGGTTTCTTAATAAATCTTGATGAATGAATTAAGCAATAATATATATATATATTTAAAATAAATATTATTAATAATCTTCATCTTATATTTTAATTTTAATAATAAATTTGAAGACATCCATGTTTTCTACATAGAGACCAAAATCTTCAAGATAAGCGACAAACTATTTCTGAACTAAGTAAATATAAGTAAGAAATAGCAATTTGTAGCATAATAGTTATTTTAATATTTTTATCTTTTAAGATATTCAAACAAACGCATGTAACATTTTCAATGAAAATTCCTCCCTAATATTAACAACTTCCAAACACTAAAATTGTGACGCTCCTCAATTATTCATTCATTACGTATTCAAATCACAGTCAAAACTATGACTGTGAAAAGAAATAAATATTGCGTTGACATTTTAGCATTCGTTCTTATTTAGATTTTTTATCAGTAGAATGTAGTTTTATATCATGCATAATTAAAATTAGTGCTTGATTAACCCTTTAGTAACGAATATGCTATTAGAAATGGCTAAGTTATAGACATCTCTGTGGCACAAGTATACTTTAACAGTCGCTCGTTAGCTTTACTTTGTAATAATTCTTTATAAAGAACCCACAAACTATATTCTTTTAAAGCGTTTTATTAAATAAAATTACATCATTTATGTAATATTTTATTTTTGCTACAATTATTCAAAAGTATATTCCTAAAGATATGTGTTTTTAACACTTTAATAATATAACTTATATTAAATTAACATTCTAAAAAGGAGGCTGAAGAAGAATAAACAATGCTTAATTGCGACTTATTCAGAAGTATCACCTAGGAAGTGATAAATTTTATCAATATTTATACGTTTTGTAAAAAAGTACTACTTGAATCTAAGCCTGTGTTGACACAGTTAGGGACCGCGGACTTAATAAAGGTTAGTATAAACTGAACCTTTGTTTGTGGAAACTCAAAGCGGTCACTCTTTACACACTAGCGAGCGTCGAAGTAGATCAATATAAACATAAGCGTGGGACATACGTGCGTTATAATTTAATGAAACTACTTTAAATATACTGTTATATTTCAATTACCAAAAAATGTGCTTAAACTTATAGAAAGCTTTTAAACAAATTCATGAACATTAAATTTTTTATATCATATCCTATATTATTCCTGAAAGTAGGGATAAAATTACTAAAGCACATTAGTAGTGGAGAAATCGCTTTGCTTCTAATGGAATTCAGAATGCATTTTATGTAATACTTCTAAACTTAGTTAGTTCTTCGAATAGTATGTATAATACTTTTTGATTAAGTTCTCAAAGCTTACTTCATGTACATAATTTAGTTGATTTATAAAAGGGATCCCATTGTCTTGATTCCAAAAAACTTTAACTATGTTAATTGTAATACTATTTAAACAAGCATTTTTTTTGCTGTTTGTGTAACTTAATTCAGATCGAAATAGTAATATATTTTTAAGCTATAATAACAATAATTCAAAACATTCCGGATGCTCTGTTAAAAGTACATTAATTAATTTGAAATAAGTATAGAATAGAAATACAAACAATTTACCGTGAAATATAAATTGACCATTCTTCTTTGAAATATTGACATTCAATCAATTTGTAAATCTGAACATTGCTGTCAGATAAACCATTTTTGTAATTAACTGAGTTCAAAACGTTCAATGTCGAAAACTGAAATGTGTATTTTCCCTGATCCAAGATATTCTAAGTTTATTTTATTAATTTCATTCATCCGATAAACTGTTAGAAGAGAAATAAAATAGTAAAGAAAAATGTTTTTATAGCCTATTACTTTTGTGTTTAGATATTAGTTTTATTCTTTTAAGAAACCGAAGCCTTAATTAATAATATATAGTAGATAACTTTAAATATTGTTTCATTTTTAATATTTTAAATTTATTAACATTGTATTTAAATGCGATATCGTCAAAGAATAATTTTGACTTGAAAGATTATATTTATGTGTAAACAATCGTTATTGTTACAATAAAGCTTATCCACGATTTTTCATGAACCCATTTTTGTGTTTGCGATTTAACTTTATTTATACATGTGTGGAAATGTTTTTTATTTAAAGGTAATGGTCATATGTAAATAAAGAGTTAATTTAAAAGTTTGCTTTTTATATAAAATTAAGTGTTTACACTCATCACACACTCTTTATCTTAATAAATAGATTCTGGACTGTATTATTTTATATCGATAATCTTACAAAATATACCGAATAGCACTATATGGCGATTCAGATGACAAGCTTAAACCATATATCTACCATGAACTATTGTAGCATTATTTGTGTTAAATGTCCGTTTGTCCCGACGTTCATTGTAAACTTTGTTTGAACTTCTTTTATGTAGATATAAACTTAAATATTATAACTAATAACTAATAGTAATGGGTAGATTACATATATGGTCTTGTTAGCCACCATCTTATCCATCAATATTGTCATAAGCAAAGAAAAGCCCAACTCTAAACTTTACAGACAGATACAAAACAATAATAGTGGAGACCTAAGATTTGAAGATACTTTCAAAGATAGTTCATTGTCTTTCTGGATATATTACTGTTTCTTACAAGGGCTATTTTAGCACTGTTTAATTCTGGGCTTATAATCCTTTGTAATTTAAAAGTGAAGAACCTCCCAGTAACGATGTATCAAAGAGATTTCTCACTCACTCGCTCAATCTTACATTTGCTTCCTTTCCACTAAAACCTGTGTATTTATAATACAGAATAATTTCAAGGCTATTATATATTATATTTATTTATTATTACCTCATTGTTTGTGTGTATTATCATCACGAACATACACACACATATACACGTTTTAAGCCTCAGTACTTCTTGAAATTAATTTTAATTTTAATTTAATTATTATTTTTAAATGAATGCATTTGTACTTTATTTGAATTCAAATGTTCATGCTTTTCATTGAAAGCTTTTATGAATATCGTAATTCTATATAAGCTTTTATTCTTTTAACGAGCTTACTATCAGGACTGGAAAAATATTAAGACCTTTATTTTAAATGCAATAAAAGTGAAACAGCTGCCAGAGACATTAAAATTATATAAGCAATTTCACGCTTCAATAAAAGAAATTCAATTTTTAACAATTGCATTAAATCACTTCTCTCAAACAAAGGGCCATCAGCTTGTACTGAGTCGAGTGATTTGTTCGAGTGAAGTATAATTGTTTATTAAGGATTCAACGATATAAAACACACAAACCCTATAACATTTAAATTTAAGATTATTTATAAAAAAATAGAGTTTTCTTTTTTATAATTAATAATAACATCATTCAATTCCGATTACCATTATATCCATTGTTGCGTTACCCACTACTTTATTTATATAAATTGTTAAATTAGAATTGTGGTAAATCAAAACTAAAAATTAAATTTAAATTTTTACGGTTTCATTATCATAACAGTCAGGGCAATTGTACTTTCTCTTTAAGATATATTTCTCGATTAAATTAAACCTATCACAAAATTTCAATCCATTTCCTAATTTATTGCTTTCGTAACCCTTTTCATTAAAACATCTTGTTTGTGTACTTAATAAAGTAAATGAAGGCGTACTTAATATAATACGATCGGGCTGTCTGGAGGTCCTACTTAACAGACTTCAAAAATAGAGAGGTTTAAATGTTGGACGGTATTTATTGTTTGCTCACCAATTACTGAAGTAATTGGCAAATATATGACGAATCATTTATCGACAGGACATTGATAATCATAATTTTGTTCTTGTTTAAAGAATATACTCTTGTCTCTCGAGGTGATGCAATAGTCACGAAGTTATATTCTATCGAATGGATCCCACACAGGTTGAACTTTCTCAAATAAAATTAAGTCTATTAATGATTAAGTCATGAATGGCTTATCTGCTTGAAGAGAAGAAATTTTTTATTAATTATTTAATAACTAATTACCCTAATTAACTAAGCACTACACTAATCAACTGGGGTGTTTTTAAATTAAAATGGATAATGAACAAACTTAAATAAAAACTAACCAGCTTAAAAAAACAGGAAAAAAACTACATATAAAATCGAAAATATAAAAATATGGGTGGAAGCTAAACAAAACTAATTTTACGCAGTATTCTTAAAATATTTTTTATTAATTATTTAATAACTAATTGCTTAACTAAGCACTACACTAATCAACTGGTGTGTTTTTAAATTAAAACAACAAACTTAAATAAAAAACTAATCCGCTTAAAAAAACAGGAAAAAACTACATAAAAAAATCGAAAATATAAAGGGGTGTAAGCTAAATATACTAACTAATTTTACGAAGTATTCTTAAATCAAATTAATCCTTATTATTGTCTTAAAATCTTTAATAGTTATTAATTATTTTATCCACATTTATTTTTAATTTGTACAATGCGACAGTTCCAACCGCCTACACGTTTATTAAAATATTGTCATGTGCTACATATGAAAGGCATGAGGTAGATGCTGTCGCGCTCTAATCTAATTAGAAACTTTGAGACATAACTGAAATTAATACTCAAATAGTCATCTATTAAAATACCTGAATTAGTTATTGATTAAAGGTCAACTACAAATATTTATGTGCATATTGTCAAAGGTGAAATTATATAAATTTATAAGCAACGTTATAACGTCAAAAATTCAAATATTCGAATCGACCTTAACGACATTTGACCGCTTGGGTTACTTTGTTCCCGACGGGACCCCTACTCACTCTTATGATCATGCGTGCGTAGAGACTTGCAATGTGTTCGCAGGGTATTGACTTTTCTGCCTATGTAATTACTACCTATCTATTTAATCAATAAAAATTATATCGTTATTTTAGTAGATTTTTATACCACTATTATTTCTACCTGTAAACATGCTTTATTAAAAACTATATTTTATCAGAAAATTTGTCTGCAAAATCAAAGCAATGTGTCAGGAATGTTTACAAATGTTTTTTAATTTGGTAACTTTCGCTTTTGGTAAAATACACTTTTAATTCGTCAATTTTCGGAAATGGAGTTATTTGAATTGTATAATTCTTCTATACTACGGTTTGTTACTGAAATCCTGCAATAGTACAAGATCGTTTAGGTTTATAATTCCTCTTTTAATTCTATAATCTATAATCTATATAATCTTAGGTTTATAATCTATAATAAGCTACAACAAGGATTGCTATGAACGTATTTCTAGTTGGTGAATTTTTGGTATGTTTGTTTGTTAAATATGGTGTAGGTTTATGTTACAAAGAGATAATACACACGTCGCATAATCACGTAAGTAATTTACAAATATAGATAGAGTTAAATCATGAGGGACACAATTACATCAAAACCAACTTAGTATATAATAGTGTACGTGCTAACGCATAAGAAAGTAGAGAGAGAAATAGAAAGAGTGAGATATGGTAAATGGCATGGTATACCAATGAATTAGAATTCCCCAAGGCGCGTTGAAAGATGTTTTACATAAAAAATACATACCGTGAATATATTATAACATTTTAGTGACACAAATTGAAGTAAAGATAAAATATAATGTAATAATAATGTATCAAATTCCAATTCCAAGTTTCAAAAGAGTTTGTTGACAAGTCGGCGAACTGAACACATTTGATAAGGAAATCTTATTTTTGCAACTTCATACCAGTAGTAGAATGTATTATATATTTGAAAATATTAAAGCACTAAAACCACTCTTCTTGTGTAGCTTTTTTTAAATATACTGACGTGTAATAAATACTTCCGTAAGTGAATACTCATGAAGGCTTCCTATTTTAAAGAGGTAAATATAAGTATATATATTTCTCAGTGAAAAAAATAAATAAAATTTAGACATTCTTTTTTTCAGCGAAATACAAAATTCAATTTTGACTTCTATAAATAATATTTTATGGTGTAATTAAGAAAAACCTTGACATATGTATTTAGTTTATTTTAAATTTTAAACATTTATACTTACAACTAATGATATTATTTTGATGAATGTAACTTGGAAAATATGAAAGTTATACATCTTATGTTTATGTTTGACAATCCATCATCAACCTTGCCTTAATTTACGACCTTGTGTCTATTATTTTTATTTTTTATTAATATGCCTTGTTACCTAAGTTAATTTAGTATAGTCCTTAAGTAATTTTGTTGTAAGTCTGTAAAACCTTTTCTGAATAAACTTTATTATCATTATTATTATTATTACTTTCTCTCTACTCTACTCTAGACGTTGGGCATAAATTAAAATAATAATAATGTAAAAAATATTTATTTTAATATTTTAAATTATGATACAAAATGGGTATTAATAATATATTATACAAAGCCTGATAACACAAATAAGACTATTATTATTTATCTATTAGTTTCTACCATTTGCTGCAAAAACAAATAGATATAAAGTATTATTATTTTACATAACTAACTTTAGATTTCCACATAAGGCAAAGAAATAACAGAATATATTATGGACACGATAATGCATTTATCTGAGATAATTACTATAATTCAAGTGTTGAGAAGAATACAAAACATTGTCGTTTAGAGTTCACAATCATATTTGTAATCCTTTAACATCAACTGGCTGGCTTCATTGTTGTTCTTCTTCCAGAGTCCGTCCTGTCGTCTATTGTAGTCCTTCCAGCGGTCGCTGTAAAGAGTGCTAGTGTCGGAGCTGCAGCTGTTCCTGGCGCGAGTGTCGGTGCGGTTCCTGCGCTCACGACTGCTGGAGCGAACCCGCACGAGATAAGAGCCGTCTGACGTGTGGTTGATCGTTGTATCACGGACGCTGGATTGCTCGCGGTATCTGCTCTTCTTTCTGTGCACCTTCCGGCAGCAGAGGGTCTCCTTGAACGCGATTCTGTATCTGATGAAATAATTATATTCCTTATGTTCTATATGTAATTCTTCAAAACTTATTAAAAATAAACAAACAATCATTAATTTCTATGTTAATTAACTTATTGACGTTACTTCCAATCCATTATTTTACATGATCTATTGCCCTTCAAAAGTAAAGCCGATAAGTTATAACTTATATACTTTGGAAATGTTTGTGTTAGGAGTCCTAATTAACTTTCTTCCGATTTGGGTTCTGCTTAAAGTAAATATTTAAGGAGGCACTAAATATAACATTAAATAAATTTTATTGTTGAATTGATACCATTTTACGAAGACACCGGCTGACTACAAAAACATTTTGTAATCAAGCTCTTGGTACCAAAATATGGTATATCTTTATATTAACTTACTCGTAAGTAAGACAATGGTACTAGATACTGAACTAAAAATGTTAAATAAAACACAAAACTAATGTATATCTCGTGCACCTCTCTTTTTATATAAAGGAGGCTTTTTTTTCTACAAACAACATAATTATGTGAAATTACAAACCATCTTTTACATATACATATGTGTATTACGTAACGTATTGTGCAAATATGTTAAAAAAAATACAATATTTAAGGGAATTATGTTTTACATTTTTTTTATAAAACATATTGTAGTGTGTAAAAAGCATTCTAATGACTAAACATCTAGACGGCTGGTTCAACGTAGTTACGTTGTCAGGACAGTTGTCCTCTAACAAAAGAACGGTGTGAACGAATGGAAAGAAAGCGAATTAACTCATCTTTGTGTATTCTGCATTCTTGCCCATTTTAAAAGAATGATAGCTGGAAAAGCTTTTGGATTACGATACGATATACGATAAGTAGTGCATTACTTATCGTCTGCGCTTTTCCGAGCAATCCAATAAAATAACAAATAAGGTTACAGATATAGAAGCTCACTAACCTGTGACTCATAATATTGTACAAGATAGGGTTGACAGTGGCTGAGATGTAGTAGAAGGCTCCGGCGGCGAGGAAGAGGTACTCGTTGATGGTGTGGTAGTGACGCACGCTGCTGCCGTATATAAAGAAAAGCCGCTGGAAGTGGAACGGCGCCCAGCACACGAAGAATGCGATCACTACTGCCGCTGTACCCACATAATTAATACAATATAATACATCGATATATATTTTCAATGTAGATACAATAAGACACCGAAATATAATAAATACTTGGAACGTTATTTTGTATTTCCTTGTTAACATTTTATTTTGGTTCGAAAGAGAACAACATTAATTGTTAGCTTTTGAAGAACAACGTATAAAAAGACTATAAATTGTTATGTTATATAAAGCGATATTTTTATTTGTAATATTTTAAAAATATCAAAACAAAAGGAAATTAATATTTCAAAATATCAAAACAAAAATTTAATTCAACAGACAATTATAATCTGCTTATCTTTTTATCGAGTTTCCAACCTATTATACACGGAGAATATATTCCAGGGAGAAATTGATTTTAAAAGAGAGAGAGAGAGAGAGAGACCTAGCATGCGGATAATATTCTTCCTAGACTGCGCCTGGCGTGCCTCGCCGTGTACACTGCCGTTAACTCCATTCAGTGTGCCCGGACTGCCCGGAGAGTGAGAATGCGTTGACCTGTATCATCAAGTAACCAAGGCATTTAAAGTATTATTATATCTAATATAATATTAATTATGAGTTCTTAGTTTATATTTCATAGAAAATAAGAAGAAATAATCTACTCTCCTTGATAAAGTATTTAATTCCCTAATTATTATAAAAAGGTACTTAAAAATGTGATATATGAATGCAATTACTATAATTAATCTTAGGACTTTAAATCTTCTTAAATCGAGTCATTCGTTACTATATTACTATAACGCCTACTATATTATACATATATTTTAATAAAACACTTATATTATTATCATTTGTTTTGCTTTTAAATTAAAAACTACTAATATTCCTTTTATAATTTTGTTAACTAACGGAACGATATAATTATAATTCAGTTTTAAATAATAAATTATTGAAGAGAGTAAATCTATCTTAGTTTATAATATAATTCTATCAACTGTTTATATATATTTTGAAAACAAGAAAACTTCAAATATATTGCATGTTCGCTTTAGTTAAATGATTGTTCATCATGTATAGACCATCTTAATCTTGCTATTATCAGTAAAATTAACAATATTACTATAAGAAAATGGGCATTAAGTATGTTTTACACCTGAGTATTCGACATAAGAGAGGACATTCAAACCAACTGCAGACCCTCCTTTATGCCCTTTATACCAAATGTATAAAAATGTATAAATGAGATACAATTACCCCGTCATTATTTACGAATGTATATTAAAATTTGTTATATAAATTATTACATTTTATAAGTATATGTTCGTTTAAATATTTTCATTTTAAATATATATTTTTTAAAACAATTAATAATATAGATACATACCCCATAACATACCTGATCCGTAATCCCATCCTGACATACAGACAGAGGATAATGATCCCGGGCAGGAGGAAGAAGAAAAAGCTGCTCAGCTCACAAATATACCATGACGGTAGTTCTAACATTGCACAGAATGCTGACTCCAAGGAAGCATTGCCCGATACTGATAAAATGTAAACAACCGTTTAATTCCAATCTTGTCTAATCGAATTATATGAGATTTCGAAAAAACATATAATTCTTATATTTAAATGCTACAAACCCTATCTATGAATGAAAACTAAGACAAGATGTTGCGGAGCTCAACTAAATATGACACAGAGGAAATTGAAGATGTTCAACTTCACTACAATATTAAGGTGCTAACAATATAACATACACTTGGCTTGTAATTCGTTTCTTTTTTATTTAACCTTATATAATACTTTTATAGACGTTAAACGTTATATAATAAGGAACTCTATATATAAAATGTTTGAAATGAACTTTAATAACAGTTACTAATTATTATTTAAAAACAGTTCGTAGAATAGATTTTTGGAAATAATTTCAGATGCGTGTTAATTTATTCATCGTCACGTTTTCTGATATCTCAGGAATTGAAATTCGTTTATCACAAACCTCGTAAAAAAATGTTGTTTCAGGTCTTTAATACTGTAAAAATAATAATGCATTTACTAATTACAACCATTAATCAAAGACAATATTTATTGCTTTTATAAATAGGATGAGATTTATAAATTGGTAATAGTTTTTGGTTTTAACACTTACATTATTTGTTATTATAGGGTTACATTATTTGTTATTGTATCTACGTAACTAAATATTTTGTTTCATTTAGGTCGTTTGGTGTTTCACATAATTTAAACGAATACACTGAACAGGTTAATTTGTATGAACAATTTAACTGGAAATTGTTAGATAGTAGATATGTTTGTATAATTAGTGTATTAGTTTATTATATTTGTTCAACCATTCAATAAGTACAGATATTATATTCACTTTCTATTTTAATTATTAAAAATAAAAAAACAGTGTCAAATCTTACTAAATGTCAAATTCATTTTATTTTTGATCTGGGGATGTAAGATGAAATAATATAATGAATTGGCTTTTGTGGAATTGTGCAAAAAATGAAGTTATAGATATTGTATTTTATATCATCGTGCGAAAAATGCTCAAAGTCGTGTACGTTCTGGTAAAGTTTTAGAATAAATCAATAACAAAGTACAATTGCATTTATTTTACCTAATAAATAGATTACTTTCTTTACAACAACGACAATTCAGCAAACTATTCCAGATTTTTACTCGGTGTTTCCATGAAAAATATTTCCTATCAAAGCCTTAAAATGGAAATTATACTCTTTTCTTAACTAATGCGTTCTTTAAATAATAAACCAATAAAATTTTCCAAATTTTAGATTGCTTGAATAAGTAGTTTTGGCTGTACATGAATATTACAAACAAATGATTTACTTACATGGTGGATAGTCGTGGTAGTTGACAGTGGTATAATGCGCGAAGGGCGAGGCAGCTAGCAGTGACAGCACCCACAGCGCCAACACGATGCGCAACGCCCGCCGGAACCCCGCCACAGCATAGATGTGTAGCGGGTGGCAGATAGCCAGGTACCGCTCCAGTGTGAACGCAACGATGGTCATCACCGACACGTATGATGCTCTGATTGAGGACAGCCCGATAACGCGATTTTAAAATTCGGAAACGAAAATTTGTTTTGTTATTATTAATATATTTACCATGTGAAAACTTAAAATTATTTCGAGGTTTTAAACTGCCAAAGATCTCATGTTCAAAAACTATATATTATAATACATTAATAAAATTATTTTCTTGCCCTGTTTAGGACAAACAAACTTTATTATGCGGTCCTATAAATTCTGAAGGTTTAATCTTTAAGGTTTCAAAATTTTGAGTTCTTATCAAAATCATTAAAATACTATTACTTCTTAGAAATTATATTGCTTGCTCGCTGTATGAATAAACTCTGTTAACAAGTACGGTTTTATTTAATGAAAATATTTTTAAACAATTTTTTTTTCATTTCTCAACAGAATTAACATATGTCTCAGTGAAATATACAGGGTGATTTAAAAAGCTAGTTTTAAATGGAAACGTCAAGTGGTTATACTTGATGGAAGTTGGTTATATGGCAACGGACATTATTAATAGTCAACAAAAATTTAGATAATTTGGTTTCTCAATTTATTTGATTATGCCTTGGGGAACAACTCTCGGCGTTTTTAGTTTTTGCTGTAATTATAATCCATGTATATCTTAGTAATGAAAAATAAATTTGTAAAGTGATTTACTTTTATCCAATCTTAACGTTTGACCGCACGACCAACATATTATTTCGTATACTACGCCATTATGGACCATCCTAACGTCAGACAAATCTTCAGTTTTCGTCATATATATGCTCATATTTAAAACTACATTTGTGACTCATCTCAATACCTCTTGCTATTTTGCTAGAGCCGAGTGTAATAGCATTTATAACGTTCATTTTCCTTTATATTTCGATTCTGTTCATATTTCCTGTGAATGTACCTTTTGTTCATTCATTTATAACTAAATATGTATTAATTAAAAAAGGATTCCCTAATTAGTAATATCTAGATATAATTTTAATGTCTACTTACTGTTGGATCAGAAAAACCTTAATTAAGTTTATAGCATGTTAAAAGTTTTGAACTTCGGGATAAAGTTTGTGTATTAGGCCTTCAGAATGATTTTGCATTTTGCAGAGAACTATTTGCTAAAGTAATCTCACCTTAAATTGCAGGTTAAATAAATTGAAGTTAGTAACAGCTAGTTTTATTATAAAGTAACATGTGTAAAAAAATTACGACCAAACAAATTCACTAACATAAGAAAAAATTCTTTAAGTATTACTTTTGCTAGTTAATATCCATAACAGATGGGTTTATGTGGATAAAGGTAAAGCAAATGTTATTTTATTTTAAGACTAGCTGATCCCCGCCTGCTTTGCTGAACTCACTATTGGATGGATTGTTGAACTTAGGTTGCTATGGTAACCGTTCTCATAGTATCCGTTGTCATCGTTACCGTTGCTATGGTAACCGCGTTAAGTGTATAGCTATAAATGCAAAAAGTTAAAATCCGTTGGGATAGGAATTACGTAAAATCCGTTCTTAGTGGACATCTATGTCACAAAAGAAGTAACTATGTAAAATTTTAAGTTAATCGGACAGATAGTTTTAGAGATTTCTTGATGAGTCAGTGAGTGGTTTATTGCTTACATAAATGTATATAAATAATCAATTTCTGAAATCAATTATTATAATTAGTGCCTGAATTTAGTAATATAAATCATTATTATAATTAGTACCATAAAATCCATATCATTATTAATTATTGTAAGGATTTATACTTTGCTAGGAAAATGAATACTTAGTAAATAGCTTTAAGAGACTAGTATCTAAGCCCATGGAACTTTTTTTATTAAATTATTGACGTATACAAGACATTCCTCTTTTCTTTCTTTATATCATATATAAAAAATGTTATTGTGGTTTGTGTACGCCTCAAACATAATTGCATCAATTGAGCTCAAATTTTTACTCAATATACAACCCGTTTTAGAAATGGTTGTCATCTATCTATGTTATCTTATCTATATCTATTTTTTATAGTTGTAACCTATTCATTGCATATTAACCTTTTACACGAGGTATTTAAAAATGGAACGTATTTGCGGGTTAGAAATTCTAATACTATGATTTAGTTTTTTTGTTTTGTTTTGCTGTTTTTTGAAATAGGCAGTAAAGTAATAATGGCTAACATCATAACAATAATCATCAATTTATCTAAAATGTGCCACTGTGAAGCATGACAGGTTACAGCTAGTTCTTAGTATAAATAAGTAAAATTTCATAAACAACTTAACATTAAGTGAGAAAGTGATTATTATTAAAAATATTTACTATAAAATAACATCTTGAAGATATAACACGAGCGACGTGCACACGAGTCAACTCGAACTTTCTTAATGAACCACTCGGCTGACTTCATATCCACAATATTAAAAATCAAATAATGTCTAGAAATACGACTATGGCAAAGATTAAATAATGAAGACGGATTAGATGTAGCACTGCTGAAAATTAGAGCATTTTATAAGTGAGATATATTATTAAGTAGTTCATTTTTTTTTAAACGTTTTAATAGTAGTTAATCTAGTTCCTCTAAAATTCGAAATAATTGCGTTTATTGTAAACAAATAATACGATTATGTATAACGCAATCCTTTCAAATATTATTAAGTTTCATATTGCTTGAATAGTATATTCGATAGAAACCATCAAGTAATAAATTCAAGGTTTTATTATTTAATTCTAGATAAGTTGACTTCAAGTTTAAATTATTTTCTTATTCTTGAGAGGTCTTCCATGGTAAAGTTTCGATGTAAGTATATAATACCAATATTAGATCATTTATGTGAAATGCACCTAAATCAAATTGAGCTATAAACTATTTTATTAATAAAGACAAACAATAATTTAATTAAATTGAATAATAAAATCAATAAGTCATCTTAAATAGTGTTAGGTTATATATGATTGAAATCTGTTGCTTTATTTTAAAATTGGGTTTATATTGGGTGTCTTAACAAGTTTTCTGGGAATCGAAAGGATATTTAAATAGTCACTGTCAATTTGGTAGAATTAAATGATGACTGCAAGTTCTTTTAAAAATAAATACGTATAATCAATATACAAGAAGATTTTAGTGCGTCAAGTAAGACATTAGTTACAAATTACCGATTTATTGTCACGTGTTTATTTATTTATTTAAAAAACGACGTATCCTCAACTTTTTGATATAAACTTAACGTTTCAATATCACTGGGTCACGGGCAATTACCCACTCCTATGTTATAAATTTTATTGGGACATTGTTCGAGTGAGTGACAAAGAACCGGCGAAAGGAATACTCTTCAATAATAAAGCTTTCGGAGAGTAAAAACTTATTCGATATCATTTAATATATTGATACAATATTGAATGACTGCGGCTTATCTATAATTTTATAATAAAAGTTAGGTTTTTGTTTCATAGCCTCAATCTCTTAATATCATTCGGGTTTCAAAATGAAGCTAATATTGATTAGTGTGTGATGAAAATGATAATATCGTATTATTCGTTTCTGACAACAAAAACAATTATCATTTTGTAACTGATTTATTGTATTACTTTATTATCAATCCTTGGAATAATTATTTTTTTCAGTTACAGTTGTGGGTTCTCGTAAACAGATCAAAAAAGGTCAACAAGAGTTAGAGAACAAATCTCGCATATCAAATAGGCGTACATCGATTTACGAACCAGCATAGTAAACTCAAGCCCGTCTTATAATATCAAATTTGATAAACCAAAAATATATATAAATACCGTTATATAGTAAAAATGATAAAGAAATTCAAGCATCCTACATAAAATTACACTATTAGAAATAAGTTATTTTTATTAAAAATTTTATATTTTGTATATACAGAAGATGTTTATTTATAAAGTTATAAAAACTTTGTTATTCAAAGTTCGATGTAACAAACAAAAAGTTTAAAAATATATAACTGTAGGAAACTTAACGTGACAAATACTTTTTATAATAGAAATGAAGATATATTTTTATCAGATTTTCTCTTTATAAGTAAAAGTTATAAAAATAACATACGCTTCAGAGATGAGAGCTCTCAGCTTACAGAAGACCACGCCGAGGCTGTACGGGTATTGGTGCCAGTACACTGATAGATCGTTTGGAAGACCTGCAACAAGACTACTAAGTAAAAAAGTGGATTAAAAATTTGTTATTGAGATGAAGTTATCTAGTATGTACGGCTAATGTGCGGAATAATCAGAGATGGATTAAGTGATCATGACACGAAGGAGATGACAAAACGCTGTTAAAAGGAGTAAGAGAAAACGGAAACTATTGCGCTGAGTCCATGTAAATTATGATAAGGATAGGAGAATTATAAAGAATTCAAAAAAACATATGTTTTATAGAATTTTGATTATACTCAGTTTAGTTTATTCGAATTAACATATCAGGAGAGAAAAGAGTAGCATTATTTCAAAATTTATCTTATAATGAATAATTTATATTAAGAAAATGAAATATTCTATTGTCACTCTAATATATTTAATTTAATCTAAATTAAGTCAATGTAATCGGCAATCATTCACAATTAATAATTATTCATCCCTTAAATTTAATTAACCTAAACTATGATTGTACCAATAATAATTCATTTATATGTAATAAAGGGGAAATCAAATTCTGTGTATAATTTAAATATAAATATAATATCCTATGTAAATATAGATGTCGTAAGAATCTTAGAATAAATTTATACTATAGCCATTCATTTGACATATTGAGTACTTATTTCATGTAATAGGAATTTCATGATATGTAAAAACAAACATTAATAATGTGGTCACATTTGTAGCGATATTTGACTCCTATTTAGAAAGAAAATCCTATTAAGATAACGTCATATTTTTATTTTTATCCCAAAAATAATTTTGAAGTCTGTTTTACTCGTGTACATTTATGATATCATTTTCAAAAATATAGCTATTATAGATCACATTATTATTACAGTATTTTATTTATTTGATAATGTATATTTTTTCATAAATTATTTCAGATACCATTCTAAGAATATTTAATGCATTGAATAAATATAGTTATTTATCTGTTTGTTTGTGCATCACGGTACAACTGCTGGTTAGATCTTTATGGAATTTGGAGTTTGATCGAGTTTTATCCAAATTTAACATAAATGTTGTTACTCACACTAAATAAATTATCATTTTTACTTAAAACACATTTTATTTTTCCGTAATTACAATAATCCAATAAATGAGCGGATTTTTCTAAATGTATGATATTATATGATTTATGATTTAATTCTGTCAGGGAATGGGTGGGAAAATGATATCGCTGGCAATATATAGGTACTTATAAATATTCTGATAAACTTCTTATATTTAGAAAAATATTTTTTATTCAAAATAACTATGAACACAATTTCGTTTTAAACCTTTTTTTGAAGGGATTAATTAATGTACTTCAAAGATCATAAATGTCAAGGCTTAATGAAAAATTTAATTACGAAGTTTAAAAAAAAAACAAAGTTTTAAGGAACTGCTTTCTTTTATTTTTATAACATTTATTTGATTTGTAAATGCAATAATATTTTTCTTTATTGGAGTCAAAAGTACAAAACTGTACTTTAGAATTAGAATCGTGAGGTATTTGGTTAATGGATAGCAATTCAGATTCAATTATATTGGGATCACACAAATTTTCATTACGACTAAAGATTTATATCGGCTTTATTGTTTTGCTATGGATTTATTTGTATTATATTTGAAATTGTAATTGAAATACATGTTTATTTTACAAACCACTTCTGTTGTAGAGACGTGAGTTTCTTTTTTATAAAAGGCCTTAACTCAAAATATGTCAATTCAACGTAAACTGTGACGTATTGGGGATATTAATAAGTTGTAAATTTATTTAAGTCAAGTTATAGTTAACAATTTACCATACCAGAAAAATATTATCCTTTCGTTCTATTCTCTTCTTGGATTAAATAGTTTAGATGTTGGTATGTTGTTTTTAATAGTTTAATGAGTTTGTAAATCTTTAAATAAGATATAATATTGCTGGCATGTTTTAATAAACAAAAGACCTTAAATAAATAAAGTTTTAAAAAATAATCATTATTTTCTATTCCTACTCAATATTAATAATATTGTAAAACAATTCTCATTTAAAATTTAGTAGCTGTAAAGTATATTTATTACATAAATAGCCTTATAAGTAGATTATTGCTTTTAAATTATTTTATAATTTTATATTTCTTTTCAATGTTCGACCACGCCTGTTGATAAATACCATTAACCTCCCGCTAAGAACACACATGCACTACACGAACGTACATCTATAGAATGTTATTTCATAAATATTCTTCTAATGTTATAAATGTGTCAGTTTGATAGGATATATGTACGTTTGTAACTCTTTCATATAAAAATTACTAAACAGATATCGATTAAACTTTACAGTAATACAGCTTATACATTACAATAATATAAAGGTTACAGTTTTGGAACATACCATCCAATAAAAGCGAGTTAAACAGCGAGAAAAAGTCCGTCAAAAAAGAAAATTAAGTTGAAAATATATAAATTACAATTTAATTTTATATATAATTAAAGCGTTTCAATTCAAATTTAGTGATTCAAAAGAAGACACGGCATTTGGACAAACTTTATATAATATCTGTAAAGTTCTACTATTATTTGTAAAACGTGAAAAATGTTATAAATGGTGGAGCCTAACTAACTGCAGCTCGTATAAGAACTGAATCAACCGTACTAACATTCTATACAGAAAATGGTAACTCAATAGCTTTTTGAACTTATCAATATAAAAACATATTATAAGAAATTGTTTTATTAAATTTTTATTATAGTATACTTATAGTATTTTTATTTGATCTGTGGTATTCCACAAGAATAGAAAAGACCTTATATTAGGGTGATTGAGAAATGATATTTTTAATTAGTTTATTAATAGAAATATGTATAAAAATGCAAACATAAGTTGTTTTTTATTAAAACAAATACCTAGTTGTGACGTAAGATTTTAAAAAAGCCCTAATACCATACCCTAATACAATTATTATAACTTCAGTGAAATATTTCAAAAGTCTGTTGTTTTAATCGTCAGACAAACTTATTTATAATTTTGATATTCAGACACCTTTAATTTTATTTAATCAACTAATCATTCGACCGTTTTCTATTGTGTACTTTTTTCTGGAAAAACTTTATTTTCTTCTCACTTTATACCTGTAATATAACAAAATAAACTAACATGGAACTAACTAACATAGGACAAAAATATATTGAAATTAATAAATAAGCAATAGTATCATATATTACACTTTTATTAATTTTATTCCTCACTCTATATGTTTTTACATCTCTTAAAATTATTACTGTTATAATAATATCGCTGTTTAAAACATCAAATCTACTTCAGTGTTGAAAGTTTAAATAGAAGTTAAAAAAATATTATAATAATATTTATACATAAATATTTAGTTTTAACATTGTTATACATTTCTTAAATATTCCAGAAACTTTTAAACTTAGCCTCTAACAAGTTAATTTAAAACACCAACTTTACGATTTAAGAGAAAGTGGGTACTTGCGTAAAAATATTTTTTAACCTTTATTACAGCGTGATTACTTACAGACAATAGTTAATATTAGATTTTGACTTAGACGCTATTCTCTAGAGATATTAGTAACATCTGTGAATTTTTTTAATACTCCTGGGTGTAATCAGTATTAATTAAGTAAATTTCAAAACATGTTTTGTCTGCTATATATGAACAATAGCTCGTATTTATGGAAAGATGTTCTGGTAAACATATTTTTCAAAATGATTCCTCGTTTTAAATAAATGAACAATTTAAATATTATATTTTCTGGCACAATATCATTGATATCTTCCTGTTTAGTTCTAACAACTATATTTAATACCACAATTAACAAACTCACCAAACAACAGCAGCAATAAATCAGACAAAGCCAGACTGAATAGATAGTAGTTTGTGTCTGTGTGCATCGAAGGGTGTCGTACAATGACCACGCACACAGCCACGTTCCCGATGACTCCAGTGAGGAATATCATCAAGAGGAACACACTGATTGGTATGATTCGTAACAATGGGAGCCTTCGAGGTCCCATTATACACCACAGCATCTCCTCCTCGGTACAATCAAATGCACTTATGTTCGTGCATCGTGTGTAGAAATCCTCTGTAGTTTCGTTTATACGTAGGAATTCCTCCATGATTATTTTGATTTACATTTTATTATAATTATAAAATCATAAAGCACGCTATTGTACAAAGCATACAAAACTATAAAATTATTTAATTTAATTCTTAAACTTTAAATTCAGAATATTATTGAGAAGACAAATTTAGTGGAAAAAAAACATTTCCTACAAATTTGTAAGTGATATTAAATAAAATATTCAAATATTTGACTTTCGGTTTTTATTTAAATAACAAGTACTTTTATTTAATTTACATTATTAAATGAATAGTTTTTATACTTTTGATTTTGATCGCTAACTTCGTAACTAGTCGTAGCTCTACGCCGCTACGAGGCTACGTCCGTAGCATAACGCGTTTGCGCTTAGACTGTCGGATCTCACAGCGACGGTGAAACTGGATAGTAGCGAAACTTTAATTTCTGTCTAAATATTGCTTATTTATTTTTTATTTATTTATATATTTTCCACTTTGAATCCATACCAGTGATCACTTGTGTACGTCAAATGGAAGTGACAGGAGGGCCTATTTTGAGATTGTATGTATTAAAATGAGCCCTTCTGAAAAGACACTTTCCAACTTAAAATTTCCAACTTAAAAGGCTACGAGGGTTCCAAACGCGCCCTGGTCTGAGAAGAACCACACAACAAACTCAGCCGGGTTTTTTTAAATTGTGATCACTGTTTCACAAACGTCAATATATTTAGTGAGCAATGTACGAACGACTGGAACCATCGCAATCAATTCGATAAGCCGTCATAATAATAATTAATAATAAAAAGTTTATAGTCACATGTTTTCATTTTATTAAGATTGTTGTCAAAGTTTCATCAAATGTCATCAAATTGTATCAAATTGAATCGTAATAACCCTGTTAAAATTAGTAATCGTTTAGAAATTAAATGTTGCCAGCTAGAGAGATTAGTTTAAATTTCTTTAAATGTAAAGGAAAATAACACTATTTTATTATTTATACTTAGTTTTCACAAGTTATATTTGAAAAGCTGTCATTCGTTTCTGATGTTTAGATACATCCTCAAAGTTTAATTATATATTCAATAACATTATATTGATCTGAAATTAATATTCTATATTTTTTTATTCTCAAAAACGGCTACTGGATCGTTTTAAATTATTAAATTTAAAAGTTACAGTATCTTATAGCTTTAACATTTTTATTTCGAGATTTCTATTTCATGAAATAGCTTATGAGCTTTCTAATATCCTGCCCAAAGACTAAAAATAAACAATTGAAGTAATAATATATAATTGCTACAAAAAATATTTTATCAAATAAGTTGATAATTTATAATAAATGATTACTGCGTTGTATCTGTTAATATTTTAATTAATCTTCAAGTTAGATTACTTTGGTTTTATTATATGTCCATTGTGGGTTTGCATTTGTTGTATTTTAGTTATAATTTTCTTAATGCTGAGCCCATTTTAAAAGTATAACGTTCAGTGCTAGAGAGAGAGAGATTGAAAGAAGAGACTAAAAAGTGAGACAACAATATATTCGAATATCTTTTAGGTTATACTCTTATAAATACCGAAGGTGTATCCTGTTATTGTATCATTATTTATTATTTATATTAAATATGTATTTATTTAGTATATAGGATAAATTATATAATACATTTATTTATATTTATGTTAATTGATAAACGTTGTTTGTGTGTGACTTTTCGTATTTACATATAGTGAATAGCGATGTTAAAGCTCAGTTTAAGCTCTCAGAGATCCTAGGTTCATTACTGCTTATACAATAACAAATACTATATTTAATATACATATAATAATATGTGACTTCACGTGGTATTGTTTTAATCCATGAGTATTACAATTGTGATACACAATAGAATTATTATTTTAAGAACAAAAATGTTGCAAAAATGTATAATTAGTTTGTAAAGTTCGGTTTCGTTTCATTAAAAGCTCATTTCATAATCTGCTCAGCGCAGCTGAGAGTTGAGAACAATCAAATAGTGTTAACTAAAGTTGAAATGTGATTTAAAATATTGTGTTGCAATTTTTTTAACCACATTTTTTTTAAATGTATTCATAAGTTTATTAATTAAAAAAAATTGCCTTGTGTAATGCTATGATTTAAACACCAGACTACATTTGCACTACTCCTGTACACTGATAGTTTCTTTCAAGTTAGAATTTACTTAAATATTTTTTTTCAGTATTCTTTTATCAATAAATAAAATGTATTAATAATAAAAATCTAAATATTTAACTAAATTATTTACTGAATCCAAGATTGATTAATTCGTTAATATGTTTTATCTTAAAACAGACTTTTGAAATTATATTGTGAGAATTTATTCAATGTAACCTCATTTGATTTGAATGTTTAAAAATATAACTTTATTTCTTTTTTTAGTCTGAGTACAATATTAAACTATTTACCGTTTACAGTTATTTTAATTTTATTTTATCATGATATTAAAAGGAGATAATCATTTCTTTCTTAAACATAAAAGAATTTTCAATATTTATTCTACATATATTTTTCCATTACGTAAATAAATTCATTTCAAAGAAATTATTTTATAATAAAAATGTTTCTATCACTTTTATGGTATTACCGGTATTTACATTTCACGGAATCAACGCTGTTTGTATCAATAGGCTCCACTGTTTACGTACAATTTCACTTTGACGAGAAAATGTTACCGATTTCTAAGTTATTAGTACTAGTATTTACCTTTAAATAATATTTACTAAATGTTGTTGATCAATCAGGAGTTGGCACTTAGTTTTTGTGAGTGACATCTTACAAATAAGTTGTCAGTCAATAAATGTCAATAAAATTAAATTTATATATAGGTTAATAATAAGTCAATATAGGAGATAGACTTTATTTAAATTACAAAATTAAGTAGTGTCTAATTAAGACCTAATATAGAACATATTCATAAATAAGTCCCGAGTCGTCCCCCATGTTGTTTGTAGAATAATGTATTGTGAATGATAATCGATGGAGACGAATGTCGAACTATTTAAAACATAATTAACATTAACCATGTAAATTGTTTTATAAATACGGCCTTTAAAGTTATGTTTATTGACATTCAGGATACTAATAAATACTAGTCTATTTAAATATAAACCTTGGACGGTTGGCTGGATAGAAGCCTTGTTATGTAGCACAGAGTAATGAGCCGTGGTATATATTTATGTAAATGTTAAGGTTACAAATTTTTTTTTTATATTTAACAAACATCTTCGAATTTCTTGGAAATTAATTAACATGTCGAGTTTATTTATCTTTAAACCTTATATTTTTTAAAGTTTTCAAATAATTATAGGTATTTTCGTTTTAAGATTAAGCTTTAATCGTTTTTTGAGGCTCCATAAGATAATTTACCGAACATTATTTGCAAAATAAATAAATGAGTACTCACCAATCAAAGTATCTTATTTTCTATATAAAAATTATATAAAATGTATTGTGTAAGTATTTTATTTACGACCACGATAATAACTGAGATCCCTTAGGACTTATTACGTATCACTGATTGGTACCCAATTTCTACGAAAAGCCTCGCAGCCAATTACTGAACTTTATTTATATAAAATAAGGTTTTTAATAAAATTTACTTGTTTGTACATTTTATCTATTTTACTATTTTGATGATTTAGAATAGCATTTAAATAAATATTAATTTCAAATACTTCTCATTTAAATACTTACAATGTTATGATATTTAATATTTATAAAAAATAAAGTAGTTTTAAACATCTCTAAGGTAAAAAAAAATCTATTTAATACTCAACATTAACAAAATATCTTAACACAATACACTTATTAGTCTGCGATTAACATAAAACAAATACAATAGCAAAGAAAGATGTTTTGGATAAAATATAATGAAACCAATTAATTATTTATAGTTTTACTATAATAGACGTTTGCACAACAATTCTTTGATATACAAATCTTTTTATTTAAAAAATAGTATTATTTCCTCCCCTATCTCGAGATTAATCTATATTTTGCATTTTTATATATAAAAAGAAGGTATGACATTTTTATTCGTTTCTAATACAATTGGCTTTATTTTGTGCGTTAGCAATGGTTTCAAAAGTTGATATTAACTTTAAATATAATAAGTTTATAGCAACACTTCCGATATCTTCCATGTTACAGTTAAACAAGATCACTCTAATTTACAACACTAATTTTCAAAAGTTGTTAAAGTTTATACTTTATATATTAATAAAACCTTTATCAAAGTCATATCAAGATATGATTACTGACTTTAAATAGAACAAGTACAGTTTATACAAGAAAAGACGATTCAGATTCAAATTCAGTACTTAGTCATACTAATGTTTTATTTTTACATATAGAATACATTTCATAAATTTGAAGATTTTTGTATGCTTTGCAGCAATGAAGTCGCCTTACTCTCTCAATGTACATTCACTCAGGATATCTGTTATTTCTATGATTATGTAAATAAGATCTACATTTCTAAGTAAGTAGAACGTTTAGTATTCTTATATTGAATATTCTTAATAATTTGTCAATTCCTTTTATTATCCTTTATATCGTTTCTTATTCGAGACAAAATTGTCCATAATTAAACTTTACATAAGTTTTGAATACACTTCTATGTATAAGGTGGTACGAAAAGATGTTATATGCACGGCATATCAAAATTAAATTTATTTATGATAATATAATTTAAATTTCTCTATCATATTCCTGAAAGAAGTAGCTTGAGTTGTTTTCCTTTGCATCAAAGAATAATATACTTAAGATTACTCCCACGACTACATAAAATGTAAAAATATACAAAGAGTACAAAATTAAAACTTTATGAACATGTTTTCTTTTGCAACATCATAATTGGATTATTGTTTAAATATTTACTTCTTCTAACATATACATCGACTGTTCATTGAGTTTCATATACAGTAGTTATATAACATTTAGTTGGAGGAGAGGAGAGTTCTGTACTGTCCGTGTTGACTGTTGGTTATAAATAACGTTGACATATTTAGTATTTTTTTTAGTCTGACAATTATTCTGGAATATTTTATCGTTATAGTTTTAAGAAGTAAATATTTGTAATGTTGTACATAAAATTAATTTTATTCAAATACATTGAATTAACGATCACTTTAAAGACACAATTTAATTAAATTATAATGTGTATAATTATATTGTTTATGATTATTAAAAGATTATTTTATCATTTTATAATAATGTCTGTCTAAGTCGTCAAAGATATATTATAAGTAAAAATATTTATACTTTGTAAAGGCTAAAAGGGGTTGTACTTCCAAGTACCCAATAAGATACAGTATTTTTAGATAGACGTTTTAAAAATATGATGAGTTTGTAAGAACTATTTTTCCATTGAAACATTCGTTTATGAAATATTAAGCTTTAAATTACATTTTTTTGTTAGATTCAAGTATTCGTCCCCCCTACCAGTTAATGGTTGATTTTGAAAGTGTGAAAAGAAATGTACGATAGTAGTACATATAACGAATTTCGAAGGTAAGCTATCCCAACTAAATAGGATTTTTAAGTGTATGAATATTAGTCAGTTAACTTAAAATATATAAATTTTTGTGCACTTACATTACAAACTTTCGCTACATCTTAGAAAAGAGTTAAAAGATAATGTACTATATGCTTTCTTATCTAATTAAGTTAAATAGATGATGTTGCACAGTTAATTTGATATCTTATATAGTGTCAAACAATAAGAATGAAGCAGCAAAGTGAGAATTTGTTCGAGTGTTCTTCAGTTACCAATGCCCAATGTGAACCCGTTTTAAGAGGTTTTAAACTAGCTGCTGAAACCATTCCACTCCACATCAAATAAAATTAAACCGAAGTAGTCATCCGTCATCATCAGGACAACAACAGAACCTCACACTGCATGTGACCTCACAGGCGCTGTCGAGATCAGCTTCAAAATAGTAAAACCGGTTGCAACTTTTTGAGGAAGTAGTTAAGTTGGCGTTTAATTTTATGTGCAATCCCCTGATATTGCAGAAATCCACACTTAAAATAAAGCTGTTTATTGAGTGGAAAGGGCTTGTTTAATTTTAGTATTCTCTCTAGGTTTTATATTCCACGTAGAAAATGAGTAATAACTCAAACAAGATTGCTTTATATAGAGCCATTACTTTCTAGACCAGACCTTTCTTTAAGGGCCACTATCATTTTTGAGATAGGGCTTGGGGGATAGTGTTATAAAAGCCTCTTAATTTGGAATAAATAAAAAAGTTTATAATTTGTATATATTAAAATTAAACAAGCATCACATAGTCATGAAAATAATATCACTTTGCACGTAAATGAACTCAAATATATCGTAAATTCGTAACATAATTAATAAACGTTTGATAAATTAAAGCGAATAACCTGAACTGAGAGTTTCATTTACAGGTGGTTACGTATTAGGTCAATAAGGTTATTATTGCGTGTTTTTTAGAGTTAATTTTACTAATAATATAGAGGTAGTTCGTTTAAAATACTTAAAATTATCAAAATTGTAAGTAGCTAAAAAGCTGTGCATTAAAAATGTTTATAACATATATTATTATATGATATAAATAAGAGGAAAACATTTATTAATTTCAAAATATATTACAAACTAACTCGTTGGTTGTGAAGTTGTAACTATATTTATATCAAATGTAATTATCGTGAGCACGGGTTACGGATTAAAAGGAATGTGTGAGTTATATATGTATGTATGTATATTATTGTTTTTAGTGAGTAACAACAAATAACACTGGTGTTTAAATTAAGAAAAAACTAGTGAAAACATAACCTTTTCGTATTATTTCAATATCATTTGCCTGTATACGTTTAGTTACAACAGTAGTCGCATTAGCAACAGCAACAACAGCAGCAGTAGCAATAGCAATAGTAGTAGCCGTGAAATAACTATATCGCAGTACCTGACTCAGCAGGCCCGCTTTATCTTATACTAACTTTTGCCTACGACTTTATTGGCTTCATAAGACAGTGTTCTTAACCTTTAGTGCCGGAGGCCGATATATCGGCTCTTGCTGCACTCGCGAGAAGTGCCAGAGCCGATATATCGGCTCGCACCTTATAGCGCTTTACTATTCGCATTGCGGGAAACCTCTATCTAAAAGTGATCTAATTTCATTAAGAAAGAATAAAAATGGTTTTTCGTTTTAACTCTTTGTGAATGAAAATTTTTTCCTATCGCTTGAGGTACCGAAAGATACCATAACCACCGAAACAACATAGGCGTGCAAAAACTTCCAGACAAACTCGAAAGAGTTTGCGTGGTGTGTAGTCGAAAGGTGGTGGGCCAAAGCGGAAATCACGTACGTTTGTAATAGGTGCAATAAATGATTGCATGGAGTGTGCCTTAGCAGAGACGAATGCTGAATAAGTTATTTGAGCGAGTTACAATGATAAAATTTCACCCATTTACAATATATAAATATAAATATTCGTATTATTATAATGATGTATTATGCAACATTTTATCACAAGTATATTATATATTACAACAACATAATTTTGTTTCAGCAATGTTATATTATCTATAACAATTACCATGTACATTAGAGTTGTCTTTTTTTTTATGTAATAGTTTTTCTATCTTGTTTCAAAATGCATTGGAAATGCAAAGTATATACTTCGTAATAATTTTTCAATATAAAATTATGATGAACAGATGACTTGTTGTATGTGCAAATACGTTTTGTAAAAGACAACTCAATTTTTCTTTTTTTTATAAACATTTATAATTTTTGTATTTATTTAATTTACGCGAGTAGAGAAAAACTAGTGTAATTATTTTATTTTCTATTTCATCCTTCGTATACTGCTTTTTGAACCATATAAATTTTGTTTCTCGTTTGGTTTTTATAAACATTTTCCCAAATCCTAATAAATCTATGAAATTCGGCCGGTATTTATCGCATAGACACTACTTTTTTGCCCGGCACTAAAAGGGTTAAGAACGATTCGTCCTACCATTACAGTGTTTACATCGATTCACGTTTCGAATCGGATCTTCGTAAAAATCAGTTTTCTTTTAACATGATAACAAAAAAATACTATTTACATTTGAAGTTCCACAATATAACGAAAAAATAACTCCAATTATATTCTATATATTCAGGGAAGTTAAATGTGCAAAAGTGAAATAAAAAGTGAAAATCACATTTAAAATACAGACTAGCAAACTGCTGCAGACGTAAAGTATTGAGAAAAAATATCACAACACGCCGTACTATGAAATCAAGTTGTTAGAAAGAAATGTATGTATTGTGATAGTAGATTAACCCTAAAACTTTGTCTTAATTAGTAATAAACTTTGTAAGTCGATGAAATCAATGTTAGGTTACCCAGGATAGCTTAATAAATTCTGGTTCTTGTCAGATCAGGCAGCGTTTGGAACCCTCGTAGCATTAATACTAAATTGGAAAGTGTCTTTACAGAAGGTCTTATTGCGATAAACATGGGATCAAAATAGGCACCTTCTGACGCTACCATTTAATGTACATACCTGCTCACTGGTATTGGTTTAAAGTAAATAATAAATAAATTAAATATACGTCATTTGTAAAACAATATTACTGAAGGGAATCTGTTTCTATTTGATATTTACTTTATAGTTAACGATCGGTCAAAGGGAAGGATAAAATCAACAAAGACTTTGATTGTGCAATCTCAATGCGGTCACTCTTTTACACTAGCGAGTGTCGAAGTATTTCAATTCAATATTAATTTAACTCGATATAAAGTCAAAGGGCGGGTGTACAATAAATTAATGACACTGCGTAAAAATATAATATAATGATTAAAGTATTTGGGTGATTCGTTTTAAGATAAGAATAACATAAATAATAGGCATACCTATTGTGTTTATGAAACTTCAGACACAAGCTGCTTCCAATGGGTTACATATTATATGAGCTGTTCACAACAAATATATCTTTTAAATGATATATGATTGATAATATTATATTCTTTAATTCTGATCTGAATTATAGAATATATGTTGTAGGTACGTAAATAAGATCTTCGCTGTTGGCGTAAATATACACTAAATTACATATGAAATTTATAACTATTTATACTAAACACATACATAAGTCCGTACATTTATACAACATAAACATGAACTTGTTTTCATACATTTTTCGTATAAATATTATAAACTACTTTAACAAAGAATAAGTAATTCCTATGTTGTGATTCTTTTACAAACATTTAAACAATTGACTCAAAGTACATCCACGATAAGAAGAACGAACTGTGGAACAAATAAATTATTGTGATTTTAACCAACAAAGAAGATATCAATATAACAAATTATCATTACCTTCATTTATAAATTTATATAAATAATACTAATAATAATATACATACACTTAATTTTAATATATATATATGTTGAGTTATTTGGAAGCAACCCGGGAGACATATCGTCCAAGTGAAAACATCTGGTAACCTTGTGCCATAGACATTCAACATAAAAATATTTTCGAAACGTGCCCTTAAGAAACAAGAAAACTTGAAGGCCGGATGTCAGGAAAGTAACGTGGGAGATAGATAATAACATAAACCTACAATAGAAACAAATATAACAAAGATTAAAACGAAGTTCGAAATTCTAACTCATTTTGTCTCTCCTTGAAACTCACACTTTCTAACCTTTCATAGAATCATGAGTACGTTTCATATTTTGATTTAAACTTACTTTTAAGGAGTGCATCTGCAATCTACTATTTAATTAAAATCAAAGCTACTGCAAGTTAAGAACGTAATAAGCTTTCTTATTAAAATTATATGGTTATAAAGTCAATAAAGTTGATAAAAGTATTTGTTTAACTACATTATCTATATAAATATATATATGTGTACTATGTGTAGACGTCCACTAACGATGGATTTTACGGCATTCGTATCGTAACGGATTTCAAGTTTTTGCATTTCGCCAAGTTTTTAACCTGTAGGAGTCTCTAGAAACGGTTACCATAGCAACGGTCACGATGACAACGGATACTATGACAACGGTTACCATAGCAACCGTTACAAAAGTTACGGGGGTACAAAGAGTTGAAATTTGTAAACTAAAAATTGTCATAAATAAAAAGTCAAGCACGTAAAAATATAATTGATTACGAAATTGAATTTGCTATATACAAGTAAAAATATATAAATATTATTAAAAAAAAAACAAAATTTGTCCTTAGTTATATACTGGAATTTTTTTTGTGGTGTACGCCTACCGGAGATTTCGTCACATTACATAACGGCAACGCTTCCCAATACACAGTACCTCATGGTGGAATTTTGTGTATTCACTGACTGGCATTATATTTATCTATTTAAAATTTTAAAAACTTACACTAAATATAAAATAGAAATTAAACATTTTGTCAATACAAGAAGTCTAAGTTCACATCGAAATTAATAGTGTGCCCAGCGAAGCGGGCGGGAAACAGCTAGTGTGTATATAATATGAGTGGGAGAATGTGGGGGAACAGAGAAAATAAAGTCGCGGGTAAAAACTAGTTGACAAATAATTTGCCAGTCGCTAACAAATGTTGGTAACAAATAATATTTCAGCGAAGAATTATAAAAGAGTCCCGTAAACATAAGTTCAAAGCATTAAAGTAACATTTTATTAATGTTTAGAAATTGTATGTCCTTTGACATATTTCTGATGTAATGTAAACAACTCAAATGCTCTTCTTAGTATACGAACAAGATTAATATAGTTTCAGTTTGCATATTTAATATCAGAGCTGCGTGGGTATAGAGATCTGTCTCTCTATCAAATGTATTATTTATAACATATTTATTATTTGATTTTCTAACCCACATTTGAAATAAGATATTTATATGTAATTTTAATTAATTAGAGCCAATATCAAATATTTTTATATTAAAGATAAATACATATCTACATAATCAATATGTAAATATAAGTAATGTACCTTTTTTCGCAGAGGACAAAGTGGCCACCTCCAAAGAAATGGATTGATATTAATGTCATTGGAACAATAAAGGTACAATTAATTCTGAGGTCTGGAACCTCTTCAAATGAAGTTTATTTGTCAAGAGTCAAACAAAAATTTATTTTATTAAAACAAATTATACTATTATGGTGATACTTCTTATTAGTAAAGCAATGTAATTTGGAGTCGAATCGAATTTTAATTTTCGTAATAATTTAGTTGTTATTACCTCTGATGTTATTGGAAAAGTTTCTTAACTCACCCATATCAAGTGACATTGATAGGAAAATCGTTTTAGGAATCTTTGTAAATATAAAGAAAACTGTTTTTTTAATAATGAAGATCCTATATATTGCTCACAATATGATAATCGTTATCTTTTATCTTCCTAGTCTCAATGAATGTGTGTACTAATACGTATATACTGATATATTCTATAGACATAAAAAAATAATATTAATAAAGTTTTACTATTATTTGAAATTTATAAGTTGTTGTTTTTAAATTAAAAAAATTGATCCCTTCAAGTGTCAAAGTGTCGTCGTACTTATCGAACTCATTTTCTCAAAAGCAAATTGGTTGAACTACTCAATAAAAGACGTCCTTTTGAAAAAGCTGTAATAGCAACTACTTCAGCTTCACAAGATTTTTTTTACCTTACAATATTGAAATATCGTCTTGCTATTAATTCGATTACAAAAAATATCTTCCCTGTCCTTTAAATTTTCTTATTATTAATATTAATAAACATAAATCTATTTATGAAACTAATACTAACAAATTGGTTGTTAAAGATTTTTTATTACAATAAGCTGTTCGTAATAAAATGTTAAAATAACAAACTTAATAAAAAGCTAATCCGTATAATAAACCAATCAATCTGAAAAATGGTCTATTGGACACAATAATTCATGAATAATTGAAAAAATCATACTGTTTTTTCAACCCAATGTTATAATGTATTTATCTGGGTATTGTAACAAAGTTATCCTATAGGAGAGAACTAGTAACCCAGTAACAAGTTATCATTGTAATGTATATTCTTATTTTGCAAATAGATGGCGTTGATTACAATTAAATCTTGGTGATGAGATGTATTAACAGATATCACTGGATTGTGATTTGTATATATTTAATGATAACATTTAGTGAGTGTGACTTTATGTGAACAATGTTTTCATAAACTTTCTGTTAAAGTACTTTATAACAATTATGGTTTAGGATTTTTAAAGCAAAGCAAAACGTTTAGAATTTAATATTCTTAACTAAAGATTGTATATCTGAAATAATATTACATTGAATATAAAATAAAAACAAACATTTTGTTCTTTCAAATCCATTTTATATTAATTTCAACCCTTTATTGACCTTTGAGAAGGTTTAAGGAACAAAATTTGTAAATTACATAAAGATAAAGATAAAGTTGAAGTGTTTTTGAAAAGGTTCAAACCCTTACCGAAGTAAGTGAGTGAAATGAAATATTCTCTTGATTTCGTGTTTACTGAAGATAAGTATTTTCAATGACATTTAATGAACTGTTTCTTTTATATCTTGTAAGTAGAATTAATGTCACCACTTGGCACCATATTTACCAAATTTCATAATAAAAAAGCAAGAAAGCTTAGAAATATCAGGTTAGTTTCTTGGTAACAATATAAAATATATCCTTTATTAATGCATTTTAGAAAGTAAGATTAAAATAAAAAACATAATCTTACAGACTTTCTAAAGTGATTTCAGTTTTTTTTTTGTGTCTGTTAAATATTAAAATATTCATTGTCATAAACAAAAGAATCAAAATAAGAAATCTTATTTTTTATACATTTTATATAAACTTGCAATATTGAAAAAAATATTTACTTTAAATACTTATTAACAAACCATACGAGATGATCGGTCTATTTTCAATTTATTATGATAAATAAGGATAAATTTAAATCTTTATATAACTAAAATATCTTCTATAGTATTTATCTTAAAATCTTTTATAACACAGAGTCATTGTTGTTAACGAAGTACAAACACCACAATGGAAGCACTAATTTAATTAGACCGCACAGAAGTTATCTTAAGTGATTCAAACTTTCAGCTTTACAAAGCTTGTTGGTGAAGTCAAATATTATTTATCTGACCGATATGATTCATTCGGAATTTATACTATTAGATAAATAAATTAGATAATGTATGTTAGCAAATTGTACTCTTAGAATATTTGGAAAACGGAACTTAAAAAAACAGAAAGACGATAGACAGACAGCAAAAAATTAAAAAATATTGGAATTCGAATCACAACACATTCGTTTATCACAAAATTTACGAAAAAATCAACTGTTCAGACAGAACCAATAGATGTATACAGTTGTATAGATACTGTACATAATATATCACTATCCTTAACAAAAACATAAATTAATATCCTTTTTTATTTAATGACTTGCAACAACTTGGCTCATTACAATATTTTGAATGAATTTCATATTCACTTAGTTTTATTTGTATTCAATGTGTAATATATATCCATCTTATAGTTAAAAAGTGAAACTAAATTCCTTATATCATAAACCAATTAAGAGAAAATATAGTAATCTTAGAATAGAAACTGAATATTAAATATGATGAATGTTACAAAACGTGATAACAAAAACTTGCTATTTTCATTAGCACTTCAACGAAAGTTTTAATAAAATCACATTCACTACATAAAGTAATACTTTCATAAGGTAGTTTTAAAGTCTTAATTGTAGTTCTGTAGTTTTCTTGCAGCTTATTTAACAAGTAACTTGATGCTAATGGCATGTTCGAGCACGTGGCTACAGTTTATTTCTATTTTAACAAGGTCCATAGATCCCTAAGTCGTAATATTTTAATGTCCATAGTCCCGAGTATTCAGAAACACTTATAAACAGAAATTGAACCACAAATACAACAGAAAAAACTTATATAAATTTTTAATGTCAAATGCACATAAATATCGACCGGGAGCTAAATCAGTAATAAAAAGCACAAAATGGCGCCAGCCGGTGCTTTCGCCAATTGGACGCAACGGCTAACTTCCGGATATACAATATAAGTAGTTTTAAATAAAGGAATTTCCAATATTTAAAAATATTGTTTTGAAAACCCTCCACAAAATATGTATTTTTATAATTTATATAATTCATTATTATATTATAAATATTACTGTTTCAGTATGTAACAAACATCAAATAAATTATTATTTGATATATGGTGTTTAGATTATAGCTTCGATTACATATAAAGAAGTCATCGTTAAAGATAGGTAAAGAAAGGATTATATTTTCAATATATATATATATATATATATATATATATATATATATATATATATATTGAAAAAGTTTACTTTAATTCAGTAAAGGTAGATTAAAAATTTCACTTTAAGTATTATGGTCTAACTACATTTAGAAAAGTTAATCTAATAAAAATGAGGTCAGAATGTATCTATAGATTTAAAACATCATAAAAATATGTATTAATGATATTTTAAATTTTAATCGGAATATAAGCCGATCATAAGACCATTATTTGTTGAAATTTAGTAAATTGACTATTAATGGAAGGTATAATTGATTAACCGCAGCGGTCAGATATTAATTACATTCCTAACAACGTTCTTCTATTATATCTTACAGAAAGATAGATAAAACATATGTATATTAAAAGGGAGCGGTGATGACTGTCTGTCAGTCAAGGTTACTTTATCTACTTTCTATCTTACATGCACACACCTTAATGCATCTGTCTACCTCATACTTCATCTATATGTATTTCGGTGAACAATTATCAATGATTTCACCTGGATAGTTCTATGTAGTATATTTTTAATTACCACTATTGAATTCATGTCAGACTAGACAAATATAAAATGCTAAGTTGGCTTTCAAATTTATAAATATTATAGAATAAATAAAACCCATTTTGTAACACATAATTTATTGTGTCACCATAACATTATAGCCTTCTGACAGGCAGCACCCGAACACTGGAATGTATGTTATTAAATAAATTATATTTGTTTCATGAATGTTCATAAGTTGTGAAAAATATCTTGGGTACCAATATTAAAATATATGATTGATATAAATGAAAGTTGATAGTTTCTCACCCAAGCGTCACAAGCGAACCCCGTGCACTGCAAAATAAATAACATTAAATATATTATATTTATTATATATGTGGCATTGCGGCTAAGGAGCAGACGATCTATCTAATGATAAGTGGTAATCCACCGATGGACTCATGATAAACTCGGGGTAATGCAGGAGAAAAGAATAGAAATAGGAGGAGTTGGGCAACCGGCATTACATCATCGTTGCGTATTTAGTTTAAATGTTTACATATAAAGAGTATTTTTATGTTTACATAAAAAAAATACTTTCCTAATGTGATAATTTGTATTTAATATTATTTTTACTTACATTCGACACACACTTGTTGCCATCACACTGAAAGAAGATACATAATAACACTCTTGAGTTTGTTTGAATAATTGTTAATGCAGGTAGACCACTTTTGTCTATGCTCAATGCAGTTGAATCAGTTGAGGAATTAGTTTATTTTTTTATTTATTAGTAATACACACATACAATAGCAGAAATATACAAAAGATAAAATAATGTTAATCAAATATATATTCCTAAGAGAAACGCTTCAAATAATTTAATAATATATTTACCCCGGCTTTGCACTTCATTCCATGGCACTGTAAAGATAAACTACTAATAAAACTTTATAAGTAAAACTGTTTAAAACTAAAAATATTCAATATTACTAAAAAGCCATTTAATTGAACAAATTATAAATATAATCTTTTTTTCATTGATAACAAAAAAAGTTATATTTATTTTAAAAAAAGCTTTAACAAAATAAAAATATCGACTTCTGACAATCAATTAATAAATATCTTCTTACAGATGCAGTGCAGTTATCACCGAAGCACTGAAACACAATATTTTGTTAGTTGTTATATCATAGTAATATAAACCAATCCACTATAATATATATATAACACACCGCAACAGAACACGAGTCATCGAAACACTGAAAATAAAATCATTTATTTTTAATGGTATTGTAAAAGAATTAAAGCCTCCAGTTACGTCTTAGTGTCTAAAGTTACAAAGAATATATCAACATTAACTTACCCGAGCGTAACATTGGTGTGAGTCACTCAACTGTTAAACAAATATTTATTATATTACTTGAAACGTTAGATTGAAGAAGTTTATATAAATAGACTAATTAAATGTATATAAATAGATCTGTATTAAATATACCTGTCCTTTACTATATTGTATAAATGATTATGACGATCATATTTTTCGTTTGTAATTTTGGTTAACATTTATATAACAAAATTAACTCACCCCTGAAGTGCAATTATTCCCTGAACACTGAAATAAAAAGATTAGTTCAGGCAAAAGACTCGAAGTTGCACCTTCAATATCCATATTTTACGTTTCTATCTAAATGATAAAATATGCTCGTGGACTGTTCGACAGACAAATAATGTATCGTTATCTCAGTCTTGAATACACTAAACATTAAAAACAGACGTAAAATAATACTCACTCGTGCATCGCAGTTGCTTGTCACCAGCTGGAAATAATTGTTAATATGAATGTATTTTTTTAAGTGTATAATAAAAAGACTTGTTTGCAAAATAACATAAAATATACGACTGAATTTGTTATTAAATAATAACAAATGAATGAAGAAAACGCATAACTTACCTTTACGTATAAAACAGTAAAACTCACTAACAACAGTATCTTCATGGCACGTACAGTCAAAGCGGTCACAATCTACAAACACACTGGCTGTACGGTTCACATTCAATTACAATACTTAAATCATTGATTTATCTCTTTAATAACATTATTTTGATAACTCGTTGTGGATATAAGGAAACAGATTGCATTAACACGCTTTCTTAATTGGTTACTGCTATTCTGTTTGTAGCATCCACATTAAACTCTTCGAGAACATTTTTCTCACATTTCATATTTCTTGTATCCATGACTCTTACAGTACGTAGTAAACTCTAACATTAAAATTTTAATTTTGCATAATTACAGAATAAAACTTAATAAAAATAAACATACATTCAAAACAACAAAGAAAAAGGAACATCTCGCTGTAATTGAAAATCGCGTGGAAGTAATTTCACGCTTCACTACGAATTAAAGAGCGCTCTGTCTGACTGTTATGTGGAAAAATTCTAGAAACCATGTAAAAGGTAAAGATAAAAAAGTAAAATATTAATAGGTAAAGTCAAAGGTGCTCACCTTTGAGTTTATTAGTACTATGCTATAGTTTAAACGTATATGAATATTAATTATGTTAATATTACACTAAAAATACTTTTTTAGTCTACAAAAATATTATTTCAAAATAATCTGTATGATTTATTTATGTAATTTTATTATCTATTTAGGATACTACAACCGGGCTCACTGCCTCCGGTTCCCTTAAGTAATCAAGTTGGAACAAATTTGATAATTATAATACACAATGTAATATACATGCTACCATAGGTGGAACTCAAAATTTATATAAATTATATTTAATTAAAATATTATAATAGCTTTATATATTACAATGTACATCATTTGTGTTTAATAAATAATCTATAAACTTATTGTAAAAATCTCTCTCATCATCATCATCTCATCTCTTGACATCCAGTACAAACTTTACTATTATCCCAGAACATAGTAAAATTAATTTATAACAAAACCATTTATCCACTCAAAATTAGATTAGGAAATAACAATAAAATTAGACATAATACAATTCAATAAGCAGGTGACATTTTTCAATAACAGAAATGTTTATTTTTTTTTAAACTCAAAAGTTAATTGAGAATCTTTCGCTAATTTTCTGATATTCATCAAGTTTGTTTGATCTCACTGACCTTGGTACCAGTTACTTCCTTTAATGATGAAGAGACGAAGAAAGGAAGAATGTAAGCAATTACGAGTATATACGTTTCTAAATTTTAAGTGAAATTCTTGAACAGCCAAAATAATAATAATATATCAATACAACTGTCGTAATGTTCATCCGTAGTGTGAATGTCTGTATCGAGCACGTGTTAAAAGGATTCGAAAGTCGGGTACAAATGAATGGGCAGACCGAATTCTTCGAGGTCTACCCACTATTATTTACAGTTTATTTATTGTTTTTATCCGTATTATTATTAATAATAATGTATTTTTCTTTACTTAGCACTAGTTTTATATTCTACTTGGCTTTTATGACGCATACCGCAATTTATGATCAACCACAGTGTTTAGCTGGTACATAATGCACCAGGAATTAAGTTCGCTTTTTGTAAAATACAATAAAGGGTAAATAAACAAATAAATAGATTCTTATGTTCTCATTAGAATTTCAATGGAACATACATACACATCTTATCTACTAAACTACTAAGTGAGGAGGTTCACATTTCACATTTCAAGATTTAATAACCTTAAATTCAATTTTTCAGTATGTAATGGAAAGGTATTCACATGAAGTTTGACCAGGACCGTCTTCGCCAAGGATCAGATTGTTTTCGTTAACAATAGTTACTATTGACACTGAGGAGTTCTTGTTAGAGAGTTGTTTAAATTAAAAACACTAATTGAGACGAGATCTAGAATAACATTGAATTTATTGAAATCAAAACTGTAACTTGGAATTTATTTATTATTATCTGAAATTTAATATGCTAGAGAATACAGAAAATAAATGAGTCTACGAATCGCTCGTTGTCCTTATGTGTTATCGTGATGTTATTAAGTACGTTACTTAATAAGTTTTAGAGCAGTTATTATATTACTTACAAAGCTTGGCAGGATGTTAAGAATAAAATGAAGTCGATAATACTCGCAAGTTACAATTAAGTATATATAGTAATAATAAGTATTCTAAGGAATATTTCATAGTACTTATCTAAATAGTAAAACCTTTAATTTTGTTATAATGTTAAGACGTGGCTCATCTTAAACATGTTAACATATACATTACTACTACTCACCAAAATAACTAAACAATATAATACTATTATAGATAAGTCAATATTTCCTCGCTCCATTGTTAGTTTGTCTGAAAATGTTTTCACATCACAATAGAATACAAAACAGACAGTTACGATAACTCTTTTTGTTATGGTAATAATAAACGGATAAAGTTCTAGCAGCGTGTGAAAATATTCATATACATTTATTTATTATATGTACATATTTATTAGTGTTAGTCACATCTTTTGTCGAGCATTTTAAACTCAATCAACGCAAATAGACACAATAGCTAGTATTAATATAATATTATTTTTGACCCCACCGTTAACACTTTTGAGATTATAGAGATTTATAAAAAACCTCAATTACTTATAGTTCTAAGTTATATCCAGTTTATATACGTATATAGAGATTTGTTTTATATCCTATATTTACATTATTAAGAAATGTGAATTTTTAAAATAAAGTATAATTACAATGTATGATAGATATACTCCTAGATATACAATAGATGATTACGGTATCATAATTCATATTACGGATAATAAAGAATGCTGACTTGTATTTTTTGCTTGATATATAGTCCAGATTTAGTCATTTATTCTTAAAGATCGGTGTAAGGTATATGTAGGTTCTTGTATAAAAACTGAGTCCATTTAAAAAAGTGTCTCTTAAACAACTGAGAAATGAGGCATGGATATAATTGATAGTAAATAAGAATCCAAGTAAAGAGACCAAAAAAACCTTAAATTAAAAGTATAATACTTACAAAAATATATTTTTGTTGGAGCTTTAAAATTAACATGTCCTTTGAAAAAAGGACGTATTTAAAGTCGCCTTAAAATTAGGTCATCGTTCAATCTAATACTTGAGCAGTTCACTGGAAATGGCGAAACTAATGGCGTTGCCCAGAAATTAATAATTTTTATTGACTTTTGTTATAAAGTTATTCTTATTTATACCTACCTCTTTTGACTCTACATTGCTGGTTGTTTGTGTCTGTCATTTTCATTGGTTGATTGTTTACACACTACGGAGTTCTAGGCTGTCTTCGGGTTTCCATTGTTGCATCCAATGATTAAACTTAAACAATATTGTCTTATTTTTATTGGTAAATTTATATATTATAATTTAAGAGCGATTTTTTTAATTTATTAAAAAATTTTATTTTTTAATAAATTTATTTACGTTCATTTACGGTAAAGGAATAAATTACAACAAATTTAGAATCGCGTTCAAGAAGACTCAGCGTACGTGAGACTACGGTCAACCATTCCTCAGACGGCTGCCACCTTGTGAGTGTTTGCTCCAGCAGTTGTATCATAGGAGCTGCACCGACCTTCGCGCCAGGAACAGCTGCAGCTTCGACCACAGCAATTTTACAGCGACCGCTGTCAGTAGACTTAAAATACGTATTTAGCAATCTCTATTGTAAACTACGTTTTAAACAATCTCTATTGTAGAATACGTTTTTAGCCATCCCTATTGTAGAGTCATTAAATTATTCTTTTGTTAATATTCTTAATATATATGAACACTTTAGATTGAAAAATGGGGAAGAAATAGTGAACTTATCGTAAAGGGAAACAGCAATCAAATTACAAAAATACACAAGATATGGTCGCGTTTAGAAAATATTTAATAACCTAATTTCTAGTCAAACAACCAATTTATTTAAATTTTTAAGTTCCTATCATATCAAATTTTTTTATTATACATTTTGAAAGCAACACAGAGTGTAAAAATCTAAAACTATTGTAAATCATTATAATAATAGTGAATTGAAAAAACGAGTTCCAATGTAATTTATAAGGAAGGATCAAATTCATTTAAATGCGCTCGTCGTAAAGGTTATTTACTTGAAGCAAACCTCCAACTTAAATAAAGTTGCAAGTTCTATATTGCTAAATGTTCTGTGTTCTATATGTAATAGTGCTAAAACATAGGAAGTATAACCATGATATCAAATTGTAACACTTAACTGTTTTCATAAATTTTATTTTTTTAACCATTGTAAAGTAAATCGTGAGAAATTTGTTGAATTACTAAGAAAGAAATGTGTTTAGTAAGTACATTGTGGCAGCTGAATATAATATAAACACAGAACACAAACACAGAACGTATAATAGTACACTTACCAACGTCTTAAATAAGAATCAAATAACAATATCTATTATAACAGTTCGAGATTAAAGGAGATTATTTGGAAGATATTGATCTCGGAATCAATAATCTTTGTTACAATACTAATATAATTCCCTATCATTCACTGAAGTCCTTTGTCCTCTCCAAGTAAATGTATATTTTCAAATATTTATAATAAGAACTGATCGCTTTAAAATTGCTGCACAGCACGGTACAAACTAAAATATAATATACAAGAATAATTTGTTTAATATTGACATAAAAATCTACTAAGATATCTTAATATTTTATTATTGATTAAATAGGTGGATAGATAGAAAAGTAATTTATATTACTTGAGCCTAGCACAATATGTTGCAGATTTATAGTTGGTTTTTATTAAATAACAAAATATTTAAGCATTTTAGTAGATTTTAATTTCAATATGACAAGGGCATAAACAGGCCTAAATAGAGAGAAAGGTGACGTTGCCAAACCACCTGAGCACGTTCTTCTTCATTCTCACCGTGTCATCTTCGCTAGTACCTGCCATTCTGTGGATCTCTTCATTGCGGATTCGGTCAGCTAGACTGACTCCGCATATTCTGCGAAGAGATCGCATCTCCACAGCATTCATCTTTCTTACATTCTTCTTCTGTGTTACCAACGTTTCGCTGCCGTATAACAGCGTCGGTAGCAAAACCGCATTGTGTACAGCCAAACTTGCAGCAATCCTGACGTTTCGCCGTCTCAACAAGGCAGCCAAAGCACCGTTATCTTTGTTACCGGCAGCAATACGCCTTTCCACATCCATTTCGTATCTTCCGTCTCGGCTAAACATACTTACCAAATATACCATTTCACTCTTGTTCATTTTTCAATTATCTTACCATTCACGTTGATCTTACATTCTGTTCTTCCTTCATTTCTTTCAAATATCAGAACCTTCGTCTTATGCATTCAGATTTAGACCATTATTTTCACACCCATCTTTCACGAACGAACGACGAAAATGCGTGGATAAGCTATTGTAGCAATAAAGAATGTTTACATAAATATAATATATCTAACTCAATATTCATTGATGATATCGAAATAAATATACAATAATAAATTTAAAAGATTGAAAAAAAAAAACATTTTAACTATGTCCGGAATTTTATTAATTTAAGCTCCAGATTCTTTATAGAATAAAGCATAAAAAATAAACGACAACAGTCAAAAAATAACAACTTTTATATGCTAATAAAATTGAACCTTCAGGAATTTAAAAGTATTTTTAGTAGATCAACAACACTCGTACAATATTTAATTGTCTATAAAAATTTTACACTTATTTATTTTTCAAAAAATATGGATTAAAAAAAGTCTCTTAGAGGTAACAAATTAGGTATAACAAAGCAAACATAAACAAAAATATAAGATCACAGAACAAAGTAAAAGAAAAATTCAATCACAACTAAAAATGTAATGAAAAATCAATTTATATAGTCGCCTAGACCTCGATCACGGTAAATTTGGTGACCAATAATGTGGACCTCTCAGTAATCGATATATTCTGGTGAAAGAATGAGTTGCCGTTCCGTTATAGGTGAAAGATAATGAATTCAACTTAATTGAATTCACCTTAATACGTCACTGGCTACACGAGGGCTACGACGCTATTACTTGATAGATGTGATAAATTGTTCGTTCTTATTTTATTTATAAAATTGGTCAAAAAATACATTTTACCGAAAAAAAAAATATATTTCAATATTACTGTCATGTTTACGTGGAGAGTAATACTGCATTCTTTGTTTTAAATGCCTGTATATATAACGATTCCTATATCATTGTGATAGTAATTTTTAGAAGCCTATTTAATAAGTATTTTAATGTTGATGCGCCGTGGGGTGTGTCATGAAACTCATTTTGCCTAATCGCTAACAGGACTTAAGAGGAATGAGGTCTTAAATAACTTACGTACATAGACATAACAGACATTTTGTAGCTCGTTCTTCACATTGAGAGATAAATCTTTGCTAGCGAATGCTCAGGAATATTAAATTCTGTAAGATATTACATGACAAACATTTCATTCATAAAGGATTGTCGTGATTTTTTTGTTTATGTTGTGTTATTATCAGATTATTATCAATAATCTGATACTTAAAGTAATTTACAACGATAATCAAATTTTTTATCTTATAATTTCTGTGGGAAATATTAAATATTTTACGTACAATTATTGATTTTTATTTCTTATTTCTTACCAAAAGCGTGAATGAAATTAACATATATTCATTATTTGAATGGTGGTTTTCTGATATAATCTCTTAAAACGTGTCTAAAAGGTAATTGATGAACTAAGTATTTTTTAAATAGGATTGACAGGTATATAAAAGTATTAAATTTTAAAATATATAACGCGTGTTAACACTGTAACGGTCTAGTTCACAAAAAAATATATATTAGTCTTTGTCTTTTTACAAAGTTTGCAACAACCAAAATTCAATACATTGTACATCTAGTTTTGATACATCTTTACAAAAAATGTTTTTCACATCATGTATAATAATATACACCATATTTTACAATTACAAATATTGTTTCCAAACTTCTTTATTAATTGTATCCATTGAGAGGTGTATTTGGGATAGCATTTAGATATGACTATCATTATTATTTAAAGAATAGCCTTACTTTTATTACACGACAACATTAATTTATTTGATTTTTATCTTCTTATCACATCAAACAGAGGTACCAAACATATGAAATATGTTTACTGTAACAATTAAAGTTAAACAGGCCTTAAAAATCATGTTATTTCTCTTTTAACAATTTATCTAATTAATGAAATATTTAATAAAATAAATTTATAATATCGTGGATCAGCAGAGTATTTCAAATTTCGATTATGAACATTTTGCATGAACACAGTTAATTCTAAAAATGGTGTATCTGATTATCACAAAAATATTTAGATTTATGAAAATCTATCTTTCAAAGAACGATTGATTAAGTTTTCACGGCAAAGTGTTTGTATTTCATTACATGTTTCAATTTAAATAATGTACTTTTTACTTTACTTCAAGAATGTTTTGGATTATCGTTCTTATAGCTTAAAAATATTACTATTTCCGATCTGAATTAGGTTACACAAGCAGCAAAAAAATGCTTGTTAACATAGTATTACAATAAACGTAACTAAAGTATCTTGTGATCAAGGCCATGAGATCTGTTACAAGTCAAGTTATATTATGAAAGTGTTAAAAACAATTATTTATTCATGAATATACATTTTAACAAATGCAGTATTAGTAAAAATTTTGTATTAGTAAATTACATAAATACAAGAAAGTTGTTTTCTGGTTCCTTATTAAGAATTACTACAAAGTAACGTGTCAACATTGCAAGTTAAGGAGCGACTATTAAAATATGCATGTGGTATAAAGATATCTATAACTTATTATAATCTAGAAATAAATTAACTGAAAATATATAACAATTGAATTATTGATAAATCCTTGTTAGAGTACAGAGAGAAAGATATAGTAGTTTTATTTCAGACTTCAGTACAACATCTTTCATGCAGGCCAAAATAAAAATAGTAGTAGTAACTGAAAGAAAACGTGAAGTAAAAGAAACTGCACACTAATTATTCTTTAACTAGCATTTAGAATTTATACGAAATAATATATTTAATTTTATAGTTATTATTATGATTTCATATAATATTAGTTTTGTTTGAATACTACAAGTTAAAGGTATATTATATATGCTGTGAAGATATAATATTAATTGAATAGAATCCGTCTTTTAGTTTAGATATAGTGAAATTATAGCCCAAATCAGTTTTTGTCTTCTCTCTACTATACGACGTATTTTAAAATATTAAAAATTCTTGTTGATTTTTCTGTCTGTCTGTGCACTCATCAAAAATGTGTGGATCTGACTCGTTAATAACAACAGTTAGACGAGATTTATCAACCTGAAAAAACAAACTATTTTCACAGAAAATACCAAAAACTTGTGTTATAATAATAATACCACTAAACTGCTGAACAGATTAAAATAAAATTCGGTATAATAAAAGAATAACGAAAAAGTGTTTCATTCGATTATTACACTAGAATAAAAAATCTATTAATTTTCTATACATTTTTATAAGGGGTTTAAATATTTAAATTAATAGAGGTTGGATGAAAAAAGTTGCTGACAACAGGTAGTCTTAAATAAACTACCTAAATAATACCAAAAATGTATGAATGTGTTTCAAATTAATAACATAATTGGCTTATTTTAGATGCACTACGTTTATTCTATGTATGATTTAGCAATATATTATTTTACTAGAACATTATTATCTTCTGTATTTTTTCATACTGGTATGGTAAAATATATATTAGATCCAGTAAATTGTATTACAATGTATAAAACAGCTTACAGTATTACAGACATTCGTTAAAAAAAGGCGGAAAAACAAAAAGTTATTTTAAAAATATGTTCATACTATAAAGTAGATTTGTATTATTTTTTGTTTCCTAAATAAAATAAAAGTATCAAACCTTATTTCTAAGCTGCTTTAATGGCTAGTTAAACTAGAGGTTAAGGGTTTGGTTGACCCGAGGATCGAAGATTCAATTTCCGCACAAAAGAATTCTTCGAGATTCAAAGATTGTATCGGGGTTGGGTTTATTTTTATGCTATATGAAGTAATAATTATTTTAAAAATTGTATATTATTTGTAATGAGTATAGGTAAATGAAATAAGATTGAAGATTTATTATGTACATAAGGTATATCTTAGGAGCATGCTAAATACGGTTTTGATATGAAATACCCAATTACTTAATTAAACCAATTAAAAGTAAAATACATTTCATTTCGATTGTATTTTAAATAGATATTTTTTTATACCATATTAGGGGAGACCGGGGCTGGTTGACTATAGGGGCAGGTAGACTAATTGTCAAAAACGCGAGTTAGGCAAACTTTTTGCAAAGATCGACTAGGTGAGCGTATCCATTATTCCCCTGCGCACAATCATCAGAAAAACCGCGGAGCAGACCCAAACCGTTTATCAGCTAGAGGCTATTGTTCAAAAACAAGACACTTAAGTAACTATTTTTGCCTTAATTCTATTTGTTATAACTCTTTTCATTTTGTTTTGATGGCTTGTCAAACTGTTTAATACGAATGTTTGATTTCCGAACTTTGTATGCTTCCTTATTATTTTTAATTACGACACCATTTTAAGGTTTTGGCACGTAGTTAAAAATTACTAGGTCGTTTGGGGCTGGTTGACTCATTTATAAAGGGGTTGGTTGACTATCTAGTCAACCTGCCCCATACAATTTTGGATATACTAGATATAAATTGGTATAAAAATTATTGTTCTTAACCTAACATTTCCAGTTTAGAACGATGCGAATCAACAAACGAAAGTCAAATCGACGTAAAGACATACTGGAGAGAGTAATTGGATAACAACTGGAGACAAGTTATTTTCGCCGAAGTATCAATTCCAGCAAAAGAATTTCCTATACCATATAAAATATCGCCATGTAGTAAATATAAAAAAAAGAATGCAATCCCGGACTGTCTAGATCTCAATTGACCTGGGAAAGCGTTGGCTACATAAAAAACAGACAAATATTCAGTGACGAGGAAGAGCATGCATTAGAAAATTGTCCATAAGGGAGCTAATGATGTTTATTATGGATTAACGCCTTATGAGTCCCGAAAATTTGCATATGAATTTGCAAAAAAAAAAATAGAAATCTATTCCTGAATCATGGGATAAAAAACAGATTGCTGATGAAGATTGGGTAGGGAGTTTGCTTAAACGTCATCGTATTCTCGATTCGATCTCCTTAAGCTACTATTTCGAGCCACTTCTTTCAACAAAAACAACGTGCAGTTGTTCTTTGATTACCTAAAAACCGTTTACCTACGTTTAAATGTAAGCCCTGGGTATATTTGGAATGTAGATGAAACAGAACTGACAACGGTTCACATTCCTGATAGAGTAATAGCTCATCTTGGCACCAAAAAATTGGGAAAAATGACGTCTGCTGACCGAGGTTTCGCTGGTGAGAGTCGCAGTTGCTATCTCGGCCTCGGCAATATGGTCCTTCCGTTCTTCGTTTTCCCACGTGTTCAGTATAAATACTATTTTGACTATTTTAGACTAAAGGACTATCAAAGACTATTTTAGACTGGAGGTGGACCGATAGGTTCTTAACGATGTTTAATGTTGTTGAAGATGTTCTTAAAAATGATGATTGCATTTACTTTAGTATTTAAATCTTGTTCCTTCGTAGTCTTGGTACTCATTACTTCTTAGGTCAACTTACCCCTATTGACAAGTCAACCTGCCCCAGGCACGGGGTAGGTTGACTCGTTTTTCTCGTTCTATAAAATCGAGCCTATATACTATGTTTTAATAGGTATCGAGCTTATTGTAATTTCTTTCTAGAGCTGAATAGTGTCACTATCAATGGAATTGCTTTTCACAAAAATAATCATTAAAGTTTAAATTAAAAATATTAACTTTTAAACTGAAAATTGGTCAACCATCCCCGGGCTCCCCTACGCACTTCCGAACCCTTTAAGCTTTTTAGGTGAATTAAATATAGTTTGTCTTTTTCGCCTAATCTAAATAATTTTACGGAGATTATCTTAGGTAATACTGACTAGTGCCTAGCTGTAGTTATTTGACTGCACTCGTATAAGAGGAATAGCCACCTTCTAACAGAAAATCGACGTATAGTAACTAAAATCATTAGGTTATATTTCGTCGGTGAGTGAGAGAATCCGAAAGCCCTGAAACTGGTTAAGTCTTATAATCGTATACCAAACGTAGACAGCCACATGTCTTCTTTGTTGGATCTTCTGCCGACTACACATCCCGGAAAGTACCAGGTAAGATCATTGTCTGCTACGGAGTGTAGTGCCCATTCAAAATTTGGCTCACACAAGACCAGTGACCTGATGGTTTTGGCACTACAAGGCGACAGATTAGGATGAAATGCGGTCCTTTTTGCATTTTACCCGTGGGGACCAGTTTGTTTCCTTGCCGTAATCCCAGTGACAACGCTACGGTTGTAGCTGATGTGATACTACAGGACATAGATTTATTTGTAACAAACACTGTGATACCACTTGGTGGCAGCTCGCGGCCTTGGCCTTGACGCGTCTGTCAGGGCTGCAGCATCTGGAAAAAGGCAGGCCTATCAAGCGTGGGTCAATGTGTTATTCAGTAAGGAACTCTATGGTTCTGAACAGGTAATATAAAGGTGCCTCCAGCTTCTTGAAACGGCATATTGCTAGACTTATATTATTTTATTAATTTCATAAACCATTATAAGGTTCCTTAATTTTTTTTACCCCTGTTACTATACTATCTGATGAAACTCTAAACGTTTAAATTATAGTAATTATATGATATAGGATATCGGCATCATATTGGGTATTGTCACCTAAAAACAAAATTGCTTTCCGATCCCAGTTCACTTCTTCAATATTAATTTAGGTATATTATCCTGTACAAAAACTTTTATTGGCACTTCGCAACATTTGTGTTTGTATTTTTACAAGCAGGTAGTACACAGCAGCTGTGAGAAGTAAAAATCTTTGCAAGGATGTCGTAAAATAAACCTTTTTTGTTCTTTAGTAGTATCAAATATCCTACCTACCAACATTTAAAATTGTTAAACAACTTTGATCGTCTCCTTTATATAATTTTATTTAATTACTTTTGCAGTTTGGTATTTAAAAATAATAAATATGCTAAAATATTTGTAATTTCAATATTAAATATTTAATTGTTTTCTTTTCTTAATCAAATTTATTACAAAATATTTACAACTTTTTAAAGACGGGACGCAGATGACATTTATTAGGTTTCTTTCAGTGTTCCTAACTTTGTAGTATAGTATAAATACCACAACCGACATTAATGTTTGAAATTATCTATAAACGAACTTAGTCATGTTAAGCTTATTTAAATTTGAAATTAAGATAAACATTTATGTCCATGGGTAAGACTCGAACCTGAGGTCGTTTTGTGGGTCCGTACGCTTTAAATTTTAATCTCCCTTTAATATCAAATTTAATACCAACATGTAACAATATCGATAAGTTAGTAAAACATAAGGTTACTGAAAATTTATCCATGCAAGGTGTAAATTATTCATCGCCTTTAGTTTATACCTATTATATTCCCCATATTAATGAAATGGCTTCGCTATGCGCTTATTATAATTAATCTTTCGTGATGTTATTACAAAAGATAACAATTAACTCTTTTAAATTTTCGCACATTATTTTATATTATTATATATTACTCTACGTTATCAAATTTTTTTACGTTAGTATTTATTTAACATTTTCTCATCATGTCTTATTGCACCGTCTCGATGCAATCTATATTTTCTCCCATCTATCCCATCAACTTGAGTGGCAAAAGTTACCAAAATAATGTCAATAATATGTCGTATCTTATGTGTTTCAATTCCTTCTTTTGTTTATTTCGAATCACGTGCGTGTCTCACCTTCCTCGTTGATACAAAACCTAGATATATAAAAACTTCTAAATACGGAGGTCATTGAATACTAATTTACCTAATTACCGGAAGTCTTACTTTACAGAAATTACATAAAAAATATTCACAGTTTAGCCAAGTAATATTGAACATCCATATACATAGTATTTTTTTGTTTACACGTTGTTTTTGTTGTTCTGAATGAAGATGATGCTACGGTTTTTTTGATAAGAAGTAAAATGTAAAAAAATATATACTTATATAATAACTTGTCAACAATTTAAAATTCATAAAGTTTTCTCCACAACGGTAGGTATTCCTTACTTTTTGTGATTCAGAAAACAATTTTCTAATAACATTTTTTAAGAAAGCTTAACAATTTAACAACGGTTTCATATCATTTATAGTGGTAATTTCGATGACCGGTTGGCACAACGGTTGTAGCACCGCTTCAAGTCCCGTTGGGTGTTGGTTCGATTCCAATTTTTAAAGGCTATTCTTTGAATAAAGACATACATATATTTTAAGTAATATTTATGAATATAAAAAATATATCTTATTTTCTTTTCAATCCATACAAATCCCAGTAATTCATTTAAGCCGAATAACGGCAATAATCAAGGCCAAGCTATATTAATATAATTAATATTAATGACACAAATATAATTATATATGCCACATATAATGTCTAATGAACCACTATATTCTATTTCATACAGTACAGTTTTCATTATCGGAATATGAGACTTAAGTTTTACGAATTAAGGTTCAATTTAAAGTGTGCTACATATTACTGTAGTCGTCAGGAGGGAATATTTGCATTTATCTTTGCAAAATACTTTGTGAGGACATGTAATATTTATATTGTCATGAAATGGAATAATCTCATGCCATCTCATGCTATCGCCACGTACAACGCAAAGTTATGTGTGTTTCTCTTGTGAATTGAAGTTACGATAATATTAAAGAAGTTTTCATTTGATAAAAAGGACTAAATAGGCAAAGATAAGTTTCATAAGTCATTGATATTTTAATAAATGTTACCAACAGAATAATGCACGTGGATGTAATAATCGATCGATAAACTATCTTTGCGTCCCTTAAATGTGTGTGTAATTTAATTTTTTCTACACGTCCCAAAGAAACAACGGCAATCCGTTGTTTCTTTGGGACGTGTAGAAAAAATTGTTTGAATGGAACGACTATATGTCAATACATATAGTCGTTCCATTCAAACAATAAGTAGTCCGGAAAGGGAAAGGATACATCGATACATGTACCAGAAACTTCTGAATTTAGAGTTTATATTCGTTAGTATATTATAAAAGTGTATCCGTGAGATAATGACTGATGTTATCATCATCAAGCATCAATAACAATTTCTTAATGTTTTTCCAATTCAATTCAATTACATCAATAATGTAAACAAACACACATGTAAATGTAAAAAAGTCATATAATAAAAATTTTTTTTAGTGTTCTCAACATTGCAAACTTTTTCTGATGTCATATAAAGAAAGTTTTTGATTTTTTATATCGCGATGGTTGAAAAAGCATAGATAATACCTAACTGTAGTCATTTGACAGCTTGTATAAGGTAAGCTTAAGGTAAGGTAAGGTAAGCTTGTATACTGACTCCTCTCCATGTTTCCGCGTCTATGTAATCTTCAGCATCCTTTCTCATTCCCCTTGGGTGAAATAGATAGATCTTCTAATGTTTCCTATTCAATGTCTTAAAAAATATATAATATTTCAGACAGATTCCTAAAAGTATGGATTCAGCTGGAGTGTGTACGTGTATGTGTGTGTGTATGTACATGACACGTATTAGAACAGATCAACGTTATTTTACTTAACTTAACTAATGTAAAGTTTAAAAGAAATAAATTGAAAATCCTTACATTAAATTAATATGTTTGTGAAGTTTAAAAAAATTAATAAAACTTACAATTACTATAAACACAATTTCACGAAACAAAAACAGAACAACTAACACTTGTCGCTTAGTTCGCGCTAACTTCTCTAGAATCTAATTAACTCGCTGTAATTGAACAGAAAGTTAATCGCATTGCGATGTAAGAGACATCTAAAAATTTTGACATTCAAGTTTTAAACAACATTACGTATATTATATTCGAAACAAATTAAAAACTAAATTGTAACAAAAACTAAATATTGACAAATGTTCATTACAAACAAGAGTTATTGTAAGAACTGCCCAAAGTAATGAAATCGTACTCTCATTGTAAACTAATAATACGATTCTGATTTATATTCAAACAAAAATTTTTGATTTAAATTTAATAGACATTAATAGAATGTTTGCAATGTTAACTCCGGCTTGTCTTAGAAGTATTTCTTAGTAATATTTGAGATATTTAAATATCTCCCAAGAGTTAAACATTTCTTTGAATTTACGACTGAACAGTTTTATACTCTTGGCCGTTAAATTCCTTTTTAAATAAGCTTTGCCACAGTAAATTTCTATATCTTATTAGTAACATATCACCACCACCCAATTTAAACTTAAGGATCTATATATAAAGTTGGCGTACCTAAGACTCAAAGTAAATACAGGTAATTTGCGCGTTTGTAAGGAATACAAAGCAAATGTTTACCGGTATGAGTCCTCAATTTTATTTACTTTAGCAGTTATGTATCAGAAAATAGTGGAATCGTTATAAGTTTTATAAAGATTGTCATTAATAGGATCATTAAAATTTTCATGAAACTGATATAAATTAGATTGTTAGTATTATTATTATATTTAATTCTTAGACGTAAAGCAAGAAGAAAGCCTTTTGATATCCATAATATATTCCAGCGGTAATAGTTGTGTAACATTATCCGACGAATGAGCATGTCGAAAGACGTGCAGAGGTAAGGCCTTCGCCGGCGAAGACGCTGTGTGTGAGGCGTTTCGCTAAACGTTAATAGACTTTATATAGATTAGGTTACATTATACATCAAATACTTCACATGAAATTATATAGCTATTTTTTATCAAAAACAATAAAGTTAATCCAGGGAACTAAAATCTTGCAGAAGACGTTGAGAGTATATTTTCTTACAGAGACTAAATTTGATACACTAATTGCTTGTTATTTAGTATGTATGTAGTTAAAACTATGTTATAATTAACAAAATGAGTATAAATAGATAGTAAAGTATCTATTTCGTTTCACAAACAACTTTTAAAGAGGTTAAAGGTTAAAGAGTTACCGAGATAATTTTTTCATTTAATTGAATTACTGGATCCACCTCACAAGGTCCGTTCCGAGAACAGTATAATGTAGTAATAGGACTACTCGGTTTTCCGCCGTGTTTGTGCAACTACACAGTTAAATGGTATTAATTAATTTAAATAATTTAGCTAGCGTAGGTTTGTTCATCGAAAACGTGAAAAAAAGTTATTTAAAAGTTCGGATTTTGTGTTCTATACATTAAATATCTATCCTTTAATCTTATTCTCTACTAACCAGACACACAAACAAAATGAAATCCGAAACTAAAATCCTTGATTGACAAACCGATTCTGATTGTGAATTGCTAGAAAAGCTGTTCAATTTACCACGTGTGCGGGAACGTATTTTCGAATAACTTCACATATCCAAAAAATATATCTCCACTTTATTCCAACATTTTATTTTGTCGCAAATAGGGGATAGGTTTGTGCAGAGAATTATAAGAAAGATAGATCGAGACATCTTTGATTCGTGAAAGAAATTTAAAAAGTCAAAAAACATGAATTATAAATAAATTACTTAAATTAATATATAAAAATAACCTTCAATTAGTTCTAAATGAGTTTAATACTTACAAAAAAAAATAACTTATCGTTATAAGCACGCCTATAATTGTATCAGCTCCAGGGTTGAACTCGATTCTGCACGAATCTGCATCCGTTGTGGGATTCGCGTGCAGAATCTCGGAAGGATATAAACTAAACACTTGAGTTAGACTGATATTATAAATTATATTATGTGGACCTAAATGTTATTGGTAAAGTAGTAATAAATAAAGTTCATAATATAAATGGTCATAAAATATAATTTAGAACGCAATGTAGTTTGTAAAACCGAATAAAATATATTTGAAAACGTATTTTCTACGTATTTGTATATAATACAGGCAAAGTCGCCGACAACAAGTAATAATTATATCATACATTACTTAAGTGCTTATATATAAGGGTATTATTAAATAGATTAAATTGAAATAACGTTTATTTTTTCCATTTGTATAACATTTGCTAGTCATCCGATCTGTGTCCAGTCTAAGAATGTCATCTTTCGTTTCAAAAAAAATTATAAAAGTACTTCACATAGTTTCCTTAACCTTGATGAAGTAGACAATGCGACAAGACTTTATTCATTAAGTTATGTCCATTATAAATAAGAACATGTTCTCGTATTTCTATAATTATTTAGAAATTTGTGGTTCTAGTCGAAATATTTTACATTATTATTATTATTATTATTTATATCTACAATTTTGTCTTATACTTATTCTTCTTTTGACTAAATGTGTTGTCTATTTGCCTTAAGAAATATAACAAGTATAATAATTATTTCCGAGTGTTTTCTTTATCTTTACAAATGACTAACTTAATTGCTGTATAACATTGAACTCGAATGGTTTTTCTATCTTGAGAATATAAAAAATCTTACATCTGAGTTAATCTGCACGTACCAGATTTAATTGTAAATCTTTCCAATGACTCATTAAAAACAAAGAACAGAACCTACGAATATAGGTAGACGTGCTAAAAACGCATTGTAAATAATTACATATTATATGAACAGCTCATAGATAAGATACTGCAGCACCATTTGGTTATAAGTAACAATAAAGTGGATAGCGCATAAAAAAAATAAATTATTTCAATATCTTTAAACGTTCAAATAGCATAGTTCATAGCAATGTAGCAGTTGATATACCATGCAGTGCCATCTGGTGACGATTGACAATAAATATCATAAAAATGGTGTCGGTGATTTTTGTAGTCTTTGAAAGTTACCAAAAACCCCATATAAAAGTTGTGACCTACTTTAGATTATATTATATACTTTACTTTGTATGTGCAAATACATTCTGTTTCCCTAATTATAGAGTGACGCGTTCGAGTCTTGAGTAATAAGAACTTTTTACAATATTAGATGTTAGAGATTTGATTAAATTTTTTTAGTTACATTAAATCTGCAATCATTACATCTACATATATTAAATTACTAGTTTTACAAGGAAGGAGATTGTAGCTACGAATTTTGGCTGAGTGTTTTTATAAACCCTGAAAGACAGTTACCTCCTTTTAACGTAAATGGTAAATTTTACAATATTATTGATAGTACTAAATTAAAATTAAACATCGCGGTGGAGGATATCTTCAAAGTTTAGGTACGACTTCGTCAAGGTATTTATTTATTTTCCCTACTCCTCCCGCAGAATGCAATCGGTGTGAGTACCACGAAATAAGTATTCACATTGGTAATAAGGTGTCCATCCATTTTAATTGTAATCATTGGTCATTATTCTAGATATAGTAGCTTTTACATGAAAGGTCAACTTTTATTAGAACTACTTAAGACAAGCCATTCTACGTTACATTATTTTCGTTTAGCTTAAACGGCTGAAGCAGCTCATACCAAGATAGGACAGGATTTCTTCCGACTTACTTCATACCAAGTATACATATTTTTATGATAACCAATAACAAATACAAAATAAATAACATCGTTATGGTTATCCAAAGCTTAGTTTGATGACTAAAATTGTATGTAACGTTTCGATAACTTTTAAGGGCGTATTTTCGAAGCGACCAGACCAGAGAACATATTGGAATTTAAAGTTTATGACTACATCTAACTTTTTTGTAATATTTTTAAATAAAAATAAAATTATTGAATTATATAAGTATTTATTTATTTAATTATTGAATTATATAAGTATTATAATATATAAATATATATAACTATAAATATTACCTACAATAATCTTATTGCATGTTCAGTTTAAACCATAACAGCTCTAGTTATCTCCTGAATGAATGATGAGAATTACAGATATGAAATTAGTTCTACATTAATTTATATTCTTACCAGTAATCTCAGCCCGAGATAGACAATAGTTACAGGAAACACAACATATAACTAGTTCACTTCACTTTAGCTATGAACAATACAATTAAGAGACATCGATGAAATAGGATCGTAGGACGAGTATCGCAGTCCCTTCTATTGTTATTGTTTTACGACATAGAGAAGACCCTATCGGATTTCACATTGTGTGTTCGAGTCTCTTTGTAATGTTTACTTATTATTACGTTGACTGACTTCACTCCCGCATATCTTATTCCCGATCGTGAGGGCGGATCACACACATATATATATACATCTTGTAAATAAATTAAATAAATATTACATATACTTATAATATCGTACAGTATACTTTGCACTCGATGCTTCAATTCTCATTAATACAGATAAACTCATACTAATTTTGATACCTATTAAACGCCTTAAAGAAATTCATAATTATATTATTTGAAATAATCTATTAAGTTGGACTTATTAAAGAAATAAACAAACCAGACAATACAACACCCGGCATCGGGTTCAAACGTGATATTTTCTTTAAACTGAACACAGACAAATAGCACGTGTTTTCTTTAAACTCAACAACGACGCACTGCATGATGTTAGTGTTGTTTTCTAAACACGTTAATGAAATGCCCAGATTGCGCGAATTAAAACGTAATATTTTCTTTAAACTCAATAAAGCAGTGCTGCACGTGTTCCTAGTTCCTAAAATCCTCTATTTGACTGTCCTGTTGTCTACAAACAAGACAGTGAGTTACACCGTTGTCGCAGTCTTGAGACATTGATTGGCTCTGAGGAGCTCGAGCTGAGAATTTCTTTTTTTTTTAATTAAAATCTAGGTTAATGCTTGACTACATTCCACCTGATGGAAAGTGAACATTTAGTCGTAGATGGTAAAGCGCATTAACCTAGTAACCTATTCAGTCTTTTCTTAAAGACACCCACATTGTATTCGGACGGAAAAACAAGGCAGGCAAGCTGTTCCAGTCATTCGCTGTACGAATTAAAAAAGACGAAGCAAAGCACTTCGTTCGGACAGGGGGAATGTCCACAATGTAAGGATGGATGCCTACCGTGTGTCGGAACGTCCTGTGATGGAAGGGGGAGGATAATTTTGATCATATTTGAAAAACGGCGGAATTAAGTCGTGTCTAAACTCACCAAAATGTATCCTATAGAAAACTATATATATATTTAGACCAAGTAGGTATGATAATCACGTTGAGATTTATTTTGCTAAATATCACTTCATATCTATAAATACCAAAGTATTTACTGTATAACAGCTATCACTAAAAAGATGAAATAATAAGTATACCGGCGCATTAAACAAACATGACAATAAAATGAAACACCCGGCGTCAGCGAATTTAAACGTAATTTTCTCTTCAAACTCAACAAAGACACAACTTTTCAACTTATTTTTCAAAACAATTCTTTGTTACGTAACTTATTTTCCTATTTTATAAAAGTATTAAACTTGAAAATTATAAATTATATCAGTTTTTATATAAATAAGTTAAGGCAAATTGTAAAATATAATCTCGTCTTGGCAATTATTAGCATTAATATATTTTCGATCATTTGAGATTAATATTTTATAATAAAATATAATTCTTATATAATTATAATTAAGAAAGTTTGTTAGAGGTTTATATTATATTTTTTGTGATACAAAAACTTCCTAAAGATGTGGAAGGATGATTATTTTTCCAAAATAAACAAAATGTTTCAAACAATTCAGCTGAGCTTTGACAATATAACTTCAAACCCAACAGGAGTTGGCACTACTGCGGTTTAGATAGTTGGCAGTCCCCGAACACTTTGACGATGATACTTTAAACAGACTTAAATAGTTTACTATAATTTAACTTTTATATCTCAGGCCATTAATTAATCTCTTGTCAATTTATATTTAATTTGAATATTTGTTTGTTGAGTGTTTGGTGCCATCTGGTGGAGACGGTTGTGATTGAACGTCCTAAGACAAGGATGTTTCCATTACGTTCCGAACTAGTGAAACCAATAAAGGCTCACTCGGTCTTGAGTTGGATCTAGTAGACTATTACTAGTAACTATTTAAAGTAATTCACATCCTAATTTGAAAGTCAAATATTTTTATATTTAAATTTATTAATATTTTAACTATTTTTAATATTCATTATCTGTCTATCAGTACTTTCAACTAAGTACGAAACTATTGCTAAAATACTATTGTATTCCAAACACTGACCACTTTGTTTACTTTTTTAACTAACTCATTTAATAGTTTTGTTTACGTTATCATATACATATGTATTTTTTCTTTAATATGTTTTTTTTTAATATTCTAATTACAAGTTATATGTGATATTAATTAAGTCATTCAAAGTGATAATGGAAACGCAATCATCAAAGCCAGTACATTACAAGCGTGAAATCTATTGTGTATACACGTCTGAACAGTGAATTAGTGTTTGACCATTAACAGCTTATAATAGACATGAAAAAACTACAAAAAACAAAATTACTACTATACACTGAATTAAACTATTAAATATTTTGTATATAACTTTAGGCTTCGAATTACACCATAAAACTTAATTCAATAACTTATACATTCAAAAATGTCTAACAAGAGAAAAAATATAAACGATCATGTGTGACAAATAAAATTACCATGAGTTATTAAGAACGTGTTTCATAAATTGAAAACGTGTTCGAGATGTATAAAAGTATTTTACGGTTTTACCACGTACCTTAAAATTATATTTTACTAATTTATTATTTAATTCCATTTTTGTTAAATTAAACATTAATGTTTAAACGTATTTTAATCATGATTACGTGTTTCGAAAAATCAGCATTAAATAGAAATTTGAATTTAATCTGTAAAAGACTAATGTATGTGTATTTAATTTAAAATCTTTGAACACCATGAATTAATTAATTAAATTTGAAAGAAATAAAACGAATTGAATTTTGATACTGTTTGTTTTTTAAAATTTCTTTTTAGAGTTTTAATTTCATTTTTTCAAAAAGGAAAATTTAATACATAAATGAAATTGAATTTAATATAAAGGTGTTTTGAATTCTACATATTGAATAAAATAACCTAAATACTATTCTATGTAAATATACTTCTAAAAAAATAGATTTATTTATATTTCCTTATGAGATTTTTTCTTATAAGAACTATAATTTCAAACTTATACACCCCCTAGTTGATATATAATACATATGACAAAATATACAACTAGGAATCAAACCAAAAACGCGTAAATTTAAAAACAATAATTAGTATCTCTGTTCGCCTCAAGTAGTCGAATTTTTCAGACTGAATATCTTAAACTCCTTAGTAAATAACACTTCAAATCTTATCTGGTATGCAAATAGTTAAATACTTCCTTGAGACAAGCTGTTACCGGTTATTACTTTGAACTTTACGGAGCTTTCTACAATCTTTGAATATTTCTCCCGCTTTTAGTTAAACAAATAAAACCGATCTCTTAACAATTCTTCTTCAATAGTTTTCAATACTATAGGTAATTGTAAATATTTTTACATTTTATTTACATATACTTATTATTACCGAACTAATTCGAGGATGCAATTCGCAAGGATTCGCAATGCAAGTATGAATTATAAATGTTTCACGCAGCGTCTAGCGCTGTATTTTTACTACAGATATGTCTTTTAAAGTATTCAAAGATATTTCTTGCATCATTAGCAATATGATAATATAAATATATAATAAATATATAATAATATAAATATATAATAAAAAATTATCAACAGGAATCATAATATCATTTATACTAGCTTTTGTTACTTATAGCAAATAAACATTACATAGCATACTAAAACACATGATCTTAATATATATAAATTTGTTTTTTTAATTACAAAAGCACAAACAGAGTACAATTAAATAAATAGTACAATTTGGGTCACTAAACGAATTTCAACTTCCATGCGAAACAGAGGTCGAAAGTTAATTGATAATTTGTTATAATTGTTAAGCATTGTTGAAGCCTTTAACAAATAAAGACAAGCTTTTGTAACGTAACCTCATTTTAATTATAAATTATTTTTATAAATTTTTATTTTTAAATACTTAAAACTGACGAAGCGACAAAACAATGGCAACAAAATTAATTATTCTCTGAGGTAAAAATAATACAAGAAAATCAGAATACCATCACAAAAATCTATGAAAGTAGAAAACATGTATGAACCTAGAAAAAAGTATATGTGCCGCTAAGGTCTCTTGACTAGATGGAGTGTACAAGATGGCGGAGTTAGTAACAGTATTTTCAATACGAATGTTTTTTTATTGAATATTATTACTACATACAGGTCAATACTTTATTAATGTATTACTAACTTATAGCGCATAGAACCGTTATCATTATTTAACATTTCTTTTATTTATTTATTTGTATATACATATTTTTTCCACTTTGAATCGATACCAGTGACAGTTGTGTACGTCAAATCCCATACTTATCGAAATAAGGTCTTCTGTAAAGAAACCTTCCAACTTAAATTAAGGCGAGGGTTCCAAAAACGCCCTGGTCTGAAAAAAAAAACCACCTAATAAACTCAACCGAGTTTTTTTTGTGGAAAACGAAATTCTAAATTCTAACTCATTTTGTTACTCCTTAAAACTCCCACTTTCTAACCGTTCATAGAAACATGAGTACGTTTCGTATTTTAATAAAAAACTAACTTTTAATGAGTGCATATGGAAACTAATAATTAATTAAAATCAAGGCTACTGCATGTTAAGGACGTAATAAACTTTCTTATTAAAATGATGTGTTTGTTATTTAGTTAGTTACGAGTAAAGGAAGAAAAAATGAACATAAAGTTTACAATAACTTAAGAATTATTATTACTCTAAATGCTAAATCTGTACGTTGAAAAACTAATTGCTGCGTAAAGTATGTGAGCTCAAAATAATGAGCTTTATTTTCATTTGGTTAGTTTGTTTGTCTGTTTATCAGCTATAGGTTAATACGGTGATCAATGTACACATAATAAAACAATAAAGTGAATACCGTACAAGTATTTGTTTAATTACATTACATGTATATAATATGAGTAGGAGAATGTCTGAGAACAGAGCGAATAAAGTCGCGGGTAAAAACTAGTTGACAAATAATTTGCCAGTCGCTAACAAATGTTGGTAACAAATAATATTTCAGCGAAGAATTATAAGAGAGTCCTGTAAACATAAGTTCAAAGCACTAAAGTAACATTTTATTAATGTTTAGAAATTGTACGTCTTTTGACATATTTCTGATGTAATGTAAACAACTCAAATGCTCTTCTTTGTATACGAACAAGATTAATTTAGTTTCAGTTTGCATATTTAATATCAGAGCTGCGTGGTATCTGTCTCTTTATCAAATATATTATTTATTTATAACATATTTATTATTAGGTTTGACTAACTACTAATTATACTTAACTACAACGAATGTCAAAATATTCTTATATTAAGAGAGGACATAGTGGCTACCTCCAAAGAAATAAATTGGTATTAATATTATTGGAACAATAAAGGTACAATTGATTCTGAGGTCTCTCCTCTCTAAATGTCTTTCTAAATCAAAGATGATTTCATCTAATTGGATTATTTCTATTTATTACCAATCTTCTTATTTAAAAAAAATGTAAAATTTAGAAATTCATTTTACCAAGAGTCAAACATAAATTTAACTTATTCCAACAAATTTATTTAATAGTGATACTTATTATTAGTAAAGCAACGTAGTTTGGAGTCGTAACGAATTTTAATTTTCTTCTTAGTTTAGTTGCTGTTACCTCTCATACTATAGCAAAAAATTCTCAAGTTACCCAAATCAAGTGACATTGATAAGAAAATCGTTTTAAGATTTTGTGTAATTAGAAAGAAAATCTATTTTTTACAAACAAACACCATTTAGGTCCTATATATTGCTCACAATATGATAATTTTACTCTTTTATTTTACTAGTCTAAATGAATGTGTATGGGCACTGACACATATATACTGATATATTATAAAGCCATAAATAAATTAATAATAATATCTTTATTATTATTTGATGTTAAGAACATCAAGTTGATGTTTTAAAATTTAAAAATTTGATTCCTTCAAGTGTCAAAGTGTCGTCCTACTTATCGAGCTCTTTTTCTCGAAAGCAAATTGGTTGAACCATTCAATAAAAGACGTCTCCTTTCGAAAAAGCTGTAATAGCAACTACTTCAGCTTCACAAGATTTTTTTTACCTTACAATATTGAAATATCGTCTTGCTATTAATTCGATTACAAAAAATATCTTCCCTGTCCTTTAAATTTTCTTATTATTAATATTAATAAACATAAATCTATTTATGAAATTAATACTAACAAATTGGTTGTTAAATATTTTTATTACAATAAGCTATTCGTTATAAAATGTTAAAATAACAAACTTAATAAAAAGCTAATCCGTATAATAAACCAATCAATCTGAAAAATGGTCGATGGGACACAATAATTTATGAATAATTGAAAAAATCATACTATTTACAACCCAATGTTATAATATAATTATCTGGGTATTGTAACAAAGTTGTCCTATAAGAGAGAACTAGTAACCCATTAACAAGTTATCATTACAATGTATATTCTTATTTTGCAAATAGATGGCGTTGATTACAATTAAATCTTGGTGATGAGATGTATTAACAGATATCATTGGATTGTGATTTGTATATATTTCATGATAACATTTAGTGAGTGTGACTTTATGTGAACAATGTTTTCATAAAATTTCTCTTAAAGTACTTTATAACAATTGTGGTTTAGGACTTTTAAAGCAAAGCAAGATGTTTAGATTATATTCTTAACTAAAGATTGTATATCTGAAGAAATAATATTACACTGAACATAAAATAAAAACAAACATTTTGTTCTTTCAAATCCGTTTTATATTAATTTCAACCCTTTATTGACCTTTGAGAAGGTTTAAGGAACAAAATTTGTAAATTACATAAAGATAAAAATAAAGTTGAAGTGTTTTTGAAAATTTTCAAACCCTTACTCTTCAGTTTTAAGTGAGTGAAATAAAATATTATCTTGATTACGTGTTTACTGAAGATAAAGATAAGATAGATAAAGATAAGTATTTTCAATGACATTTAATGAACTGTTTTTTTTATATCTTGTAAGTAGAATTAATGTCACCACTTTGCACCATATTTACCAAATTTCATAATAAAAAAGCAAGAAAGCTTAGAAATATCAGGTTAGTTTTTTGGTAACAATATAAAATATATCTTTTATTAATGCATTTTAGACAATTAATATTAAAATAAGAGACAAGCTTAAAGACTTTCTAAAGTGACTTCAAATCTTACTGTCTGCATAATTTTAAAATAGTCATTGTCATAAACAAAAGAATCTGTGTGTGAAACCGCAGTAAATAACTGTAGTATTTACCTTAAAATCTTTTAAAACATGTAGTCATTGTTGTTAACGAAGTACAAACACCACAATGGAAACACTAGTATAATTAGATCACACAGAAGTTATCTTAAGTGATTCAAACTTAACTAAGCCTGTTGTTGGAGTCACATATTATTTGTCTATTCAATGTGATTAATTCATTTGTTGTACTATTAAATTATTAGACAATTAAATTAATTAAATGTATTTTAGCAAATTGTACTCTTAGAATATTGAAGAGTTCTAAAGTTTTGTGAGAATGGCATACTCATATAATACAACTACTACTCACATAGTAGCTTTTGCCAGTTAAATCGCTTAGTGAAACATTGATTGGTAAGTTCAAAATTCACAAGTGACTTCACAGGCACACGTATAATTTATTTATCTCACCCTTCCGTATAGAATATACCGGTCGCTCTCAGATATTATAAAGATTTAAAGTAATCGTTTTCTTATATGAACGCAACTTTTACGCCATCCAAATTGTTGTAAAATCATTTAAACGGCTCTTGAATTATAGAAAACATAAACAGAAAGAAGATAGACAGACAGAAAATATTGGGATTCGAATCATAGCACAATCGTCTATCACAAAATTTACGAAAAAAGTCAACAGATGTATATATATATAGTCGTATGGATATCATATTCGAATTCAAGTAGGCATTTAAACGCACTTTTGAATCGTCAATTATTACAATACGAAAAGGTCAGTGCAGTCAGTCCGTAAGTAAGCTACCACCGGCTCGGAATGCTGCTCCGTTGAGAAGAGCCGGCCAGAAACTCAACAGTTGCTCTTTTTAAAAGAAATATAACAATCATAGGTGATGTACATTATAATATAAATCCTGCAAATGAATCAACAACTTAAATTCCACATATCTCGATCCACTTAGAACGTTATAAAAATATTTATTTAATAATAAATATTTGATTTTAGATTTAAAACTAAGAAAAGGAAGGTGTAAGATATCTTGTGGAATTTTATTATATATGAGAATACTCAAACCCTGGATTGGCTAGTAAACTTAGCTCTGCCGCGTACGCTGTTAAAAAAATTAGATCCCTAGCTGACGAGACTACTGCTAAGTTAGTGTATTATAGTTATTTTCATAGTATAATGTCTTATGGTATCCTACTGTGGGGTAGTGCTACTGATATAAATACCATTTTCGTTATACAAAAAAGAGCTGTTCGTGCAATTTACAACCTGGGCCCTAGAGATTCTTTAAGAGATAAGTTTAAGCAAATTAATGTACTTACGGTCGCCAGTCAGTATATTTTTTAAAATCTTAAATATGTACATAAAAATACTGACAATTTTATTAAACACAGTGATATACACACTATAAATACCAGGAACAAACACAAGCTCGCGCTACCTGTTACTCGACTTAAAAAAGTGAGTAAATCTTTCATGGGGCAATGTATACAGTTTTACAACAAAGTCCCAGCAAACGTTCAAGTATTACCATTTAACAAATTTAAGAGAATAACTAAGGAACGTTTGGGTGCAAAAGGATACTACAATGTATCTGAATACTTAGAGGATAATGCACCGTGGGTATGAAGCGATCGCAGCCAGGCTGCTTCAAGATTATTTACTTAGTATTGGGTAATGTATTTATGTAATTTAGAATTTAAGAAATGAAACTTATTTTCAATAAAGATTTTTGATTTTGATTTTTTTTTTTATTATTTCGATACATATTTTAATTATTATTACTCACATATATATTATATATGTGTATATATATATGTACGTGTACAATATTTATATATTGAAAAAATCGACAAATATTTTGATTAAGTGTTGATTTTAAATGTGTGATCATTTCATTCATTTTCACGTTTTGGGTATCTTAGGATCATGGTAGATTTTATCACAAATTGTAAAAACAAAAACCTCTTTAATTCAGTAAAAGTATATTAGAAATTTCAAATTATGTATTATGGTCAATAATCAAAAAATTAAACATCAAAATTACAACTTTTAGAGAAGTTAATCTCAAAAAAAAGAGGTCAGAATATATTTGTTGATTAAAAACATAAAAATATGTGTTAATGAGACCTTAAATTTTTATCCAAATATAAGCCTATCATAAACCATTGTTTGTTGAACGTTATCAAATTGACTGTTAATGGAAGATGTAATTATTATCCGCAGCGGTCAGATATTGATTACGTTCCTAACAACGTTCTTCTATTATGTTACACAAAGATAGATAAAACATATGTCTATTAAAAGGGAGCGGTGATGACTGTCTGTCTGTCAAGGTTACTTTATTTACTTTCTATCTCACCTTAATGAGTCTGTCCACCTCATACTTTATTTTTAAAATAATTATATATGTATAAATATATTATATGTTATTATTATTATTATATTTTATTCGGTGAAGAATTATATTTGATTTCAACTGGGTAGTTCTGTGTTCTATATTTTTACTTTCAACTATTGAATTTATGTCAGACTAGACAAATATAAAATGCTGAGTAGGCTTTAAAATTTATGAATATCATAGAGTAAATAACACACATTTTGTAACATATAATTTATTGCTCATCACCATAACATTATAGCCTTCTGACAGGCACCACCCGAACACTGGAACGAATGTTATTAAATAAATTATATTTATTTCATGAATGTGCGTAACTTGTAAAAAAAATCTTTGGTACCAATAATAATAAAATATAATTGATATAAATAAAAGTTCATAGTTTCTCACCCAAGCGTCACAAGCGAACCCCGTACACTGCAAAAATAAATAACATTAAATATATTATATTTATTATGTATGTGGTATTGCGGCTAAGGAGCCGACGATCCCTCTAACGGTAAGTAGCAATCTACCGATGGACCAATGAGGAACTCAGGGTGATGCAGAAGAAAAAAATTGAAATAGGAGGAATTGGAACGACGACATTCTGTCACAGCTTCGTACTCGTATTTAGTTTAAATGTATACATACTCGTATATACACTTTTTTATGTTTATATGTGATAATTCACACTTAATATTATTTTTACTTACATTCGACACACATTTGTTGCCATCACACTGAAAGAGATACATAATAACACTCTTGAGTTTGTTTGAATAATTGTTAAATGTAGGTAAACTACTTTTGTTGATGCGCGGTGCAGTTGAGACGGTTGAGAAATTAGTTTATTTTTTTATTTATGAGTAATACAAATATAATAGCAGAAACACACAAGAGGCATAGAAAAGTTAATTATATACCTATATATTCCTAAAAGAAATAATATATTTACCCCGGCTTTGCACTTCATTCCATGGCACTGTAAAGATAAACTACTAATAAAACTTTATAAGTAAAAGTGTTTAAAACTAAAAATATTCAATATTACTAACAACCCATTTGATTGAACAAGTTATAAATATAATCTATTTTCCATTGATAACTAAAAAAGTTATACGTATTTTAAAAAAGTCTTCAATCAAATGTCGACTTCTGACAATCAAATAATAAATATCTTCTTACAGATGCAGTGCAGTTATCACCGAAGCACTGAAACACAATATTTTGTTAGTTGTAATATCATAGTAATATTAACCAATCCAATATACTATATATATAACACACCGCAACAGAACACGAGTCATCGAAACACTGAAAATAAAATCATTTATTTTTAACGGTATAGTAAAAGAATTAAAGCCTCCAGTTACGTCTTAGTCTCTAAAGTTACAAAGAATATATCAATATTTACTTACTCGAGCGTAACATTGGTGTAAGTCACTCAACTGTTAAACAAATATTTATTAGGTTACTTGAAACGTTAGATTGAAGAAGATATAGACTAATTAAAAGTATATAAATAGTACTCAATTCTATTGTTCTAAATAGATTTAATAGAATAGAATTATGACGATTATGTTTTCCGTTTGTAACTTTGGATAACATTCATGTAACACAATTAACTCACCCCTGAAGTGCAATTATTCCCTGAACACTGAAATAAAAAGATTAGTTCAGCGGAAAAGACTCGAAGCTTCACCTTCAATATCCATATTTTAATTTTCTATCTAATTGATAAAATATGCTCGTGGACTTTTTGAAATATAAATAATGTATCGTTCTCTCAGTCTTGAATACACTAAACATTAAAAACAGACGTAAAATAATACTCACTCGTGCGTCGCAGTTGCTTGTCACCAGCTGGAAATAATTGTTAATATGAATGTATTTTTTTAAGTGTATAATAAAAAGACTTGTTTGCAAAATAACATAAAATATACGACTGAATTTGTTATTAAATAATAACAAATGAATGAAGAAAACGCATAACTTACCTTTACGTATAAAACAGTAAAACTCACTAACAACAGTATCTTCATGGCATGTACAGTCAAAGCGGTGACAATCTACAAACACACTGACTGTACGGTTCACATTCGATTATAATACTTAAATCATTGATTTATCTCTTTAATAACATTATTTTGATAACTCGTTGTGGATATAAGAAAACAGATTGCATTAACACGCTTTCTTAATTGGTTACTGCTATTCTGTTTGTAGCATCCACATAAAACTCTTCGAGAACATTTTTCTCACATTTCATATTTCTTGAATCCATGACTCTCAGGGTACGCAGTGAATTTTTACATTTTAATTTTTATTTGATAATTACAGAAAAAAAAAATCCGTGCCCGCAAGGGGACACGCGTGGGTAGACCTCGTGTGTAACTCGTTTAAAATATAACTCACTACCTAAGAATAATACATGATGCCGTTGTTTACATCAAACATTTTCAAGCAAAAAGTGGTTTTAATTTTTTTTCTCAGAAAAGGTACCTTTTTTGAAAATACTTTTGGTACTTAAATTTAGAGTAAAAAATATCCTTTCTATTAAAAATATTTGCGAGGAGAAACGGGCAAAACTTCTAATACTTAAATTTAAAGTAATAAATAGCCTTTCTATTAAAAATATTTGTGATGCAAGAATATTTACCAGAAAAAAGTTATGAATTTTTTTCCAAAAATTTTCGGTTTTTTTACCCCCACCCCTAAGTTATTGAACTTAGGTTTTCGGTTTATCTACATTAGTTATAGGTATTCATCAAAGACATCATATAATATGAACGCGATTGATCGTCTTTGTATAGGGAAAAAGTTATGGTCGAAAAACTGAAAACAGAAAAAGTGAGGCCCTAGCGCCCCCTGTGTCCGGATTTCTCTGGTTAACGAACTTGACCTTCATTTTTGGATGGTTGATTTTTGTGCAAAGTTTGAAAGCGATCCGAGCGAAACTGCGGCCGCTATCGTGCTGACAAAAGTCGAATCTGGACGCAAGCACGCATATATATATATATATATATATATATATATATATAAACTTTTTGACCAATGGTCATTTCGGACTCAGGGGGTCATAAAAAGACCTCCTGTGAAGAAATTTTTCCAAAATTCGAAAGTAGGGGACAAATGAATGGGCAGACCGAATTCTTCGAGGTCTACCCAAAACTTGATAAAAATAAACATACATCTAAAATGGCAAAGAAAACGAAACATCTCGCTGTAATTTAAAATTGCGTGGAAGTAATTTCACGCTTCACTACGAATTAAAGAGTGACTGTTAAGTGGAAAAATTCTTGAAAAGATGGAAAAGGTAAAGATAAAAAAGTATAAAATTAATAGATAAAGTGAAAGGTGAGCAGTACTGTGCTATAGTTTAAACGTATATTTATATTAATTTTGTAAGTAATATACTTAAAATACTTTTTAAGTCTACATAAATATATTATTTCAAAATAATCTGTATGATTTATTTTTGTTATTTATTATCTACTTAGGAATCTAATATAATTGGGCTCACTGCCTCCGGTTCCCTCAAGTAATCAAGTTGGAACAAATTTGATAATTATTAGATACAAAATGTAATTTACAAGCTACTATAGGTGTAACCTAAGTTAATGGAACTCATAATTTATATAAATTTAATTTAATTTAAGTATTTTAATATCCTCCTCCCCCTCCTCTCCTCCCCTGTCTCTCTTACCGCTCATTTTTCCTATACAAATCTTTTTTAGCATTTTTTCATCACTCATTCGTTCGTCGTGCCCAAGCCACCTGAGCACGTTCTTCTTCATTCTCACCGTGACATCTTCGCTAGTAACTGCCATTCTGTGGATCTCTTCATTGCAGATTCGATCAGCTAAACTGACTCCGCATATTCTGCGAAGAGATCGCATCTCCACAGCATTCATGTTTCTTACATTCTTCTTCTGTGTTAACCACGTTTGGCTGCCGTATAACAGCATCGGTAGCAATACTGCATTGTGTACAGCCAAACGTGCAGCTATGCTGACGTTTCGCCGTCTCAACAATGCAGTCAAAGCACCGTTAACTCTGTTACCGGCAGCAATACCTTTCCACATATCCATTTCGTATCTTCCGTCTCTGCTAAACATATTTCCGAAATGTACCACTTCATTCACTTGTTCTATTATCTTATCATTCTCGTCGATCTTACATTCTGTTCTTTCTTCATTTCTTTCAAATATCAGAACCTTCGTTTTATCAACATTCAGGTTTAGACCATTAAGTTCACACCCATCTTTCAAAGTGGTGACCAATGCCTGCAAAACGCATTCTGATGATGCAATGAGCACTGCATCATCTGCATATAGCAGGCAATTGACCTTAAAGTCACCTGCTTTCACTCCCATGTTACTGTCTTTCACTCCTTGGAGACAACTACCCAAATACAAATTGAACAACCAAGCTGACATAGCGCAACCTTGCTTAACACCCGATTGGATGTCAAACCAGGGCGACATGCCAACTCTTACTCGCACACTGGCTGAGTGATCTCTGTAAAGAAACTTCACAGGCTGTAGCAAGGGTCCGTTCACATTGTATCGGAGCAGTATGTCCCATAAATACTTTCTCACAACCCTGTCTAACGCCTTTTCTAAATCGACAAAACAGAAAACCTTTTGGGTTAGGGCCAAAAACTTTTCCGTGATCATACGGAGGGAAAAGATCTGATCAATATACCCACCCTCTTTCAGGTCTAAAACCTCCTTGGGCCTCCCACAACAGCCTTTCAGATCTCTCTTGCATTCTTCTCACTAATATTTTAACATAAACTTTAGCGCCCAAGCTAATCAAACTGATAGCCCTATAGCCTGCACGGTCTATCTGTGAACCTTTTCCTTCATACAAAGGTACGATTACTGCACCTAGAAAATTGCTAACATTCTAATGAAATATGATTTATATATTTGAATGTTTTATGATTAAACAATACTTCATTACATTTAAATATTTTCAATTACGAGTATATATGTATGTACATTTTAAATGAAATTCTTGAACAACCAACATAATAATAATATATCAATACAACAGTCGTAATGTTCATCCGTAGTGTGAATGTCTGTATCGAGCACGTGTTAAAAGGATTCTGAAGACGATAAGAAGCGAAGATTCTGAAGACGATAAGAATTGTGCGAAAATTTGAATAAACTGGATCTTTAGGAGACGTGAAAACATCAGTGCATGCTCTTACAGCTCGTACTGCAGAAAATATTGCTGCTGTTCGCGATAGTGTGGCTGAAGAGCCGTCCACCTCAACTCGTTGTCGTGCCCAATAATTGCACCTCTCTCTCTCACCCTCAATTGGCCGCCAAGATCATGTGACTTCTTTCTTTGGGGTTATTTGAAAGAAAAGGTGTACGTCGATAAGCCAGCAAAAATACAAGAGCTAAAGGATGAGATAATTCGGTACATTAACGGCATAGAACCTCAAACATGCCTCAGTGTCATTAAAAATTTGGACCATGAAACTTGTTTATCTTAGAAGACGTTATATTGTTTCAGGAGAAAAGAAGTAAGTTTAGCTTCTACAAAAAAAAATGAAAAATGAAAAGTGAAAAATAATAAGCCACTGCCATTAATGCTACTAAAAATTGGAAGAAAATATAAAATAGACGTTAAATGCTTAGAAAAACAATAATTTACCGACATCAAAAACAGATTTTGAAACAACATTCTCTGTAGACCAATCTCTTAAACCTTGGGTTTGATTTTTAATTAGATCTGTCAATGTGACAAGGACGGAGGGACGTCACCGACTACTGAGAGTGTTTGTGGTATTTTTAATCAACAGTGAGGGTAGTCTTTATTAATTACAACTTCATCTGTCAGTTCAAAGACCTCGCAATACCAGCGATCTTATCAATGTTTTAAAAGTAGTAATTGAAAAGAAAGAATTAATATTTCTTAAATGAAACACATATAAATATTATATTGAAAAAATAACTCAATGATTAAAAGATTTTTATAAATTCGAAATATTTCAAATGCTTGAAAAAGGAATAGAAGTTTTATTGCAAATAATATGTTTGAGTTGTATTCAAAGGGTTTGTGACTCGATGGCGACGTGCTGCGTGCGTTACAAATCAATCGTAAGAAACCTTTTTCTCGAATTTCGTCATATTCAATTTTATTATTCTTTTATTACTTAACAATAAAAATAAAGGTAACCAATTTTTTGCAAACTATTTTTTTAAAACTATTATTTACAGTTTATTTATTGTTTTTATCCGTATTATTATTAATAATACTGTATTTTTCTTTATTTAGCACTAGTTTTATTTTCTATTTGGATTTTATGACGCATACCGCAATTTATGATCAACCACAGTGGTTAGCTGGTACATAATGCACCAAGGATTAAGGTCGTTTTTTGTAAAATACCATAAAGGGTAAATAAACAAATAAATAGATTCTTATGTTCTCATGAGAATTTTAATGTAACATACATACACATCTTATCTACTAAACTACTAAGTGAGGAGGTTCACATTTCAAGATTTACTAACCTTAAATTCAATTTTTCAGTACGTAATGGAAACGTATTCACATGGAGTTTGACCAGGACCGTCTTCGCCAACGATCAGATTGTTCTCGTCTAACAATAGTTTCTATTGACACTGAGGAGTTCTTGTTAGAGAGTTGTTTAAATTAAAAACACTAATTGAGACGAGATCTAGAATAACATTGAATTTAATGAAATCAAAACTGTAACTTTGAATTTATTTATTATTATCTGAAATATAATATGCTAGAGAATATAGAAAATAAATGAGTCTACGAATCGCTCGTTGTCCTTATACGTTATCGTTATGTTATTAAGTACGTTACTTAATAAGTTTTAGAGCAGTTATTATATTACTTACAAAGCTTGGCAGGATATTGAGAATAAAAGGAAGTCGATAATACTCGCAAGTTACAATTAAGTATATACAGTAATAATAAGTATTCTAAGGAATAGTTCATAGTACTTATCTAAATAGTAGAATCTTCAGCTTTGTTACAATATTAAGTTGTGGCTCATCTTACACATTTTAACGCATACGATAGTACTACTACCAAAATAACTAAACAATGCAATACTATCATAGACAAGTCAAAATTTTCTCCCGCCATTGTTAGTTTGTCTGAAAATGTTTTCACATCACAATAGAATACAAAAGAGACAGTTACGATAACTCTTTTTGTTATGGTAATAATAAACGGATAGAGTTCTAGCGGCTTGTGAAAATATTCATTTTATGATATACATTTATTTATTATATGTACATATTTAAAAATACTAGACATTTTTATCGAACATTTTAAACTCGATCAACGCAAATAGACAAAACAGCTAGTATTAATATAATATTATTTTTGACCCCGCCGTTAGTTCTGAGTTGATATCCAGTTTATATATGTAGAAGTTTGTCTTATATCCTATATTTATATTATTATGAAATATGAATTTTTTAAAAAATGTATATTCGCAATGTAAGATGTTTAGAGTATCATTATTCGTTTTACGGATTTTAGCGAATGCTTATATTTTTTACATGATTCAGTCCAAATGTAGTCAATTCTTTGCACAACAGATTCTCATGGAAGTTCGGAGTAAGGTGGCTTTATGTAAGTTCTTGAAGAAAAACCGGTTAAAAAACTGTTCATAAAACACTGGGAAATAAGGCACGGTTATAATTGATAGCAAATAAGAATCCAAGTAAAGATACCAAAGAAACGAATAGTAACAAAAAGAATTATCGCACTCACACTGTGATGCTCTCACGTTAACAAGGACCTGTTATGCCCTAAATTAAAACAACTATAATGATGATATAGTTCTATTTTTGTCGGAGCTTTAAAGTTAACATGTAATTTCTTAAAAGAGATAATATCTTTTGAAAAAGGACGCATTTAATGTCACCTTAAAATTTGGTCGTCGTTCAATCAAATATTTGAGCAGTTCACTGGAAATGCTAAAGGAATTAATAGAATTTAATTATTTTTACTGACTTTTATTATATAGTTATTCTTACTTACTTGACTTGATATACCTACCGTATTAAATTTATTGGCTGTACGATTAACGATTGTTTGTTTCTGTCATTTTCATTGGTTGATTGATTACATACTCCGGAGTACCTACTACGGGTTTCCATTATTGCATCCAACGATTAAACTTAAATAATATTGTATTATTTTCACTGATAAGTTTATTTATTTAAGAGTCACCAATTAATAAAAAATTTTTGAATAACGGAGAAGAAATTGTGAATTGATTGGAAATCAAATAATTTCTATTTATGTCCTTACCTAAAAAATGATGATAATGAATTTAATGAATATGGAAATTTGTATTTGTATATTGTATGTGCCAAAACGAATGTAATGAGGCATTTCCGATTTAAAGATGTGTTATTTCTACCATCGTGTATGTGTTCAGTGACACACATAATGTTCGATTATTTTTCCTTACTTAACCCTTAGCGATATCATAAAGACTCTTCGAGACAAGTTGGGCAATGTTGACAAATTGAAGTGAGTACAGTCAGTAAATCATAATACTACTTTTTTGGAAAGAGCAATGACAGTTAAAAACATCTACCACAGCAACATTGTAACTGACTTAATATAACAATGTATTTTACAAATTGATTATCATCAAATAAGATAAATGTTTATTTTATCATCTGTAATAGATATTAAGTAGCAAAAATAATACCTATAGAATTTGCATGCTACTAAATTCGTTTTGTCGTTAAAATTTTTATTCTTTTTAATAAGACTATGTTATATATAATATTATATTTATTTGACATGTATTTTAAGGTGAAATTACATTACAAATGGGTATTTGTGAAATGCCATTCCATTTTATTTTAATACCTTTGTCCTGATGTGCAAGAATTATAACTTGTAATAAAGATAATTAATGTTTTATCTGATCCAATTTTCAGCAGCCTTCAAAATTATTACACGCAATCAGGATACTAATTAGATCCCTTTTTTATTCATTAGATATACTGACAAGGTGTAAGGGACATTGTTGGTTTGTAATCAATCACTTACTGCGACAAGTCATCAATTATATTATTAATAAATATTTAGGTATAAATGAATTATCAAAACGTAAATGAGTGTTTAGAGCGTTATGGAGATGGTCTACAGAATAGAATAATAAGGGAAAGTGAACGTTCACTGCTTTTAAGTGCCGTTACACTCGGGTGTCTTGGTTCGTATCGGTATGGATATTATTATAGTGTTTGTCACTTTACCAAAGTAGTAAAAGATACTGAAATAGATCCCAGACGTTTTTTTATATCTATGAATGAATATTTGCATTATTTTTTACAAACACATACATAAAATTACGGGTAGTTTAAAATTTCAAAATTATTTAAATGTTAACTAAAATTTATACATGTATGGGTTATGTAATGGTTACAATATTAACAAGTTAGTAATAATTTAATAACACGTGTTTTATATCTACATTAAAAATATATATTGATGTCAAGTATAACATTAACTGTACGAGTACAGCCGCAGGTCGCTGCAGGTCGCCGTTCCACTTCGAGTTGCTATTCTTTGTATACGACAGTAGCACGCGTCTCTACCACACCGAGTACCTCTTCCTCATCGCCGGAATCTTCTACTGCATCTCAAATACTGTCAATTAGTATTGAATCTGAAAAGACCTGTGTTGTACAAAAATGTGTCACAGCTTAGATTCTAAATTCATCTAAAATCATCCCACATATTATATAGTACTATCCTAAATAGTGTTAAATGCTTATGAAAAGGAAGATTTGTAAGTTCACATAATTGTGTTCTATTTAGGATATCTAGTTAAGTACCTTAAGTTAAGTACACTTAAGTTAATATAGGGATATTTGGTACCAACAGCTTAATTACAAAATCTAAATAATGTAATCCGGTATCCTTGTAAAATATTATCAATTCCCCAACAAACTTTAATACCACCTTATTTATTTCCTTTAAGCTGAACCAATTTTGGAAGAAAGCTTATTAGAACTGTTATTCCAAACTTTTCAAATTTACTTATCATTTATCTGCTTTACTTCTAAAGGGCAATAAATAAAGTATTAGGTGTAATATTAATAACTTTCATTTTAAAAAATTATAATTCACGTTCGTTTTTTTATTTATTTGGTCCTTTAACGTAAAGGAATATAAAAGTTACATCAGATCCAAAATCGCGTTCGAGAAGACTCTCTGCTGCTGGAAGGTGCATAGAAATAAACACATACCGAGAGCAGTCCAGCGTACGTGAGACTACAAGTCAACCATACCTCGGGCGTCTGCCACCAGGTGCCAGTTCTTTCCAGCAGTCGTGAGCGCAAGAACCGCAGTGACCCTCGCGCCAGGAACAGCTGCAACTACAGTGCCTGCTAACAACAGACGACAGGATGGACTCTGGAAGAAGAAGAACAACGAGGACAGCCAGTTGATGTTGTAAGATTATAAATATGATTGTAATTGACTTATTGTTTTATAATCTTAAATGTTGAATTATAGTAATTATTTCAGATAGACACATTATAGTGTTCATAATTTCTTTTATTATTTTGATGATTTTGAAATTTACTTAATCGTAGAAACTTAGCATTCTTATTTATGTCAGTCCTTGTATATATTATTTATAAACTTGTTTATTAATATGTAAAAACATTAAAATAAATATTCTTTATATTAAATTTGTTTTACTATTTAAATGTAAAGCCAACATTTTTGTTATTATATATCTTTTTAAATTTCTTTACTGTTTATAAATGAGTGAAAGTTTATATTTAGTTTTAATACAAATATATACGCAATTAATACATTTATGTTAAGTAATGACGCAACTTGTGTATTGTCACTATCCATTTAGTATTATTGTTTTCAAAAGAGCATTTTAAGAGGTAAAACCAGTTACAGTACAAAAATATTCTGGTTTAAACAAAGAAACTCTATTTATTATACTCAATATATTTTGTAGGTATTGTTTGTTTGTCTGTCTTTCATAATATTGTAGTTGAAAGCAAGAGGAAATAAAATGATGACGAATCATAATTACAAATACGGATTTATGTCTTTGTTTGATTATGAGCATTATCTTATTTTCTTAAGTACGTAAAACCATTTAACTAATTTATTTATCGAAAACATGCTAATAATATAAACCTAAATATATTTTGATGACGTTTTACCGAAACAAATAATATTCAAACTAAAAATGGTATAAAGAAGATGCAACGCACACATGAACTGATACCTATAGTACTTACAGACATTCTCTCCAGTTAAAACCTTACGTCCCATTTTTACGGAATTCAATTATTTATTTTAAACATAGAACCTTTAAATTTACTTGTGGATGTCATTTGATGTGGGTGCCTTTAAAGATCGTGCATTAGGAGATTAATCGTGAAGTTTAATTTTATTTTACAGAATTTAATGTAGTCACTGCTCTTGCCAAGCTTGAAACAACAAGCTTAAAACAACAACAAAAATTTGACTAGAGAAAAAAAAAAGAATTTTGAATTTTTTTATCAATAACTGTATTCTCACTGTAATATTATAGCGAAGATAAAAGTATTATATAGATTGACTGCTGCCTTAAAGAAGAAGAAGACTACACCGTAAGAAACTACACCATATTTAACAGACGAAAATTTACCAACAAAAATAAGTTTTTAGCAACGCCTATTATAGAGCCAGCAAATTATTCTTCTATAAACATTCTTACTATACGTGAACAGTTTAGATTGAAAATTGGGAAAAAATGTGGAGTTATAGGTAAGAGAAACAACAACCAAGTTACAGCTTAAAAAATGAAGAGTATAAAAACGATGTGTATAAACAAATATCTACACAATTGTATAATCATTATATACACAGGATATGGTCGCGTTTAGAAAATATTTTATAACATAATTTCTAGTCAAAAAAACAATTTATTTAATTTTTTAAGTTGCTATCATATAATTTTTTTTATATTTTGAATGCAACACAGAATATAGCACAGAATATAACAAAGAGTAAAACAACAAAAACAATTATAATTAAAATAAAACAGTTTAAAATTTTAAATTAAGCTGAATTCAACATCTGTGGAAAATCATTATAATAATAATGGAAACACATTATAATAATTGAGAATGAAGATGAGTTCCAATGTAATTTATAAGAAAGAATAAACCTCCAACTTAAATAGAGTTTCAAGTTCCGTATTGCTAATTGTTCTATGTTCTATATGCAATGTTGCTAAAACATAGGAAGTATAACCGGAAAATAAAATTTTAATACCTGTTTTCATTTTTTTTTTTAATCTATTTTTGTTTGTTTAAATGTGTTACTAAGTACATTGTGGCAGCTGAATATAATATGTTACGGTCACCAACATCTTAATTAAGAATCAAACAAAAATATCTTCCAAATCGAATATAACAATTCGAGATTAAAGAAGATTATTTGGAAGAGATAGATTCCTGAATCAATTATCTTTATATTACAATACTAATATAATTCTTCTAACACTCACTGAAGCCCTTGTCCTCTCCAAGTAAATTAATATTTTCAAATAATTTAATAATAGACAATGCTTTTATTACATAATTTGATCGGAGCTTGAGTTCAGCTTCAATTCTCATATACAAACGAAATATAAAACAATTGATCAAACAAACTTTTAACATTGCTCACTTTTTTAATATATTAAGTAGTTTTTAATGAAATACTCGTACATTTATTTGTTACGTGCTAAGAAACAATCGATTTAAAATTGCTGCACAGCATAGTACAAACCAAAACATAGATACAAGAACCGTTTGTTTAATATTGAAATAAAAATCTATTAAGATATCTTAATATTTTATTATTGATTAAATAGGTGGATATATAAAAATCATCGACATCTATCTAAGTCTACGCGACTATAAGCGAAACATGTGTGGAGTCTCGAAAGCAAAACAATACAAGCGGTCAAATATCGTTAAAGTTGCTTATAACGTTGCTTATTAACTTATATTATTTGACCCTAGCACAATATTTTGCAGATAGCTATTTCTAGTTGATCTTTGATAAATAACAAAATAATTAGGTACCTTAGTACATTTTTATTTCAATATGACAAAGGCATAAACTCGCCTAAATGGAGAGAAAAGTTAAAGAATGCAAAAAGTGAAACGCATCCATGAATTTACTGATGTTTTTAATGGTAAATATAAAAAATAAATTTTCTTTTAAAGCAAATTTCTGTTCAGGTGCTAATCACTAGTTCATTTTATTATATTTGAGAAACTTTCGCAGTCTCTGTAACATTCTTTCATTTGTTTGTAACTTATGACTATGCAACCGCCTCGAGAATATACTTTGAACAAGAATACAATAATGAAAATCCATATCCATTTACACTCCTCCGTTTTTAAAATCGGTAAAAAGGAGCTTCAAAAAACACAATCCTATTATATTAAGTACGCCTTGATTTACTTTATTGAGTTCACAAACAAGACGCTTTAATGAAAAGGGACCCGAAAGCAATAAATTAGGCAATGGATTGAGATTTTGTTAGTGATAGGTAAAATTTAATAGAGAAATATATCCTAAACAGAGGTTAATTTCCTTGACAATTGTGATATTTAAGCCGTAATGCAAATTATATTTAGATAATTTGCTACAATTCGAATAAGTGGAAAAGACTTTAAAATTGGAAGCTAAATGGGTTCAAATCTTAAAATCTTTGATTCATATAGTAAAGAAGAGGATGGACATCGTGAAGTACAAGCGGAAAGAAATAGACTAAATAACATTATTTTTAACTGTGTTTAAGTCAATATGATCGTATTGTATTTCGATGAATCCTCAATAATTCTTTATTGAAGCAAGTGACTCGACTAAGTGCAGGCGGATGGTCCTTTGTATGAGAGAAGTCTAATGCAATTGCTAAGAATTGAATTTCTTTTATTGAAACGTGAAATTACTTTTATATCATTTCAATGTCTTTAGCAGAAGTTTCACTTTCATTGCATTTAAAAGGAATGAAAGATTACATAGAATAAAGATTTTCATAAAAACAAATTTTAATTTAAACCAACCATATAAATTCAATTGCAGTAAAAACATGTCTGTCATGTGATGGCAGGTCATGGTATGGTATGTCATGAGAAGAAGATGAAAGACATGTAACCAAAAGAGTGCTAGGTATGATATTGGAAGGATGAACACGTAGAGGACGGCCGAAGATGGATGGATTGTGTGAAAGACGATATGGAGAAAAAGGGATTGTGTACAGACGGGTAGCAGCAGAGTATGTATGGAGCAGCGTAATATTATTAAGATTGAATAAATAAAAATGTTACGCTCGAATAAGTTGAGTGAGAGATCTCTTTGATACTTTTAATACTGAGAAGTTTTTTAATTTGAAATATTATTAGTTTACTTTTCAGAGTTAAAACGAGACATATACAGTTTTTATTTTCAATTTGACTTCTATAAAAGAGCACTTGGCCCAATAATTATGTAATTTTACGCAATAAGTACTTACTAAAATAGGATACCTACCTACCGATATCTTCTTTTTGATTTTAAGAGCGATATAAATTTATATCAAATTCGAATAATGTGCAAGGTCAGCATAAATATCGTCAGCATAAATATGATATCTTCAACAAAGAATTGAGCCCTGCTAAAATAACCCTCGTAACAGTAATATATCCAGAAAGACAATGAACTATCTTTGAAAGTAACTTCAAAATCTTAGGTCTCCAATATTATTGTTATGTATCTGTCTGTAAAGTTTAGAATTGGGATTTTCTTTGCATATGTATTGACGGATAAGATGGTGGCTAACAAGACCATATACATAATCTACCCATTACTCCATCTTACTACACAAAAGGAATTCATATAAAGTCCACAATGAACCTCGGGGCGGACGGTTCTTTAACTACTGTATAGCAAATAATCTCAAATTAGTTCATGTTAGAAATTTATATGTGATATAACTTTCTTATCTGATTAATATATGATTCTTTTCATTTCGAAAATTCTCTCAATTTCCTCAAAAAAACATTAAAGTTAGATATAAATACAATAAAGCTAAAAATATATTGATGTGTATTCATTTTAAGTGATGATAAATGGTTTATTGTATTTTGTATTTTATTATTAATACACAATGTACTCAAATCTATACTTCCAAAGTGAATGTGCGTTCATAAATAATATATTACAGTCTAGAAACTATTCAATAAAATTTACTTATTAAATATTACTCTTTATTATATTATGTATATATATATATATATATATATAGCAAATAAAAAGAATTAAAACACATTTGGCGGTTTGTACTAATAAAGTTAAATCGTAAAAAAATATTAGTTAACGAAAATGTGTGGATAAGCTTTATTGTAGCAATAAAGAATGTTTACATAATTATAATACTTTTAACACAATATTATTCATTGATGGTGTCGAAATAAATATACAACAATAATCTTAAAACTAAAAAAAAACAATTTAACTATATCCGGTATTTTAGTAATTTAGATGCTTTATAGAGTAAAGCTCAAAAAACAAACGACAACTACCAAAAACTAATATTTTTTTTATGCAACATGGTATTGAATCTTTAAGAAAGTAATAAAAGTATTTTTAGTAGACCAACAACACTCGTACAATATTTAATTGTCTACAAATATGTTACACTTATTTATTTTTCAAAAGATATTAATGAAAAAAGTCTCTTATAGGTAACTATAACAAAAGAAAAATATCAAAGCAAACAAACAGAAATATAAGACCACAGAACAAAGTTAAAGAAATTTCACTCACAACTAAAAATGTAATGAATAATCAATTTATATAATCGCCTAGACCTCGACCACGACGAATTTGGTGACCAACAATGTGGACCTCTCAGTTATCGATATATTCTGATGAAAGAATGAGTTGCCGTTATAGCTGAAAGATAATGGATTCACCTTAATTGAATTCACCTTAATACGTCACTGGCTACACGAGGGCTGCGATGCTATTACTTGATAGATGTGGTAAATGATAAATTTGTCGTTCTTATTTTATCTATAAAATTGATCAAAAAATACATTTTACCGAAAAAAATATGTATTTCAATATTACTGTTATGTTAACGCGGAGAGTAATACTGTATTCTTTGTTTAAAATGCCTGTATATATAACGATTCCTATATTGTTGTGATAGTTATTTTTAGAAACCTATTTAATTAGTATTTTAACGTTGATGCTCCGTGGGGTGTGTCATGAAACTCACTTTGCTCAATCGCTAACAGGACTTAAGAGGAACAAAGTCTTAAATAACTTACATACGTACATAGACATACTTTTGTAGCTCTATCGTTCTTCACATTCAGAGATAAATCTTTGTTAGAGAATGCTCAGGAATATTAAATTCTGTAAGATATTACATGATAAACATTTCATTCATAAAGGCTTGTCGTGATTTTTTTGTTTATATTGTTTTATTATCAGATTATTATCAATAACTTATACTTGAGGTACTTTACAACGATAACCAAATTTTTTACCTTATAATTTCTGTTGGATATATTAAATTTAAATATTTTACGTATAATTATTGCTTTTTATTTCTTATTTATTACCAAAAGCGTGAATGAAATTAATATATATTCATTATTTAAATGGTGGTTTTCTGATAGAATCTCTTAAAACGTGTCTAAAAGGTAATTGATGTCTTTCATCAGTAAATAATTTGAGAATGAAGTATTTTTAAAATAGGATTTACAGGTATATAATACTATTAAATTTTAAAATATATAACGCGTGTTAACACAGTAACGGCCTGTTTCACAAAAATATATATTAGTCGTTGTCTTCTGACAAAGTCTTGCAACAACCAAAATTCAATACATTGTACATCTAATTTTGATACATCTTTACAAAAGATTTTTTCACATCATGTATAATAAATACACCATATTTTACAATTACAAATATTGTTTTCAAACATGTTTATTAATTGTATCTATTGAGAGAGGCGTATTTGGATAGCATTTAGATCTGACTATCATTATTGTTTAAAGAATAGCCTTACTTTTATCACACGACGACATTCATTTATTTGATTTTTATCTTCTTATCACATCAAACAAAGGTACCAAAGATATGAAATCTGTTTACTGTAACAATTAAAGTTAAACAGGCCTTAAAAAATCATGTTATTTCTCTTTTAACAATTTATCTAATGAATGAAATATTTAATAAAATAAATTTATAATATTGTGGATCAGCAAACTACTTCAAATTTCGATTATGAACATTTTTGCATGAACTCAGTTAATTCTAAAAATGGTTTATCTGACTATTTCAAAAATATTTAGATTTATGAAAATCTATCTTTCAAAGAAGAACGATTGATTAAGTTTTCACGGCAAAGTGTTTGTATTTCATTACATGTTTCAAATTAAATAATGTTCTTTTTACTTTACTTCCAGAATGTTTTGGATTATCGTTATAATAGCTTAAAAATATTACTATTTCCGATCTGAATTAGGTTACACAAGCAGCAAAAAAAATAACAAAAAATGCTTGTTAACAATTACAATACAATTACAATACAATAAACGTAACTAAAGTGTCTTGTAATCAAGGCAATGGGTTCTGTTACAAGTCAAGTTATATTATGAGAGTGTTAAAAACAATTATTTCTTCATGAATATACATTTTAACTAATTGCAGTATTCATAAAAATGTTGTATTAGTAAATTACATAAATACAAGAATGTTGTTTTCTGGTTCCTTATTAAGAATTACTACAAAGTAAAGTGTCAACATTACAAGTTAAGGAGCGACTATTAGAGTATGCACGTGGTATAAAGATGTCTATTATTATTATTATTATTATTATTATTATTACGGCTATATATGTCGATTGAATTATGATGACAACGATAGTAATCATCATAAGTCAATCGACGTCCACTGCTGGACATAAGCCTCCCCCAACGATCTCCAAAACGGACGGTCTTGTGCACTTGACGTCCAACGGCACCCTGCAACCTTTACAAGGTCGTCCGTCCACCGAGTGGGGGGCCGACCCACGCTGCGCCTTCCCGTAGGTGGTCTCCACTCTAGAACCTTACGGCCCCAACGGCCATCGGTTCGTCGAGCTATGTGCCCTGCCCATTGCCACTTCAATTTGCTAATCCGCTGGGCTATGTCAGTGACTTTAGTTCTTTTACGGATCTCCTCATTTCTGATTCGATCGCGTAGAGAAACACCTAACATAGCCCTCTCCATAGCTCGTTGCGTGACTCTGAGCCTTCTTATGAGGCCCATAGTTAGAGACCACGTCTCAGTCCCGTAAGTCATCACTGGCAACACACATTTATTGAAGACTTTGGTCTTGAGGCACTGAGGTATTTTGGACGAGAAGATGTGACGAAGTTTCCCGAACGCTGCCCAACCGAGTTGGATTCGTCGATTGACCTCTTTCTCAAAGTTGGACTTACCTAGTTGAACCATTTGGCCTAGGTATACGTATTCGTCAACAACTTCGAGAACAGAGTTCCCAATGGTTATGGGGGTGGGCACAATATGGACATTCGACATGACCTTTGTCTTGTCCATATTCATTTTAAGGCCCACCTCTTGGGATACTCTGTTGAGGCCTACGAGCATAGTGCCTAAGTCCTCCAACGATTCTGCCATGACTACGATATCATCGGCAAATCGAAGGTGAGTGATGTACTCGCCGTTGATATTGATGCCGAATCCTTTCCATTCTAGAAGCTTGAAGGCGTCTTCAAGCGCGGTGGTAAACAGTTTCGGAGATATGACATCTCCCTGTCTTACCCCGCGATGTAACGGAATAGCCTTGGTATGCTCTTCTTGTACTCGGACCGACATAGTGGCGTTTTTGTACAAACACTTCAACACTTCGATGTACCGATAGTCAATATGGCACCGCTGGAGAGACTGAAGCACAGCCCAAGTCTCGATCGAATCGAAGGCTTTTTCATAGTCCACAAACGCTAAGCATAATGGCAAGTTATACTCACCGGTCTTCTGTATAACTTGCCGCAGCGTATGCATGTGGTCTATGGTAGAAAAGCCCTTTCGGAATCCGGCTTGTTCGGGAGGCTGGAAGTCATCGAACCTGAGAGTGAGTCGATTCGTGATGACTCTAGAAAACAGCTTATAAACATGGTTCAGGAGCGATATCGGTCTGTAGTTCTTCAATTGGGTGTTATCTCCCTTTTTGAAGAACAAGACGACGATGCTCCTGTTCCATGCTTCTGGCGTGGTGCCTTGTTCGAGCAAGACGGAGTTGAAGAGCTTCTGAAGGACTTTGAGTACTGGTTTTCCACCCGCTTTCAGAAGCTCCGAGGTGATTCCATCCTCGCCCGGCGCCTTATTGTTCTTTAGCTGTTTTAGAGCCATCCCAATCTCGCACAGGCTGATGTCCGGGATGTCTTCAGTATAGTGTCGGGTTAGCTTGGCTCTGGGTTCTTTCTCCAAGGCAACAACAGGTTTTGTGGCTGATGTGTATAACTGTCCATAGAAACTTTCCACCTCCCTCAGAACGTCGGCCTTAGTCAACGCTATATTGCCGTCCTCCGTCTTCAGCTTTGTCAGCCGGCTTTGCCCAATAGAAACATTCCTAGCGAATACTTTGGAGCCTTGGTTTCGCTCGATCGTGTCTTCAATACATTTAGTATTGAAAGCACGGATGTCGTATCGCAAGGAAGTTTTTATCTTTCTATTGAGCTGCCTATATGACTCTGCGTCATAGGATGACTGCAGCACCATTGAGCGTCGACCTGCCATGAGTTCGAGAGTATGGGTGGAAAGTTTTTGAGGTCTACCTTTACGAAGTGGTGTAAAGAACTTTGACCCCACTTCATGGACAGTTTCTACAAACCTGTTGTTTACATCGTCCACTGTAACGCAATCTTCTAAGCAACTGAAGCGATTCTGCAATTCGAGTTGAAAGCTTTCGGGGTTTGGATATGAGCATTAGATGGTCGGAGCGTAGACTTCATCAGTTTAGCCCTTTCGAGCTTGACGTCGATCTTCAATACGCCTCTTACCATTCGGTGATCACTGCCGGTTTTCACCCTGTGAATCACGGAGACATCATTGAAGACGTGTCTCTTGTTGGTCAAGATAAAGTCTATCTCATTTTTGACCACACCGTCGGGGCTCATCCAGGTCCACTTCCTCTGAGACGGCTTCTGGAAAAAGGAGTTCATCATAAAGAGTCCCTCCTTTTCCAGAAATTCGGCCAGCCTCTGGCCCCTTGGGTTCCTTTGTCCATATCCAAATTGCCCCACTCTCATCTCTGAATCGCTTCTATTGCCGAGTTTTGCATTAAAGTCCCCCATAACAACAGTGAAGTGAGTTTTGGAGGTATGTATGGCTCTACTTACGTCCTCATACATAACCTCAACTTCATCATCAGTGTGTGACGAGGTCGGTGCGTATACCTGGATGACCTTCAACGAATATCTTTCAGATATTCTGAGTATCAGGTATGCCACCCTACTAGACACACTTCCGATGGTCGCTATGTTCTTTACAAGGGACTTATGGACGATGAATCCGACACCACCCTGAGATTGGTGTTCACCCTCCCGGTAGAAGAATAAGTTGCCGGAACTCAAGGTCACGGTGTCCTCACCCTCTCTTCGGACTTCCGATAACCCAATTATGTCCCAGTTCAACTTACTCAGTTCTTCTTCCAGCTCCACAAGCTTCTCGTCTGTCCTCAAAGTGCGGATGTTTTGTGTTACCAGGGCCAGTTTCCGTTTGATGTGGTAGCCGAATCTCTTCCGGGGATTCTTAGCACCCCCTGCCCCGCCGTTACCATGACTGCTACCGGAGCCAGGAATAGCAGGGCTGCCGGGGACTAGAGGCCTGGTTTTTGGTAGTCGTATCATTAAGGGGAATTGCCCGTACTCGCCACGCTGGGCAGGCGGGTTGGCGAGCGCAGTACAGATGGACTGTAATAAAATGAGAAGGAACGCTGCTGCCCGTTCCTCCCTCGGCAATTGAGCCGGTATATTCTCTCTGTCGCCTCTTACGACACCCACGAGAAGAGAAGGGGTGGTGGAAATGGTATTCTTACGCCGCCACCACACGGCGGATAACTACACACTATAACTTATTATAATTTAGAAATAAATTAACTGAAAATATATAACAATTGAATTATTGATAAATCCTTGTTAGAGTACAGAAAGAAGGATATGTTAGTTTTATTTCAGACTTTAGTACAACATCATTCATAGAGGCCAATATAAGAATAGTAGCAGTAACTGAAAGAAAACGTGAAGTAAAAGAAAGTGCACACTAATTATTCTTTAACTAGCATTTAAAATTTATACAAAATAATATATTTAATTTTATAGTTATTATTATGATTTTATATAGTATTAGTTTTGTTTGAATACTACAAGTTAAAGGTATATTATATTATATATGCTGTGGAGATATAATATTAATTGAATAGAATCCGTCCATTAGTTTAGATGTAGTGAATTTATAGCCCAAACTAGTTTTTGTATTCTCTCTACTGTCTGTCTGTGCACTCATAAAAAATGTGTGGATCTGACTCGTTCATAACAACAGTTAGACGAGATTTATCAACCTGAAAAAACAAACTATTTTCACTGAAAAACCCCAAAAACTTGTGTTATAACAATAACACAACTAAACTGCTGGGCAGATTTTAATGACATTTGGTACAGTAATAGAATTACGAAAAAGTGTTTCATTCGATTATTATAAATAAAAATTCTTTTAGTTTTCTATACATTTTTATAAGGGGATTAACTAGTTAAATTAATAGAGGATGGATGGAAAAAGTTACTGACAACAGGTATCCTTAAATAAAGTACCTAAATAATAAAAAAATGTATGAATGTGTTTCAAATTAATAACATAATTGGCTTATTTTAGATGCACTAAGTTTATTCTATGTCTACACATATTTTACTGATTTAGCAATATATTATTTTACTAGAACATTATAATCTTCTGTATTTTTTCATACTGGTATGGTAAAATATGTATTAGATCCAGTAAATTGTATTATAAGGTATAAAACAGCTTGCAGTGTTACAGACATTCGTAAAAAAAGGCGGAAAAACAAAAAACTATTTTTAAAATAAGTTCATACTATAAGGTAGATTTGTATTATTTTTTGTTTCCTAAATAAAATAAAAGTATCAAACCTTATTTCTAAGCTGCTTTAATGGCTAGTTAGACTAGAGGTTAAGGTTTTGGCTGACCCGAGGATCAAAGATTCAATTTCCGCACAAAAGAATTCTTCGAGATTCAAAGATTGTATCGGGGTTGGGTTTATTTTTATGCTATATGGAGTAACAATTCTTTTAAAAATTGTATATTATTTGTAATGAGTATAGGTAAATGAAATAAGATTTAAGATTTATTATGTACGTAAGGTACATCTTAGGAGCATGCTAAATACGGTTTTGATATGAAATACCTAATTAATTAATTAAACCAATTAAAAGTAAAATACATTTCATTTCGATTTTATTTTAAATAGATATTTTCTTATTACATATTACGCACTTCCGAACCCTTTAAGCTTATTAGGTGAATTAAATATAGTTTGTCTTTTTCGGCATATCTAAATAATTTTACGGAGATTATCTTAAGTAATACTCACTAGGTGATAGTGCCTAGCTGAGATTATTTGACTGCACTCGTATAAGACTCAACTGGGGAAGATTCCAGTGACTACGCTACGGCTGTAGCTGATGTGATACTACAGAACATAGATCTATTTGTAATAAACACTGTGGTACCACTTGGTGGCAGCTCGCGGCCTTGGCCTTGACGCGTCTATAAGAGCTGCAGCAGCTGAAAAAAGGCAGGCCTATTGAACTTGGGCCAATGTGTTCGTCAGTAAGAAACTCTATAGTTCTGAAGAGGAAATATAAAGGTGCCTCCAGATTCTTCAAACGGCATATTGCTAGGCTTTTATTATTATATAAATTTCATAAACATTATTATATTAATTTTATAAGGTTCAATAATTTTGTTCACCATTGTTACTATACTATCTGATAAAACTCTATACGTTTAAACTATAGTAATGATATGATGTAGGAAGTCAGCATCATATTGGGTATTGTCACCTAAAAACACAATTGCTTTCCAATCCCTGTTTACTTCTTCAGTATTTATTTTGTTATATTATCCAGTACAACCTTTTATTGGTACCTCGCAACATTTGTGTTTTATTTTTGCAAGCAACCAATACACAACAACTGTGAGAAGTAAAAATCTTTGCAAGGACGTCGTAAAAGAAACCTTTTTTGATCTTTAATAATATCAAATATCCTACCTAAAAACATTTGAAATTGTTAAACAACTTTGATCGTCTTCTTTATGTAATTTTATTTATTTACTTTTGCAGTTTGGTATTTAAAAATAATAAATATGCTAAAACATTTATAATTTTAATATTAAATATTTAATTGTTTTCTTTTCTATATCAAACTTATTACAAAATATTTACAACTTTTTAAAGACGGGACGCAGATGACATTTATTAGGTTTCTTTCAGTGTTCCTAACTTTGTAGTATAGTATAAATACCACAACCGACATTAATGTTTGAAATTATCTATAAACGTACTTAGTCATGTTAAGCTTATTTAAATTCGAAATAAATTTAAGATAAATTTATGTCCATGGGTAAGACTCGAACCTGAGGTCGAAATTAGGGTTTGTGAGTCCGTACCCTTTAAATTTTATTCTCCCTTTAATATTTTAACATATAACAATATCGATAAGTTAGTAAAACATAAGGTTACTGAAACTTTATTTGCAAGGTGTAAATTATTCATCGCCTTCAGTTTGCACCTATGATATCCGTTTATACCTATGATATTAATTAAAAAGTATCGCTATGCGCCAATTATAATTAATCTTACGTGATGCTATTACAAAAGATAACAATTAACTCTTTTAAATTTTCGACCATTATTTTATAAATTATTATATATTACTCTACGTTATCAATTTTTTTTAGGTTAGTATTTATTTACGATTTTCTCATCATGTCTTATTGCACCGTGTCGATGCAATCTATATTTTCTCCCATCTATCCCATAAACTTCAGTGGCAGAAGTTACCAAAATGAAGTCAATAATATGTCGTATCTATGTGCTTCAATTCCTTATGTGATATATGATATTCCTTATGTGATACAAAACCTAGATATATAAAAACTTCTAAATACTGATGTCATTGAATACTAATTTACCTAATTATCAGAAGTCCTACTTTACAGAAATTACATAAAAAATATTCACAGTTTAGCCAAGTATTCTTGAACATCCATATACATTATAGTATTTTTTGTTTATACGTTGTTTTTGTTGTTCTGAATGAAGATGATGCTACGATTTTTTTGATAAGTAAAATGTAAAAAAAAATATTTAAATCTTATATAATAACTTGTCAACAATTTAAGATACATAAATTTTTCTCTACAACGGTAGGTATTCCTTACTTTTTGTGATTCAGTAAACAATTTTCTAATAACATTTTTTAAGAAAGCTTGCGGGTTAACAATTATAGTGGTAATTTCGATGACCGGTTGGCACAACGGTTGTAGCACCGCTTCAAGTCCCGTTGGATGTTGATTCGATTCCAATTTTTAAAGGCCATTTTTTGTACAGCGGAATAAAGACATACATATGTTTTAACTAAAATATATCTTATTTTCTTTTCAATCCATACAAATTCCAGTAATTTATTTCAGCCACATAACGACAATATATAAAAGACAGAGCTATACATTAATATAATTAATATTAATGATACAAATATAATTATAAATGCCCCATTATGTCAATGTTATTCAAATCTGTCACAAATGCAATATTTCATGTAATAATAATGGGTATTGTAACTGTATTATTCTCCTGTGACCACACGTGCTATGACAGTGTAAATAAATTGAATGCAACTGATCTGAAATGTCTGCTGTGGAGAAAGTGCTAAGAATCTGATTTATTCTTTATGTAACAAAGGAACATATATAGCTTTTACGTAAGTAACTTCTTTTAAAATTAATTATAGTTTTTAAGGAAAATAATAATAAGTTGAATCCATATAAACATTTTGATCTTATAAGATATAATATCGTATATGTGTGTGTAGTGTACGCAAATAATATGTAGTATCTATACAATGCAATGCAATGAATATACAAAGAAGACCGGATAAGGATGTGGATACGTGAATCAATTGGCTCTCTCTCTCTCTTTCTCTCTCTCTCTCTAATCACAATAATTTTTTTCTGACAGTTAAATACCTCTAATAAAAACAAGGTGTAGAAATATTTCTGATATATTAATACTTAATTTTTAATTTCTTATCTCCAGGAATATTTATATCAGACACAGACAAACATACATGATATGTTTAATATAAGTGCTAGTAGTTTTATTTTAGTCCTCTTTATACAGATCTCAAATACTTGAATACAAACAATTTATTTCAACAATATGAAAATTCTTGTTTGTTTTGTATAAATGAAGTTTGAAACATTGTGTTCTCTTAATTTGTTACAGTGCGGGATGAATGTGAAATCTGAATATGTATATTATTAAATATTTTACACTTTTGTATTCTCAGCCTGTTCTTTTATTAACAACTAGTCGTTAAAAGAGGATACAAAAATGGCTCGTAGATGAAATCGCTGGAAACGCCAACGACTTCATTTGCTAGCTCTTCTTTACTACTTTAGGAGAACTTCAAGTACAAATCTTAAAAACGTCTATTTGCAGTTTTATTTTATTGGCAAATTATTAATTCTATATTACAAAATGCTTTTAAAGATCTTAAAATTTATACGAATTACTCATAAACGATATTAAAAACTCATTGTAATTAAGTTTCCCTGAAATGGTCATCTTTTTATTACAAGCTTCAGTTACGTTCAAGTTCAAATAAGTTTAAATTTTGGTCTTATAAATTATTTTTATATAGATAGGGCCTTAAGAATATAAAACATAGCGGTTGTTAGAATATTATTACCAGCTACTATAATATATAAGTCACCGTCAGCAGTTAAACGACTTATGTTGGAAACACTATATCCTAATTCATAATTCAGACAGTATAATTTTCTTTATCGGAATATGAGACTTAAGCTATTCGAATTAAGGTTCAGTTTAAAGTGTGCTATATATTACTGTGGTCGTCACGGGAGAATATATGTGTTCATCTTTGCAAGATAGTTTGTAAGAACATGTAATATGGAATATTACATAATGGAAATACCGTAAAAATACTCTATCTCATGCTATCTCAGGCTATCGGCACATAAAATCCAAAGTTATATGTGTTTCTCTTGTGAATTGAAGTCACGACAATGTTAATGAAGTTGACAATGTTAATGAAGTTGAATGAAAAGGGTTAAATAGGCAAAGATAAGTTTTATAAGTCATTAATATTTTAATAAATGTTACCAACAGAATAATGCAGGTAGATGTATTGACATATAGTTGTTCCATTCAAACAATAAGTAGTCCGGAAAGGGAAAGCCTACCTGTAATACAGACATATTCCTACAGGGATGGACACATCGATACATGTACAAGAAACTTCTGAATTTAGAGTTTATATTAGTTAGTATATTATAAGAGTGTATCCGTGAGATAATGACTGATGTTATCATCATCAAGCATCAATAATAGATTCTTAATATTTTTCCAATTCAATTCAATTACATCAATAATGTAACAAACACACATGTAAATGTAAAAAAGTCATATAAACATTTTTTTTTAGTGTTCTCAAAATTGCAAACCATTTCTGATGTTATATAATGAAAGTTTTTGATTTTTTAAATTTCGATGGTTGAAAAAGTATAGTTAATACCTAACTGTAGCCATTTGACAGCTCGTATAAGGACTGACTGCTTTCCATGTTTCCGCGTCTATGTTATCTTCAGCATCCTTTCTCATTCTCCTTGGGTGAAATAGATGGATCTTCTAATCTTTCCTATTCAGATTCTTAAAATTATGGATTCATCTGGAGTGTGTGCGTGACTGTGCGTGTGAGTGTGTGTATCTGTATATATATGACACGTATCAGAACAGATCAATGTTGTTTTACTTAACTAATGTAAAGTTTAAAAGAAATAAATTAAAATTCTTCCATTTAATTAATATGTTTGTGAAGTTTTAAAAAATGAATAAAACTCAATTACTATAAACACAATTTCACAAAACAAAAACAGAACAACTAACACTTGTCGCTTAGTTCGCGCTAACTTCTCTAGAATCTAATTAACTCGCTGTAACTGAACATAAAGTTAATCGCATTGCGTTGTAAGAGACATCTAAAAATTTTGACATTCAAGTTTTAAACAACATTACGTATATTATATTCGAAACAAATTAAAAACTAAATTGTAACAAAAACTAAATATTGACAAATGTTCATTATAAACAAAAATTATTGTAATAACTGACCAAAGTAATGAAATCGTACTCTCATTGTAAACTAATAATACGATTCATATTTATATTCAAACAAAAATTTTTGATTTAAATTTAATAGACATTAATAGAATGTTTGCAATGTTAACTCAGGCTTGTCTTAAAAGTATTTCTTAGTAATATTTGAAATATTTAAATATCTCCCAAGAGTTAAACATTTCTTTGAATTTACGACTGAACAGTTTTATACTCTTGGCCGTTAAATTCCTTTTTTAAATAAGCTTTGCCGCAGTCATTTTCTATATCTTATTAGTAACATATCACTACCACCACCCAATTTAAACTTAAGGATCTACGAGTATATATAAAGTTGGCGAACCCAAGACTCAAAGTAAATACAGGTAATTTGCGCGTGTGTAAGGAGTACAAAGCAAATATTTACCGGTATGGGTCCTCAATTTTGTTTACCTTAGCAGTTATGTATCAGAAAATAGTGGAATCGTTATAAGTTTTATAAAACTTGACATTAATAGGATCATTAAAACTTTATTCTATTATTATTTCTAATTCTTAGACGTAAAGCAAGAAGAAAGCCTTTTGATATCCATAACATATTTCAGCGGTAATAGTGGAATATTATTTGACGATTGACTGTGACGAAGAACACGCGAGTAATGTGCAGAGGTAAGGCTTTCGCCAGCGAAGACGCTGTGTGTGAGGCGTTAGACTAAACGTAAATAGACACTTCTTATAGATCACCAAATACTTTACATTACGATATAATTATTGTTTATCAAAAACAATAAAGTTAATCCATGGAACTAAAATCTTGTAGAAGACATTGAGAGTATATTTTATTACAGACTAAATTTGATTAACTATTTGGTTGTTATTTAGTATATATGTAGTTAAAACTATGTTATAATTAAATATAAAAGGAATATAGACAGATGTATATTTCTTTTCACAAACAAAATTTACAGATATAAGGTTTGAAGAGTTTTGAGGTGCCGAGGTAACTAACTACTTTTACATTTAATTGAATTACTGAATCCACCTCACGAGGTCCGTTCCGAGATCAGTAATGGCACTTCTCAAAGTTTTCCGACGTGTTTGTGCAACAACGCAGTTATATTGTATTAATTAATTTTAATAAAACTGTTTAAATAATTTAACTAACGTATATTTGTTCATGGCAGACGTGACAGTTCTGTAAATATAATCAAATAGAAACAAAAGTCTATAGAAATATTTCTCAGAAAAAGTGATTTAAAAGTTCGGATTTTCTTTTATTTTTATTTTGTTTATTCTCTACTAACCAGACAAACAAACAAAATGAAATCCGAATCTAAAATCCTGGATTGACAAACCGATTCTGATTGTGAATTGATAGAAAATCTGTTAAATTTACCACGTGTGCGCGAACGTAAATTCGAAAAACTTCACATATCTAGAAAAAACATTTCACCTTATTTCAATATTTTATTTTATCACAAATAGGCAATAAGTTTGTGCAGAGTTTGATTTATAAAAGAAACTAAAAATTGTCTAACTAAAGAATAACTTATTTTGGTTAAGTAAAAAAATACATTAATTATAAATTAATTACTTAAATTACCATATATAACCTTAAGTTAGTTCTAAATGAGTTTAAAACGTATAAAAAAATGTCAACCCATCATTATGCGCACGCCTATAATTGCATCAGCTCCAGGGTTGAACTCGATTCTACACCCGAATCCACAACACAGCTCGGAAGAATATATGTTAAGGGTTGGTCCTAAAATCGTTGTTCTATCTTGATAATATAAAATCCTTAAATTTGAGTTAATCTCCACCTTTAGTTTTAAATCTTTCCATTGCCTCATTCAAAAACATCATTTTGAGCAGTTGAGCAGTTGAGCAAAACCTACGAATACACCTGTATTCCTATTCGTCGTATATATGTATATATAACTATAGATATTACCTACAATAATAATATTATTGCATCTTCAGTTTAAACCATAACAGCTCTAGTTATCTCCTGAATGAATAATGAATATTACAGATATGAAGTTAATTGTACATAAATTTATATTCTTACCAGTAGTCTCGCCCCGGGATAGACAATAGTTACAGGAAACACAACATATAACTAGCTATTAACAATACAATTAAGAGACATCGATGAAATAAGACGTAGGGTATCGGAGTCCCTTCTATTGTTATTGTTTTACGACATGGAGAAGATCCTATCGGATTTCACATTGTGTGTTCGAATCTCTTTGATAATATTTACTTATTATTACGTTTGACTGACTTCACTCGCGCTTATCTTAATCCCCATCGTGAGGGCGGATCACATATATGTTTGTTTTGATATCCTTCTACACGTATCGCTGATTTGTATTTAAGAAAGTGAATAAAATATATTTTCTCGTTTTTTTAAAACATATTCCTTCGTTAGATTAGAGTTTAAATATTATAACGGAAAATAGTCATGGATGTACGAGTATGTTATATTTTTATAATTTACTATCAAAACAACTACAACAACAAATTTATTACTAACAGATTTTACTGATTATATAAGGAAAGTACATATTGGAAGTATAATATAAGCAAAGTTCATAAACGAATTACATAAGCGAAGTACATAAGTGAAGTACATAAGGAAAGTATATACGCGAAGTATAAAAGGGAAGTATATAATAAGGTAAGTATATAAGGCTTAGTACATAAGAGAAGTATATAAGATTAGTGCATATGGGAAGTAAATAAGGCTAGTACATAAGGAAACTACATAAGGGAAGTATATAAGGAAAGCATATAAGCGAAGTATATAAGGCAGTACATAAAGGAAGTATATAAGGTAAGTATATAAGCGAAGTACATAAGAGAAGTATATAATGGAAGAAGTATATAATGGTACATAAACGAAGTTTATAAGGTAAGTACATAATAAAAGCACATTCAAATTAATCTATGTATTGCATGTAACGGAACAGACATGTATTGTATGTCGTTACATGTACTCGTACATCATTGAAACATTGGCTCTGAGGAACTCGAGCTGGGAACATTAATGCTTGACTACATATCACTTGATGGAAAGCGAAAATATAGTCGTAGATGGTAAAGCGCCTTAACCTAGTAACCTATTCAATCTTCTCTTGAAGACACCCACATTGTATCCGGACGGAAAAACCGACGCAAGCAAGGTGTTCCAGTCCTGTACAAATTAAAAAAAGACGAAGCAAAGCACTTCGTTCGGCCAGGCGGAATGTCCACAACCTTAAGGATGGATACCGGCCGTGTGTCGGAACGTCCTGTGATGGAAGAGGGAGGATAATTTTGATTATGTTTGAAAAACGGCAGAATTAAGTCGTGTAATTCCAGCACACACTCACCAAAATATATCCTATAGAATACTGAAAGGCTAACAATTCTACACATTTCACTCTTTCTCATATCATTGTATTTTACAGAATTTTTGTTAAATTAAAAAAGAATTAATTATGCGACTGTTGGAGATCGATTAGTTATTGTTGAAATTTATAATAAAAAGTTATGATAAGCGACGGAGATAGTTTTATTGAAGAAAAGTCCCTTCTCTTAAAAGCTAATTAATATTTTTTTGTTATGTGCAATTTTTAGACAACTGCTAAACAAAAAGTATCTTGAACCTGAACTCACTGACAGTCAGTCACCAAGAACTCGAAATTATTACCGTTTAAAGGTCCTAAGTGAAGGAAAACCAATTATAAATATGAAATCACTGGAATGATGTTACCGTTTTCATTACCGCCATAACGAGATTTGAATATATTTAGACCAAGTAGGAAAGATAATCACGTTGAGATTTATTTTGCTAAATATCACTTCATATCTTAATAAATACCAAAGTATTTACTATATAACAGTTATCACTAAAAAGATGAAATAATAAGTATACCGGAGCATTAAACAAACATGACAATAAAATGAAACACCCGGCGTCAGCGAATTTAAACGTAATTTTCTCTTCAAACTCAACAAAGACACAACTTTTCAACTTTTTTGAAAACAATTCTTTGTTACGTAACTTATTTTCATATTTTATAAAAGTATTAAACTTGAAAATTATAAATGATGTCAGTTTTTATATAAATAAGATAGAGCAAATTGTAAAATATAATCTCGTCTTGACAATTAATAGTATTAATATATTTTCGATCATTTTATATATTTTTTTTTATAATAAAATATAATTCTTATATTACTATAATTAAGAAAGTTTGTTTTAGAGATTTATGTTACATTTTTTGTGATACAAAAACTTCCTAAAGATGTGGAAGGATGATTATTTTTCCAAAATAAACAAAATGTTTCAAACAATGCGGCTGAGCTTTGACAAAATAACTTCAAACCCAACTTCGGAGTTGGCACTACTGCGGTTTAGATACTTGGCAGTCCCCGAACATCGCTTTAACGATGATACCTTAATCAGACTTAAAAAGTTTACTATAATTTAACTTTTGTATCTCAGATATTAATTAAAAGTATCTTGTCAAATTATATTTAATTTGATTATTTGTTTGTTGAGTGTTTGATGCCATCTGGTGGAGACGGTTGTGATTGAACGTCCTAAGACAAGGATGTTTCCATTACGTTCCGAACTAGTAAAACCAATAAAAGCTCACTCGGTCTTGAGTTGGATCTAGTAGACTATTACCAGTAACTATTTAAAGTATTTTACATGTTAATTTGACAGTCAAATATTTTTATATTTAAATTTATTATTATTTTAACTATTTTTAATATTCATTATCTGTCTATCACTACTTTCAACTAAGTACGGAAACTATTGTTAAAATACTATTGTACTCCAAACACTGACCGCTTTGTTTAATTTGTTAACTAGCTGGTTTCATTGTTTTGTTTCTTTAATATGATTTGTTTTTAATATGCTAATTACAAGTTATATGTGATATTAATTAAGTCATTCAAAGTGATAATGGAAACGCAATCATCAAAGCCAGTACATTACATTGAAGCGTGAAATCTATTGTGTATACACGTCTGAACAGTGAATTAGTGTTTGACCATTAACAGCTTATAATAGACATGAAAAAAAAAGTACTAATGCAAAACCTTACTCATTATACACTGAATTGAATTATCAAATATTTTGAATATAATCTTAAGCTTCAAATTATATCGTAAAACTTATCCACTCAAAGAACTCTAAGAGGAGAAAAAACCTTATTATTTTACGTAAACAATTTTATACTTAAATAAAGAAAAACGTAAAATAATGGTAAAATTAACAACAAATGAGTTTCTCAAGAAAATGTGAAAAATCAGTAGTCTGTAAAACTACCCATGAAATTTATAATGGCCCTGCAACGATTTTTCATGCTTTGGATTAAGTTATCCAAGTCTTGCTGCGGTATAACATTATACCGCAGCAAGACTTGGATAATAGAGTATTTTTTTTTGCATCTTAGCCGGACCTGGGACATCCAAGGTCCGGCTAAGATGCAAAAAAAATTACTCTTCCGTCGCAATGTTTGCAGGGAAATTTCTCAAAGCCCTTTTTTGGAGCATGTCCCACGCGTGCTTTATGGGGCTTAGGTCAGGTGATTGAGCGGGCCAGCCTAAAACCGATACGTCGTGTTCCTGCAACCATCTCGTCACCACTCTCGCTGTGCACGGACGGGCGTTAACGTGCTTGAGCGTGTATTCTTGGCCCATTTGTAGTCTATCGGGGTAGATTAGCACTAGCACCACGTTACGGTATTTTTCCGCCGTCATGGTGTTTCTGATCCGAACTAGGTTTGTTCTACCACCAAAACGAATTCCCGCCCAAACCATAATTGTCCCGCCGTGGTATGAATGGACTTCCTGAAAATGTTGCAGACGGCTATCACGACCAGGGATTCGCCAAACACGTGTATCGGGATGGATACCGAAGCGGGACTAATCGATAAACAGCATTACAGACCACTGGTTATCATTCCAGAGCCAATGTACACTAGCGCACTCTAGTCTTTGTCCACCATTTCCTCGGCGTAGTGCTGGAATACGAAGTGGTCTGCGAGCATGAAGGTTAGCTTAATGCAGCCTTCTCTTTACAGTTTGGTCACTCACAAGCAATTAGTGCTCTGACTGGAGCATCTGAACCAACTGTATGGCCGTAAGATTTGGTTTTCTTTTCGGGACAACTTACAAAAATTTCCTGCCTGGATGTCTTTCAGACACTTCACGAGTAGTACGGCAGCGTGACCATAACCTATATACTCGTATCACTTATTATGTTGTTAAAATCTCCTCAGCCATACTCCGTTGAGTAGCCCTAGCTTGGGGCATGCCTACTGCCCCTAGCATTTCTTCTCTCGTTAAATGGCGCCGCCTCATAATGCATACAATAGGTTTAACTCGAAATTAATCCATTACTTGTTATAAAACTTAAATTTGATACAAAAAAATATGTCGATATTGCTGTAGGTAAACGAAACTTTCGCACTTCGCTACCATTATGCCGCGTAAATCTTTTGTTTTTATAATTTTTTTTCAAATTAAAATTTAGAATTGTCCAAAACTTTTACAAAATAGTCTTTCGTCAAAAGATTTAAAAACTGGCCAATATTATTTGAATTTAAGAACTTTATATACAATATCTTATTTTATAATATTTTATTTTATAAAACATTGAAACTTTGAACCACCATCGCATTTCGGTAAATTGACGACTGCAAATAAATATAAGAAGCAATTAAAAGAGATTGCTTTAAAATATTTTTTTAATTTTTTTTTTGTGGTAGGCTTAACTATATTAAGTTAATAAAAATATGTTTTTCGCATTTATTAACTATTTAATTGCAATTTAGCTTTACTTATTGTTTGAACGCATGGATCAATCATGTTTATGGAAGACGATGTATCTGTCAGTTAATCAGTTAATTTGTTAGCTGAAAAGTAATAGTTAAAAATTTGAGTCAAATCCGTATAAGACTTTTAATTACATGAGTATTTCATTTAAAATCTTAGAAAACTATGAATTACTTAACCAGATTTGAAAGAAATAATTTGATTAGAATTTTGGTACTGTTTATTTTTTAAATTTCTTTTTAGAGTTTTAATTTCATTTTTTCAAAGAGGTAAATTTAATACTAATAAAAATGAAATTGAATTTAGTATAAAGGTGTTTTGAATTGTATATATTGAATAAAATAACCTAAATGCTATGCTATGTAAATATACTTTTTAAAAATAGATTTATTTATATATCCTTATGGGTTTTTTCTTATAATAACTATAATATCAAACTTTTACGCCCCCTAGTTGATATGTAATACATATGACAAAATATACGACCAGGAATCAAACTAGGAACGCGTAATCTTAAAAACAGTCATTAGTATCTGTATTCGCCTGAAGTAGTCGAATTTTTCAGACTGAATATCTTAAACTCCTTAGTAAATAACACTTCAAATCTCATCCGGTATGCAAATAGTTAAATACTTCCTTGAGACAAGCTGTTACGGGTTATTACTTTAAACTTTACGGAGCTTTCTACAATCTTCGTATATTTCTCCCGCTTTTAGTTAAACAAATAAAACCGATCTCTTAACAATTCTTCTTCAATAGTTTTCAATACTATAGGTAATTGTAAATATTTTTACATTTTATTTACATATAGCATATTATTATCACCGAACTGATTCGAGGATGCAATTCGCAAGGATTCGCAATACTAGTATGAATTATAAATGTTACACACAGCTTCTAGCACTGTATTTTTACTGCAGATATGTCTCTTAAAGTATAAAAATATATTTTTTACATCATTAGCAATATGATTAATATGTCAATATTCACCAGAAAAAACATTAACCTCATGTTAACAATTTTTAATTATTATTTAATAATTTTTAATATCTTATAAATAATCAAAGTAAAATTATGATTACATAAAATTAAATATATAATAAAAAATTATCAACAGGAACCATAATAACATTTATACTAGCTTTTGTTACTTATAGCAAATAAATATTACATAGCATACAGAACACATGATCTTAATATATATAAATTTGTTTTTTTAATTACAAAATCACAAACAGATGACAATTAAATAAATAGTACAATTTGGATCACTAAACGAATTTCAACTTCCATGCGAAAGAGAGGTCGAAAGTTAATTAAAAATTTGTTATAATTGTTAAGCATTGTTGAAGATTTTAGGAAATAAAGACAAGCTTTTGTAACGTAATCTCATTTTAAGAATAAATTATTTTTATAACTTTTCATTATTAAATACCAACAAACTGACAACGCGACCAAATAATAGCAATAAAATTAATTATTCTCAAAAGTAACAATAATACAAGAAAATCACAATACCATCACAAAAATCTATGAAAGTAGAAAACATGTACTTTCATAGATTTTTGTGATATAGATTTTTGTGAGTAGAACCTAGAAAAAAGTATATGTGCCGCTAAGGTCTCTAAGGTGACTAGATGGAGTGAACAAGATGGCGGAGCTAGTAACAGAATTTTCAATACGAATATTTTTTATTGAATATTAATACTACATATAGGTCAATACTATTTACATGAAGTATTACTAACTTATAGTTATAAGTAGTAGTAGTACCGCTATCAAGGTTCCAAACACGCCCTGGTCTGAGAAAAACCACACAAGAAACTTTTAGGGTTTTAAGGTTTATTTTTAATAATATTTCTTGTGATACTTCGTAACGTGTTTAGAGATGATGACCAAAATGGAAAATGGCAATTATTTCGTGGACGTGGACACAAAAATTGATACCACAGGAAAAATTTGCGACATATAAATATTTTCTTTTCAAATAAAAACTATGCAGATTATAATTACATAATTATATATATCGATATCGATTACTTTAATTTTATTCTTTGTTTTACGCTGTTATATGATATTGATTGATTATTACAATTGATTTATAAAAGAGAAAATAATTTAAGGAATAACTATAGACCTTATTTAAATGAGGACAGTTTTATAAACAAATTAAAAAGAAGAAATTAAAATTACTAATAGAAAACTTTCCTTTATACTTAGGAGTATTTGTGAAGAAAATCTTATTTTACTTATCTGATTTACCATTGTCAGTTAAGATTAAATATTAAATAAATTCTTAATAAAGATGAATGTTTGACAGATTTTGATTTTGAGAAAAAAATTTAATTATGTTATATTTCAAAAACTATTTTTTGTTTTTTTAAATATTACTTTAAAAGCTGTTTTCATTATAAATTTAAATATCATTCTCGTATAAAATTCTAAACATTATTTACAGTTCTAAAGACTGTTAAACAAGATGTTTATAACTTTAGGATTTTGTTTGTAAGGTTCTTTGGAGGGAACTTTGGACATCTCGTCTAGACTGTAGGTCTATATATTTTTAATAATCTAAAATCAGTCTAGAACTCAAAGTGTTATGTAATTTTGAAAACAGAGTCGGATCTTAAAGGCTAAATTACTAGTTATTTATTCAATTTTAATATTATTATATTATTATTTAGTATTTTATTTAGTTCAGGGTTCTAGTTTTATTTTTAGTTTTATTTTTAGTTTCTCTTTAGTTTTTAGTTTTATTAGTAGTTTTATCTGTAGCTCTTTACAAAACAAACATACAATAAATAGGCATCGTAAAGTAAAGTATTGTTATTATTTAATTATATGTATTATTGTTTATAAGAATAAATAATTTTATATGTGCATTTACATTGTTTTAATTACAAAGAATATACAGAATATGAAATACCTAATAAAATTGTTATCCTAACCCGCTTGTAAGATTGCCGCTATTATGCAATCTGTCACTAATCACTGTCTGTATACTGAAGATACTTGTGAAAAATCATTATCAGCGGTTTTCATTAACGAATAGAATCCAAAACAATGTTTTCTAGATTTCTTGTCGGTTTGTCTGTTTATTTCTCTGTCTATTTTTCTGTGTATCTCTGTCCACTATTATCTGAAGTGGTTTATCGGATTTGGCTGCGGTTTTCACGTAAAAACCTTCACATGGTTATATTTATTGGTTGTCATTTTTTAAATATGACCACTAATTCCTTTGTTTTTATATTTGATTAAAATATAATTATGACACTGTTTTTTTAGCTATTCATACAGAATTGCTAAATATTGTCGAATAAACTGATTCCATGCGAATAAAGTTGTGGGTACAGCAAGAAAGCTTCTTTATTATTTTATAGAATCTGCTACAGAACTGAACGATGTTAATCATAATAAATACATCATTTTATACACTAAAAAGCTCAGTAGATCACATCACAAAATTCTTGGAAACGAATTCGTAGCGCCAACCTAACATAATATTGTCTCGGGTCTCCGAACTTTGTACTTAATTACTCTAACTTAACGAAATCACCCTAAAATAGTATACCAAGCAAATTTATTAGCAACTATCTTAAAATTGCAAGAATGTCTTAGCTTTCAAGATCGTCTTATATATATATACATATATATATTATATATATATATATATATATAAATAGTCTCACATAGTTTTTATATTTCTTACTTTTCATTATTTTTTCTGTTTATGTTGAAATGTTGGCGAAACAAGTAAAAACTACTGGATATTTAATATAAAACTTTAAATTAATAATTTTTATTCTTGCAAAGTGCAGAACGCACTTCCCGGTACAATGAAAAAAATTTTGGACTACGTATTATAATACGATATATGAATTCATTCTCATCGTTCCCTTTATTTCTAGTTTTTTATTAGCGTTAAAAGTTGCTTTTCCGCCATCAGATCCCAATCACCAAAAAGAATGTCCAAGATATACAATTTATTACAACTATACTATAATATAATAATATTAGTGTGTTTGTAATAACTCAATGAATGTTCAAAGGTTCATGTGCCTACTAAATGGATTGTACCTATATATTTATTCTTCGCAGTACAAATTTAAGTTAAAAACAAATCCTAACCAATCTATTGTATTGTCTGTAGTGAATATCATGAGTTAAAGTGTTAGTTTTTTATTCTATTACCCGATTAATAGTTTGTTTATTCGTTTGTCGACATATATAAATAAATTTATCTTTTGTTTATTTTGACCATTCCACATGAAGATAATGTTTCATCCTTTATACACAATTTCATATTTTCTTAAGCAATAAAGATTATAGAAAGTGAATTGCATTAAATCTACAGCTATTTTAAACGACTAGACTAGGATTAGCATTCTTGAGAATTATATATATTAAATATATTGTATATATATATATATATATATATATATATATATATATATATATATATATATATATATATATATATACATATAACTCATTTATATTTTATACACACACTACTGTAACTATCTATGTGTATGAAATGTATTTTTGATTTTTTTTAGATATCTGTAATTAAAATTATATTTATTTGGAGATAGCTCTTGTCGAGATCATTGTATCTTTAATATTCTTTTTAAATGCTCTCTTTAATATTCTGTTTAACTTTATATTCACATAGTAGTAACTTTGTGCTTAAATATAGTTCAAAAGATCCAGCGATACCAGTGAAGGGATCCAGTGATTTGTTTTAGTTTATCAATAGTTAGATGGTCTATAGTTTTAAAAGTAATAGCATTTATGTCCAGATGGTTACCTCTCCATTTTATATAGTTTTACTTGTTCTCATAATATACTAAATGACTAAATTATACATTTAGACCTTCTTGAATAAAATAAAAAAAAAAAGAAACTTTCCTCTTTCGAAATATTCAAAACGATTATTTTTTGTTGTTATCAGTAAATTTTAAGTATTACAATTACAATTCCTATGAACACAAATCCTAAATGTTTAAATTCGAATCCATAAAGGTAAAGATTTTCTTTACACACTTTCCTAGTATTGTCTTATGGTATTCCGCTGATATTAGAAGCAGGTGTAGAATCTATTTTTATTATACACAAGAGAGTTATTCATGCTATAACATGTATCTACTGGAATCCTTTAAGACTTATCGAAGATACTCTCTTTATATATTACAGAAAGCCCCGTATGTGTTCAAAGGACTAACATTAAAAATAAAAAGCGTCGTTCATAATTATACACTAAAAATAATTATAAAAAATTATCTCTAAATATAGAGTATGCAATGTTTGGGTGATTAAAATCAAAAACAGTAATAAAAAAGTCTATTGAAATTGCATAACTTCAAAGATGGCCGACGTTAATGTCAACGTATAATTTGATTCCTAAAAAAGCACATTGTCCATATTTTTGTATTGTCAAGTGGAAATAAAATAATTGTAAATGAACAAACGTTTAAATTTATATTTAACCTCCTCTAACCTATTCTGTCGGTGGATTGAAATACGCGCCCTTCCTTTTCTTAAAAATTTCAATGAAGTCTGAAATCCAAATAATTATTAGAACATCAAACGTTATGGAACAAAAGTTAAATGATAATTTTTTTATCTTTGTGTAGTGTCTAAGAAGTTTATAATAAATTTATAACATATATGAATCGGTTTAATGATTTTAAATTGCAATCGACGTAGTGTATATCATAATATTTTGTATTCAAATAAACTTTCTTATGCCTATTATTATTAATGAAAGTTTCTCCTATAAATACACGACCTAAATTATAATATCTTCAACAAACAGACCCTTATATATCTTTATTCCCATCTCCAACACCTTTCAGATGTAATTTATTATTTATTTAGTTATTTACTTTATTTACTTTATATTAAAAATATAACATCTAAGTATATATTTTTCCCGGATTTATCTTTAAGTTATTGTTCTTCTTAGTATCTTTTACATTATAAGATAGTAACAAGACTTTTTTTTTACTTTTTTATTTCATAACGATCTTAAAATGGCAAACATATACAAATATTAAATATCAATTCATTCCCATAACTATTTTAATAAAGCTTCGTAATAAAATACTTTTAAGAACAAACCCAAAAAATTACTTTAACTATTATATGAAATCTCGTTTCTTGTTTTCGGAATATTAATTCCACTACGAAAGACGGTGTTTACAACATGTATTTGTATGGATAGTAAACTATCCTCGCTCGCAGAGTCGCTTTAGATAAACCATGTCGTTATCCACTATTATACTATATTACAGTCTATATTATATTATTTTAATATTTTTGGAGGAATATTATAATATTACGTGATTGTTTTAAATGTTGACAGTTAACAACACAGTAATTTATATAGTTTGTGTAGAATTTTGAGAAAAGATTTAGATACTTGTACCCATATAAGTATTAATACTATTAGTCTAAAAAAAAACAATTATTCAGGTCTGTGAAAAAAGTATTTGATCATTTAGAAACAATACGTTACAGAGAATATTGCACTGAGTTAGGAAAATGGAAACACCTTCGTAAAAATATACTAGGGGCGCCAACAAACCCTCAATTTTGACTCGCTGCGCTCGCGAAATCTCGGGTGCCGTTTGCATATTGAGCGAAGCGAGCCCAGTGTAATGACTCATCGTTTCCCATTAACTTCAATGGAATAACAGTTTTTTGACATGATATGAAAAAAAAAATTTTTTTGAGGACATTTTTCAAATTTTTGTTTTTTTTTTAAACCATCACCTAATGTGTGTCTTTTTGATTGCAAAGTTTCATAATTTTCCGTCAAGTAGTTTTCGAGCCAATTCGTGACAAAGAGTGTAAAAAGTCTCCAGTAAAACGCTCCGCTCACTTCCTTCGCTTCGCTCAATTAAAGAAATCACTCAAAGATTTCATAGATTTCAAATATTTCCAAAGATTAAAGATAAGTGGGAGTTTTATTAAAAATAATATTACGTTTTAGATTCAAAGGGTTTTGACTCGATTGCGTCGTGCTTTGTCGCTTTCAAGGTAAATTACAAATCAATCATCTATAAACAGGTGCTGAGTGTCGTAGAGAGATTTAGATAGAATATCATTGCTTTAAAAAAAATGATAGGTATAATACTATTCAATCTTCAACAAAAACTAGGTAATTTATTTTGATTAGAATAATTAATGATAGAAAAAAAGCATTACTTTATAAGTTGTTTATTTATTTATTTATCTTCACGCCATATCCCTTGCGGGGTAGCCAGAGACGACGGAGCGCCAAACTCTACGGTCCCTGTATACCTCTTTCGCCTCGGTCACAGACATCAACCTCTTCATACAGGCCCTCCGGGGGGTCCTCATGCTTTTTAAGTGACCTTCCTCCAGTATCATAGACATTGTGTTTTCGAAGGTCACTCGAGGCCTTCTCCTGTCTCTCTTACCGCTCACTTTTCCTGTATAAATCTTTTTTACCATTCTTTCATCACTCATTCGTTCGACGTGCCTAGATCACCTGAGCACGTTCTTCTTCATCCTCACCGTGACACCTTCACTAGTACCTGCTATTCTGTGGATCTCTTCATTGCGGATTCGGTCAGCTAAACTGACCCCGCATATTCTGCGATGAGATCGCATCTCCACAGCATTCATCTTTCTTACATTCTTCTTCTGTGTTACCCACTTAAAGGAATACTTTAAAAGCGGTCGGAATGACCGCATTTAAAATATTCCTTAATAATTTAGGAGCGATTTTTTGAGAAATTTCACTTTTATAAACTTTTTGTGGGATGAATTCGTTAAATGTTTGAGGCGAGTAGCCGCTTGGTATTCGTTTGATGTGAACATACTTCTGAAAGTCTGATAATTCTTAAAAAGTTAGAGGTAGCTAAAATGTTTAAGCATTTAACTTACCAGAGTCTGTACAGGGATAAAAGTGCTCATCATAAGAATCCTCTACCAATTACAATTTTACAAGATGGTTGTAACTATGATAATACTATAGTGTAAGTAGTTTTACATATCAATAAAATATTTACACTTATCCCATAATATTAACAGCTTAATACATTATAATATAATTATTGATTTTTATAAACTTAACCCAAGCAAATCAATCAAATCAACCAATCAATGAATCAACAATCAAATGTAATAATTCCTATAAAACAACACATGTTATATAGATAAAATGTACAAATATTATTTAACTAACAAATATATTATACTAATATAAGAGTTTTAGAATTACCAACAAATATTATTTAAAATTAATTATAAAAATAAGAAAGGACGATATAATTAAAAAAATCGTACCAAGAATTATTAAAGGTATATCATGTAATAACTTATGCCAAGTAATTATATCATAATTATATCGTATCGTATATCATAATTTGTTAAAAATTACGAGTCTCTAAAACAAATATTTAATATTCAAAAGCAATTGATATTTACTAGATAAATATTCATAAATAAATAAATAACTAAATATTTACGTATTATAAAATACAACAATGAACCAGGTAAGATGCAAGTACCCAGGGTATTTCCCGAACGAACTGTGACGAAATTATAAATGTTAATAAAAAAACAATGGATTTTTAAGTAAAATGATTATTATTTATTGAAGAAAAGAAAATGTTAAATACATGTTTATTTATAATTACTAAAAAATTACAAAAAAGTGTGATTAATAATAATACAAAAAAGTAATATAATTGAATATGAAAAATGAAAAAAATTTATAAAGGTTGTGTTAAAAGTATTGTAGGATTAAGTTTAAGTATTGGCCTTGATCGAGTTATGAAAAAAAATACCGCTCAGACGAGGTATTTTATAAAGCCAAGGATACGTATACTAATTGATTTATGAATTTAATTATATTATTCGGTTTTTTTTCGGTTATATTCATGAAAATTACCTAGGGTTATCCATGTTTTATCTTTACTATAATATTATAACCTTATACAAGGAGGGTCTTAATAAGCACAATGCCCAACTCATCCTAACGAGTACACGATAGCTCAATTATAAGAGCGACGGGGATAGACCTGGAGAGGTTGCAGGTTCACGTCCTACCTCTTGAAGAATTTGTGTAGTTTTATACATACAAAATAGTTCAACAGTGATGTAATTATTACTTTTTGATTTTATAAAATCAAAAAAACATTTTTAGATATTGTATATATGTAATAACTGAGTGTTACCAAAGACTTCACCTCACTCGCGGCGTTTCGGAATATTATCTCATCAGTTTGAAAACAACAATTTAAAAGATTTACTGTAATAATATAAAAATACAACTGGATCCAGAGGATAATCTTATAGATCTCATATAACCTGACTTAACTTGAACTGACTTGACTTGAAACTTAAACTTTTTTGCACTCACCTTAAAATAACAATTATTTAATATAATTCAATTTTTTTATAATCTTTTTTCCTGTCTTTAATAAATAATTTATAATCTACTATATGTTAGTATACAATATTTAATTTCATACACATTAAACAATTCCATACATTGTATTAAAAAGCTCTTCAAATGAGAATGTTACAGAACATGTGGAGGTACCTTAGGATATAATATTTCTGTTTATATATATGTGTAGGAAAACCTTATATATTAGTTACCTACCTGCTAAATATATTGTATATCTGTCTCTCTCACACATTCCGCACGTGTTCTTTGTACCAAGGTGATAATGCGGAAGAGATGTTAGTGGTACAAGATTTTTCACTCTCCAGACCTTTATTAACATTTCTTTCGTTTGTTGAGTTTTTATTTTTATATGTAAGTATAATATAGGAAAATCTTTATGTCATGTGTTATAAATAGTCAGTGGATTCATATACTTAGTAAGGATTAAATTATTCTTTGACTGTCATAATTACAAATTGCAGCTTTACATGGGATGGTAGTTGAAATTACTTCAGATATCAATTTCATTGCCGCTTTGCCGACAATAGACAGGAATAATAAAATATCTCTAGAAAAGCAAAAATAATAATGCATAAAAGAAGCAAATTTATATGTCATATACAGAGTTATTTTATCATAAATTGATTCAGTTTTAGTGAACAAGCTTTGTGAATTATCAATTGATATTTCAAATTAAAAGTGCTCGTCTTTGTATCGTCGGTGACATTGTAAGCTGACACGAGACTATAATGATACCAGTACCAATACCGCTGGTTGGTAGTAAAATGCTGTATACCAATATTAATAGAGCTAACAACTCGATACTATTACGTATATTAGTATTAACTGTTAAGTATCAAAACACCGTGCTTGATAGTTGGTGCTATATTTTAAACTTTTAGTATGTAGCACAGTTGGGAACATATGAAACCACAACTGTATACTGATCTATAGCTGTCCTCTACTAGAAGAAGCTACCACCTTTATTACAACTTTCAAGACTTACCAAATTGATTTTTGTAATGTAATCTATTTTATTGCTAGCGCCATCTAGTTTTACTAAAATACAACTCTGGTCCTAACACAATTTTGGATCTTGGTTTTCATCGTTAATAAAATGAAATTAATATTTAATTTCCATTTTGAAAAACAGCATAAAAATTTAAACACGAGTCACTATGGGATCGGGTATTTTTAATTTCTGTGAAAATGTCATTTATTTTCTCTAAGAAGAATGTTTTTATTTAATCTTAAATGTCAAATTAAGAAGACGTTCTTTGACATCAAAAACCGAGTTAAGTTGTCATTCAAACAAAAAATTTAAGGAAAGCATATTAAAAGACTTTTATTTCAAATAATCTAGCTTCCACATCATTACATCATTACATTACATATTTAATACTGACCAACTAATCGGATAGTTATTTTTACTAGCTTAAACCGAAGAGAAAACAATGCATGCCTACCTATCATGTTAATTATTATTATCAGTTTAAATTTAACTTATATAATTAAAGTTAATATGAAATACAAATAGTATTTCATATTAACTTTAATTCTAACCTATTTTGGATGTTTCCAAGAATCGTGTTCACATAACACCATTTTAATATTGGTGTCAAAGAAATTCCTTTAGGTAATAATTGTCTAGTATTAAACTTGTAATTAATAGACTCTATTATTAAGAGGTGAGGATAATCAAAATTCCCCTTCAGTATTAATACGCAAATATACTGTAAAACAATTGACTTGTCACTCATTTCAAACAATAATTTAAATAATAAATATTCACTCAGTAAATTTATTAAGGATTTTTATGTTCAAGTAAAACAATATATTTTTTCAACATAACAATGACGTCATACTGTTTTATATATATTTATATCTCCTGTGATTTTCATCTTATGTAATGTTCAATCTACTACACTCACAGGCACAATTAACCTTGTATTTCCTTAATTTACAGAAATCGATAAATTTATCGACCATTTTATGAGAGGTACATTGAAAGCTACCTTTAAGGTCTTGAAAAAAAACAAAATTCTTCAAACAAAGGGTTTTATTAAACGGTAAATTCCAAAAATCGATTTTAGGAAAATTTAACAACTTCAATTTTGAAAAAAGTGGTCTGATTAAAAAGAAAATTTAAAATTAATAATGGGTGTTGTTGCTTTGGGCTCCAATGACTTCTTGGAGCTGGTTTGCCATTCCATCCTTGAAATCTTGGATATCTGATTGGGGGATATTGTGCCACTCCTCTACCACAGCCGTCTTGAGTTCTCCTAGTGTCGTAGGTGCTGGTACTCTTGCTCGAACACGTCTTTTGAGGTTGTCCCAAATGTACTCAATTGGGTTAAGATCGGGACTGCGTGCCGGCCATGGTAAAACTTGAATACCGACCTTATTAAGGTACTCTATGACGGAACTTGCGGTATGGCAACGTGCATTATCATGCATTAATCTAAAGTTGTTACCAATAAATGGTGCAAAAGGTATGACATGGTCTTGTAGAACATTTTCCACGTATCTTTGAGCATTTGCACTGCCTATATCGAACAAAACAAGGTCAGTACAAGCCTCAAAAGAGATACCTCCTCAAACCATTATGGATCCTCCCTCGTAACCCACTGTTTCGGTTATAGCGCATGGAGCAAACCTTTCATTTTGGCGCTTGTAGACACGCTGACGTCTATCTGGACCTCTTAGCGCTATTTTGCTCTCATCTGGGAACAGTACGTCCTTCCATTCCCAAACAGACCAGTTAGCATATTCTTGACCAAAAGCAAGTCTAGCTCTACAGTGTTGTGGGAGCAGTTGTGGGCCAAGAGCTGAACGAAAAGCCCTCAGATTCCTTTCTGCCAGTCTTCTCCTAATTGTTCGTTCACTCACACTGACACTACTCACCTCAAAAAGACGCGTATGAACTAAAGTAGCCGTTCAAAAGCAATTTCTCAACACGTTGCTGATAACGAAGCGGTCATCTCGGGCTGAACTGCATCGATATCGGCCTTGACCTGGCCTGCGTGTATATGAGCCTGTCTCCCGAAATCGTCTAATGGCATCCCGTACCGTAATTCGAGGTACACCGTGTGTACGGACGATGCGACGTTGGCTCTACCTGGCGTCAGACAAAGCCACTGCCATAGCTGCACCAGTTGCATCGAGTGGCATTTTTTACAGTTACAAACAATAAGCGAACACTAGAAACTTGTATTAAACAATATTCACACACTGTGGTAGAAAATAACTGGAAAAGTTAACACGGGAACACAAGGGCAACAATGTCAAATAACGACTAAATTCCAAAAACCTGTCGGTGACACAAAATTAGGAAATAAATTATGAGTATAAGTGTTTAATTTATTACTAGAGTAGCCACTTGACAAAAAACAAAACAGTTGATAAACCATAATAAACGTAAACTAACAGGACGACGAATGATAGAGGTGGGCGGTTAAATTTGTCGGTGAGTGTATTACATAATATTAAAATCATCTATTAGGTGTAACTGATACGAAAAATACTGACATCATTGATCAAGAAATTAAAGTTTTAACGATTCTTCAATATATTTAACTCGACAAAATTTTGAGCTCAAGGTGATGAAGGATGATGTAAAGATGACAAAAAATTTGTCATGTTGATCCCACATAAAAGGGTAGAATTAACTGGGCATTTCACGTCACGGGGCCCCATTTCTAACCAATATTATTTTAACACAACGACATTTTTGTTGCGATTAATCTGTTATCATAGTTCATTAAAAAGGTATGCCATCCCTATTTATTGAAGAACATATAAAAAGGACGGAATAATTCACTCCATTCATTCAAAATCCGATTAATAATCTCACTAGATTTGGCGGTTTTATTACTATGTACCATCTCGGATATACAGAGATTTGAGTAACTTCGTCGAAAGACAATATAACATTTTGTGACAGCTATGACAGCTCTAACATTTATCATGTTGTTGTCAGGAATTGGTATAACTAAATGAATATATCTGATTTATTTTTTACACATAAACTATTTCATGTTAAAAATATATAATATATAATATTGTATTCTAGTAACAGAATTATTCACTTATTTTCAAACTTACGATGTTACAGTTATAATAAAGAATACCTAAATTTTTTCTTATTTAAATTTGATTTAACTTATCGGAGGACTTAGAAGATAAGATATTACCTAAATATCTTACACTAAAATTAAAAGTAGTAATAAGTTTAGTAATCAGCAAACAAATATTCCTATTGCGACATGTCGTGTAATAGGCAGCACAATCAAAACAAATGGCCGCCAATGATAATGTTGTTTTGTGGTTTACTGAGATTGTCATGATAGCCGCGCCAATTTGTAATGTTCCAGAAACTTCTATGCAATTAAGCATACAAAACTGTTCATAATTTTATAATACTTGTTCATATTAAGTAATAAAAATAACATTTTAATAATGTATTATAAATTATGATGATATTACCAAAAGAGTTAGTTTATCTAATTGTATAAAAACATCAGTTTTTAGATGTTCACAGGTTTTTGAATTATAGAAAAGAGTGTGGAGCATAACTTACCTTGTTATTTTTGCACTTTGCTACATGACGGGTTGCATATAAGTTTCTTCTAATTACCAAAATGCAATTAATTCTTAATATTCATAAGATTTGTAGCTGTAGTCACATTTTACATAAAAACTATGTATGTAATTACAATTAAATTTATAATAAATAAGGGTTTACATTTTTAATTTAAAACAAATTATTACTAAAAATATACTTTTTAAAATAGCGCCATCTCTTAAGTTGGCTGAGCGTTATAATCTTATCTACCTAAATATTTGTTATACCTCGTTAAATAATTATGATGTTAAAAACTCGAGAACTATTAATGTTATCCAAAATGTATAGAAAACACTCGCAGACGTCTTTTACATATAAATTGTAATTAACTCTAATAATAAAACAAATTATAATTAAAGTAGTTTTTAATAATTCGTTCATGTTTAGCGCCATCTAGTTTAGAAAAACAGATACTTATCTATGAACGTTTTGTATTTGTAAAAATTGTATAAAAACGGAACACAAATGGTTGTTATATTGTAAAAAAAAAAGTATATATATACTAATTTTAATAAACAAATGTATTAGTGATATCGCCCATGTTTATGTAGCAATTGAAGATTTAGACAATTTTGAAGAAGCTATATCTATAGCTTTATTTGGGCATAATTTGAATACCGAACATCATCGTTTTTCGGTAACTCATATTAGAATATACATAAAACCATATAAATTTTCTGTCTATATGTCTATGTGTATTATTGTACACTTTTATTTCATTACAGAAACCCCTTACTTTCGAACCTACTTACGATTTCCTCCTACCTGTCATGAAAACCTAGAAGGATACGCATTAGTGACGAGAGTACTTATTTGACTTCACTTCAGACAAAGAACAATGGCAATTTTTTTCCTGAACGTTTTATGAAGCGTCTAAAAACAAGACAAAAGCGAAACTTAATTGTATTATTTAGTCGTTTTTTACACGGTGTTAGATTTACTTGGGAAAGCCACGAAAAAAACTTTTATTTAATAAGCTTTTAATTTCTGTTTTTTGCGTATTTCCGGTGTAATACAATTAAAAAATAAAAAACTATTTAAAATGATAAATAGCAATATTAATTTTTCTTTGTTGTTATTGCTACATAATAAAGAAACTATATAATTGCGTTTGTTGTATGTATTTAACTATAAGATTAATCAAATATATTATTACAGGGCCATTTAAATGACTGACAACTGACTAATAGTTTGACTGACTTTGACACTATTGGAAGCCATTTTAACTAGCTTTGCGTTTTCTATTTAGTTTTACGCTGTCATCGCGACTTCTGTGCAACTATTCATTCTCGGACGTCTTAACGGATTTCGATTGTGTCTTTCTGTTCTGAGTGTTCTTTTATCATGGATAGCAAGCGCAAGCACATATTGTGCGTGAATTGTAATATTTGCGTGAATACTCTTCGCCGATATCGGATTTTAGAACAAAATATAAGTGTGTACGATGCTCTGCAACTGGGTTTATCCACAAATCGTAAGTTCCTAAAAACACTATTGCTCGTGTTTATCTCTAAATTATATTAAATTAACTCGTTATTTATACTTTCAAACATTGTTTGTTATAATGCGTTAATACTTATTACAAATTACTTTCAGATAACTGATGAGGATGATGTTTGCGAAGCATGTTGGAAACTTTTTATAGATGCTGTAAATCAGAATCTTCAACAGAATACTGCTAATGAACTACAAGCTGGACCGAAACAAAGTCAGCGTTGTCATACCAATGTTTGTATTTTATGCGGATGTTCCCTCATACAAAGGCAAAATGAGAAAATATTAAGAGATAATCCCTCTGAACTACAACGGCAGATGATAAAAATAATTAAATGCCGTAAGGAACCACAACAGGTGTGTACATCTTAGTTTAAGTTCTGTTTTATGCTATTATTTTTATGTATTCTATACACATTGAACTTATAGGTTTTATTCTTTTAAAATGTTTGTTTGATTTTATTTATTTTAATATCTAATCTTTTTACAATTATTTAGATTGTGAGACTTACATAAATACATTTATATTATAAGTTTAATTTACCCTGAATAACATTAATCCTAGATATAAGTGTTATATGCTAAAATCAGAAAGATTTCTTATATTTCTGCCAGGTAACAACTTCAGACAATGTATGCTATGCCTGTTGGTTGCGAACCAAAAGAGAGGTCCTATAAATGAATCGCCTTAATGAATTAAGAGTTGAAGAAGCCATTCAACATGGGGATGATGATGATGTCTCACATACTGAGCCACCTAACGAGTCTACTGTTGTGGAGTGTATCTCAATGCCAAAAGCTGGCATATCTTTGGAGGACCACCAATCTCATGAAGATCCGCACGAGCAAGATATTGTCAGGCCCTCAGGCATTCAGAATACAGAGAATGGAGCTATAGCATTACCATTATAGGAGCTTATAGGAGCCGCCAATACTTGTAACCATTGCCTCTTTCCTGGCTGCAATAATATTGATACGCAGTGTTTAAAATATTATGTAATTAAAATACCATCTTGTTTTATTTTTACTATAAATACCTATATTTATTTTTTATTTTTCTTAATTATAGACTTTTATACGTGTCTGTCCTATATTATCCTTATCTAAATAAATGTACAACTACATTTTTCTAAACAAAATATTTTTTTTTCATCTGTATACTATACTATATGATCGCTATAGAATAGCGGTGCGCTTGTCGATTGGTGCTGCCTAAACGATGGTGTTAGCGGGTTCGATAGTAGGTAATTTGCTACCACGCATTGGACCATCGGCTGATTAAGTTGCGATTCTTTACCTATCTGGTGAAAGAGGCCTATGCCAAGTATTGGAGTGTTAGAGGTTGAAGCTTAGTAAATAGAGATAGTTATCTGACACATTTGCAAAGAAGAAAGATCGGTTTTCTTATATTTAGACAAATATTATTCATTGCGAATATATATTCGCGTTAATAAACGCGATAAAATTTGTTCAAGACTTATTCTAACCCCTTACTAAACTAATAACTAATATTAAAAACATCATTTGAGAAATCTCTTACGCATTTTTTAATATTTGTGTAGATTGTACCTGCAATCAGTGACATCTAGTATTGACAGGTAACCTCAAATTATTGTTAAACAAAAACTGAAATATCTTTTTTTTGTGGCTTTCTAAAAAAATATTTGTTTCTGATTAAGCTTATGCAATGTTACCCCTATCGTTTAAATATTTTTTTATATTTAGACGCTTCCAAAAAATGTCAGGTAAAATGATGTATGGAAAGCTGCCATTGTTCTTTGTTCAGTATATCACGTTTCTGAGCAGTCTCAGCTTTTAACATTGTTTACCATAAAATTTAATAAGCTTATACAAAGGCAACTTTTTGTTATTGCCCCTTTTTATTATTCAAATTCAAACGCACTATTTGAACCTAGCAAAAAAACTCCACCCATTCTCTTCTTAAAAGATCTTATGTCGCAAGTAACAAGGTCCTTTATGCGATGCGATCTGACGATCTCAAAACAGATCCATTAGCAGGCTAGTCTATACCATTAGCTCCAGTGAAGACTTACCACAATTTGAGTCCCAACTATAAAAATAGAAACCAAACAATATTTGCAAGGCCAACTTAAGACTAGAATAATACTTAAAATATTTATATGATAGGCAGCTATTATTATTTCCAGAGCATCCGTCACTATCCCAACTACATTTTGGTTTGAAAAATACCCTCAAATGAAATTCAAACTTCTCCATTCATAACACCTAATATGTTTGATTGGGGGAGTCCGAACATTTTATAAGTAAAATTAACTAAATATATAAAATTTCATGTAATAAAAATTTCAATCTAAGTATTATATAAAATTGTATAAAATACATTTTTTTACTCTAAGAATCCTTATCAACTAACATCAGTATCATTTTGTTTGTTTCCTGGATTTTACTGCTTTAATATAACCATTATTATCATGATGCTCTTATTAACTTGGGGTGTGCACAACATCCTCCATAGCGTCACTTGTCATTTTAAACTCACACCAGGTCTAATCATATTTTCTGCAGTTTATCTTCACTTTTCTCACTCATTTGTTCTTTGCACTTTTTTTCTAATACATATTGTAAGCATAGAACATTTATTACAACCCTAACATACAATTGGTCCAATTATGTACTAAAATAAACTTAAAAATTACTAGATAATATAATTATTATTACTGTATAGCGCTTTACCTGATAGTGATACAGTGATATAAATAATAAACTACGTGCTGTTGTAAGAGAGATTAATTAATATTAAAATAATATTTATATTTATATATATAAACTTTACAGAACATAACAAACATTTTGTATTTTTAACTTATTTAAACTAAACCGTAAAAATCTTGCAGCATGTTATAAGAATAGTTTAAAGAGAAAACTATAAAGTATTTTCGTGTTGATACGAGGTCGTGTATATCACTTTGAAATAAAGCTTTATCGTATTTATTCATGACCCTTGCCACTAACTGGACTGGACTACTTACCATGTAATTAGTAAATATTTTTACAAGTTATCCCAGATTATATAACTGCGAAATGGGACTTTGATAATAATAAAAATACTAGATTCAACCTAGGCAGTGTAGGTAGATATGAAATCATTTTCAAGTGTAATATATTTTATAACTATAATATGGTGTAGGACTTGGTTAGAACTTAATAAAAGATTTATATTTTATACAATTATTATTTGAGTTTTGCTTTAGATACCTATTATCATATTAAAAAGTGAATAATGTTCTTTACAAGTGGAGAACAATTCTTTATAATATATAAAGACAACTTATTGATAAAGTCTAAAATAAATAAACAACCCAAATTAGTTGGTTTACGAATGTGAGATTTCAAACAATGCTTTCTTTTACAATGTAGGTGAGCATTGACAAGTTGGATTAAAATTTCATCATCAATTTCATAAATCATTACAAAAAATAATAAATAATTGGACTTCTCTAATATTAACAGCTAGTGTTCTAAAAAATTTATCGCTTTTTTTGGTGGTTGTTAAGACTATAATATGAAAACTCATAAATTTGAATAGGAAACTAACTTTTTAACTAACTTAGTTGTTCTTATAGTACGATATATCATAATTGACAAATATACAAGTTATATTAGAGATTAGTAACATCTTCTGTTATTAGTCTGTTATATATGTTTGAAGATTTTATTAGACATTAAATTACCTACAATTGTGGTTATTATTACGTGTAAACTTTTGGAACTTAGGAACAAGAAACAACAAACAAAAAATATATAAATAAGTTTTTAAGTAAAATAAGAATAGAAATAAAAAAAGTATACCTTGGAAAATTAATATTAAGACGCAGGGACATAGGACATAGACTTATTTAAATGGACAATATATAATTACTTCTTTCAATTAGCGTAGTTTCAAATTGTAATATCCAAAGTTCTGAAAATTATGGCATCAATTATGGATTTTTTGCAACAAAACTATCCAAATGACGCAAATAGATCAAGGCCGTAATTTCTGACAGTATATGTCAATTGTCAAATGACAATAGCGATAGACTCTCATCAACATTCAACAGATAAAATATCAATAACATTTAACAGATACAAAACAATAAAATTTTAACGTGCCCAAAAAGAATTTACCGATATTGTTACCTTGTTAGGTAACTTAAAAATAATAGTATTCTCAACAACAGAGTGACTATAATAAAAGAATTTGGATATATAATTATCTTTAATAAATAATTTAATTTTTAATAAAAAGATATGAAAGTAGCTAGTTACCGTTTTTATAAAAAACCTATATAATAAAAAAAAATAATTATTAGATCAATTTAACATCGAAATTCTAAACCTATGACAGTTCTATTTTTAAACGCTATTTCTGGTTACAAGCCAAGATAATATATTATAGTACAGTCCATTTGATTATTAGGTCAATGTTATCACGCTAAGTAATCTGTGATTACCACGTGATTATTATGGACGAGTTTTAAATAAAAAAATATATATATTTTTTAACCAATTATCGATTGTGAAAAAGGTTATATATACTCTTTAATTTATATTTTTTGTTGACATATATGTCACAAAGTAATTATTACTTTGGTAGGTTCTAAAAATATCAGGCCGCTGCTATGAGTTTGTCTATGGTACTATAATGTCGTTGCTGTATAAGAACTAAAACAGACAAACAGTTTTTGTTTACAATTGCTACCCAAAAACACTTGCAACATACGCATCAGACAAGCTATAGAAATAATAGTTTTTACCATCTTTTCTTGTTACACGATTCTGGATTTCTTGGTAATCTAAATCAACCACATTAATAATTTATTGGCAACGAGATATCCATGTTGCCTATAACAAGTGCTTCTAATCGAATCCTGGGTTATAGAAGATTTTGTTTTATTTAATTCATTTTGTATACACAAAATATTCAATATATCTTTTCTACCAATCTCATATTTAAAAACTTTATTTTCGAATATCTTATAAACGTAATACATGAAGGTTGTTTTTTTTTACTCTTTTAACATAGCATTTGAAAAGAGCGTATCAAGTACTTCGTAAGGATTTGTGCTGTTCATTTACAAAGCTTCCTAGAAATTAATAATAAATATAATCCACAGACAACCTTATCTATTCATATTTATTAAGAATATTTTAATTAACTTCATAACCAGAACCAGACAATATATCGATTTAATTCTTATTTTTTATATCATTTAACTACATAATTCATAGTAATTCAAAGCATTATACATCTTAATACAAATGTTTTTTAAAATCCATTCAGGTACAGACACGGTAGCACCGCGTTTGAATCCTGCCCGTGTCTATGAATTGTTTCCTTGTATATTTATTTAAAATCTAAAAGATCTTAACTAAACACATTTAAATATCTTTTCAAACATTAATTATTTTTAACAATACACAAAAAAGAAATATTTGCGGTTCTTTATTTAGAATATAAAGAGGTTTTTTGACGTCAGAATGTATATTAATATGAATGTGTAACATTTGATGTTAGAATTAACATTGGATTTCTTTACTCTGGCAACACAGATAAAGGTAATTCTACGCAATAATGTCGCATTGTATTTTTATAAAACATAGACAAAGCTACTCCTTTTTTATCTTAAAAAAGTAAATAAACAATACCATAGGTTAGTAGAAGATAACTTGTTTATATAACATAATGTTTTGTCATTATTGTGTCCTAATGTGCCATATATGTATTTAATACGATTTGACTATATTTAGCATTATTTTAATATTTTTATATATTGTTATCAGAAAACTATTTTGTTCGCGCTTAATCAAGCCAGTTTTGCCAATATTAAAAACAATCATTTATGCCACAGATTATAAATTTTGTTATGCTGTGATCAAAGACAAATATTTTTTTTTAGGAAATACTTCTTCATGAAAAAAAATTAACAAATAAAATACATAATTATAATTTTAATAAGTTTACCACCTTTATACAATATTTTACAACACTTTTAGCTAAATATGTATAAATAAACATATTAATGAAAATACAATGTTCAGAACTCGTGTTATTAAAAGCTTAAAATGTTTAGAACTGTTAAATAAAACATTTCAAGAAGATTTAAAAGCAATTACTTATATAAAATTATTAATTAGAATAGAAATCATAGGCAATGTAAACATTCGTAATTACTTTTTAATCTATAACTAACCATAGACAATTCTTGACGTCCGACGCCGTTCTTTCTCCTTTTGTTAAGTTGCCATTGCTGTTGCTAACGCCATTTTTGTTATACACTGTAAGCTGCATATGGTGATTTTTTTATACTCATAGGCTTACTGTATAAGTGGGAAAGAGAAAGTGATATAGGATAGGATTACGAAGCTGCAACTAAACCGAATATTTTCTTCAAAGCTTATTTACGACGTTTCTCATTGTCTATGCTATAGATACGCATCCAGAGCGATACATACGGTATAAAGCTTTTAGTGACAAATGTATAGTAAAAATGAAGGAAAACGCTGTACTTAAGTGGCAAAAAGTTTACAATCCCAGCGGCCCTCAACCACGACCTCGCCATGGCCATCGTGCGGTTGCCATAAAAGATTTGATGATAGTTTTCGGCGGCGGAAATGAAGGGATAGTTCACGAGCTTCACGTCTTCAATACTACCACTAATCAATGGTTTGTTCCTGTTACCAAAGGCGAGGTGCCTCCAGGATGCGCTGCCTACGGCTTCGTGGTCGACGGAACTCGTCTTCTGGTTTTTGGCGGCATGGTAGAGTACGGCAAGTATTCCAACGATCTATACGAATTGCAGGCCTCTCGGTGGGAGTGGAAGCGTCTAAAGCCCCTTCCACCCAAGCAGGGCTTACCCCCGTGCCCCCGGCTTGGTCACAGTTTTACACTCTTAAATGGTAAGGTATATCTTTTTGGAGGACTAGCTAATGAAAGTGATGATCCCAAGAACAATATACCGAGATATCTGAATGACCTATATACCCTGGAACTTTATCCAAATTCTTCCATGACTGTATGGGATATACCACTTACCTATGGCCAGTCACCTCCTCCACGCGAGTCACACAGTGGTGTCAGCTACACAGACAAAAATACTGGTAAATCATCATTAATAATCTATGGAGGTATGAGTGGCTCACGTCTTGGTGACCTGTGGGTGCTCGATGTGGACAGCATGTCTTGGTCCCGGCCTGACCTTGGTGGTCCACCACCTCTTCCACGCTCATTACACACAGCCACTGTCATAGGCCATCATATGTATGTGTATGGTGGCTGGGTACCTCTGGTTCCAGATGAATCCAAACTTGCTACACATGAAAAGGAGTGGAAATGTACCAACACACTAGCTTCTCTGAATTTAGAAACCATGACATGGGATTGTATTGCTTTAGACAAATTTGAAGAGTGTGTTCCCAGAGCTAGAGCTGGTCACAGTGCCGTTGCTATCCAAACAAGACTTTACATATGGTCTGGTCGTGATGGCTATAGAAAAACATGGAACAATCAAATTTGTTGTAAAGATCTTTGGTACCTAGAAGTTGGAGTGCCACCTCAAGCAGGTCGTGTGGCACTTGTAAGAGCGGGTACCACATCACTTGAACTTTGCTGGCCTGCCATGAATACTGTCACTACATATCTTCTACAAGTTCAAAAATGTGGTAAAGTTACTCCAGCTCGTTTTCCGACTGCTGCTGAACCAGTTTCAGCTCCACCACCAGCATCACCTGTATCAGGGCAACAAGATGCTGCCAAAGCCTTTGGAATCATGTCACCCATTGCTACCAGCCTTCCATCCACACCCACTGACATACCAATACGACCCCTTGCTGCAGTGTCGTCACCAGTTGCCAATCCCATTGCCTCAACACCACAGAAAGTAGTATCAGGGGCTATGAAAATGCCAGCACAAGCGGCTGTAAAAATATCTCCCAATACTCCGAAACAGACTTACCATGGCAAAACAGTAGTTAAGTCTCCAGCTGCAGGTTCATCACAGCAGATAAAGGTCGCTGCAGTCACTCCCCAAGGTGTGACCAGGATCGTAAGCGGTGTAGCGACTCCAAATACCGTTCGGGTGTCCACACCGCAATCAAACGCACAGATAGTACTAGGCGCGGCAGCCGGATCAACGGGGTCACCTCGATTTGTTCAAGTAAAAACTGGCTCCAACACTGGTGTCGTCAAATTAGGAAGCGGTAACGTGAAGCTTGCCGGTAATGCGGTACCTCTGAAGATAGGTGCAGCTAATCTTCAGGGTAAGATAACAGCAAACAGCGTACAAAAGGTTGGCACTACTCCCCTAAAACTCGGCGCCGGTAATGTTAAAATTAGCACGAGTAATGTTTTAGTGAAGACAGCCGGCGGTGTCCCTATCCAAGCGGGCGTCGGAAGCATGCAAACAAAGGCGGGCGTGCCAGTGAAGCTCGGTGCGGGCAATTTGCCTGTTATTGGAAGCACAGGTGGTGCGATACAGATCGCCAGCGGCACTATTGGACAACAGGTTAAGACACCGGTATATAAAATCGTAACAGCTAAGTCAAGCGATCAAGGAGCGACTGTCACAAATGCCGTAACCGGATCCCCGGCAGGGGCGACCGTGTTACGACAGGCGGGAGGAAACGCAGGCATCCCCGTCATCATAAAGAAAACTCCCGGAGCTAGTTCGCAATCGAGCACGACACCCCAGTATGTGACACTGGTGAAGACCTCAACAGGTATGACTGTGGCGACAGTTCCTAAAATGGCAATGATGCAGAACCGACCGGCGACGCCAGCGGGAGCGGGGCAGGGAATCGCGCCGGGCGCGACAATCGTGAAACTGGTGTCCGCCAACTCTGTAGGTGGCAACAAGATCATTACGCTGCCGTCCAACATGCTGCAGCTGGGCAAGGCGGGCGTGGGAGGCAAGCAGACCATCGTGATCACCAAGTCGGCGAGTCAAGCGCAGCAGGGTCAGCCGCAGTGAGGAAGGGCGCGCCGGACCCTCGGAGCGAGTGATACTGAGTGCCCTTAGCGTCGCGAGCCTGCGCTCGGTGCTGGTGAATACTGAAAGGTATCTAGATTGTACATTTTCATGAAAAACACTAAAGTGAAGTTGATTGGACGATATATGATGATAGATTATTAAATCATATGAGTTTTTGTATGTTAATGGGTCTTTGTAGAGAATGTCCTCTTAGAGTTTTTACTAAAATATATTATTTACTCTTGTAATATTATTTTCAAAGTTGTCTGTTTTCATTAGAACCCATAACTTGTAATGATCTGTCTTGTAATGTTGTTATGCAGTCAAATGTTTGTTTGAAGCCCTTGCTAGCCGTACTTGTCATGTGTGAGCTAGTTTTACTAAATAATGCGCAAGTGCCTGCCAAGCAGCCCGTTGCTGTGAGAGTGAAGGGAGAGGGCAAGGGGAGTGTAGAGTATCACTTTTTAAACTTAATCAATTAGATTTTAAAAGATTATTCAATTTGAGGTTTATTATTTTATGTGTTTATAGATTTATTTCTAAATTAGAATATTTTTGTATGTAAACGGTATTGATAAGGAAAAAATAATATAATTTTTCAGTAACTATAATCATGACCAAATACTGCCATGATGAATTCTAGAACTCTAGAACTTTGCAGTGCTTGAGATTCCAAATTTTCACTTGTTTGCTGTGCAATTATGTTGCAACATGTCTTCCTTGCATTGATTTGTATCAAATATTGGTTTCTAACAATTTGCATGAATTGAAGCAACGGCAAGACAGTGTGCCTACTGGATAGTAATATATTCCATAAACTATTTTCTGATGGCCCATATGAGAAGTGGTACACCAAGTGAACTGCTTGCATTGAGGCCATCGTGAGCAGTGTTTTAGATTTAGTTAAATCACAATATAATATTATATAATGCACTATTTAAGTTTTTTTATGACAAACCATTGTTGATGTTTATGTGGTTTATGATGGGTCCGTGGTGTGAAGATTACGAGAGACTCCTTAGTCGAGGCTATTTTTCTATGACACCCCACTGGTCTAAGTACCCATCTGAGGTACCGACTTGGGCTGTAAGAGTTGACATTTCATAGACTATGCCGAACTATAAAGAACAACTTTATCCAAATATATGCAATCGAACTATAACATTAAATTAAATTTATTATATCATTTTCTGGACAGTGTAATTAATATGATCTTTAGATTTCGTCATAGTCAATAAAAATGAGATAGTACTATGTGCCTAATGAGGGAGAGGAGGGGAGGGGGGGGAGGGGGCAGTTCATATAATTTATATTGACATAAATGCAGAATATCACTACAAAGTTGTGAAAAAAATGTCATACATAATAAAATTCTGCATTTGAGATATAGGTTAAGCTAGCTGTACGTATTAGAGTAACTCGAAGTAAGCGAGGTATGAAATGTAAATATCAGTAAGTAGATAAATTTGATGTTATAGTTTGTTCATATTATGTTCATTTGCTTGAATAAACGATTTGGATAAGCGCGCCTTTTATTTGCATCGCCGATTATCAAATAGCAATAGGTAATAAGCAGAAGCTTTTATTCGTTGCATCAGCTTGTGTATTGACTATGACACGCATTTTTTTTTAATATTGTGACATTCAAATATAGACTATATACATTCTCATTACGAAAATGCTGGTAATAATTAATTTACTAAAACAAGACGCTGAAAAAATATATTTAAAAAAAAATTACAATTTCAATAATTACATTTTCATTTCATTGTTGTAGTGAGTAGTAATACTATCGTTATTGTAACAATACAATACTTTGCATGTAATTTAAATTCTATACCACGTGTGAATATTCATACGCATTTATTAATAATTAGAAAAGCGCATTCTAGTTATATTTTATTGAACTATAGCATGGCCAAGACGTGTGCTCCATGTTGTAGTTTGTATATAAGGCGTCAGATGGCGTTGAATGAAGAGACCTTGATACAATTTATTATACCTATAAAGCGTATTTTAAAATTGATACTAAAAATATCTTTAGTATTTTTATAGAAAGAACTCATTTTCTATTTCATCAATATGCTTTCTCACGATTTATTCTATGTTTAGTATTGAAAGGTTTCAAGATTTTTATTGAAATGATGAAGCGAATTCTATGAATTCTTATGAATCTTTATATTTTATTTTATTATTAAATTGACGTTTTTTTAATTTTAAGTGATGTAATAAAATCATTTATACCTAATATGAAATAGCAATTATTGTAAGTAACTAGTAGTATAGTATTATAGCAACAGATAACTTTGTACAGAGAAATAAGAATTATATATTTTAAAAATTCTAATAATATTACCACCTTATAGTCATACAAAAATAATTTTATAAACATATAAAAAATATTTATTGATAGCCACACTTCGTATAAAAAAATGTGTAATAAATTAATATAAATTAGTTTGTATTAACACTTAAACGAAGTTAGAGAATAAAATTCATGCACTCGGGTAACAAATTGTCTTCATTTTACTTGATATGTCTATGTATTAAGTCTATATTGTCTATAGTTTATCCCAGTAGTCCGCATGTTATAACACTCATACAACTCTTTCTTGTCCCATCCGTAGGTTTCACATCAACCACGCGTTTTATTTTTTTGCCGTTTGCATCGTATTTTCTTTCCTCCTGAAATTAACAAATACAATAATTAATTATAGTTATTTATTTTAAAAGTACTCGAATTGAATACAAATATAATAATTCGTATCATTTTTAATTTTAAAACAAACCACACATTGGATAGATTAGTTAGTTTGGATAGTAATTTAGTATATCCACCGCTAGATGGCGCTGATCGTTAATAGTGACCATCGCAAAATTAGTTTTAATATTTTGAACGCGATATTAATGTTTTTGAAGCACTATTTTCTCATGAACTGTTTTCATACTTATCTTTATAATACAATAACAATTACCACATTTCACCCACCCTAGTGAAATATAATAAGTAGAAAATGAAGCAATGGCTGCACTAAGTATGAAGCAATGGCTGCACTAAGTTCACTTATCATTAACGTGGTTATAACGTTATTATGGTTTGGTGTTTTCTTAATAATGCTATAAGAACGGTCGGTAATGGAAGATCGCTTTTATAGGTAACTATTTGTGGCAATCTATTTTTATGGTTAAATGGTTTTATGTAATTGCATAAATTAATACAAACAGGAAAATAAATAAATGATCTGGGATGGTAATAGTTAAAAATAAAAAATAGGTAAAAATATTTAATTTCTGATTTAATATGCAAGTTTCTTCAAGATGTTCGATATTACCAACAGAACTGGATTTAGGGGAGGGTAGGCTGGGCTACTGCAGGCCTCCATAGGAGAAGCCCACCAGTAAAGATAAAAAAAATAGCAACTTTTATGTTTTCTTACCAAACATTTTTATTTGAAAAAATATTAACAATTACCTTATTAACAATACTATCGGGTGAATACAATATATAAATACAAATATTAAAATCATGGGTGGAGATCGATAATACTAAATTCAAAGGCATATCTCAAACAACTGATTGTTGGTTGTTTTAAATATGTATGCGTTAATTAGAATCACTAACAATTCTTCAACAAACCTCAAAAGACGAGATATATCATAAAAACATCAGACACGCAACCACAAAATATCAAAAAAAGATAAAAAATTCAAATAATACGAATAATATTAATAAATATATACTCACATCTACAATTTCACCTATTTTGTATTTGTCTAACATTTTGTAAGCATCTGACGAGTGTCCTGATTCATCGAAGGCCTTCGTAGCGTCCAGCCCGGCCTCTTCTAAGATGACATCTCCCGCGGGATGCTGCAGAAGATATATATTTATTTATTTATTTAGTTTCCATATCCCTTGCGGGATAGCCAGAGACGACGGAGCGCCAAACGCAACGGTCCCAGCATACCTCTTTCGCCTCGGCCACAGACATCAACCTCATCAGAAGATACAAAATTATGTAATTTAGATGAGAATAAAATTAACATATTGTATTTTCTTCATAAACAAAATTATTACAATGGATTGATTTTTCGTGTTTAAGAGTAGAGTAAACATTTATACTTTCAGAATTGTTACAAATTTCTAAAGGACACAAAACAAAAGTTAAACAATAATTTAAATTTAGTCGATCAAAATATGTGGAACTTAAATTGTTGAATCATTTTCAGGATTTATAATATTACATACATCACCTAAGATTGTTATATTTCTTTTGAAAAGAGTAACTGTTAAGTTTCTGGCCGGCTCTTTTCAACAGAGCAGCATTCCGAGTCGTGGTAGCTTACTTACGGACTGACTACACTGACCTTTTTTATTATTGTATTAATTGACGATTCAAAAGTGCTTAAATGCCTACTTGAATAAAGATATTTTGAATTTAGCTATTTTGAATTTTTTAAAAACTATCCTTATTTAAAGTTTTTTTTAATTACTTGATTATTTCTATCGAGAATAAAAATAATTCAAATGATTCTCATATTAAAATCTGTTAGAAGTAAAAAATGTGTAACTTATAATATTTGATTGTTCAAAAGGGTCACAACTCAAAGTCACTTAACTCGATCCTGTTTGCGGAGCTTTTAAATCCGAGATAAGCTCAGAAGTATCGAGATATTCTCGAAACTCTTAAAGTTGACAAAGTAAGCGGTTCGCTCTTGACTTTCAAACAATATCATATTCTGACTTAACCAATATATAATTACGATCCGGTTCTAATTTCAAAGCACTGTCAGATTGACGTCACACTGATGTCAGACCTACATCATCTTACTTAGTACCTAAATTACTTTTATTGTTTAAATACCTGAAATGTTGATCAATTTGTTTCCTGTTACGTTTAAAATGAGATATATTTTATCAAGCCTCATTATCTTTAATTAGATCAATATATATATATATATATATATATAATACATATATCGTATCGTATATATCGTTTTATATGTTTGTGTGCCAAGTTTATTAAGTTTTGTTAAAGTCACAACTTTGACACTCAGGACATCTTAACAATATCGTATTTTATGCAACATTAAAATTAAAAATGTATGGAAGTCTGTTCATTTGTTAATTTAATAAATGTTCGGACATGTTTTGACATGTTGAGTTTATTTAAATAATTAAATATAGAGTGAAATATTAATCACGGAAAAACTCGGCAACTACTGTAAAATGGGACTATAGTTATAGAAAAATTTAACAAAATTGCCTATAATATATGAAAAATGTTTGATAACATTGATAAATTGATAAAATGTGTAATTAAATAATCTCATATGATATCAGTAACTGATTTAATCAAATGTGCAAAATCATTTATATTGTTAAATAACATACCATGAGCGTCAAGAATTATAATTGTACATTAGTTTACACTTCATTTATAAAAAAAATAATTGTAAAACAATAATTCGGGGAAACAAATAAAATACAAGAAAATAATTATTTACATATAATAAATAAATTTACTATATATATATATATATATATATATATATATATATATATATATATATATATATATATTTATATATATAGTCACATACATGTCTAATAAAATTCTAACGAAAAGTTTTAAAATTTCATTTCGCCATAACTTTATATATAACTTTCGAGTTTCGAGAATGTGAGTCATATTTCAATTCAATATATATTTAGTTTGATTTATAATAAATTTCTAAAAGTTTTATGAACGTGGTTAAAAGATAATACCAACTGTACAAAGTTATAAGAAACTTTGGAAACTACAGATATCTAATATGGCGGAAAGTGTGGAAATTAATTTTTTCTTCAACAATATAATATTAAATTCAAAAATGCTAAACAAAATTATTTCATGATTGGCAACATTGTCTTGTTGAAACAAATATGGCGCGCTTTAAATAATAAATCTGTATATTTTAAGTTGTCTTAATATTAGATAATTGTCATTACATGAAACAACAAATATTGTATTATCAAACTCCGATTTAATCTTATCTGTTCAAATATGGCTTATATTATTTATAATTTAAATATGTTATCTGTCTCATTTAGACGAAATTATTAGGTCATTTTTATCTTTTTAAAGTACATTACAAATTATCAGCCGGTATTTTTTTCCTGCATAGGTGATATATCAAGACCATGAAGGTTTAATGTTTTAGTTACCTTTTTAATGATAAACCCATAGAGAACAATTGCAAATACTCTATGAAAACCTTGTGTTGTGTTTATTATTTTCATTTCCATTTCATTATTTTTTATAGCATTATATTTTCCTTTCCTGTCCATTTTTTTTTAAATAATTGTCTGTGGTTATTTAATACCACATATTAAAACTACACTTTTTTGTTTGAATATGGAACTAGCAAATCTTTTTGCATTCGATAGTGCATATTGAAGAAGGATATATATCATATATATTTAGCTGTCATGTGTGTGTGTGTGCGCGTGTGTGTGTGCGTGTGTGTGTGTGCGTGTGTTACCTCAGGTACGTAAGCTGTGACGTCTAACACGTCGTTCTTATAGACCATCCAGACGGGTGTTCCTCCTCGTCCGTTGCGCGTCTTCACTTCGGCGAATGTGTATTTCTTGACGTCTGTCATCCTTTACAAAACAAATTAATAAGGAATAAATATTTTTACATTAAATTCAGGAATTTTGACAGATGTTGTAATTATATTTTATTCAATAAGATATTTTTCTTTCAAGAATACTATTTTTGTATATAAATAGGACGTCAAAATTATTTTGTTTAAATCTGCGGATGTTTTTTTCTATATATAAAAAATATACACGTGTTCATATAAATATATATTTATAAATTGAATTCCAGTCATGAGATAACTATAATACCGCTTACGTACTTTGATTGTTAATCTGATCGGCGAAAATAATCTAATCTTATCAAAATAAAACTAATTATGCGCCAAATAAATACCAACGAAACATACCGGAAGAATTATATAAATGTTATTTAATAATTACTGTAATAATAATTATCGTATCTCCAATAATACGATATATTCTGAATAAAACAACTGTTGAATAATCGTTTACATAATGGCAATCTCGTAGTTTGAAAAACATTCCATTAAAAATACAGTTTGAATAAAAAAAATATATTTAAATTTGGAATTGTTGAAAAGTAAAACAAAAAAAAATCTCCTTGGTTATTTTCTCCATGGATTCAAATATTATATAACCAAAAAGGTTTTTAATCGCCAAAATTATTATAAACCAATCTAATTCATTTAATCATAATCGAATCAAGTAAACAGACAATAAAGTGTTTGGAAAATAAGGATCGATTATCTTTTGCCTTGAAATAAAATAAAATACATTGACACTTAGATAAAAGAGAAAATAAAGGAAATATTACAAGAATTATCTTTTTCCTTACCTTCGACTATTATTAGAAGTGACTTACAAAACAAACTAATATATAACATTTTAGTACGTGCAGTTTTGCTGTTATTAGAATAAGGAAAATGGTGAAAATATTGCAGTAACGAATGTCAAAGATCGAACTTGTCATAATAACTATGTAATATTCTGTTATCAAATCATTATCAGATCAACATTTATTAGACAATCAATACTATGTGTGTAATACATTCAGTATTTATGAATAAAAATGACAATTATTTTAATGACTACAAAAAAAACATCCACCATTTTATTTTATTTTTTTTAATCTGAAATAATTTTTAAGTCAAAGGTTTTTGTTGATGGAGAAATAAGGATTTATTAAATGTAAAAATATACATTGTATTACTGTATACATTATATTACTATATTTATTGATATTCTTTATCTGTTATGATAATAAATACGTGATCGGAGTCACTTATATTGAGACAAACTCACCTAATGTCTACTTTCCCAACCAGCAGCTACTCCACTACTGACAGCGGGTATCATATACATACATACGATAAACAATCTCATTGTTCGATATTTTATTTTATTATATTAAATAACTTTATAATTGTGACAAATTATTGATAACTTATTTATCGATTTTTATATATTTTTTTATATGAACTGTCACTTTTGGCGCGCATTTTGTTTTAAAAAGATAAATGGACTGCAAGTCGCATTTACGAGTATGTTGTTTCAAATCGACAACCATGTGTCAGTTTCCATAAATTAAAATGCGGGAACGCATTTGCAATACAATCTTGTTCATAATCAGTAAATGTCTCTCAAATAATATAAAGGTAAGTTTTATTAGAGATTTTTTTTTAATATTAAACATTTTAATATAATTCGATTCCCGTGCATTTTATAAACACGCAAAGAGTTTGTCTCTTAGACTTAGAATCGGAAGAAAAATTTTAAGACAACAGAGAATCGTTCCTGTAATGGAACCCAGACTTTTTAAGTAGTTAAATACTTAACTAGGATCTGCCGTGCGCTGCGGTTGTTGAGCAGAGCCTCTCAGTTTTTTGACCATCATTTCTGAACGGAATAAGATATTTTAATTCAGTTTTTTTTAAATATGCCCATTTAAAAGCTCTATAGCTCTGCCAATTTTCATTCAAATCAGTTCTGTAGTTTTTATGTGATGTTGTTTCAAAAAGAAGTTTCCCAAACGGTTAAGAGCTTCGCTTACGCTTAGCTCAATTATTAATTATAATAAGCAATAATAAAAAACAGATACCACGAGCTTATTTATATTATAGTAATACTTTTAAATAATTTAAAATATTTTCTCATTCTTATAACATCCGTTAGAAGCAAAACTATGTACTTCAACACAGAGATTGTTTTAAAGAAACTTTACAAATAGTTAGGTTACGAGTATTATAGCTTCTTCAGAACTTAAAGTGTAGTTTATACAAAGTCGTAGGTCGAATGTTGGTTTGTATAGTTTATTTTATATATATTTTTAATATTACAATAAATATCATAAAAAGTAGAGGATTTTACGTAAAAGTCATCTAAAATTGTGAATATGACAAAATTTATTTTCAGCTTAAAACCCATATTGTAAAAGATCCTCCGAAAAACATATTAAAAAGTGCAAACATACCTCAAATTTAAATATATTTTTTGCATAACAAATTGTTGTTATTAAATGATATATCATTATATTTATGTGTAATAAACAGTTATACTACATCCTATATCAATCAATCAATCAATCATTCAATCAGTCAACAATGCAAGCACAATGTCTATAGGACATTGAATTAGTCGATTGAGGGTGTTCGATCTTTAAAAAGAATATCTGATGAATACTCGAAGGAATATCTTTCTTCAATTCTGCATTTACGTAGTATGCATGTTTTTGCAATTAAATTAATTAAAAGTTATTTAATCATTTAATTATAATTTTAATTTATTTTTATTTCTTAATTAAAATATTACTAAATAATTATTTATTACACCTTTTTCGTACCTAACGTGGTATATTTAATTACAAGCAATATGTTTAAGAATAACTTTGTAAGTAGTGTAGTAGTAAAAATATTAATGAATTATCAACGGAACTCCTGATAAATGAATATAGAAGACGAGTTTTGGGTGACAATTTATATATATATAATTGAAGTGTCTGTTTGTAATTCCAAATTAACAACTTCACACTAAATTCATTTAAGTATATACGGTATTTACATGAAAAAATCATTTTTTTAATATCTGTCTGTTTGTTCCGGCTAATCTATAAAACGGTTAAACCGATTTTAATACTTTCACAAGCAGATCGCTGATGTTATAAGGAGTAACTTATTCTACTTATATTTTAAGAAATATTTCGCGCGAACGCAGTCGTGCAAAAAGCTACTGGCCTCATAGTATGTCACTGAAAGGACATTACACATCGTATTAATAGTAAGTTATTACGATATATATATATATATATATATATATATATATATATATATATATATATATATATATATATGTATTTATAAATGTAACATAAATCTATTTCCTTATTAAATGATTTCCAAAATATATAATACAATATACGTTATATATTTATATACAATATATTTGTCTTTTTCATGGATAGTTAAACTACACCCATCTTCAAGTTAAGTAACATGTAATACTAATATATGACTATTTTGTTTCTTACATACGATAATAATTATCGTGAAAAATGATAAAGATAAGATTAAACTAATGGCGAAATAAAATTATCATTATTTGTAAAAATATAATCTAAATATCGAGATATAATTATCATATACAAGCTGTGCCCACGACTTTGTTTGTGTGGATTTTTTAAAAATAAAAGCCTAAGTTACTCCTTAATATCAGCTATTCGCCAGTGAAAGTCCTGTTAAAATCGGTCCAGCTGTTCCAGAGATTAACCGAACCATACAGACAGACAGAGAGAAAAATAAAATTTATTTTTTTATGTAAGTACTGCATATATTTTCATATTTATTTAGTGAAAAGCTGTTAATTTGGATACAAACAGACACTTCAGTTTTATTTATATGTATATATAGCTCTAGCTTCGAGAAACGCTAATAGAAGTGAGTGTTAGATTAGATTACAATAATCCATTGTATGTACTTAGGGATACATTACTCACGTGAGACTCAAAGTGGGGGGGGGGGGGAATACGAAAAGTTACTAAGGGGCTGAGGGTGTAATGAGTTTTACGTATTTTTATGCCAGTCAAAAACAATCTGCACCCTTAGTTATTTAACTATCTATTTAGATTAAAATTAAATTTTTTTATCACAAAATTCAAGTCAAAGTCACTTGAAAAGGAGAAAATATAAAACCTCATCAAATATCACCAGAAAGGGGGAGGGAGGGTTAAAATTGATAAAAAACGTAACGTGATATTTCGTAACGGATGAGTTCAGAATTATTATTTTTATATCTATTATTATTTATATCTTTTACAATTTATTTTATTTAGTAGCCGACATATTACAAATTGTAAGTGTTAGATATCAATAGTAATGTTATCGGACAACAATGTTTACCTCATCCTCTTCTAGTGAAACTCCAATATGGTTAATGTCAAGAAATATATTGAACTTAGAGACAGGTGGAACCGCGTCACTAAGTTAGTTTAACGAACACTGCGTGAACGACTAACTCGATTCATAATCTTAATTTATAGTGTTTGCATTTTAACTTTGATATTGTAAATTTAGATTTATATAGCAGTATTTTAACAGTTTATCAGAGTTGGTTACTTTTTTTTTTTGGTTATTTTTTTTTCAGGTAAGTGTAATGTTTTTTGTTGACAAAAATATATTCAAGGCAAACTGTAAATTGATTTGAATATAATTACGAAACAACAAAATTTCTCGTATTTAATAAAAATTGGTGATACTTACAAGACTTAAAGAAAACAAAGAATATTTAGTACTTTAAAAATATTTAGTGATGACTGAAAGTCGCTGGGCACAACTAGTTGTAATATGTTGTTTATCTTGTTGCATTATGACAATGAATCTTAAGTCACTGATAAGACATCTGGTCCAGTGTCTCGAGGCACGTATTTGATAAGAAATCAATGAGGAGATAAAATTATTGTTAAGTATTGACTGTACGGACTGTGGTTAAGATGTGAGAACTCTTCTTTATAAATATATAAATATTTATGGAGAAAAAAATATTGACGTAACCAGGAGTTGAGCTTCTGGGATGCTAATCACTTTCAAGTTATTTGCTGGCCGACTTGATCAATGAACTTGTCAATCAATCTATCATCAATTTTGCATTCTGTATTAGTAGATTATTTCGGGACTTGGTCTTTATAATATTGATGATTTTTTTATTATATATCTATTTATAAAGTTAATATTTAAGAAATACATATAAACGAGTGTATAATGTATCTTTTTGTATATGTATGTAATGTTTAGTCTTAAACTTGTGTGTGTGAGTGTGTGCGTGTGTTTGTGTGTGTGTGTGTGTGTGTGAGTGTGAGAGTGTGTGTGTCTGTGTGTGTGTGTGTGATAATCAACATGCAAAGTGAGTGAGATAGTGTACTAACTGATTCGCTTTGACAACCACTCAAACTGCATCAATTATTATGTATGTAATGCTCCTACAGGAAGTACAAATAACTAGTATACTAAACTTTAGAAGGATTGATTGAAGTTAAGAATATGTTTACAATACTTTTATCTTATATTTATATTAACAAAAATCTAATCTCTTTATAAGTACACTATGTTTTCATGAGAAACAGATACCTTTAAAACTTTTTCTATCTTTTAAAACCTTTTCTCTTAATTTATCCAAGGATCTCAAATTTTCTAAACATTTAAATATGAAGGTAAACTTAATAAAGTTATTGTAACATACAAACAGTATGGAAAAATTTTGTATATGTTAGGTCTAATTCTATTATTCAACTTGTATGTTCTCAAGACACCGACGGATGGATGAAATATAAAGAATCATTGTTAAATTTTAAAAGACAAAGACTAGACAGATTTTGATAAAATTCTGTTAAGAAAATATTCATTCATTCAAATATTCACTTATCATACACATTTTTTTCCTCATTTATATAATTCCTTCTATTTGTTATTTGATATTACTTAATCAGATGCGATGGAAGCGATATATTTGTGATAGCATTTGAATTGTCTTTATTATATTAGGGTACGTTATACATAATTAAAAAATTAACTAACTAATCCATTCCTTTACTAAATAAATCAACACATTTTTATATACTATTTTTTACCCACGACTTCACATAGAAAACTCGGGTTGGTATAAAAGGTATATAAAATTGTGATTCAATTCGTTAATTACATTTTTCGACAGACATACGATGCTGATTTTTTTATATATGATAACATTATAATTCAATTCTGTAAATCATAATAAAGATAATGTCTTTGTGATAACAATCTAATCGTATTAAAAAAACCCACAATATATATATATATATATATATAGGTATAATAAGAACCAAAATACCTTCAATGTTACATAATTCAAACTATTTGTAACAGTAAACTGAGAATTTTTGGTTTTTGTATACAAATTTGATTTATCTTTTTTTAACCATTGTTTAAATACACTTATATACAAGTATATTATTATTAAATTAAGTTTAATGTAATAATAATTTTGATTTAATTTATTATGTTAAAATTTTTTATGCTAACATGGTTTGTAAGAATAAATATATATTTAAAATATTATTCAAAATAAGTAAACAATTTATTTATAATTAGCTATCAAACTATTGACTCCTTCCGGAACAATATATATCCTATCTCTTAAAATCAATCAGTCAATCAATCAATCAATCGTAATCGACAATTGCAGCAACCATACGTTTATGTGCTGATTAACTTTGCTTATGTTACTGTATCTTAATTTGCATTTTCTTATTTAAATAATTTGACTGACTGATTGACTTTGATTAAATGTTAATCTCACCCGGATAAAAAGTTATCCAAATTAATTCTTAATAATCTGCCCACTATATTATTTCGTTGTTCAACTCTTGCTTTAAAGTAAAATACTTTTTTTATTTGTTCGCTAATAATATATAAAGAAAGCGTAAGAAGAAGAAGAATGTATCTGACCATAATTATGGTCTGGATTTAGAGTTCAATGGCCTTTTTTGTAGTCGTTGCATCTTTTTTTGTACTTTCTACTAGACAGAATCACAACTTGAACCTGTGATCTTTAGGGTACCAATGTCGTTGCCTTGTCGTCGTCGTGTCGTCGTCGTGTCGTCGTCGTGTCGCCGTAAAGTGTTACAGCATGAAATCAAGAATCGATTTGTTATTGTATTAAGCGTTCTGACACATTTCTTTGGGTATAAACCGTCGTACTCTAACAGAGTAGTAAGAAAATCTATTTCGAAGAAAATCTTCACTAACTAGAATAACTATTGACTATTTTGTTTTACTTCATTAGGTTATTCTTTTTATACCATATATCAAATAATTCAACAAAAGTACTTTCAATAATTATATATAAATAAATATACAAATTAAATATTACACATCTTATCACAATACTGTATACAAGCTGTAAGTTATTTATTAAGTATAAATTGGTCAATTATCATCATACGGGCTCGAGAGTCCAATCTGTAGAGTCAACAGAATTGTTTGAACACGTCCAAACCCATACATATACTTGGTATCAGATTATATTGCAAGTTACTTTTAGCTAATATAATGTTCTAAATACATATTTTAGAGGAAATATTTATGTGTGTTGACATAATTTGCACTAGTTTTGGCGTTTCACGCATTTAATATTATCAACACAACGTATAATAGAAAGAGTCAAAATACTTGTTGTTGTGCGTTGTCTGAAGCCTTCACTCACAGAGGTAAAACTATATTAATAATTTTGATTAAAACTTCGCCTCAATAATAAAACATAAAAAAAAAAAAAATCAAATCGCCAACATGTATCCGCAAAATACGGATTGTCGAGTATTTTGTTAAATTCTAATGATGATGACAGACGAATCGCAGTCGCCATTTTGGACGCTAGCGAAATGTCACTGACACCGGAGGCCATCTTGATTTCGTTAATCAAAGCTATAACTACAAAAATCTATCAACATTATGTAAAATATTGATGAGAAGAGTCATACTTTACCCGAGCTAAGCCATTTAGAATTAGAATAGAATTTAATAGATGAAATTTAGTTTCAAACCGTCCTCTGGTCTAAATTCTCTTCTATATAATATATATATTAGTATATTTAATAATTGTAACTGAGGTCACTAATTCCAACCTCATTTCAACGCATTCAATTTCGTTTGTTTTCGGATATTGTACAATAATCTAGCTCTAGTTTTAAAAGGAATATTTTATGAAATTATAATCAGTTTAAAATATACCTACTTACTAATACAGAGATCGCCATAATATAATATTTAAATTCATATGAAGTTTTATTGAATAATAAATTGTATCAAATATCTGAAATAGTTTCAGAAAAATTCTGTTATAAAAAAAACGCCAAAAGATATATTTTTCCTTTATTATTCAATCATGTCTATTTAACATTAACTTAATACTGTAAAATAATAGTAAAGTAGTAACAACGTTTTAACCCAAAATTGCAGCTTTCGAAAAATTGTGCAGGTGTACAATTCCCTGCGAAGTTACCATCACAATGAAAATCGTGGTAAAATTGTTTTAAAATCACAATGAAAGGCACGGACAAGTGTCTATGGATACTAATTTATAACAAAAAAAAAACAAAATTGTAAGCGGACAAAGCCGCGTGTAGAGCAACTACAATAAATACCCAGTTCTATTTAACTTTAAAAGTTAAACCATTAATATATAAATTAATTAGTTCGCCCCAGGAGCTCTTGGATATAAACCGTGAAATAAAAAGACACTCAACTTAATTTAACTACAGACCCTAATTGATTTCGATTGTTTCATTTTATCGCTGGTTTTATATTTGGGAATAGCATGTTTCTTATGAAATATTGACTATTACAATACAAGAATTATCGCTGTCTTTACCCGCACCGCAATAACAGATTTAATATAATGTATGGTTAAAGCAGGTTTTGTATGAAAGAGATCAGAAATTAAAGTTTCATATAACTTATAGCTCGTAAACATTTTAATTTGTACAATAAAGCTTAAGAATCTAGAACTCGTAGCTCCCTTTCAGTTATATTTTTTTATCCAGATTCTCTCAAGTCTAAAAGCATGAATTATAGAATGAAAATTACATGACTTCTAGAAAAAGAAACAAACGAACTAATGAACTGAAATTATTTTTATCTGTACATATAATAATATAATAGTATTTAGATCCATGATGACATGTAGACATTGAACTTATAAAAAAATAGACAAAGTTGTTGACAACGGATAGTATATTTTATTTTAAGAAAGATATTAAGCGTTTAAAATCTATATTTTGTAATTAATAAGATCATTCATAATTGTCATATATTAAATACATTTATATTTCTAATATTATATTATCAAAAAATACAATTAATATTTTGTAAAACATAAATGTTACACTTGATTAGTTATTTATTCTAGGACTGAACTTCAATAAAATTACTCAAAAGGTACTCACAAATTTGAAAATAATATCTTTTTCACACAAGACTTGTGACAGGTTTACTGGACTGAGCCTTCACGGGATCACATACAATATATATATATATATTGTATGTGATGATTAATATATATATATATATATATATATATATATATTAATTAGATATAGGAGAGTCAGAAGTATATATTGTATGTAGGTCAAATTTAGTGTGAAGTAGGAGAGCAGTTATCTTTACGAGTGAATTTAGTGCTAAATGCATTTTATGAGTCCATATCATCTTAATAGTTTCTCTTACAATTGTCGTTTATTACATAACTCATAAAACACTTTATTGACTCACAATTTTAACGAATAAAAAATCTATATTATTAAATGTTACCTTAATATAATAGATATATACTATATTAGTGTGATGGTGAAAATTTTCGTGTAATGCCAGGTTCTATGGATCTGGATATGGGTGTAAAGACTAGTATGTGATACACAGACACGATTATTAGTGGATTAAATGTTATTTTTTCATTCTAGTGATTTCTGTTTACGGAATAAAATAGCTGTGTTTATTGAGCTCTTATTAAAAAGCCTGGACTATAAACTGATACTGTAAAGGTATCCTAAATGAACCCTAATTATATAATTAATTAGTTGTTATAATTATAGGCTTCTCACATAAAAATAATATTAATTTCGAATATTTGTTCTCGTTTTCATTCATACAATTTTAAGGCCTTCTTTCAATTATTTGTTACAACGATATTCTATCTAAAATAAGAAAACAATTGGAGTTAAGTTAAACTCACTTGTTAATTATTATGTTTAAATAAATGTTACAATAAACCCCTAAATGAATTTAACTATTAATTAATTTTGCTTCAGTTAAGAGTTCAGTTACCTTCATATACAGAACTAAATGCATAAGCTTCTTACAAATATTGAATCATTTAAAACAGGACATCTTTTGTTTGCTAAAGGTATAAAAGATATATATAAATAAATAAAATTGAAGTGTCTTTTTGTAACTCAATATTAACAGCTTTCACTAATTGCGTATGAAAGTATGTAGGGTACTTACAAAAATGGTTTTATAATTTTTCTCTGTCTGCCTGTTTGGGATAATCTCTGAAACGGTTAGACCGTTTTTAACAGGAATCTGGCAGATAGCTGATATTATATGTAAATTAGACTAGTTTATTAAAAAAAAATCTGCTCGAAGTCGCGGGAACAGTATATATATAATGCTATACAAACCAAACAAAGCATTACAAATGATTGATGAAATGCCAATAGCTGGCATTTAAATGATAGTGTACATTGTGATTAAACAGCGGTAGGAAGATGGGTGGGCGATTTTCATTTGAACCAACCATTGAATTGAGTGGGCGCGTATTGATTTACAACTTAACTATTTTCTAGTAATTTCTATATTTAGTTTACACTACAGAATTAAAAACTACTTTAATAGAATATATTTTCATCATACTTTTCTAAAAATGTACTAACCACAGGAAACTTTGCATCAGATTAAAGTGAACGAAAAATTTTTAAGTGGTATAATCCCGCGACTTCCGTGCTTGAGAACTTTCTTATTGGTCATTAACAAAATGTTTGTGACGTCACAGGTGACGTCACTCGGTTTTGCTCTCTAAATGGGAGGAGCTTGGGGTGACATGCGCTGTCTGACTCCGCCCCTCGCCCTCATAGTCACCAACGGGTATATAAGGCTTTCGCGGGCCTGAAGCCTTCAGTAGTGTTCGGAGGTCTGGACGAGAGCATACCGAAAATTCTTCTAAAGTTTACGTTGAACACTTTAAAGGTAAGTTTCTACGTGATTATAGGTTACATATATTTATATATATACATGGTAGGGCACTTTATAAATTATTTAGAATTATATGTATTTTATGAAAAACACTTTTCTGAGACTTATAAAGAAATGAAAGACGATCCTAAAGTAAAAGTACGTTACGTTTTTATTAATGAGAAAATAAAACAATTTACCAATAAACAAATTTTTTATCAGCTATTACTTGGAGTTGCATTTGATCCTTGAAATTACTTAATAAATTAATATGTATATATATATATATATTTTATAGCTCCTAATAATTATATATATAAAATATAAAGAAACATAAAGAAATAGGTTCATAAAATAAGTCGTAATAAAGTTAAATCGTAAAACGGAATAAGGGTAATGATACTTTAATTTCTGGTCAAATTTAAACTTTAGAGCTTTCGTTATATTCACGGGCGGTATAATATTAATCACGATTATAGCAACTCTAACTAAATAATACCAAATTTATATTATAAAAATGCTTTCATGCCTCCCCTTTCCCCTCCCCCTTCGGTTTTATCTATTCTTAATAAAATTTTGATATTAATATGTTTATACATATAAATGATCGCAGAATATTATATTAGCAATTCTCCCTGGTTTTGTCTGTTCTCATTAACACATGGTATTTATTTAAACCTTCATATTAAGTATAAAACGTGTATATCATTTACAATAAACGTATTCAAATCCCTATAGCGGTTTGGTCGTGGTTTGGTTTTGGTTATACAGACAGACTTCATTTTCAACTATATTATTTGTAAGTCTATAGTTGTATTGAAATTCTCTCATTATATTACAAACTCAGGCCAATAAATTTATAAACAATTAATGTCCATAAACCTTTAATGGTTAACGAAATTAAATATTTGAAATAATGATATGTTTACCATTAGAAAAAGATAAAAATGCGTCAGACATCTTGTGTTTTATCCGTCACAGTGACGTTTAGAATACCTCACACGTAGTCATTATTTTTATGTCAATTTGACATTTCCCTAAAAAAAATATAAGTGCCATATATATATATATATATATATATATTATTTTTGCTATAATTTGTTGTCGATCTGTTTATTTATTTGTCTGATAGTTTTATCAAATCGCTAAACCAATGGGATAAATTTGATATAATTGTATGCGATTTATATGAATATTAATTCTAATAAAAATAAGTGTATTTTTTGTACTGGAAGTATTAGTTGTATTTTCACTAAAAGTAGACGAAGTTGCGGGCAATGTTTAGTTAAATCCATACAATAAAATGATTTCAACTGTCGTTTCTGTCTCGCCGTCAATACATCACCCACCTGATAAGTCTTCTTCACTCAAATAATGTATTAAGTTAGATTAGTGTCGAGATGAAAAGAAATAAAATAAAATGTAGGACTAGTTCTTTCCTCTGACTCTGTCTGTGTTGATTAAAAAAGAATAATATTCTATTTCAATTGACTGATATTTCTTTGTGCAATAAAATGTTAAAAATAAATTAAAAGAACGAATTAACTTATACAACAGAAATACTCAAATACCAGTCAATATTTTGCTATATACTTTTATTGACATTTTTCCAATACTTGTATTGTTATAGAGTCTAGAACTATCTTTAATAAAAAATATATATTCAAAAATCTATTTCACAAGACCCGCCGATAGTTCTGGAGATTAGTGTGTTTAAACAAATAAACACTTAGATATACCAATATTATCTACAGTAAAGAAAATTTTGTATTCTTTGTACTTTTAATATGAAAAGAACATAATATATATACATATATCAATTTATGATCAAGTATTCGCGTAAACAAATAATTTGATTATTAACTTTTTTTCTTATTAAAATCTAATAAATTTTTCTTTTATGTTCTAAAAATATCATTAACGAATCCAATTTATTTACATTATAATTCTATCTTTTGAAATTGATAAATGAAAATATTAGGGTTTTATATTTCGTAATCATATTAATATTACAAGAAAAAACAATATACTTTTATAATAATTACATATATAATATAATAAATTTATATAGTGTGTGTAATTTAATTCACATAAAATTACACAATTATTAAATTATTCAAACAAAGCTCGTAATTAAAGTTATTGCGTATGAAGTGAAAATTATAACCCAAATAAGGGTAAGTGTATAAAGACGTAGCACTTAAAATGCGTAGCAAGCATCTACGAACCATCTACGATGGGTCTACGAAGGGTCTACGATCGCTTGTATACCGCTGATACAGAATTATATATTAAATGGACCTTATCTGAATGTGTTTAATACTATATCTTCTATCTATGCAGAATTTAATTCTATTATTTTCTATAGTTTTGTAATATTATAATAAAATTAGTATTATAATTGTAGTTTAAATATATGAATAATTTACTTAGTGGCTGGAATGTAGTTAAAATTAACAGTTAAGTTTAAATTAAAACGACGTTCAGTGAAGTAAAGGGCGGTTACAGATGGAGCTACAGTACAATAGTATTTATAATGTATAAAAATACTTAATTTGATTTAGTTTTCTTGATCTTTGTAGTTTTTTAGTTTTCTTGATTGTTTCATTTGCATATATTCATCAATAGTTTAGTGTCAACTGATTTTTAGGAGAGCATTACTAAATACAATAATTAATTAACGGTTTTTTGTCTTCCATTTTTAAACTTTTACAATTATAATTTCAGTTTTTTCAATGACCAAACAAATTCAATTTATATTAATTACGTTTCGAAAGGGGAATGGTATCCCACAGGTTACAGATTTAATTACCAGCAATTACCATAATTTTTAAGATTCTTTATTATATATAGAAATTTGCTTATCATAGCTGACATACATACAAATTTTTAAGAATTCTCCGTGTGTCACCAGCCTTACGAGTTAACGAAAGCTCACTCGGGAACATTACATCTGAAACAAATGGATGCAATTAAAAAGTGCCGCTCGAAAGCTATCGAGACATTGAAATATACACCTTATTGTGTAGACAATAACTCACAAAATAGAACAATACTTCACTGTTAAAGTAAATCTGCTCAAACAATTTATTAAATTACTGAAGTCATTCATTGACTCTACTCATTGTTGTTAATGATTCCGAGAATTGAACAGATAGGGAACTTGTGTACTAAATTTGACCTTTGACATCATATACTAGATTTGACCTTTGACACAAAAATATGACCTACGAATAGTATGTTTTTATAAATTAAATAAAACCACGATATATCGATCTGTATATTAATAATTTGTTCTATTATAACGTGAAATAACCTTTGACCTAACCTTGAATGAGGTTCGAGTCACGAGTGACGTGTATTTTTAAATAAAACCCAATAATGTTTTTATTCATATCTCGTTATAATCAAAACTTAAATTTAAAATTTGGTATCGTTTAATTACTATGAACAGTGACCTTTGACCTTAGACATAAAATCTATAGACATTTGTCATCCCTATTCCTAGATGGGTGTTTATAAAAAATCCCAACCCTATCCCGTGTTATCGTTTGCAAATATTACTACTTAATTACTTAATAAAATATTTTAATAAAAAAAAACAAAACAAATTAAACTTTAATCTTATTAAAATAAAGTATAATTTGTTTTAGCACATTATTATGTAATCAAATCGTACATACGAAGGACATATACTACGAGTAATGAATGAAAAAAAACATATTTCTTTTGGGCGTTAATACTTTTTGATTTATATATTTAGTAAAATATAATTAGGTCATTTTATAGAATTATTAAATCTCCTAAATTATATTGCACAATATTAAAATTTATTTATACGAAAAGCGAACAACATATATGAAACCAAAATTAAAAAGGATAAACCAAAGTAATAAATAAAAAATATTAAATCAATCTTTCTCCCGTGACATTGGTTGTGACTGATAATCTTATATATTCAATGATTTATAATAAAAATCATATAAATGGGACTCAGGAACAGATAAATCCCAATACATGAACAAACAGAGTCCATCAAAAGAACCTTTGAGACGTAATATCCGTTCAGTAAATAATAAAGTAAATAACATTATTGATGAAAAATCTATCAATATCTTGATTTTTATATATACATATAAATAAAATTCTGTCTGTCTGTAATACCAAATTAACAATTCACTAAATGCCTATGAAAGTTAACATATAAATAATTTTGTTATATTTTTTCTCTGTCTGTCAGTTTGTTGTTTCACATTCACTGACTGAAATTATAAGTAACGTAGGCTACTTTTCTTTCAACAACACATTCTGTGCAAACAAAGCCATAGCAAATGTAATACTAAGTTTGTAAAATAAATTTAATAAACAAATAAAACAGCACTAAAATATGAAATTTGTATTTAAATACAAAAGTTGAAAAGTTTCACTCGACTTTGACATTACACTCATTGGCATGGCGCCCGATTATAACAAAATGTTTAAATTAAACTACCAATGAATATTTGATTTTAATTACATGCAAATTCTGTGACTTTAGGGTACGTGTTGTAAATTATCCTATGCAAATTTAACGATTACATAATTATAAATACACTTTATATGGGGAAATTATATTTTTTTTACAGTAAATATTAAATTATGTTTTATTTTGGACAAATATCTAGTAAATTTCTTCTATAGTTTATGTAATTTCTGCCAAATTCGCTTCGAAGTAGAAGTGTTCTTTGCTAACCATTTGATATGCTTCAAATAATTTAAATAAATATCAAGTTGATCTTCAAAATTTATTCATTTATTTTACTCACAAATTTTATTATTAATATTCCTTGGAGACCTCAACCGGAATGTCCCTTTGGTACTACCATAATCACCAGCACCAAAAATATAATTCGTATAACATATACATATATATAAACACACACATATACATTTTATGGTATAATACTTTAAAATGTCATAAAAATATCTTTAATAACTCACAGAAATAAAATCGTCCATTTTATTAACAGACCTCCAGTTCGTTTTTATCTCTTTTTTATATTTGAAAGCATTCAAGTGCAATAATATTTGCAATATCCTAGAAACTTAAATTTAATTCAGATTATTATATACAAATAAGCAGCAACTTTGCTACTTCATAAACTATTTTATATTAATTTATATGTACGAGTAGTTATAAACACCGCCATCTATTAGAAACATATAACTTTAGAAAACCTCAAACCCAATAGAAAAAAAAAATCTAATTATCATATCTTTTAAGTTGATCCAAACTATTGTTTATTAACACTAAACCTACCAAGTACCGGTCAAATTGACCGTTCTTAAACTTTTGTAAAACTTACACATTTTTAAACGTTATAATATCGTTATCAAAATACATGACAATTCTTAGAATATGCATATCATATTTTCTACACTCTTTACTTTTAGTTATTTTCATTATTCAGGTAATAATGAAAATAACTAAAAGTATATAATAAAATAACTTTTAATTACCGGGTAATTTGACGGCGTGCGGTAGGAACAGGTATACAAAAATTGTCGGTAGGTTTAGTGTTAAAATCGATCTAGTAGTTTCATAGCACAAACGAACATAGTGACGGGATTTTTATATATAAAGAAAGAATATTATAATCTGTGATGGATCTGTGTCCATTGAGAGTCTAATACTCTACATACTGTCGGTATCATATGATGTATGATGGATCCTGTCAATAGGTCGTTGACCCACTTTGACACAAAGACGTTATTCTTGTAATCCTCTTAGAATTGAATGCATTATGAGATTAATTTCTTACAGCAAGTAGGTCGAGTTTATGACAAATGAAATAAGGAAATCGAAAAGCACGAGTGTTTTTTGAAAATAATAAACAAATTTATATATATATATATTTATCTTTATTTCATTTAGATATGTTATATTTATTAAAAGATAACTTACAATATAAAAACTGAGTTCCTATCACACAACCTATCTCTTATGGTTTTCTTTATACCCCATTACAGTGTACAAAAGGAAAATATTTATGATCGAAAAATATTACTAACTTAACTTTTATATTTTCTTATAATTTTTTTTCTTATATATTTTCTCAATATATTTTAACAAATATTTTAATATTGTTACTTTAAAAAGATCGCTTTTCTTTGACATGTTTTGTATATAGACAAGTATGTGTAACGGTAATTAAATTAAGTTTTTTATATATATAAGAAATTGACACTAATGGAAATCGAACCTGGGACCATATTATGTGTGAACAAAATGCGTTCCTGTCAATTTATCCAGGTTTACATCATATTTAACGACTATTGAGTCGCTTGTAAGATAGGATCTGGTATCGATTTAAGGAGATAAAAGGTTAGGGTTTATGTCTATACAATCTTTAAGGGATAATAATTTGTTATGAAACTTAAAGAATATTATACAATTATCATGTATTTAATATTACAATATTAAATGCGTATTCGTATTTTTGTTACTTGTATATTGATACAGCAGTTAAACCCATTGCTGGGAACATTCCCACTTCCAGTAATAGGTGTAGGATTTAGCCCACATTTCCATTTTGTGGGTTGGTCGATTACATTTTATATATTTTTAAAATATGCAGGTTTCCGCGCAGTGTTTTCCTTCACAGACCAGAAAACCATGTTACAAATAATATGGTTAGCAAAAGAATTTAACTTGTCAAAAAAATTTACAAGCATTTAAAACAAAAAACAACACCCGAATTAAAAAAATTCCCATGTCACATTGAGATGAGGGACACAAAAATTTGTACATCCGTGACAGACAGTCAGTAAGGATAATAAAAGCTAATTATATTATTATTAAAATACTATGAGTTGCCAAATCAAATAATACAAACATACCTGAAATATTAGTCAAGTTCTAATTCACAATTAAGCCACATTCATACGTCGTATGTAAATAAAACGCGTAATAAATTATAAGATGATATTTTCCAGCTTTACTCAGATTTCGGGAAAACGGGTCACATGAGTTATGTATTAAGTGAATCTGACACCAATGGTAAAACTCTAGTTAATTAAATCGACTGTTTAAAACCGGTTTAAGCGACTTTTCAATTTGTTGACGCAATCCGTTCTGCGCATTCAAATTTCATTTAATATTTGCGAAATTCGGGACCGACACCTGTTAGAACAATCTCTATGGAAATTAATGTGTACTAGGCTTTACCTTTCTATTGTGATTCGGTCATCAGGTTTATTTTATGGTATTTTCAGTAACTTTCGATTGTTTTTATTTTTATTTCCTTTCGCTTCAGGGTATTTTATTTTTACAAGTTTAATTTAAACTGAACGTTATATTTTGTGGTTTATTATTGCTATCTCTTTTAATAAAATAATTTTTAAAGTTAAATAATAATTCAAATAAATAAATATTTAATAGGTCGTTATAAGATAAATATAATTCCGGTGTCCTCAGTAAATAAATTATTTAATATATGTTTTATTTGAATAAATAAATAACCGATCTATCCCCGCGATGTCAATATTGAAATAAACATTTCAAAAATCATAATCAGAGAAGATAAATGGGGTTTTCCCAAATGAGTTTTCCAAATGAGAATTGAAAATTTTTAATTTTCGTCCGACGCCCGCCCCGCCGGCGCGAGGGACACAAATCATTTAAATTACGTGGATTTTTTATTTTTTTTTCTCTCATTTGACAATCTGTTGATAGAATTACGAATAAGTAGACAAGTGGCATCCATTCGAATTGAAATAAATATGGATAAGACATAAGATAATTATAGATATAGATGATATACTTGCTAATTATCTATATCTTTATATAATTATCGTTAGTTTAATTAATGTTTTTTTTATTTATTTATCTTTCCCACTTTGAATCCATACCAGTGATCACTTGTGTATCAAATGGGAGTCTCAGGAGCACCTGTTTTGATACTTATCTAAATAAGCCCTATAGTAAAGACACTCCCTAACTTAAAATTAAGGCTAAGAGGGTTCATTAAGGCTAAGCAAAAACACACAAACTCAGCCGTATTCTTTATTCTGATCACTGTTTCACATACAATATTTAGTGAGTTTACGAACAATTAGAACCATCGCAATCTTTAAACCATAATCATTAATAAAAAAAGAAATCCCTAGCTAGTAAGAGGAAGAAATTACGTATCCTAGTTGACACGTGTTCATTTCTGTTTGAATGCTTTGTGGTTTATACAAACACGTTACAAGGTACGTACTCGTATGTACGTGTCAACCGACCAATAGAACAGATTATGTGAACATTGTTTTATTTTTTCAATATTTGCTCATTTGTTATCAATGGTTGATATTTTTATGGTTTATTTCCTTCACTATTTTATACCTCTATATAATATTCACGTTTCATGAAAGAAATAGATTTATGTTATGTGTCTTTACTAACAAGAAAGTTAAGTTATCCTGTTTAATATAATTGTAATCGGAATTATCTTGCTTTTGTTTTAATATATATTATAAACTGAACAATTTTTACATTGGTCCATGAATAAATATTAATTAATTAATTAATATAATCGTTGAAATTAATCTTTTTTTATTAGCGTAGTAAAACTATAGAACTATATACGAACGGTAGTTTAACTTTTTACATACAAGGTTTAAAGAATATATTACAATAACAAAGTTATATTTTATTTTTGTGATATTTTATTAACATTATCAGTATCCGTGCCGAGTTGTGCGCCCTTCGGCTCACCGACCAACAGCTATACACGTGAAGGAAATGTGTTTGGTTAAGACTTTTTTTGTTAGTTTTATTAAAACTGATTTTATGTATATATTTATATACATATGAATATTTTGGTTATCTCTTCTTGGATGTAGTAGCGTTGTAGAATCAGAGATAATATTGCATATTTGAAAGAAAATTTTGAATTAAGAAAATTAAATTTTCCGATATTTGTGAATTAGAGGTTTATGTTTACATCTTTTAACGTAATACCAAATTATTTTATGAATACTAATAAATTTATAATTCTTTATAACATAGTTGTATTATTATTGTAAAATATAAATTTACTAACTAATACCAGAACAAGAGTTCCAACACTAACTGACTGGTAATGTACAGATTGAACCAAAGGAAATTTACAAATCAGATGTTTACAAATTTACAAATCACATGTTTATTAAAAGCTATGATATAAATATTTTTTAATTATCCTTTGAAAGGATTAAATGGGAATATTAAAGTTTCGTTCGTTTCGTTCGTTAATTCTCTATTACTTCTCAAGAGGTATTATTCAAATAAATTCAATAATATATTTAAGATGATTTTTAGAAAAATAAAAAATCAATAGTATATTTTTATTTATCTGATTTTAGTTGACTTTAAAATAAATATATTAAATAAAATATGGCGCATTCAAAATATATTTCAGTAAATGTATACACGTACTTCTTCTACTAATTTAATTGATTTATTTTACATAAAAAATAACTAAACATATTTGTAAATATATTTTAAGTTTTTATTTCAATGCTCGTGTAAAATAGAGTCATTACCTTCGTAGTTGTTTTAAAAATAGCTGTAAAGAATAGTTGCTCTAAATGTATGTCAGCTAACCTCTGGCGGTCTGCCAGGAACACGACCTACTGAGGTACATATGCAGACTGCTATTGCACTTTTGTGTAAAGTCAATGACATTTATTTTGTGGACGTACATGAATAAAAATTCACAAATATCAGCCTATAAATAACCTTCAACTTCTTCAAGAAGGCATCCTCATGATGTATGCTATAAGTATTCATATCATGATATACTATGGTATAAGTATTCATATTTTTTTAATATAATAGGACAAAAAAGTTAATGGCATGTATTGGTAGAGGTAATTTGTCGTTAATTAAAAATATATGAGTCGTAGCACCACAATCATCACAGATCACAGAAGATCAGAATAAAATTATTAAACAGTCTACTTGATAAGTAACAACTTGGTATTTAGTAGACATTTGCTAATGTAGATGCAAATGCGTTTCCACTCTTAAAACGTAGAAAGGGATGCAGGAAGTAAGGAAGGAATAGAGTATTTGGGCTTTCAGCACTCACTGTACATAACATTTTCTCAAGTACATACATCCTGTAAAAGGACTACAGCAACATCACCATCACATCACATCACATCACATCACCCACGAAGCTAAAATTAGCTTAAAGTTTATTACCAATATCGTTAAGATTATCTAAAATATGTCATATTTTCTTTAGAGTTCGTAATGTCTTTATAATCCCTACTCAATATTTATTAACCTCAATAATCTAATGATCATCAATATCTGAAGTATAATTAATATTCAAAACGAAAACTTTTAAGCAAGTTAAATAAGATTTTGGAAAATTTTTGTCTTGATTCAATTTCAGATTATCAACTTGATTAAAGTTGACTTGTTTGACAATTTTATAGACAAAGTTTATAAAAACTTCTCCCTTCGTTTACATTATTTTTTATATTTCTTATTCGCTTATTATATTTAAATATTATTATTTTGCATTCAAACTCTTATAATAATAAAAGGTTATTAAACGTCCACTCGTAACGAGTGTTACCAATGTTAGTAATTAAAGATCCAATCAGAGTAATCACATAACATCCCATCTAGACCACACGAATAAACACGCTCGACCAACCCTTAGTACATATTGTTACGATTTTAAAAATTTCAACAAATAAGGTTCGTTACATTAACATTCTGTTTCCAATTTCACTGAATTTTTGCTTACCCTGTTAGCTAGCACGTTGTATAAATTTTTATTTGCAACTTAAAATTAAATGAAAATCATTTGCATGATAATATTATATGTTAAAATCAAATAATATGATAACTGCTTCAGTGGAAAGTATAAAATTTTTCCATGTGTAAGATATCGATTGGTATTATACATAAGACTAGTATTTCACTCTGTAGTATTAGACGTCTAATTAAAAAACATTATCTATAATTACAGCTAGGTCTAAACCTCACGATAGAGCTGACCCAATTACAATACTTACGTAACGAGACAACTTTGACAATGGTGTACGACAAAAGAACAAACACATATAGCAGTATAAAGCTGAATATTTTCAGTCACAGAACCTTATTTGTCTTTCAGCAAACTCTTTAATCTTCTATAATGAAGGCGCATTCTTTGAGAGCTTTAACTCAAACACGCTTGTAACTAATGTCACTAGAGATACTCACAGTTAAATCACGGTTCAATACACCGATGTTTACTTCCTATTGAAGTTTAATCATTATTTAATGAGATAAGTTCAATACAATTAACTTTACACAATCCTATTTTAGTAACGATTAATTACATAATATGTCATATAAATATTATATATAAAAAAGCGGTCATTAGGTAAATATTCTTGGTTAAAAGTATCAGAGTTGCAAGTTAGAGGTAATATTATAAGTAAGAATCTCATCTCGAGCTCATTAGGCTCTCATTACCGACCTCCGCGTAAAAATATATATTAATACCTACTTCTGCTTATAGTGTACAGCCATGCCACGTCACCGCAATGGCCGCTTTTCACTTTGAAACTTTCCTCTTTCTGTATTCCTCGACTCGTTATTTTTTATTGTTACATTTTTTTTACTTTTTAAAGCTGATTGTGTTTATTTTTTGACAGTAAATAATATTTTTTTATTTATGTTATTAATATATAAAGCTTTAATTAATTAATTACTTAACTAATACAATTTAGGATTATTATTATTATTTTTTATTTAAACGCTAAACACTGCAACTATCGCACTATATTTGTGTTTTGATTTATATTTACTACAATTATAGGATTTACTACAATACTTCTACTACTTACAACTTTTGGAAATATACCTTCGTTTTGTTTATTGTTTGTGACAGAATCATTAACTCTGAATAAATATTCCTAATATGTACCCTTCAGCATATCACGAGGACGGAATCGCGGGCAATAGCTATATTATATATATATATATATATATATATATATATATATATATTATATATTCAAACGTTTATTATTTATATCTGTCCGTATGACTAAAAAAATCACTTTAACTCTGTGAATAAATAGTATTAACAACAAAAGGCCTCTAAACAATTCCTCTTCAGTAGTTTTGAAGTAGAGCGAAGCGGTAAATAAAGCGGTAAATAAACTACAACTTTTCTCATTAAACTCCAAGTGTTACTATTTCATAGGTGTGAACCTACCTTTATATATTGTATTACAAATTATTATTGTGTATGATTTAATCTTTTATCTCCTAAACATGACAGTTTCTAATTTAAACTTGTTAGAATCAGATCGTTATGTTCATAAATCATAGATCCGATCGCTTTCCGCTGACTCGTAATGTCACACGCTTCAGAGATAAAACTTACTTTTAGATTATCTTTAAATTTTAAATTCATCCTATAAAAAATATCAAGAAACTTAAGTTGTGAATAACTTTGGTATGGAGTACATATTGTTTTTTCTGTAGAATATATTAACATCAAATTTATCTTTATCAAATTAATTTGGACAATTAAAATATAATAAAGAATTTAAATTTGAATATTTTATATTGGAATACAGTAAAAGTATGCATTTGGTAAGTATATTTAAAAATATTTTTCAATTTTCAGTCTTTTTAAGATTACTTATCAAAATGGAATAGTGCAGCTATCTTTTAAAATACCATAATTCTTAAGTATAATAATATACTAGGTAGTTGGTATTTAAATGTAGATGTTTTTTACTAAATATGATATAAACTAAATATGATATTAGATTAAAAAACATATATAGACATATTAAACTAATTTATAAGTAATATGTAAATTGAAGTGTGTCATATTCAAATATAGTGGTTATTGGGGGGTGGGGGAGAAGTCATTTTAATTATTATTATAATCAGTTTGATCCGACCCTTGTTCTACTATATAGTGAATATATCTAAGTGTCTATTTGTAATTCCATATTAATAGCTTTTCAGTAAATGCATATGTAACTATACACTTACATAAAAAATCTAATTAAAAATTTTTTCCATGTCTCTCTGTCTGTCTGTTTCGGTTTATCTCTGAGACTGCTGAACCGAATTTAATTGGCAGATAGCTGATATTATAAGGAGTAACTTAGGCTACTTTTATTGAAAAGCATATTACAGATAAGATTACGGTAATACATTGCAGTTTGTATAATAATATAAATAATTTAGTGATATAAATAATAATAATAATAATAAAACATTTTGATAACATCAGTCATGTCAATAGTTTGTGTATGTCATACAAAAAATATACAAAATCAACTTCCAATGATTACCCATTGATATAAACTTTTCTTCAGTATTCGGTATTTTTTGATCGACGCTTTCCAATTTCTGTTGTAAAGATATGACTTCTACATATATTGACCAATTTTATACACCAATATCAATAAGTATTAAACTATGAAATAAATTGAATCGAATTTAAAAAATCATTTACAAGATCTAACACAAAACATAATATATAAAAAAATCTAAATTAACATATTTGTGAATGTTTATTTGTCAATTTAATATAGTGTGTCGATTAAATAAAAAAATAACAGGAAATCTGGATTAAAAGCGTCCGAAACCGCGAGTAAACCTAGTATATATAAAAAATGTTTTAGTAATTATTCGGTACTTCGCGGAAACTCATTCCGATCGCTCCTTAATCCTCGGTACACTAAAATTAATCACAGATTAAACTCTCGTTGAGGATTACATGAGATGGGTTTTAATATAACGACATGCATGTTTATATTTCTTATGAAATCAAGATTTTAATAATATAACATATGTTATAAGGGTTTATTATATATAATAATACAATAATAGACTTTGACGTTCGTACGTTTGTTAAAGTTATGATAGATTTTTTTGACATACACATGATTACTGACGAAAAAAATCTTGCAGACTCTCCTGTGTAGTAAATTTCTGTAGTTAGTTACGTTTCGTTATCGTAATGGTTAATACAAACAGTAAAACTAAAGTAATAAATAAGGTTTTATTTCATAATAACTTAAGATAATATTTGAGCTTTCTTTATAATCATCATTCATTCTACGCGATTAATATACTACCAATTGCGGTAGCATTCATTTTAGACAAAATTTATTTTATTATATACCAAAATGTTTTGATTTTTTCGGTTCCTTTCATATATTTTTCAATTTTATGACATTGACCATTGTCTTCCACTATTGTCTCTGCCTTTCTGTCAGTCTTTCTGTACGTCTTTCCTGTCTAACTCAAGCAAAAATCGATTTCAATAAAAATTTATGGTAATAATAATAATAATATGATGGCGCAAAAGATATTTTTATAAAATATAGTATTTTGATAAAATGTTGAATCGTTTATTCTGTATTAGAGGTGAGAAAAAAAATATGCCCATAAAATCGCGTGCAAAGTTGAATCTTTTTAACCAATGTCAAACTAAGAGCAAACGAACTCGCGGGCAAAAGTTATATGATCTGACAAATGGCACGTTTCGTTATTGGGTCATAACAAACATTTTACATTAATGTTTAATTGCAGATTAAAACCAAACACGACATTCTTGTTTACGAGAGGAATATGTTTACAAGTTGTAATACGTTTTGTTGTTATTCTTATATTATATGCAACCAAGACACATAGTATTAAGGTATATATAATAGATGTTTATAAACAATTAATTCAGCTTCCTGATCGTCAAAGTATCACCCAACCTTGATCCCGTCACGTCTTAGATTGAAGACACGATCATACTTACATTTTGATCAAACTTTCAATTTAAACTATGAATATGTTATATAAGTTTCATAACATTAAAACTTTAAGCTGATAAACTTCTAGAATAAATTGCAAGAACCTTTAACACTATAACTTAGACATTTCCAGTCCTTCAGGGTCGTTGAGAATCAATTCTCATGAATTCATGATGGGGATCGATTGTCATGACGAAGAAACTACGTCACATGACATTTGTCTAGCTGGATAGGGCATCTATTTATATGAACTTTTTATATATAAATAGTTAATATATATTTAATAAATATGACGTATACATCTAAGAATACATTTTACAATATAATATGTAAGCCTTCATTCTCAGCTCAAAAGAATTCCGATGGTAAGATAATAAATGGTAGAATTAGTTCTGTCGGTTTGATCATCGCATTAAAAAAAATTAAGATAATTTTAATACAAAACTTGATAAAATAATATCATTATGAAAAAACCTTATTATAATAATAATATAATTATTATGAATACAAATTACTTATTATGTATTCCTGTTACCATATTAATGATGGTTCTAATTAAGAGAGTATAAAATCAAAATTATCCCGATATTACCAAACCATATCTTAAATCTACCGTGTGTCTCGTCTCGCAGCTTCCGACTCATCCATATTGTTTACCTTTTGTTAGGATTTAACGTGAGCTATAAATATCGAATTTTCATAGCAAACTTTATGAAATTTTTGTCTATAAAATTACTAAGATATTATCAATATAGTAAATAAAATTATTTATAAATTTAAAAAACGAAAAGCATTTTGTTATATGATGCTATTTCTCTTGTTTTGTTTTAAGATTTGTGGATTTTGCAAATAGGTCTAGATTGTGTGGTTGTTATCGAAAACAATTTCAAAAATCTATTAAATTAAATCTTTTTAATTATTTAATAATTAATTCGTATTTGGTTATTGTTTTTATTCAATGTCACAATAGACATACAAGTAAGAAGCAAACATATTTTTTACCTCTGTTTTCCTTTGTTAAGAACAAATCTGTAATCATTTATTTAATCAGTACAAAGCAGTCGGTAACAGACTTTTACAGAATTTACTTTATATTTGTAATGGATTCGAATTGTGACTTGATATAGGCCACTCTGTCTCATATCATTGGGAGTACCAAGAAATGTTTGAATGAAACTAATTATATCTATCTAATCTATGAGATCTAGATGACATTCAAAATGTTATTTATTAGATGGTTTATGTAGACACAAGAAAATAGGGTAAAAAAAAACCAGTAAACCTAAGATCGAAAAGATTAAATTAAAAAATATATATACTTAAGAGTAAATAATAATGATATAAATAATGTTATAATATATGCATATAAATACAATTTTTATGTCTGTTTGTATTTCCAAATTAAAAGCTTTACACTAAGTGCTGTCATATGCATATATATACGGCACTTACATAATAAACCATATTTTTATTTAACTGTTTGTCTATCTATCTGTTTGTTCCGACTAATCTCTGAAACAACTAGACCGATTTTAACAGAACTTTTATTGGCAGATAGCTGATATTATAAGAAGTAACTTGGGCTTCTTTTATTTAATAAACAAAACAAGTCGTGGGCACAGCTAGTATATAAGTAAAAATACACACATATATATATATATGTGTAAAAACATACATAAATACTAAAGCAAATATTAAAATGGACTTTATAATTTGATTGTCAAAATTGTATAGATAATTTGTATCAATTCAACTTTAGTATTAGAATAGAAACAATAGTATGGAAGAGTTTTATGTCTCAGTTAAATCGTCTTGAGAGCTCCATTAATCTGTTGTCTAAATCCTCTTTATCAATTACTAATCGTCTAAGCCTTGACGAGGCTTCGATTATTCTGATCAAACTGCCATTAGGGCGGAAGGGACCTGTGTAATAACAAGAATAAAGGATTACGTTACAGATACTGTGAAATTAAATTCTACAATATTGACAGCTCCAATTAATTTCAGTCCAAATTATTAGTACAAATTTATCTCGATAATAACGATATTGATCTTCCAACCATATACCGAATTTAATATTAATGTTATATTTTTTTATATTAATATTTAATCTATAGTATAACGTCTGTAATGTTAATGAGTGTACAGTGTACAACTCGAGTAATTTAAAATGACAATATGCTTTGAATGTTCGCAATAAGCACAGGATGTGTGGGCGTTTGTATGTTTACTCTTCAGTACATGTACATGTCTTCACATGACAGGTTATTATTTAAGGCAAATATGAGAGACGTGGAGACGTGAGTTTCAATATTCATTAGCTTAGCCGAATTCATTTCTACTAAACCTTCCGTTTTACATTCAACGAAACGTTGAACTCGATGTTAAATTGAATGGACTAAAGGTGCTGATTTATAATTTAGGATTCTTTACCCTCGGATCCAATTAAACCCTATCTTATTAAACTGTCACGACCCTCTGTGGTCTAGACATGTGATATCCGCATGCTATACCGTTATATATTAAAAAACTCGGATACTCTGTTTGTCTGTGCGGTAAATCGGGATGTTGTTGCAATTATACTCTTTTTTAATATGGTAATATTGTCTGGATAGTAAAAGTAAGGTGGATTCTATTAAGGCAAGACTGCTAGACAAGTTCAGACACAAACACAAACAGTTTTAACATATAAAATATAAAAAGGATGACTTTTGTGCCGCTTTGAAATATTATTCAAGATGTAACTCTTGTAACTTGATACGTTCTTATTAAAAAAAAGTGAAAGTAACTCCTTGAATATGTAATGTGAATGAAAATAATTTGTAATGAATATGATCATATTTTAAATATTAAAACAACTGAACACCAATCACAATACAAACCTCCTGACCCTACCAGACTTCATGAAGTTAATTAATTTAATTGTGTACGACACACAGGACAATGGAGAAAATATGCCTTTGAATTAAAACCACAACAGTTAAAGCGAAACCTTTGTTTAGTTTATTTGTTTACATAAAAATGTCAATACACTTGTAAAATACACAGAAACAATTGAATTAATAAATTGTACCCACTTTTTATTCATAAATATCGATTCAACAGAAGTATTAAAAATTTAAGTTAGTCCAGTTTAGTGTTCTTTCCAAAGGCTTCCCTGTCTCGAAACATTATAAAGTATGTATGTTGAAAACTCTACATATTGGAGTAGCAAGAGTATTTTGTAAGTCTGTGGTCAATTTGAATCATTTATAAGACTGACATATGAACCCAAATTATGTATTTTATTTTGCTCACAACATTAATACAGTATCAATTATTAAATACTTTTGCTGGGTAACTATGTTCTTTTCAAATATAAATATATAATATCTAAACCCAGCTTAACTCTTGGTTGGCGAATACATAACGTGGATTTTATTTAAACTTCTTCATTTTCCTTAGTTCTTTTACTGACCAAATCAAAACAGTAATAAGTATTTATTAAACAATTTTATTATCACCGGGAATTGAACTGACAATTCTGATGCAAGCAGTCATGAGACGTACAATATTATATTGCATCTGTTGAAATCGTAAACCCTTTACTAAATCCTGTATACAGCTTCTTGTTGAAATCTCATCAGTCTGTCTGTGTCCGAACTTAATGCTCTTAAAGGCTTAATTAAACAGGAAATACACAAACAACAGCATATAGAGTTTCCCTTGATGTATGGTACGAGTATATCTTTTAGATTTTTTACTACTTTTATTAACTAAGTATAAAAAGCACCCATACAGTAAAGGGTTGAATACAAAGGTGCCAGCTGCTGGGGAAAATTGAAAGGGAATAACTTTAGATTGGACTCTGTATATTCTATTTATGAAGCGGAAACATATGTCGTATTGACGGCTGTTTGTTGTATCTGTATTAAATACATTTCAATATAACACATTTACAGTTTTATTTTCAATTTATATTTAGTCACTTGAAAATACGTAAACTTTAAATAAATCTACAAGTTTCATCAATTTGAAGTGAGTAAAGTGAATTAGAACGAATCCAAACGAAATCAACAACTTTCGGATTCTAAACGAAACGTATCCAATCTGTTCGACTCAACAAAGTTTCAAGTATGTTACCAACACAGATATATACAGAGATATCAGGAGAATTATTTTTAAGTAACAGAATTTCCATGAGATAATTGTATTTTGCCAAATTGCTTATATAAAATTAAAAAACTCATAATACAATGAAATCTGAATTAAGGAGACGGTTGCACTTTCTATCAAACACAGCTAAGAAGCATACAAATATACGAAGCTTTCGATAACAAAAAAGCCCTCAAATCGGTTCATCCCTTTGAGAGCTATGAAGTCAAAGAGACACTCATACATTGTATATACAGCTCCAGTTACACACATGTTAACCGCACGTTTTTTAGTCAAATTAAAATGTATTTTTAAAATTTGGGTACTTGAAACTATATAATATTTTTAGTTATATATAAGTTCTGTTAATTGTGTGTGTAGATTTTAAATATCATCATAATATGTGTAACTTCTGAACACTAACAATAATTTAGCACAACAAATTTGTTCTATAATTACACACAAAATTGTGTTAAATAAAAGAATATGACTCTAAAAATGTTAATTATTGTAACAATTTAGGAATATCTTATCTTGTAATATAACATTGTAACAGTAAAACCTTTCTTTTAAGGTAAATCGTTTGTAAAACACCGTATTATTTATGAAACACTCAGCGGTTGGGCAATGAAAGTTCCGTCGCTGGGAAAAACTAATATTGATATAGTAAAAAGCTCTGTTAAGTGCTGCGTAAGAACGCGATCTTTAAATAAAATAATGATTCCGGATTTAAATCTTATTTATTTAGAACGATACTTTGAATTAAAAAAAGAATTCAATGAAAATGGTGATATAGAGAAATTCTTTTACAAATGTTTATAGGATAGGAGTTAATTTAACCTCCTTGATCCAATTAGGTATGACAAATGCCTCTTAGTGGATCGATATTGCATTATAAATAGAGTATTGAAGCGATGACCTGCAGTGCCGTGTTGACCCGCGCCTCCCCTCGTCTTAATACAAGGTTATATGAACCAACTTTTAATAAACATTTCAAAGAATACTTGGTTGATTCTAGAAGGACGTTTAAATTAATTTGAAATATCAAGAATTCTGATTGGCTGTTATACTCATACTATTAACCAATCAGAAAACTTAATTGATAGCAAATTAGTATTTTCTTACTAATTACTCTTATAAATTGGTTTTTACCATTTTCCTACAAATTAACATTAGATAATAATTGAATTAAATTAATAAAATATTTATCAGCATGACCGATTTTTTAAACACAAAAGCACAAGCAAAATTGTCTTTTTTCCTAATACAAAAATCATTTAACTAAGGATGAACAATTCTATAAAAATACAATATATATATTAAATAACTCAGTACATTATTAAGTACAGATAAATATAATTTTGTCAGCCCTGTGTTTGATCGTATTAGCCGACATCGGATCCAAACATATGTAGGCACGTACACGGAACCACAGCGAATTATTGAGTTAAGTGCGACAGTGATGATTATACAGTACAGTACAGTAAGTTAGAGTAGAGTAGAGTAGAGTAGAGTAATAAAGTATAATTTTAACGTAAATAGCAGCTTAGTTATTTATGTCTCAAAATAGAACCGATGGCTTCTGGGCAGTCCTGGGTTCGATCTCCGACAAACAAGAACCTTTTTATGTTACACATTACGTATAAACGTGCTATTATTTATTGCATTTGAGTAACAGGAATAAACGCTGTAGAAAAGTAAATTTGCCTTCAATATTCATAATAATATTAATTTATAATAAAAAACTCCTTAGCTTCCATTTCTGAACTTTCTACATAATAAATTTGTATTAAAACCAAATTTTCATCATCAGCACATATCCACATTGTTGCTTAATTAACTATTACAAATGCTTAGTAAACGGGTGATGACAGTCAATAACTCTTCAATATCAGTGAGTCGTGAAAGTTTGTCGTTTAGCGCTGACACCTCGGGAACAACTGTTTATGTTGAGAGATTTGATCAGGTTTGGACGGCTTTGAAATTAATAAAGTCATTACTTTCGTACTGTGGCCACGAGTTAATTATTTTTTTTTCATGAAAAATAAACATTTAAACAAATATAAAATTTGTAATATTTGTGACATTTAAATAGTATGATATGCACGTTTCACATAAAAATAAAAATGAACTATCCGTATATGAATATACAAAACAAGAAAGAGAAACTTCAATTTTATTACAATTTTATAACTTTTATCAATAAAAGTACGTCTATATGACAAATGTACCGCATGGAATATATTACTAAGATGGAATAGAAAGTCTTCAAATAAAATTTCACTGTCTAGACGCGGTTAAAATCTTTAAAACAAGTAAAATTTAATAAATGGGTACATAATAATTCATTAATAATATAAATAGCTTTGATTCTTTACAAAAAGTCCTATTTGAAGTCATGGCAACCCTACCCGGTGTCAATCGCTTAATAAAGAGAATGCTGAGTTGAATGTATAATTTACTCCATTCACTCCCGACTCACTCGTTGTAAACAGCCTTTAAATATTTATACAACGATTCAATTAAAAAGTTTGCGTCTTGATTTAAGATAAAAATAAGCGACTAACACATTTAATTCAGACGCTTTTATTAGTATTAGAAAATACTAATTCTAAGTATTATAACTATAAAATAACTCTAAGTATTATAACTATTAATACTAAGTATTATATTACACAGAAATATTTACAAGAAATACAAATGATAAGGTTATTAAATTTATATTCGTTTCTTTAAATTTCATTCTTTTGTTCTCTATTTTATCTTATTCAGTCGTGAATTTTGTATTAATGAAGTCACTAATTACATTACTCATTGTAAAAGGAAATTAGATGTAATAGATCTACAATTGTATATATATATATTATATATTTTATGATTTTAAATCAATAATAATTTTACCTAAACGTTTTTTTATGACCTAAACTACAAACTATTATACTCGTTAGCCTTGAGATAATCTAAGAATCATAATTTATGATAAATATATAATATACGAGTACGTTCTAGAGATAATCTGATTCAACAAGAAAGTTAATAACTAATAACTTACTAAAAGCAGTTTTGGCAAATTAAGCGAAAAGAATTAATTGAATCACTGTAACACATGTCTCGATCAAAGGTTCGGATTTATTAGTCAAGTTTGAAGTAAGCGTATTTGATCTCACTTCACCGCCTCCAACGCCTTGGTAAGTTAATTTAAATGTTTTACACTACATTTATATTGGGTTGAGGCTTCCTCACCAAATGGTAATACCACGGTTCGTTGGTGACAAGTTTGAGAAATCTGATTTGGATTTGGACCTTCTGTTTGTTTCAAACTATATCTATCTATAAATACTAATTAAATATTGCACATCATTTAAATCTTTAATATTTTCAAGGAAAGATTGGAAAGGAAGGAGGGAGGGAGGAAGGAGGATTGAAAGCTTGCCTGACTAATTAAACATAAAAAATATGATTTTCAGTTGACAGCATACCAGCAAAATTCGGATTGTCGAGTATTTTGTTAAATTCCATTGCAGACATACCAATCGCAGTCGCCATATTGGTCACTATCGAAACGTCACTGACACCGGATGCCATCTTGAGTTCGTTAAGGCCGATTCATTCCAGTGAAGTCGCATTTCAAATAATAATATTTCTTGAAAACCGATATCTACAAAAATCTACCTACATTTTGTTAAAAATTGTGCATTATCAGTCACATTTGATTTGACGAATGAAGCCAGATTTTCATTAATATTGAATAATTCAAACAACGCAATACGTGACACATATCATCAACAAACATACATAACATTCCTTTAATGTGTATATAACTCGTAATGACGCGTTTGCAAATAATTTTGCGGATTTCACTAATAGCGAGCGATGCGGTCAGATTGACGTTTGTTAAACATTATTGATACCAGACCAAAAACAGTGTTATGCTATTCCAATGAATTCATTTATAACTCACATATGAACAGGAATTTATACAATTTAATACTCGAACCGGAAAAATGTAATATTTACAAAATAATCGTATAAAAATATTTATATTTCCTTTGACGTTATAATATCTAAAGCAAAATAAATGAAAGGTAAAAGCAAAATATAAAATACTTTTAATTAAAAGACAAAAGAAAAAAAACTGTTACTGAATATGTTATACCATATATGGTATTTATTACTCTCGGCTTATTATAAATATACATATATTTTAGATTATTGAAGACTGGGAGTCGTTCGCTTTGGATATTCCAAATATTTTATAATTAATTTTAATAGTTTTAATGTCTAAATAGGAATTTACTATTTTATTACAGTAAAAACTTTCAGTATTTTTCTAAATTAATTACTTTTAAATAATATAACTTAAATTATCTAAAGATATATACAATACCATAGAATCTTACAGTTTGAAACAATTTTCCAACTGAAACTTTATACTTTCGAGTATAAACTCAGAATGTTTTAACACCCAACAACAAAAACCAGAACCGACAAAGCCAATACTATTACTAACCACTAAAACAATATAAAACAAATAATAATCTCACAGAAATCCGTAGAAGATTCAATCCACAAAGTTCTCAGTTTGTCCGCAACACGGCCGCTACAAGTTCCGCTTCCACAACTTAAATCTAACTCCCCGATGTCAAAGTAACCGCAACTAATAGTACTAAGTATCGATTATGAGACTCGGAACGTGTGCTTAACTTGTAACTTGATAAATTAATTAACTCCGTCCCAATGAACGATTTAATTTTATATCGGTTTTGATTTAAACACTTTACTATCGTTAAATTATTAAAGTGTTTTATCAAATTCAATGTAAAATATCAAATGATATACAGTTTTTATCTATATTTCCAAATGATTTACAGTTTTTTCTAAATTACCAAACGACATATAGTTTTTTCTAAATTACCAAACGATATACAGTTTTTTCTAAATTACCAAACGACATGCCGTTTTTTCTGAATTATCAAACGATATACCGTTTTTTCTAAATTACCAAATGACGTACAGTTTTTTCTAAATTACCAAACGACATACCGTTTTTTCTGAATTATCAAACGATATACCGTTTTTTCTAAATTAACAAACGACATACAGTTTTCTCTAAATTACCAAACGACATACCGTTTTCCTAAATTACCAAACGACATACAGTTTTTTCTAAATTACCAAACGACATACCGTTTTTTCTAAATTACCAAACGACATATAGTTTTTTTAAATTACCAAACGACATACAGTTTTTTCTAAATTACCAAACGACATACAGTTTTTTCTAAATTACCAAACGACATACAGTTTTTTCTAAATTACCAAACGACATACCGATTTTTTCTGAATTATCAAACGATATACAGTTTTTTTTCTAAATTACCAAATGATATACAGTTTTTAAATGATTATTTTAATGAGAATTCGAGTAGAAGTACTAATTATGGATACAAATGCTCAAACGTAAAGGTCACGTGTCTTCGAGTTTCATATTGCAGAATATCTTTTAAAATGTCCAGTTTTTCTCACTGACGTGTCCGTCCAATATTAGTATTCATCAATCATCGTACCAGTATATTTCCTACAACCAGTTCAAAGACTATCTTTAATACATAATCAATAAAAATACATTTCACCGATATTTTATAAAGTAACAAAAAATATTACGTTTTGGTTGCGATGTTAACGTGTAATTATTCGCTCCGTCGTAAATTATTAATAGTGTTTCGTTTATTGATTTATTTTTATACACTTCGCTTCATATCACGTTGTATCCAGCAGTTTTCTTTCATCTTAACACCATAATACACCAACAGAAATAGCCACGTGTTATATAATGTCTTGGATAGAATGAGCGGGTCACCTGTAAATAGATGTTGAGCGTCCCCTATACATGACCTATGACATATATATGAAGACATCTCCTCATATTATACAATGAATCGTCAATAAGCTAAATATTTACTAAGATAATTTAAATCTACAAAGAATATCTTTGACCCATATTGGTTTAACTTCAAAGTAGATTTTGAAAGAAAATCGAAATAAAGAGAAAATCGGAAACGCACGACGAAAATTCTCTTTTTAAGTAAGATAGAGTCTTTTAAGTAAGTAAAAGACAGAGTCCACATGTGTTTATTAGTCAATAATAAAGTAAAAACAATATATATATTATTAAAATAAAAATAACAATTTCAATAACTGTTTAATTAATAACTCTATAATTAAATCAAACATTAAATAGTCTATTAATAACAAGGCTTTGATAAATGACTCAATTATAAAACTATAATGCGTCGTAGAAAACAATAATTAGACAAAAATAGTGTTTTTTGTATTATATAATTATTTTGATTTTATATAATGTTAGTTTATTTATTCAGCTATGGATGAACCTTGTTTTATAATCTAAGAATAGCATACAATTCACTTATCTTCTTTATAATAATCTCTATGAATCTCATATCGCATGTAAGTCCTGTGCTCTCCAGATTCCTGTTCCTGTTACAGTTCATCTTATTCAGTTTTGATGAAAATTATATTTGGTTGCTATAGAAAGCGGAATTGATTAAATTTAAAAGAATTACTAATATTATATTTGTCTTTAAATGTTTATATTTGAGTTACACAAATAAATCAATCAATAATTTATTTTATTATTATTATATAAAATATATTTTTAAGCTACATGTCTACTTCTATATTAATTGTTTCATTTAAATGTCTCATTATTTTTAATAATGTTTGTTTATACGTAAATTAATTGAATGTGTTGTCTCAGATGCGTTGCTACCTGGCTGCGCTGTGCGCCGCGCTGGCAGCGTTGGCGCTGGCGGCTGCTACTGAGGCACCTCGTGACCATGCACAGGTACACAGACAAACACAAATACACACACACACACACACGATGTAAAGAATAAAAAATTCAAGCAGTGCTTGAGAGAGCTCTGAGAGTCCGTCCTCGTTCAAACGGTTTCAGTAAACCTTACGTGTCTTTTATTTTTAAGAAAATTTAAGTATAAATCTTTTTTCATCCATAAAAAATCAGTTTCTATTCTATTGTATAATGATAAACGTGTACATTGAGAGAAACGATCACTCTAGTCACGTGGCTTATATAATATTTTCAGTACATTATTTGTAAAACATAAACAATTTGTTTATAACAGTTAATTAACACCAATAATAGTCGTTGGTCGAACAATACGGGATATCACAAAAGATTATAATTGCCGAGATTAGAACAATTACTGTCTCCGGCAGCGAGTACTCACTTATATTGAAATGACATCTGTATTATGTTTATTATATAATATAAAAGGTCATATACACACAATAAAATTGTCTTATCTTATCTTTTGTTTATCTTTTAAGTAAAACTTGGAATAAAGATAAATCATTGTATAATGAAAGTATATTAAGAAACTTTTTAACATTTTACACTATCCCTTTGTATAGTGACAATAATAATAGACAGACAGACAGTGATCTGATCGTCTGCGAAAGATAAAAGATATTACCTGAATTTGAATTTCACTATTGTTTAACTGCATTTGTTAGAAAAATAAACTCAATTAGCAGATTAAGTAATTAAACTTAAAACCAACAGACGCTTTGAATTTATAACATAGAAAAAACAATTTGAATTTACATTTTTCGTATTTTATAACAATAATTATCACTTAACAAATTTGTATAAAACTTTAACATATGAACCGCAATTCCACCTCTAGTTACGGTAAAACAGGGAATAAGTAAGAAAATAAATAAATTTATCATGAAAAACGTTTAAGTGGTTTTAATATTCCAATAAAGTATATCGCCCGAGTGTAAACTTCCATTAGCGAAGTGTAAAATTCATTTCATAATCTGAATAACAAACAGGATCACGGCGCTGGAAAACTGTAATCATTAAAAATGTTTGTCTTTGAGATGCAAACCCTAAAACAATATTGAATAGAACATATTATATATATAAAAAAATCAGTCCTATTTGTAAACATGTATATGTTAATATTATGTATATCTTGGTCCAGTCTATAATTAGACTCCAGTCCTAATGAAAGGACCTCAGTCCTTTTATTACTCATAAGATGGAAGGGCCCCAGTCCTTTAGATAAATAGTAATTAAGTCAAACCATTTAAACCATTTGCTATAAATAATAATCTATTAAACAATGTTATTCAATTGTAAATTATTTAAAATTTTGTTAACTTACCAATAATTATTTGAAAAATAATTATAACATAAATTTATTTAGAAAACAATGCGGTTATTAAATGTACCAGATGTTCTGAAATGACAAACCAACTTATTAACATAATAATATAATATGCAAATAATCGTTGGAGTGGTCTGTTTATAGTGTGTTCTGACATTCTATTCAGGTCATGTGTCCAGTCTTGAGAGGACGTTAATAGTCTTGGAAAAATCCTGTAAATTGGACGGGAAAAACTATAGTTTAATTTCATCTGATCCCCTTCCTCCAAGTAACAAACTTTTAACAGAATTAGTAAAAATTCTTACTTTCAGTATTTTTTAGTTTATAAACAGCTTTTAAGTTTTTTGTATGTGGATATTAAGAAATAATCTTCAAAAATTGTCAAAAATTTATGCTTGAACAAAGAAACAGATAGAATAAGAAACCAACATTTAAGAAGCCAATATTGTTTGGAAGTAACATTTAAAAATATAAATATATAATGATTTGCTACTATATTATTATAGAAATAGGTTACAGGAAATTTTATTATGTCTTCGCAGTTTCTTTTATACTTCGAAACACTAAGAAAAAAAATCAAGAGCGCATTGCTTCTTTCAAAGGTTCTCACTGAAGCCGTAAAAAGGCATTCTCAGATTCCAGAACAAATATCTGACTATAATAAAAACATCTTGTTATAAATATTTTTAAAATATTTAACAAGGAAATTGTGAGGCATCTTTACGAAGTATAACTAAATTAATTAAACCAACCAAAACATTCCGTGCAGATATAATTAAAGCTTTCTTCTCAGTAACCACCACGACGCAATTAACATTCTCACCGAGTACTTCTACCGTATTCATTCATGTGGGAGCAACAAAATACCCCAACAAAGCCAATCCAAAATCCTCGGATCCAATACAAGGAAAGAGAATCAATCCAAAGAAAGCATAAGCCGCTTTCATTACAAATAGAATAAAATAACAAATCAAATTGGCTTAATGTCTTTATAAATAAATGACCCGCATTAAGGACGGAATTCTTGAGTGAATAAAATATTAATTGATATTGAAAAACACCTTCTGAATGATTAATCACTTTTAACTAGTGTTTAACAACTTATTACAAGACTTAAATTATTATTCTTTAAATAGACTGTACCCGTTTGTTGTTTCGATAATATTATATAAATCTCTTTTGTTTTAGTCTGATACTGAAGTAGAATTAACGGAGGAAGAGAAAAGGGCGTGGACCAGCCTACACGGAGGTGGCGGCTGGGGTAAACGCGGCTGGCAAGACATGAGCTCAGCCTGGGGCAAGAGAGGCTGGCAGGATCTTAACTCGGCCTGGGGCAAGCGGGGCTGGCAAGATCTCAATTCAGCATGGGGCAAACGAGGCTGGCAGGATCTTAACTCTGCCTGGGGTAAACGCGGCTGGCAAGATTTAAACACAGCGTGGGGCAAGCGCGCTTGGAGGGATCTGTCCCAAACTCCTTGGGGCAAGAGGGGTTGGCAAGACATGAGCTCCGCTTGGGGCAAGCGTGGCTGGCAAGACATGAGCTCTGCTTGGGGTAAGCGTGGCTGGCAAGACATGAGCTCAGCTTGGGGTAAACGCGCACCGGTAAGTATTATAATAATTATATTAATACTACACTTTCGAAGTTAATACTTAGTGTACACTAATGTCTTTATGGGTATAGGAAAAATGGTCCAATTTCCACGGCTCGTGGGGCAAACGCAGCGGACCTGAACCCGACTACGAGGACTACGAAATCATGTACGATCATCTCATGCCCGTTCCACAGGTACTAACACTTACATTAAAAACATAAAATACATTGTATAAATGAATAACAAAAATAACCATAAATCACACACACGAGTATTAAAATATAATTGACAAATTTAAAGAATGTTGCGACAATTATCAAGATTGCTTCTTGAGTTATTTCGATAAATACCCTGAAAAAAAAAACTTCTCATACCAAGATCAAAATGTGCTATAATTAAAAATTAAAAACAAATTAATACCTCTGAGTATCAATACACAGGCAATAAGTAGTTTGTATTGCAATCATAAAACCAACGCGCAGTCAGCGGGAGATGAAATATTACTGAACATATTGGAGCGCTATCTCACCGGTCATAACTCAGCTGATCGCCTGTTATTAATGTCTCGTTAGAAAGGGTAGAGAATATCCTTTTTATGAAATCTTAATTTAAATTTAAAATTAGTTGTTGTTAAAACGATTAATATTTTAATAATATAATTGATTACAAATATTAATTATACATTTATATACAGATGGAGGCCGACATCCTTGAAAGCCCAGAGAAGAAAGCCTGGTCGTCCTTACACGGCGCGTGGGGAAAGAGACCCGTCAAGGCACAATATAACAGCGGTAAATAACATTTAAACTGTACCACACGAGTTTAGAATAAAATTATTTAGAAAGAGCTAGCTATAAATTAGAATATAAAACTATTTTACGATCGGATATAAAATGTTTCGTTTCTCTGAATCAATAGGCATCGAGCGATTATATCGCTATATACTATATATTAAGCGATAGAATCGCTTTACGGTTTAAAATATACTATTTTATTAATGTGTTATATTGAAATATTAGCTATAATTTGAACTTTATTTTCATTATATGGATCCGCTTGCAAGAAATACTTAATCAATATAAAAATATATGAAATTAATAACATTTTTTCTGATTGGTTGGTGATATAATACAGTCTTTTACGTTCCTGTAGTCCTGAAAATGCTGTCAAATTATACTTAAACCATTCCAGGAACCGAAAATGTTTATTGTTTTTTTTTATATTTGATATTTTAGGAAAATATTTTAATATCTGTAATGTATTGACCTAAAAACAATTGATTTCATATTTTTAAACACATGTATATGTTACACAATATAATGTATTTGTTACACAATATAATATTATTATTAAAAACGAAGGATGTATGGAAATTAAAAAATATGTCTTAAATATAAAACATGACTTTATATCAAAGAGAAAAGTCATTACAAAAAGAAACTCCTTAAATATTTAGAGTATGTATGGATTTAATAATGTACTAAAAGCTATGAATATCAAAACATATGTTTTGTGCCTAAATTTGATAAATGGATACACTCTGTATTAACGAACCAGATACAATAAATAATGCTGTACCCTAATTGATGTGATCACGTCACTTTGATTGATCTACAGTCGTCTTTGTCGCTATCCAATTACAGACCGCGATTATTTTGATTTGATTAATTTGTTTAAATAATATTATTAGACGAAATAGAACTACTTGATTATCGTCAGGTGGTATCAATATAATTTGTGGTATCCAAATGAAAATAGTCTATAAACCATTTTATAAAAAAAACATAATTATAATAAAAATTCGTCAATAAAATCAACACTTACATGAATTTAAAAATATTAACTGAAGGTAAAATAATTGACCAGAAGATAAACAATAAGGATTACTGCTACTATTTGTAAAGATTACCAAGTGTTACTATTTGTAAAGATTACCAAACGTTACTATTTGTAAAGATTACCTATTTCAACTACTTGACTACCGACACCCGATTACCCAGACGTATACGTCACTAACCGCAATTACCTTGATTTTGGACTTCCATTTAATTAATTCTCAAATATTTTTTATTATTAAAAACCACTACAATGAATTTAATATCTATCTTAACTTAGATCAGAAATGTTCTCGCAAATAATTGAAAAATTAATGGTTTTAGATTTTAAAAGTTGCTGAATGAATATTTTTCTCTTGATACTAATCAAAAATATTACTATCAAATTCTCACCAGTTTTTAAATAAAAATTAATATCCTAACAGATCTGTTATTGAACGGAGTCTGGGCTCTCGACTGTTAAAAGCCAGTTATCATTACAAATTGCCGTCCCTAAATTATATTTAAATATTTAATTTAACGAACGAATTGGTTACATTTAGAAAGATTTCTATCTCATTGCGGACCCTCCTCAACGCCTTGTCATTAAGGAATAATTAACTTTATATAATTCGTTCATAGATATGTTTAATTAATTATTATTAAAAATGTTTTCATATAAAATTCACATTTTCTACGGGATATAAAATTAAATGACAAGTGATTAGGGTCAAAATGGACCAGAATTGACATCAGGTTGAAGGTATAACACTGATATGGATCAACAGGATCGTATTACTGGAAGAGAGAACCGGGCTGGACGAATTTGAGAGGAATGTGGGGCAAGAGATCAGCGCCGCCCAGCCTTCCTCTAGACGAGAACGGTAACCTTGCACTAGAACCACTGCACTAGAATCTTTTGCACCTTCTTTGTAGCTCTCTCTCACATCTCTGTCTCTGTTTCACTACCTTTGTGTACCTCTATCTCCATTTCACTTAGTCCTCTTGTAGTATAGAACCTCTTGTCGTTGATGGTAGATTAGTAGATGTTATATGTTATATAGTTGACAGGTATCATATATAGATGGTAATATGACGTAAGTATCAGCAAAGGCAGTAAAATAAATAGTAAAAATATAGCAGACTTTCTTTAAAAGATTTATTAAAAGAGAAAGTTTTAAATTGTCCATATAGAAGCTTAATAGATGCTGGTTCGAGGTTTGAGTTTTATCCGTGTCAATGATATTACAATATCTATTTCTTTTATTGAATATAATAACACATCCCGAAAAAAACGAATACAATGTTATTAAAGTAATACATATGTATCTAAAATAATATTATCAGAAGACGGTGCAGTCAGCGAGTCGGAACGAGCAGCCGTCCAGTAAAGAGACAGTTTTATAGATATTAAGTCGAGTCCCTAATATTACGGTTAGTCCGGGGGAAGCGACGCGAGAAATAATATAACACATAAAAGATACGGAAATAATATATTGAAATATAATATATTAATAATAACATTAAAATATAGACAAATGGCCTTAAAGAACAAACATTTTTAATCTTTTAAATTTAAATTTAATTTTTCTAAAAGAAATATTTATAAAACGCATATAAGATAAATTATATTAACGAATATTTATCGCAAACTTTTATACAATCCAATTTACATATCAGATAAATATTAAATTTATAAAGAGCTTGTAGTTTTCCTAAACAACCCCTCAACACCTGCGCCGTCACCGAACAGGGAAAAAAGGAAAGGATTTCTTTGATATAAACTTTATTTATAGAGAAAGACTATAATATATAAAAGATTATATAAATTCACTTAATTCTGGTCATGTAATTACAATATAAGTCACATCAGACGAACAAAGCGTATTAAAACGCGTACGAACAATGAGGCGACCGTTCAGTTCCGGAACAGAGCTTTTGAGTCAACTCACCGCGACTGTACTCCATTGTTGACCAGATTATATATTAACATAATTATAATATTTATAAAGTACTTGATATTAAATTTAACATTTTTAATAACTTCGTTCTTTCTGTGGTTTCGTTATATGGATGTTTATTTACTGTAAATTATTAGGTTTTTAACATTTTTAATCCTTTGTATATTTATATCAATTTCTACTAAGTGTATAATCTTTACATATTTCAGAATTGTATAATTCATAAAATTGTCACACAGATGGTCATGAAGTTAATCACTTCTCCCCGCCCTCCCCCGAGTGCCGGTCATAATTAATTCTTTCAAATTGCGGGTCGAATTTTAAGCAGATATTAAAAGCTTATAGAATTACTTTGTTTCCCCCTTACCCTAAAGGGTCAACAAAGAATTTTCAACATTCAAAGAATGTATGGAAAATTTTATTTATCGTCAATCGATACTAACATTTTTGAAGTAAAGAATGTCGTTGTGTTTGTTTATGAGATATTTATTTAGGTTGTGATTAATTTTGATTGCGAGGATTGTTTACACAACACTTGGAGAATTTTAAATGTAAATAATTAAACCAGTGATTGTACAATTATGTAATGTTGCTATCCTATAATTTTGGTGGTTCAATATGTATCAAATATGTACATACATTATTTGATATATCAACAATAAGGTATCGATTCTTCGAATCATTTAAATCCAATTATTCAGTAATAAAACCCTTTATATAAATCTCAATGAAGAAATAATTTAATTATTATATACTATAATATACTTGTACAATTATAAAGACTAATTCTGTTATAATTGAGCTATGTAAGATATAAGAAGAATTTGGGGATGAATTACGTCATTTGTGTGGATATCTATCTTTTGGTGAATATTACAATATATTCAAAACATTAATATGCTCTTTCTGTTCTAGATGGCGCCGCGGTAGACGAGGCCTAGACAACTGGCGATTTAATACGACTAGATTAATCAAATCCAAATTACGCTGTCATAAATATATTATATTTTGATTTAAACTAATAAATATTTTTCAAAGTTTGAGTACTTTGGCGGTATTAGTTCCTAATTATTTTCATTTTCAACTAGACGTTTTTAAACCATAGACAAAACGCATCTATAGAGAGTCGTCAGATATATTATTGCTTGATATTTCAATACAAATATAGCTCTTATAATGTCACCTTCTAGTATAGATTAAGTCTTATCCAAAATCATATCTACATCCAAACGTCGGTAATTAAAACAATATTTTCAAAGCTTTTAACAATGATAGTTCCCATGCCACGGATTACGATGATTTGCTGTGGATACGGTATATTGGATAGGACTTTAATAATTAAATGTTATTTTGTCAGTATGTATACGTAGTGGTAAGCGGGCGGTGTAACTATGTATGTATGTACGGCTAGGTAGATAAGTAATTTATAGATATTTATGGGCTAATTGTATTTTAGTAAAGTTGATGTACTTTAAGGGCTTCGTTCGATGTTAACGTTTGTCCAATAAAATTTTATTCGAAGCCGACTTTGGTTTTATTTGTACAAGAATAACTACCAATATACCAATAGTAATGATGGTGATTGTAGGTTACACCCTAACATTAAATGATATAATAAGCAGACAGTACATCCCCAGCAGTGCCAATTCCTCTATATATTAAAAAAAACAAAAATTATAGGATTGAATATCCGAAACTCTTGGTTATAGCTGAAATCTATAACTAATGACCTCACTAACGAGGGAACTTATTCAGCCATTTCATTATACAATTTATCGTACGCTAACTCACTTAGCATACTCACATCGTATAGTGAAAAGGCTGTTAGTGACCTGTTAGAGAGCTTGTATTTGGTAGAGCTTCAACTCGTAAATTGTGGTGAAATAGCGCACTTATAAGTGGACACTAAAATAGATTCAATACTTAATTTAAATTCCAATGTGTATATAATATATAAGTGAACAGAATAAATATCATACAGATTTAATTAATAAAACCACAGAACTGTAGATAAAGATATGATAAAAAAGACAATAAAAATGTCCGCACATATAAAACAGCTTGCGGTTACAATTGCAGAGCAACGAGTTTAATCCTGAAACACACACATTTATGTTAGATAAAAAACATTATTAATCTCCTTTAAATCTAAATATAAATAGTTACTGTTAACATACAAAAGATGTATTTAATTAAATTGTAATATACATTTTTATAACATCAGTAATAACTGAAATAAACTAAACTAAATACAGTCCTCTAGTTCGAGGCTATATCTGTCTATTTTCTAAACTCTAACTTCGTTTAAAAGCATACAAAGTATTTATTTATTTAATTATATGAAACAATACAAATGGGAGTGTCAGGGGGGCTTATTTTGTTGCCATACTTATCAAAATAAACCCAAAAGAACCATTCTCCAATTTAAAATTAAGACTACGACGACTCCAAACGCGCCCTGGTCTGAGAAACACACAAACTCAGGCGGGTTTTTCTTTATTGTGATCACTTTTTCACAGAAATCAATGTTTTAATTGTAATATACATCCCTACATGAAAGTAAACCTTAATATATATTTTTCCAGTGTCCAATATATAGTCAGTGATGTATAAAAATGTAATGATTGTTTGTGCTTTGAAAACATAGAATATCAAAAATATTTGTTCAATTGACATAATTGCCGTGATATCTGACCAAACAGGCAACGTCAGCCAATCTCTTTAATAGTCTTGTGTCCATGATTTTATTTAACACAATTATGACTCCATTTGTTACGGTTATTTAGTTATTTTGATATAATACGTATTAAAAACAAATATATTATTTACTATTATTAAATATTTTAACGGTTAAAACTAAATATTATATATATATATATTTTTTTTTTTGGTCTCTTATTTTTGTAAATAAAGTATTTATTAAATGTTATCTTAAAATAATACAATAATTTTCTTCCGTATCTATAATATTGTATAAATTCTTTGTTATCTAAGAAGTCCCGTGTTAATAAGTGGTCACCCTACTGATGTAATGCTATGACTTTGGCAATCTGTGAAGTGTGTACATTGTACTGGTTGGTGTGTATACATGTGTTCTGTTTGCTCTGTGGATATTGGTACTGTGTTTTAGGCTTTACCCTTATTAATTAATATATTAATAATATAAAATCGAAATTTTGGTTACTAGTCAAGGATACATTACGAACGGAAGAGTCTTAAAAAAGAATTAAATTTAATACTAGGGGCGCCAACAAACCCTCAATTTCGACTCGCTGCGTCGTTAAATCTCGGGTGCCGTTTGCATATTGAGCGAAGCGAGCCGAGTGTATTGATTCATCGTTTTCCATTGACTTCAATGGGATATCAGTTTTTTGTAATGACATTAAAAAAAAAATTTTTTTTAGGACATTTTAAATTTTTTTTTTGTAGAACAATCACCTAATGTGTGACTTTTTGATTGCAAAGTTACATAATTTTCCGTCAAGTAGTTTTCGATCCAATTCGTGATAAAGAATGTAAAAAGTCTCCAGTAAAACGCTCCGCTCACTTCGTTCGCTTCGCTCAATCAAATTTCTTTGTCTACGAACGGAATTGTGAAATTAATGTTGTTTTGGAAATAATTAAACATATTTTAATTGATTTTCATTGAAGTGCAACAAGCAATTAATAGACAGAATAAAAGTTATCCAACAAATAATATATACAGCGAACTTTACAAATACCGGGAGGAGGGATCGAAAAAGGAGTAATTGAGGAATTCTCTAATTAGTTTTCAGGCTCCTGAAGTTTCAGACGACGGGAGCAAGATCCACCAAACTTGTCCCTTTATTTGATCCGATTAATATGATGCTTTAAGATATCTTAGGAGTATCTATGTATATCTTGTAAGAAGCTAAAGTCAATATTTAATAGTCAATATATTTTTTACGTTTGATTGATTTTTTAACATTTTTACAACTATTTTAATAAAACTTTAACTGTCAAAATCTATAAATGTTTCTCTATGGATAAAAGTCAGTTTGATGTTTTCTGTTGTTTGTAATTATCAAGACAAATTAAGCACGGTAGGTTTAATAATTCTGATTCTCTGATAAACAAAGCACGGTTTTAACCACCGGAAATAGAAACATTTTTTTCCAAGCGGAAACGTTATTTTTAATAAAAAGACAATCATTTGATTTGACAAGAACCTACCCTATTATGACCGCGTCACAGATTTCTATATCTGTCTTCTGAATAATATCCATATACAAATGTTTTTATTTATAAAATACATGAAAACAAGTTTCACTATTTTTTTATTTTTATTTGTGTCTCTGCTTTTAGCCCTACTGGCCATTACAGCGTCACTGGTGGAATGGACGGGTGCAGAGACCCGCCCTTGAAAAAGGGGGGCCTGAAGGGCCTCCAGGGGAAAACGCGTCCTGAGGGTGCCTCCTGTGAGGCTCGGACCACGGTTCAGGACGCCGTTAGGTGGGAAGCGAGGGTTGGATGTGGGTTAGGATTTGACACTAACGTCCTCCGACGTCAGAACGCCGGAGCAACGTGCTTAGATGGGGGCCTCGTCTTCGCCGGCGAAGACGCTGTGTGTGTGTGTGTATGTGTAATATTTATGTTCGCTTTGCCGCTTTTACGTAGCGTTCCCTAACGTAATCGCGTCGTCCGGATCGAAAAGTACCGACTTGGGTCTTCTCTTTCTGACTTTAGGAGTCTTACGGGCCGTGTATCCTGGCCTTAACCACCAGCGGGTTTGGGCTATACTTTAAATATTGTAAAGTACAAATCACCATAATAGTGGCGTGTAATGGTTTTATTCTTTAAATATTTCAAAATAAAAAACCAGCCTTGTAAATTACATTATTAGTTTTTGTAAAAAAACGAAATATGATTATCTCGTGTTGGTTTTTGAAGATATTAAAAGATATTTAAATATATAAAAATTTAATAAAATAAAGTCTACTTTAATTCTTAGCCTATAAACCTAAAATAGAACCTAAATGGAGAAAAAACAAACACTCCTACATATATACTCACACATGTCTTCAAACCAACAGAAGTATGTGTACAATATGTGTTAGTTTATCGTCCATTGACACCTGACATTCTGAGACACTAACCGGCGTCTCCGACCGACTGATCCTGTGATATCATTCCTTGAATTATTTCTTCTCACGAACACTACCAGACACAGAAAGTAATTAAACATATTTCTTAAGTGTCAGTGTAACATAATATGCTTTATTTAATATCTAACTAATATTATAATTATCATTTACCATGTATACATGATTCAAAATTATGGTAATAATATTCAAAGAAAAACTGTTCTTAGTGCCAATTTTAAAACTCTCGCTGTCATTTTACTCAAAATAATTAAATCCTGTTTCATGACAATCAAATGAATGGATTGGGAATGTTACAACTTGTTATTATATTTATTTACTATATAATTATAATAACTTAAGTTAGTGCACTTAGTGCAATGTAAGTGCAGGTTACTAATGACCGTGTTCGCCATATTGTATCCGTGTCGCCGCCCCGTCTGGTGTATGTGTCTCGACAGACAATGTTTAGTATCTGTATTTATATCTTATTTAGAAACTAAAAATTAAAACTTCTTACAGTTATAATATAAACAAACTATTTGCTAAATAAATATAATATTTACATTTAAAATAACATGCCATAATTTTCTTACAGAATTTTTGTTTTATTTCACCATCTTCACCCGCGTTAATCGTTTTTATTTTCTATTTTACGTTTGTGAGATAGACTCGTAGAATGCTTGTACCTAACTACCTTTTTTTAATCTTATTTAACATATTTGTCTTCTAGTCTGACTAATTGATCAAAGACAGAATTATTTTATTAATAAAACAAATTGATTTTTTATTCGTATTGAAGTAGGACAAATATGTCATTCGTCTAATGTCATCCGCCATTTTGATATATTATTATATAACAATCGTTCATAAGCTGCACAATCTAAAACATCAACTCCATATAGTTGTTTAGAAGTAAATGTAACATATTTAGCGAATGGAAACAAGAAAGCGCACTCAACTGAGTGTTATTGTACTACAGTATTGAGTATTGAGTCATTTCCTTCGCTTTGACGGATGCATTTATTTTATGAAATTACATTTATGTTACGACTTATTTAAAATAATGTACAGTAAACTCAGTGACAAGCCTCTAGACTGTAGAGCCTATAAATACAGAATATATTTTATTTTATTTTCTTGTTAATTTAAAAACTTTATCATTGAATAACTTATAAGTGAACATTTCTATAAAGAATATTTTTTCCTTATAACCAAAATACAACTTTAAAATAATAAAAAGATTGCTCTTTTTCACTATATCTTTGTAAGTCCTTGATCTGATAACTGTTTATTTTTCATTAATAATTTTCCAAATATGAAGTGTATAATATGAAAGTATGAATAATAAAAGCAATAGTTACAGTCTGGTTTCTTTAAACGACTTTAGGTCGTGGTCTGAAGCCAATATCTCGCGCTCATCCGCCGATATTAAACTCTAAACTAATGCCACTTTGATGTCTGAACGTACAAGATCCCCTGTGTTTATACATACGTGTAGGTTTTTCTTTGTAAGCTTTCTATTAGTGCATCCTTCGATCACGTGCATGATAGAATTTTTATTTATAGATAAGCCAACGCTAAACTAAATTTACGAGCAAACGATGATGATATTCGTGAAAATATATCGTTTAACTTTAATCTGTTACTATCCATATTTTATCATACATTGTAGTGTGATATTGTAAAAGCTGGCACTATTAATAAACTCTTTTAAATAGGAAAAAATGCTAAAATTCAAGCCAACATTATTATTCTGTTTTGGTTTATTTAAGTTGCTATTAATGTTAGATATGTAAACAGGATGTAAAGTAATTATAAAATATAAAATGTACGATGACAAATATAACCACTACATTAGTAATACACATAAAATAATAAAAATATATATACTTAGACTGGAAAGACTAGACTATTTAAGAATAAAAGAGTTACCATTTGTGAAATATTGTTCAGTGACGTGTTTTTGAAATAGTTCGCGAATGTTCCGTTCGCGCGCTCTCTGATTGTCCCCCGCGAGATCGTACGTGACTCGATACCACGACTTGTGTTGAAACAGCGTCACAATGTACCGCAAGTGAATGAACATTAATTATTGGGATATTGATTTCCAATACCTAAGTAGTAAGTATCAAAAGTGATCAAAATATTTAAAATTACCTAATAATCAATAAAATATTGATAAATAAATAAAGAACACCGTTCTCCAATACGCAATTATTATAGAATGTCGCATACATTATAACACAATATAGGTCTCTCCTCCCTCCTCACTTTTCCCCCATCACCATGGGTTTGTGTATTTAATCTCCCTAAAATGGTAAAATGTAGTCAAAGCATTCTATAGCATAGTTCAGCCATCGTGAAATGTAATATTAAGCTTTGTAAGCTGTTTCAATAACACCTTTAAAGTATTCACCCATTTTTATTTATGTCACCCTATAATAATATTAATATTACTACTTTATTGTTTAAAATCGTAAATATGTATGTTAAGTCAGCCGTGACGACTTAAAGAGGACGATAATATTATCATATATTTATTAAAAGTAAAAATATTATTTAAGATATATGTTGCTTATTTTTCTGTTTGTGTTTCAAATATAAACTGTGAAACTGAAAGACTGTTATAACACTTAAGTAATTGTCGGATATTTGTAACAGACACAGCCATTACGGAAATAGACATTTTGAAATGTTTAGAAAATTTTATAAATCTGAGTCTAGAAACTTAGCTTGTGAATTGGGTGGAATTGATAAATTATAAACTTGAAAAACTTCAGTGACTGAGTTGTTATTTTAATTAATCTTTGAGGGACGAGGTCTCAAATATAACATTATAATTTCGTATTGTTACAATTTATAAAAATATTTAGAGTTTAAAAATAAATGAAATAAAAACTGCTTTTCAGATTTAAGTAGTTGTTAAATTTCAAAGAATTCAAATAACTCAACTACTTAAATTAACTTGAATTCTTGCAACCAAATTAAAATTGAAATATTCAGATTTTTTCAAATGAACGTAATCATTTGTTATTCTGAGCGATAATATTAATTATGCTGTCATACTTACTTTTAAATTAATACTTTTAAAATAAAAAAAATCTAGTGCCTTTTTATAATTAGCTATTTTCCACTGTCTACCCTTCTCCCTCTGACCTCTCCTTTAGTCTCCATTCATAAATCTTTTATTATTATTTTTTGTTTTATAATGTTATAATTATAGCTCAAACCACTTTTAAAGAATTATCGGAACAAAAAGCCATACGTTGACTTAGGTGATAAGCTAACACCTCTTAACAATTCATAGAAATCATTCCAGTGTTTATGTTTTCGACTTGAAAGTACAGAAAAATCCAAAGTAAAAAGTAATGCTTAGGAACCTTAAACAAAATCAATCTGACAGACAAAGTGCCAACACTAACCTGAGTACACATGTATTAGATCGGAGTCGGAATCGCTGCTGACTCCGTACTTAATAGAAAGCAATGAATACTTTCACAACTGGCAACAACTACATTGTAATATAGTGTTCATTTTAAGTTTTATGATTTTTATTTTAGAGAAAATAAAAACTTTAATAATACTAAAACCCTGTACAATAAAATATGTATTTAGCATGACTGTTTCATATAAAACTTCTCGTAAAATGTATAAATTAAACGTGACATGATATTTCAAGCAACACAACAACAACAGTCAGAGCGTTTCAAATAAAGGAGATTCTTTTAATGAACACAAATTGAAGAAATTAACAAATTCATGCGGGAGGAAAGTTATGATAAATTTTCTATTTTTCTTTAGATAAAAAAACCATATTGCGAAGTAGTCTGGATACGACGATAAATCCATCCATTCCTTTACGACGATTGAAATAATATTAATGGTCAATATATCTTAAGGGTGTTGAAACATCTTGTGGCAATAAACGGCAGTGTGATCGCGAGAGTGCTCCCGTCTCGAGGGACGACTTCGTTCCGCTCGGGATGCTGTCTGTACCAGCGACGAGGAGACCTCTTGTTTCATGAATATATCTATTAACTAAGAATTCATAATAAATGACAAAATGTGTAATGTGTAAACATTAATAAAGGAAAAACTATGAATTCAAAGTTTTTTAATTATTGTTATTCTTTCAGTATATGAGTTGTCTCAACTCAATATTTTTATATATTTCTGTTTATGTTTGGTTGTTCGACTTTAAATCTATTGAACAGATTTTGTTAAAACCTATTACGAATATGGTTATTGACCTTGTCAAGCAATATATAGAATACTTTTTAATACGGAAAATAATAAATTTCCAAGGGAAGACACAGAATTGCGATAAAATTACAAAACAGAAAACTAATCAGTTAATGTGCAAAAATTACCCGGTGGAACACCAGGTTTATTTTGGTTAATATGCTGTATATTTTCTATAATTCTATTGGATAAACACAACAGTTGTTTAGGGCTATAATTACTATTATACAAAACTAAATCGGGACATAATAAATTGTAATGAAGTAATAGATATTGTTAGACCTATAATTAATTTATTGTTTATTTTCTCATCGTACTTGTCTATCCAACATTAGTGATACTTGAAGCGTAATATTTCATTGTGATTTAGTTATTATATATATATATTAAGAAATATTTAACAAATTTCATTTAATTCTTATTATAAGTGTTCATCCATTCGGAAAGCGAGAGAAGTAACATTTACAAATAACTGAAGCGTCATAAGAACTGATTGTGTATTGAGGTCTGTTAATTAATAAGTAAATCTATTTGATTTAGAGCTCGTTATATTTAAATATTCTTATACACATTAAAATAAGAAGTACCGTACATTGTCATACAGATCACGTTCGTGTGTTATATTGGTAAGAAGGCAGTCACATTTCACCGTGAGTGTGATAGCTTTACACCAGACAAAGTGATGAGACGTGGTCACATGGATATGTTATAATATTGTTTTCCAAAAATATTATATATTGTTGTTTCTTATAAGAGATATATTTGCTTAGATGACCTTATCTTTCTTTAATTTTCCTTCTCTGATATATGTCAATGCACTAATGCTTTTATTAAGGACTTTTTATCGGATCTGACTTTGATCTCGTGTAATTAACCCAACTGATTGTCTAAGGCTGAAGTCCTTTAAAAATATAATTAATTGAATTCTACAAGGAGATATATGAACGTGAATACGCCTCGGTCTTGACTATCAGCGAAATGCTGAGTTCAGATGTAGCCGATGGTAAAATCAGTTTGGAAGAAGTGAAGAGCGCGATCCGAAGTCTAAAATGTGGTAAGGCTGCGGGAGTAGCTGAAATAACTGCCCAGATGATAAAATATGGTGGGCCATGCATCTTGGACTTTTTCTGGTTTTTGTGCAATTTATGCTGGAAATCGGGGGAGGTCCCAGACGATTGGAGAGGTGCAGTCATCGTACCTTTGTATAAAGGCAAAGGTTGATAGATAGACTGTGCAAGCTATTGGGCTATCAGTTTGATCAGCTTGGGCGGTAAAGCTTATACTGAAATATTATCGAGAAAAATGCACGTGTGTTCAGAAAGGTTGTTTTGGGAGGCCCAAGGATGTTTTAGACCTGGAAGAGGGTGTATAGATCATATCTTTTCCCTTCGCATGATCACGGAAAAGTTTTTGGCCCTACAATACAATGTGAGCGGACCCTTAAAGTCTCTTTACAGAGATCACTCAGCCTGTGTACGAGTAGGAGCTGGCATGTCGCCCTGGTTTGACATCCAGTCGGGTGTTAAGCAAGGTTGCGCTATGTCAGCTTGGTAGTTCAATTTGTATTTGGATAGTTGTCTCTAAGGCTTGAAAGACAGTGGCATGGGAGTGAAAGTGGGTAACCTTAAGGTCAATTGCTTGCTATATGCAGATGATGCAGTGCTCATTGCATCATCAGAATGCAATGTGCAGGCATTGGTCACCACTCTGAAAGAAATAAAGAAAGAACAGAATAAAAGATCAACATGAATGATAAGATAATAGAACAAGTGAATGAAGTGGTATATTTGGGAAGTATGTTTAGCAGAGACGAAAGGTACGAAATGGAAGGTAACAGAGTCGACGGTGGTTTGGCTGCGTTGTTGAGACGGCGAAACGTCAGTATAGCTGCACGTTTGGCTGTACACAATGCGGTTTTGCTACCGACGCTATTATACGGCATCCAAACGTGGGTAACACAGAAGAAGAATGTAAGAAAGATGAATGCTGTGGAGATGCGATCTCTTCGCAGAATATGCGGAGTCAGTCTAGCTGATCGAATCCGCAATGAAGAGACCCACAGAATAGCAGGTACTAGCGAAGATTTCACGGTGAGAATGAAAAAGAACGTGCTTAGGTAGTTTGGGCACGTCGAACGAATGAGTGATGAAAGAATGGTAAAAAAGTGAGCGGTAAGAAAGACAGGGGGAGGCCTCGAGTAACCTTCGAAAACAAGGTATCTATGATACTGGAGGAAGGTCACGTACAAACGTACGAAGCATGAGGACTCCCCGGAGGGTATGTATGAAGAGGTAAATGTCTGTGGCCGACGCGAAAGAGGTATGCAGGGACCGTAGCCTTTGGCGCTCCGTCGTCTCTGGCTACCCCGCATGGGATATTGCGTGAAGCTAAATAAATAAATAAATAAATGATATCTTAGTTGTTTTAAATGTTGCAATAGAAGATAGAGCAATAATACAATATTTGTTTTGGTAAAATTAATTAGTACGGTTAGTTAGAACTAGATTAGAATCTAGAATTTGTTTTAAGACCTGATTTCATTGACGTTGAAAAGTATCATCTATTTTCCTTCATAATGAAGTACTCCATCTTCCTGTAGTTAAGAGAGAGGAAATGTATAAATTACCCCAATGACTTAAATAATACATTAATTCGTTCCTCACTCCCAAACCCGCGGGTTCAGGAGCGGTGGTGGTGTTTAGCAATTTAAATACTTTCGCGACTCCTGTAAAGGCTTTATTTGTGCTCTTTGAATGAATTTATCTAAATAATTATCATCAATTGTTTGTTCCTAAATAATCCCTAATCTTAGTTAGGGATTTTATTATTAATTATGTTATTAAGTACTTAAGCATTTCCATTCTAATTACAGATAATTGCGGACCTCAATCCTCCACTACATTGTTAAAGTCATTGTTTTTTTAAGCAAATATTGCACATATAAATAGTGAGACTAGTTCCAAAACCACTAAACATGTTATTGACATTTCCTTCTTTTTGTTTGTTCCTTCATCACGGGTAAACTACTGGAGATACTTAGTGTGGTGACAGTGTATTGACAGAGTCAACATGTCTCCTTCAGTCAACATGAGAAAAGACAGAAATTGGTTAAAGTTGTAATATAAAATTAAACAAGAAATGTAATATTTAAAAATTGTTTTGTAAGGATTTTGTTAGATTTTATTTGATCTGACTTGATACGAGAAAAAAATAGATAGTAGATATCAATTTGCGTATAATATTTTTTATTTAAATGTCCTCATAATTTTTCTCTTTACGTATCATACAGACAAATACGACTATGTGTATGTATCACAAATATTTTCTTTAAACCCAAATACAATGTAATTAAAACCTTGTCACAACTAAAACACGTTTAAATACTAATTTAAAATAATGCACTCTGTCGTAACATGAAAGTAATTTCATAAATACACTGTCAATGTTAAAGATGTCTTTAATATTTATTTACATTTTCGTATTTTCAATTTACTTGGCATCATACAATAAATGCAACCGTCAAAGCGAAGGAAATGACTCAATACTCAATACTGTAGTACAATAACACTCAGTTGAGTGAGCTTCCTTGTTTCCATTCGCTAAATATGTTACATTTACTTGTAAATAACTATATGGAGCTTATGTTTTAGATTGTGCAGTTTGCGAACGAGTATTATATAATATTATAGCAAAATGGCGGATGCCATTAGATGAATGACATATTTGTCCTACTTTAAAAGGAATAAAAAGTAAGTTAGTTTTACTTATAAAACTAGTACTAAAAATAGAATTTTTGAATATTAATTCTCTGATTTTGGAACATCAGCATTTTAAGGTGGTAAATGAGATACATAACATCGTGTAGATATTAAATAAATGATATTAGTGGCTCAGAATGTCAGGTGTCAATAGACTACAAAGAAAAACATATTGTACACATACATATATTTGTTTTACATTAAACATGTGTGAGTATAAAAACGTAAGAATGTGTTTTTTGTCCATATTTTTAAATCATTATATGTTTCAAATTGTGCAATTGTCTTTTATTCTACTTAAATCAAACTCTACTGTAGAAATAATTCTCTGACGCTTATTTTAATAAAAACAAAGAAAATATACAAAGTATGCAAATCAGATTTTGTATTATTAAAAAAGCTTAACTAATAAAAATTATGTTTCTTACCAGATTTAGTTTAATTTAAATTAGGTACTGCTATTGTTGTGGTGATGTGTAATTACTATAATATATATTATTTTATTTTATTATTATTTTATTTATTAGTAATTTAAATAATATTTAAAAATAATAATAACAAGGGAGATTAAATTTTAATAAACACAAATTAAAGAAACTATCAATTTTCAAGGCATGTTAAATAAGATATAGAAGAAAACAGATAGTGGTCTACTTACGACGATAAATCCTTCCATTCTTTTACCACGATTGAAATAATGTCAATATATCTTAAGGTTATGGTCAATATATCTTAAGGGTGTTGATAACATCTTGTGGCAATAAACGGCAATGTAACGGTAATGTTTCAATGTGATTTAGTTATTATAACTTATCACACTTCTGTAATATAATAAGAAATATCTAACACATTTCATTTAATTCTTATTATAAGTGTTCATCCATTCGGAAAGCGAGAGAAGTAACATTTACAAATAACTGAAGCGTCATAAGAACTGATTGTGTATTGAGGTCTGTTAATTAATAAGTAAATCTATTTGATTTAGAGCTCGTTATATTTAAATATTCTTATACACATTAAAATAAGAAGTACCGTACATTGTCATACAGATCACGTTCGTGTGTTATATTGGTAAGAAGGCAGTCACATTTCACCGTGAGTGTGATAGCTTTACACCAGACAAAGTGATGAGACGTGGTCACATGGATATGTTATAATATTGTTTTCCAAAAATATTATATATTGTTGTTTCTTATAAGAGATATATATGCTTAGATGAGCTTATCTTTCTTTAATTTTCCTTCTCTGATATATGTCAATGCACTAATGCTTTTATTAAGGACTTTTTATCGGATCTGACTTTGATCTCGGGTAATTAACCCAACTGATTGTCTAAGGCTGAAATCCTTTAAAAATATAATTAATTGAGTAAATTTTATTAATTAATCTGAAAGAAAATAAATGAAACCCATCACTAACAAAAGAATAACATCAAATGTATACAAAGAATATAAAAAATAAATAGAATAAAATATTTTACATATAGGTACACTACTTTTTGATTATTTATGGTAGTCTATTTTTAAAGATTTCTATACGATTTCAATTTTACAGAGCTGCTTCTAAAAAATAAGAGAATATGTTAAAAGCTACTCTCATTTGTCAGTCACTTTATTTTCTTTGTTTTCTCGGTAACTCTAAATAAAAAACTCTTATAAATATGTTATTATTATGAAGGATGCTTGCGAATATTGAGATCAATTAAGAAATATATTTTCTGTGGTCTAAATAAAAGATACGTCTCAAGAAGGATAAACGTGATGAGCTTGTTTAGTTATTAGTTTAGTTATATAGCTTATTTAGATTTATTTCAAGAAATAAATATTTTTATTCTGGAAGTGGAATTAAGAATGGCATATTTGTATATTTTCCTCATTTGGCGTCAGAACGAATGGATAAAGAACATCTTATCTTATCTTGTCTATTTTATAAAAATGAATTAATGTACGCGACTTACATATAAATATTTTCCACATTTTGGAATGTTATAAACCTTATCTAGATAGTTAATTACGAGGGACACTTTCTGACATATTGACAATTGGAAAATTGTTGCGATTTTCCGACCTCAGTATTTAACATTGACAAAATTCTCTGAAATACATTGAGATTTATATTTAGCATATTATGTTAATGTTGGAGCTTGATTTTGACATATATATATATATATATATATATATATATATATATAAATATATATATATATATATTAGTTAAAGAAGAAAGCATGGCTGGATTATAAAGCCTCGGGTAAGGATAAAAGTATGAGAGAGATAAGAAAAAGAGCATACAAGCTGCAAAATCACAAAACAAAAGCACTTATAAAGATGAAGCGTTAAAATTCTGAGAGAGAAAGGGATAAAAGGTTGACGAACAACTTCCGGGAAAACACGAAGCTTTTCTGACGAGAAGTTAGTGATTCCCGGGGTTGTTCGGTAACCTGTAAAATGAAAGGGGTGCTTTCGAAGAGCGGAGAAATTTTTACAGAGTATTCACACGTTTTGTAGCGGTGGGCGGAATTCTACAAGGAGATTTATGAACGTGAATACGTCTCGGTCTTGACTATCAGCGAAATGCTGAGTTCAGATGTAGCCGATGGTAAAATCAGTTTGGAAGAAGTGGAGAGCGCGATCCGAAGTCTGAAATATGGAAGGCTGCGGGAGCAGCTGAAATAACTGCCTAGATGATAAAATATGGTGGGCCATGCATCTTGGACTTTTTCTGGTTTTTGTGCAATTTATGCTAGAAATCGAGGGAGGTCATCGTACCTTTGTATAAAGGCAAAGGTTGATAGATAGACTGTGCAAGCTATTGGGCTATCAGTTTGATCAGCTTGGGCGGTAAAGCTTATACTGAAATATTATCGCGAAAAATGCACGTGTGTTCAGATAGGTTATTTTGGGAAACCCAAGGATGTTTTAGACCTGGAAGAGTGTGTATAGATCATATCTTTTCCCTCCGCATGATCACGGAAAAGTTTTTGGCCCTACAATACAATGTGAGCGGACCCTTAAAGTCTCTTTACAGAGATCACTCAGCCTGTGTACGAGTAGGAGCTGGCATGTCGCCCTGGTTTGACATCCAGTCGGGTGTTAAGCAAGGTTGCGCTATGTCAGCTTGGTAGTCCAATTTGTATTTGGATAGTTGTCTCCAAGGCTTGAAAGACAGCGGCATGGGAGTGAAAGTGGGTAACCTTAAGGTCAATTGCTTGCTGTATGAAGATGATGCAGTGCTCATTGCATCATCAGAATGCAATTTGCAGGCATTGGTCACCACTCTGAAAGAAATGAAGAAAGAACAGAATGTAAGATCAACGTGAATGATAAGATAATAGAAGAAGTGAATGAAGTGGTATATTTGGGAAGTATGTTTAGCAGAGACGGAAGGAACGAAATGGACGGTAACAGAGTCGACGGTGGTTTGGCTGCATTGTTGAGACGGCGAAGCGCCAGCATAGCTGTACGTTTGGCTGTACACAATGCGGTTTTGTTACCGACGCTATTATACGGCATCCAAACGTGGGTAACACAGAAGAAGAATGTAAGAAAGATGAATGCTGTGGAGATGCGATCTCTGCGCAGAATATGCGGAGTCAGTCTAGCTGATCGAATCCGCAATGAAGAGACCCACAGAATGGCAGGTACTAGCGAAGATTTCACGGTGAGAATGAAAAAGAACGTGCTTAGGTGGTTTGGGCATGTCAAAAGAATGGTATAAAAGTGAGCGGTAAGAGAGACAGGGGGAGGCCTCGAGTGACCTTCGAAAACAAGGTATCTATGATACTGGAGGAAGGTCACGTACAAACGTACGAAGCATGAGGATTCCCCGGAGGGTATGTATGAAGAGGTAAATGTCTGTGGCCGACGCGAAAGAGGTAAGCAGGGACCGTAGCCTTTGGCGCTCCGTCGTCTCTGGCTACCCCGCAAGGGATATTGCGTGAAGCTAAATAAATAAATAAATAAATGATATCTTAGTTGTTTTAAATGTTGCAATAGAAGATAGAGCAATAATACAATATTTGTTTTGGTAAAATTAATTAGTACGGTTAGTTAGAACTAGATTAGAATCTAGAATTTGTTTTAAGACCTGATTTCATTGACGTTGAAAAGTATCATCTATTTTCCTTCATAATGAAGTACTCCATCTTCCTGTAGTTAAGAGAGAGGAAATGTATAAATTACCCCAATGACTTAAATAATACATTAATTCGTTCCTCACTCCCAAACCCGCGGGTTCAGGAGCGGTGGTGGTGTTTAGCAATTTAAATACTTTCGCGACTCCTGTAAAGGCTTTATTTGTGCTCTTTGAATGAATTTATCTAAATAATTAACATCAATTGTTTGTTCCTAAATAATCCCTAATCTTAATTAGGGATTTTATTATTAATTATGTTATTAAGTACTTAACCATACATCTTTCATTCTAAATACAGATAATTGCGGACCTCAATCCTCCACTCCATTGTTAAAGTCATTGTTTTTTTAAGTCAGCAAATATTGCACATATAAATAGTGAGACTAGTTCAATGAAAGGCTACTTCCATGGACAAGAATCTCCAAAACACTATGGATACCCTTTTAAGTATTAATAAATATTTAAGCGTGGTACCGAAGGTAGTATAGAATAACTAGTATGAGCATCATACTATTAGTTCTGTAATATTTTCTCATTTGTAAAGGTATGAAGTCTTTTTACTAATAATAATTGTATATTTCCTTATTCCTTAACCAAGAAAGCTAATAATTTATATTTTTCAAATCAAACAAATTTTCATTTAATCATACATTTACACGCATTTTTAAATCATCAATTATTACAATAAAAAAGGTTAGTATAGTCAGTCCGTGAGTACCACTGAGCTAGCACTGGGAATGCTGCTCAATAGTATGGTAACAGTTCCAAGGTGTATAATAAATAGTTTTTGAAAGACATTAAGTACCAAAACCACTAAACATGTTATTGACATTTCCTTCTTTTTGTTTGTTCCTTCATCACGGGTAAACTACTGGAGATACTTAGTGTGGTGACAGTGTATTGACAGAGTCAACATGTCTCCTTCAGTCAACATGAGAAAAGACAGAAAGTAGTTAAAGTTGTAATATAAAATTAAACAAGAAGTGTAATATTTAAAAATCGTTTTGTAAGGATTTTGTTAGATTTTATTTGATCTGACTTGATACGAGAAAAAAATAGATAGTAGGTATCAATTTGCATATAATATTTTTTATTTAAATGTCCTCATAATTTTTCTTTTTACATATCATACAGACAAATACGACTATGTGAATGTTTCACAAATATTTTCTTTAAACCCAAATACAATGTAATTAAAACCTTATCACAACTAAAACACGTTTAAATACTAATTTAAAATAATGAAGTCTGTCGCAACATGAAAGTAATTTCATAAATACACTGTCAATATTAAAGATGTCTTTAATATTTATTTACATTTTTGTATTTTCAATTTACTTGTCAACATAAAATAAATGCAACCGTCAAAGCGAAGGAAATGACTCAATACTCAATACTGTAGTACAATAACACTCAGTTGAGTGCGCTTTCTTGTTTCCATTCGCTAAATATGTTACATTTACTTCTAAACAACTATATGGAGTTTATGTTTAAGATGGCTTATGAACGATTATTATATTACATTATATGTATTAATAAAATAATTGTGTCTTCGATTAATTATCTAGATTAGAAGATAAAAGTGTTTCCTAATATTAAAAAGGGCAATAATATTAAAGTCAATTCAATTTCCTAATAACAAGTCAGTACCAAACAATCTTAGAGCTTCTCAAAAATGTATATAAAGAAAAAAAAATACATCGATTAATGTACTTATTTTTATTAATTCAACATTTATAATTAGATTATAGACCATACGTTTCAAATAAGATATAAAAAAGATACTAAACATTTTCTGTCGAGACACGTACGCTAGACGGGGCGGCGACACGGTTAGACACGTCATTAGTATCCTATTGCACTATTTTATTATAATTATATAGTAAATAAATATAATAATAATATAATTCTAAATAGTATATAACGTAACAAGTTGTAATATTCCGAATCAATTAATTCGATTGTGATGAAACTGGTTTTAATTATTTTGAGTAAAATGAAAGCGAGAGTTTTAAAGATGGCAGTAAAAAAGTTTGGTTTTAAACATTAATAAATAAATAATATTTATATCGTTTTAATAAATAAATAATATTATTATTTTACACTGATACTTAAAAAAGATATATTTGATCACTTTCTGTTAAAGTATGTCGTAGTGTTCGTGAGTAGAAATAATTCAAGGAATCATTCCTTGAATTATTTCTATCACAGGATCAGTCAGTCGGAGACGCCGGTTATTGTCTCAGAATGTCAGGTGTCAATGGACGACAAACTAACATATATTGTACTCATACTTATGTTTGTTCTAAGTTAAACATGTGTGAGTATAAAACATAAGTATTTTTTTGTAAATTTCTATTAAATCATTATACATTTTAATATCTGCAATTATATCTTTTATTGTACTTAAAACCAGCTCAACTGTAGAAATAACTCTTTGCCGCTTATTTTAACAAAAACAAATAACATATACAAAGTATGCAAATCAGATTTTGTACTATTAGAAACTTAAATAATAAGAATTATTTGTCTTACCAGATTTAGTTAAATTTAAATTAGGTGCTGCTATTGTTGTGGTGATGTGTAATTACTATATTATATATCATTTTATTTTATTTTATTTTTTTTTATTTGGAAAGTTATAAATATTTAAAAACAAAAAAAGATAAGGAAGATAATATTTAATAAACACAAATAGGAGAAACTTTCAAGACATGATAAATAAGATATGGAAGAAAACAGATAGTGTTCATTTCCATTCTTTTACGATTGAAATAATGTCAATATATGTTAAGGTTATGGTCAATATATCTTAAGGGTGTTGATAACATCTTGTGGCAATAAACGGCAGTGTGATCGCGAGAGTGCTCCCGTCCCGAGGGACGACTTCGTTCCGCTCGAGATGCTGTCTGTACCAGCGACGAGGAGACCTCTTGTTTTGTGTGAATATTTCTATGGACATACATGTCTACATAATGTTCTAGTAAATGTAAACGTAAATATTAAAGTATTATATTAAAATCTGTATGTAGGAATAAACAGTACATATTCTTTATAATTATGACCCTTTCACTAAATGACACAAAAATCAATAGTTTGATATATTTCCGTTTATCTGTTTGGTTATTTTACAAAAACTCAACTGCACAGATGTTCATAAAATGTAGTATGACTATAGACTATTGCCCTGGAAATATATAGGATACTTTTTACTCCAGAATATTCTAACTTTCAAGGGAAGACACAGAAATTGAGTTGGGTAAACTACAAAACAGAGAAACGGATGAAGAGATTTTAATATAATTTAACCTGATGTTACTTTATTATATAATTCAATATATAAGATATTTTCTCTAAATCTATTGGATAAATTATAATTACAATACTACAAAACTAAATCGGGACATAGTAAATTGTAATGAAATAAAAAATATTGTTATACCTATAATTAATTTATTGGTTATTTTCTCATCGTACTTATCTATCCAACATTAGCGATATTCGAAGCGTAATGTTTCATTGTGATTTAGTTATTATAACTTATCACATTTCTGTAATATATTAAGAAATATCTAACACATTTCATTTAATTCTTATTAAAAGTGTTCATCCATTCGGAAAGCGAGAGAAGTAACATTTACAAATAACTGAAGCGTCATAAGAACTGATTGTGTTTTGAGGTTAATTAATAAATAAATATATTTGTTTAAGAGCTCGTTATATTTAAATATTATTAAACACATTAAAATATGAAGTACCGTACATTGTCACACAGATCACGTTCGTGTGTTATATTGCTAAGAAGGCAGTCACATTTCCCGTGACTCTGATAGCTTTACATCAGATAAAGTGATGAGACGTGGTCTCGTGGATATGTTATAATATTTTTTTCCAAATATATCTTCTTGTAAAATTTTGTTTCTTATAAGAGATATATTTGCGTAGATAGGCTTATCTTTCATTGATGTAAGTCAATGTGCTAATGCTTTTATGAAGCACTTCACTGATCCCTTGTAATTAGCCAAGCTGATTGTGTAAGGCTAAAATCCTTTAAAATTATAATTAATTGAGTAAATTTCCTTTTTTAATCCGAGTGTTAGGTTAACGGAAACCCATCTCTAAAAAAAGAAAACATCGAAAGTAAGTAATGGGTATATTAAAAAATAAATAGTTTAAGATATTTTACAAATACACTACCTTCACATTATATATGGTAATTTATTTTTAAGATTATTATAACATTTTTGTTTTACGGATCTGTTTCTAAAAATTACAGAACAAATTGTCAAAAGCTACTCTGACTTGTCAGTCGCTTTTATTTTCGTTGTCTTCTCTGTAACTCTAATTAAAAAGCTCCTATAAATATATTATTATTATGAAGGATGCTTGAGCATGTTGAGATTAATTAAGAAAAATAATTTGGGTGCTCTAAACAGGAAGGATAAACGTGATGAGCTTGTTTTATACATTCAGATTTATTTAAGAAATAAACATTTTTTTGTCTCTAAGTAGAAGTAAAAAAAGGCATTTTTGTATATTTTCCTCATTTGGCGTCGGAATTAATAAAGAATTTCTTATAAAACATTTAAATTAACAAAAAAATAAAATCAACTGGAGCTACATATAAAATATATATATATTTAAATAAACTTTTTATGACTGTATTATGACCTAGACCTCGTCTAAATAATTTATTAGGACACATTCTGAAGGGACACAAGGGACACATTCTGACAATTTTATAAAGGAAAATTGTTCGAATTTTCCGAACTCAGTGTTTAACATTGACAAAATACTAAGAAATACATTCAAATTTATATTTAGCATAATATGTTAAAGTTACAGTTTTGTTTTGTCATAAATAATATATTTCATTTTCTTTATTATTTTCAACTAGTCATTAGCAATTAGATAATTTGAATGAAATTAACATATATATATATATATATATATATATATAAATATATAAAGGTATGAAAAAGTTAACTACATGATTTAATACGCCAAAATATATTAATATTAGAAAAATATGCATATTAAAAGATGGCCTCCAAAAATCATGACAACAGCTTCAGAAATCACAAGCTCAATGACAAGCCTCTAGACTGTAGAGCCTGTAAATACAGCGCTTTGGAAACGTTCTTTTAAGGAATAGAAGATATTAAATTATATAAATATTTTTCATTTGACATTACTTTATTTGTTTCAATAAAAAAGATTATTATTATTATAATAATATCTTTTAAAAGACCGATTACTTCTGGAAAAGAAACAGTCATTAGAAGAAGACAAAATTTCTTGACCTATTTTAAATATTCAAAAAGAGTTTTTTATGTAATACAAGTCACTATTTTATAGTAACAAATGTATATATTAAGTGAACGGTGAGGTCGTGTCACGCTACAATAATTTCCTGCACATTTCAACAGCTGCAAACCCACCTTTGGAAATATATCCCAGATTTAGCTGATAACATACGAAATTCATGAAACGAGAGAACCTTTATATCGTAGTTTGCTATCGAAATAATAATTTGAACTATAAATCTTAATTTATTCTAACAAAATATATATAAAAAATATAATATAAGAGTGAAAGACAGTGATATGGGAGTGAAAGTAGGTGACCTTAAGGTCAATTGCTTGCTGTATGCAGATGATGCAGTGATCATTGCATCATCAGAATGTGATTTGCAGGCATTGGTCACCACTCTGAAAGATGGGTGTGAAAATAATGGTCTAAACCTGAATGCAGATAAGACGAAGGTTCTGATATTTGAAAGAAATAAAGCAAGAACAGAATGTAAGATCAACGTGAATGGTAAGATAGTAGAACAAGTGAATGAAGCGGTATATTTGGGAAGTATGTTTAGCAGAGACGGAAGATACGAAATGGATGTGGAAAGACGTATTGCAGCCAGAGAGACGTATTGCACCGTTAACAGAGTTAACAGTGCTTTGGCTGCATTTTTGAGACGGCGAAACGTCAGTATAGCTGCACGTTTGGCTGTACACAATGTACTTTTGCTACCGACGCTGTTATACGGCAGCCAATCGTGGGTAACACAGAAGAAGAATGTAAGAAAGATGAATGCTGTGAAGATGCGACCTTTTCGCAGAATATGCAGAGTCAGTCTAGCTGACCGAATCCGCAATGAAGAGATCCACAGAATGGCAGGTACTAGCGAAGATGTCACGATGAAAATGAAGAAGAATGTGCTCAGGTGGTTTGGGCACGTCGAGCGAATGAGTGATGAACGAATGGTAAAAATTTTTTGTACAGGAAAAGTGTGCGGTAAGAGAGACAGGTGGAGGCCTCGAGTGACCTTCGACAAAACGGTATCTATGATACTGGAGGAAGGTCACGTAAAAAGCAGGACCCCCCAGAGGGCATGTATGAAGAGGTTAATATCTGTGGCCGAGACGAAAGAGGTATGCATGGACCGTAGCGTTTGGCGCTGCGTCGTCTCTGGCTACCCAAGGGATATGGCGTGAAGGTAAGTATAATCTATTTTTTACAATTTATTTTATAAAACAAAAAATTTGTGTGCGTAAACTTTTATATCTCCTTTTGATATGCTTTTATTATATTATTTCAGTTGTTTTAAAAGTTCTGACAGTCCTAGTGTTTCGCTAATAAAAAAATTATTACTAATTGACAAATACCTTTTATATGCCTGCTATTAAACCATTTGTAGTATCTCTGGTTTTATGCAAATAACTGTCGAGTTGGTAGTAGCTTTGACAATGTGTATAACCAACAATCTAATTCCAATGAAGATTTTGATTGAAAAATATTTCTTTAGAACGTAATATAATATGAAATAAATCAGTGGTGTTAAAAATATCCTATTATAGTACTAAAATAAAATATATCTACATATAAATAGAATTGAAGTGTCTGTTTGTAATTCCAAGTTAACCGCTTTAAACTAAAAACGTATGTTGTATATACGATACTTACATAAATAAACATTTGTTTAATTTTCTCTGTCTGTCTGTGCATGGTGTGTGTGTGTGGTAGTCAAAAATATGAAGTAACTTAGGCTACTTTTATTAAAAGTAAAGCACAGCTAGTCAAATCAATATAATTTATATTGTATAATAATGTTGTCAAATAGTAGAAAGTAGAGAGGTTAAAAGAATGACGTCTTTTTTTCTGTCGCATTCTTATTGTTACTTTATTTCTGACACCTCAGTGTTGAGAATATCTTAATGGCAATAACAGGGATGTTTCTTTTAATATTCTCGAATTGTAGAAACTTATTCAAATGTTAATTTACGTAAATAAATAATTTATCAGATACGGAATTAAAGTCTTTGATTCTGAATATTATACCATTTAAATAAAGTGCCCTGATCAAAGTTATATTTCTTATAATATGATATCTTAGTTATTTTACAATGTCGCAATAGGAGGCAGAGCAATAATACAATATTTGTTTTGGTAAAATTAATTAGTACGGTTAGTAATAACTAGATTAGAATATAGAATTAGTTTCAAGACCTAATTTCATTGACATTGAAAAGTATTATCCATTTTCCTTCATAATGAAGTATTCCATCTTCCTGTAGTTAGGAGAGAGGAAATGTATAAATTACCTCAATGACTTAAATAATACATTAATTCATTCCCAAACCTGCGGGTTCAGGAGCGGTAGTGTTTAGCAATTTAAATACTCTCGCGACTCTTATACAGCTTTTTGTATGAATTCATTTAAATAATTAACATCAATTGTTTGTTCCTAATTAAGTTAAGTATTAACCTGTAAATGTTCCACTGCTGGGAACAAACTACGCTTGTAGACATACTCGTACACTACACATATAAATAGTAAAACTGGACAATAAGGGCTACTTCCATAGACAAGAATCTCCCAACATCCATGGATACACTGTTAAGTAATAATAAATATTTTTTTTTAATATACACTATTAAGTCATAAAAAAGTCATAATTGATATTTGAGAAAAAATTGAATTTAAGTAAAACGTAGGACAAAAAGTATTCTAGATTAAATAGTATGAGCATTTTACTATTAGTTCTATGATATTTTCTCATTTACAAGGGTAACATTTTTTATTTAAATTTTCTCATAATATTTCTCTTTATATAATATAGAGACAAATACGAGTATGTGTATCACAAGTATTTCGTAACTGAAATAAAAACTAGTACCCATTAATTCATCGAAAGATATTTCACATCTTTAAAATGCAATGTAATTTAAACATTATCACAACTGAAATAAGTTTTAAAACTAATTTAATAATGCACTCTATCGCAACATGAAATTAATTCATAAATACGCTGTCAATGTATAAGAGGTCTTTAATATTTATTAACATTTACGTATTTTCAATTTACTTGGCATCATACAATAAATGCAACCATCAAAGCAAAAGAAATGACTCAATACTCAATACTGTAGTACAATAACACTCAGTTGAGTGCGCTTTCTTGTTTCCATTCGCTAAATATGTTACATTTACTTCTAAACAACTATATGAAGTTTATTTTTAAGATTGTGCAGCTTATGAACGTTTGATATATAGTATTATATCAAAATGGCGGATGACATTAGATGAATGTCATATTTGTCCGACTATAAAACGCATCAAAAATCAATTTGTTTTATTAATAAAATTATTTTGTTTTCCATCAATCAGCCAGACTAGAAGTCTAATATGTTTCCTAAGATTACAAAGGTTAATTAGTCAGTTAATAAAAAAAAAAAATAGACAGTTAATTAAAAAGTCAATTAGTCAGTACCAAGCAGTCTACGAGTATAGCTTCACAAAAATGTATGTAAAGAAAACCAGGTAACAGTATTAAAAAAATAAAAAAGGATCAGATTAGATTTTTTAAATTTAACATCGAATAATTGAGTATAGTATTGAATATATATAGAAAAAAAATATTTTGAAGTTTTTTGATATATTGGAATACTTAAAAAAAAGGTATGTTTTCTACTAGTAAATCTCGTAGTGTTTGTGAGAAAAAATATTTCAAGGAATGGTATCACAGGATCAGTCGGTCGGAGACGCCGGTTGAAGGTTCAGAATGTCAGGTGTCAATGGACTGCAAACTAACATAGAGTATAAAAACGTAAGATTATGTTTTTTGTAATTTATTTTAAATTATTATATATTTTAAAATCTGCAATTGTCTTTTATACTACTTAAAAGTTCTACTGTAGAAATAATTATCTGTCGCTTATTTTAACAGAAACAAAGAATTTATACAAAGTATGCAAATCAGTTTTTTCATTATTAGAAAAGCTTAACTACTAAGAATTATTTGTCTGGTGACCAGATTTAGTTTAATTTAAATTAACGTAGCAATTACTATAAAATACCTGTTTTATTAGATTATTCTTCTTTTATTTGAAAAATAAATAAAATTAAAAAAAATATGATAGGGAGATAATATTTTAACAAACACCTTCTTGTTTCTTGTTTCGTGAATATTTCTTTTAACATACATGTCTAGATAATGTTTTAGTAATTTTAACGTAAATATTAAAGTATTATATTAAAATCTGTATGTAGGAATAAACAGTACATTTTTTTTATAATTAATATTATTCCGTTTATCTGTTTCGTTGTTTCACGAAAAATCTACTGGACAAATTTTCATAAAATGTAGTATGAATATAGATTATTGCCCCGGCAATATATAAGATACTTTTTACACCAGAAAATTCTAACTTCCAAGGGAGGACACTGAAACTGAGTTGGGCTAAAATTACAAAATAGAAAAATGAGTGAACAGAATTTACTATAATTTCACCTGTTGTTATAAGTCAATATACAGGATATTTTTCCTAATACTTTTGGATAAATACAGCAGTTGTTTAGGGCTATAATTACAATACTAAAAAACTGAATTTTGACATCATAAAATGTAATGAAATAATAAATATTGTAAGACCTATTCATTTATTGTTTATTTTCCCATCGTACTTGTCTATCCAACATTAACGATACTTTAAGCGTAATGTTTCATTGTGATTTAGTTGTTATAACTTATCGTGTTTTAGTAATATATTAAGAAATATCTAACAAATTTAATTTAATTCTTATTATAAGTGTTCATTCATTCGGAAAGTGACATTTACAAATAATTGAAGCTTCATAAGAACTGATCGTTACTTAATAAATAAATCTATTTGTTTAAGAGCTCGTTATATCCAAATATTCTTATATACATTAAAATAAGAAGTACCGTACATTGTCATACAGATCACGTTCGTGTGTTATATTGGTATGAAGGCAGTCACATTCCCCGTGACTCTGATAGCTTTACACCAGATAAAGTGATGAGACGTGGTCACGTGGATACATGTTATAATATTTTTTCGAAATATATATTCTTGTAAAGTTTTGTTTCTTATAAGAAATATATTTGTGAATACAAGCTTATCTTTCTTCAATATTCCTTGTTTGATATAGGTCAATGCAGTATTGCTTTTATTAAGGACTTCTTATCGGATCGGACTTTGATCTCTTATAATTAACCCAACTGATTGTCTAAAGCTAAAATTCTTTAAAAGTATAATTAATTGAGTAAATTTTCTTTTATAATCTGAGAGTAAGGATAAGTGAAACTCGTCACCAAATATTTTACAAATATACTATACTATATACTTTCTATATAATTTATGGTAGTCTTTTTTTTAAAGTTTGTATTAACTTTTATTTTTCATACCTGCTTCTAAAAATTACATATCTCTTATTCAAAAACTACTCTCACTTTTCAGTCACTTTATTTTGTTTGTCTTCTCCGAGAAGATTCTAATTAAAAAGCTGTTATAAAAATGTTATAATTATCAAGGATGCTTGAGAATATTGAAATTAATTAAGAAATATACTATCTGTGTTCTAAATAAAAGTGACGTCTGAGGAAGGATAAACGTGATGCTGTTTAGCTATTATTTTGCTTATTCAGATATATTTAAAGAAATAAATATTTTCTAGTCTCGAAGTTGAAGCAAAAATGATATATTTGTATATTTTCCTCATTTGACGTCGCAATGAGTGAATAAAGAACATCTAATGAAACATTTAAATTTTATAAAAAATAGTTAGTTTGGTTTTGTCATAAAAAACGAATAATATTAAAATGAATATAATTCATTATTATTTTCAATTAGTTATTGATAATTAGATAATTTGAATGAATTTAATAAAAAAAAAATATAAATATTTATGAAAAAGTCAACTACGTGATTTCATACGCCAATATTAGAAAAATATGCTTATTAAAAGGTGGCGTTCAAAAATCAGGACCACAGCCTCAGAAATCCAAAACTTAGTAACAAGTAATAAGACTATAATAAATAGCCTTTAAATACCGTGGTTAACATACTTTTTTTTAAAGAAAGCAATAAAAAATTGTATAAATGTTTGTTTTTGACATTTCTTCATTTATGTTTCAATAAAAAAAAGATATAATTGTTATGAAAATATCTTTTAAAAAACTAATTAGTTCTGGAAAAGAAACATATGTTATAAAAATGCTTTGTCTGACTGGTGCAACTTGGCAGCTGGAGTCCCGCAAGGTGGTATTCTCTCCCCACTTCTGTTTTCGTTATTCATTAATTTCATCACTATTAATCTTTCTTCCTCTTACCATCTATATGCTGACGATCTGCAAATATATACTCATGCAAAGCTGGAATGCATTGATTCTGCTATTGCTGCCATTAACAATGACCTGCAGAACATTCTTGATTGGTGTTTAAAATTTGGTATTAAAGTAAATCCTAATAAATGTCAGGCAATTGTTATTGGTAGCAAACATGGGCTCTCTAAGTTTGATAGTTGTAATACGCCACCAGTTATGTATAACAATATTATAATACCTTTCACGCTTTCAGTAAAAAACCTGGGTCTTTATATTGACGACGCTTAGTTGGAACGTCCACATAGTCGAATTATGCCGAAAAGTAACGTATTCACTACGATCTCTTTATCGGCATAAACACTTTTTACCCATTCGGACCAAAACTCTGTTAGTGCAGACCCTAATCCTTCGCTCATTGACTACGCTGATGTATGCTGCTCTAATATCTCAGAATATAATTTAGATAAATTGGATCGTCTTCTTAACAGTTCCATTCGTTTCATATTTAATCTCCGAAAATTTGACCACATCTCTCAGTACCGCTCTAAGCATAAATAGCTACCTATCCGCGAAAGAAGACGATCCAGATGTCAGCTTTTCTCTATCCTGAATGATCCAGCTTCTCCTCGATACTTGAAATGTAAATTTCAGCTTCTGAGGTGAGGTAAATCGTGATTTACATCTTCGGTCAGATTCTAATCTTAGCTTATTTGTACCTTCGCACCATACTGGTTTTCTTTGTAACTCTTTCACAGTACACGCTATTAAACTCTGGAACGGCCTCCCTGATGTGCTTCGACGTGCCCCGAATAAACTTGGGTTCAAAAAACGTATCCGTAGATATCTTCACCAGAAATGACATAACCATTCTTCTATCTTTTGGCATAATATTATCCTTATTTTTATATATACATCATCGTCTTACTTATCGCCCTATGCATGTATGTATGTATGTATATGTATGTATTTTTTTATATATTTAATATATTTATACGTATTCATATAATATATTTATATGTAGTACAAGTATTTATATATATTTATATATGTATCCATTTGTGTATTAATTGTGTATTTGTATTTGTCTATTTGTTTTCTATTGTACCCCTCATTTGTTTTTTCTGTATTTTATATTTCGGTTGACTGGTAGAGAATGCTTTACCATTAAGTCCGCCATTTGTATAATTTGTACAATAAAGTTTTTAAATAAAAAATAAAAAAATCACGTGTTCTCACATCATGTTCTAGTAAGAAATATGAATATTAAGTGAACGGTGAGGTCGCGTCACGCTACAGTAATTTCCTGCGCATTTCAACAGCTGCAAGCCCTACTCTGAAAATATACCCCAGATTTAGCTGAAATTCATGAAACGAGAGGAATTTGATAAGGAAATAATTATTTTTACCATGAAGTCTTAATTTATTTTTATTACATTTATACACAAATATATAAAAAACATTTAACAATTTATTATATAAAGTAAAAACAGTTATGTGCGACAACTTACGAGTATATATATATCCAGTACTTTTGCAAATACTTTTCTTTCAGTTCTGGTGTTTTGTTAATAAAAAATGTAATTATTATATTAATTGACAAATACCTTTTATTATCCTTTCACTAAAACATTTGTAATGTCTGTGGTTTGTGTCAAATAACTTTGCAGTTGGTTGTAGCTTCGACAATGTGTACAAACACATGTTTTGTATTCAACCTAATTCCAATAAAGATTTTGATTAGAAAATGTTTCTTTACAACGTAATATAATATGAAGTATATCAGTTGTTTTAAAAAGATCCTAATATAGTACTGACAAATTAAATCTTTACTTATAAATAGAATTAAATTGTACTTTTTTAATTACACATTACCATCTTTACACTAAATACATATATTATATATTGTATGTGTGATACTGATCAAAGTTATATTTCTTATAATGTGATATCTTAGTTGTTTTACAATATCGCAATAGGAGGCAGAGCAATAATACAATATTTGTTTTGGTAAAATTAATTAGTACGGTTAGTTAGAACTACATTGAAATCTAGAATTTGTTTCAAGACCTGATTTCATTGACTTTGAAAAATGTTGTCTGTTTTCCTTCATAATGAAGTACTCCATCTTCCTGTGGTTAGGAGAGAGGAAATGTATAAATTACCTCAATGACTTAAATAATACATTAATTCGTTCCCCACTCCCAAACACGCGAGTTCCGAAGCGGTAGTGTTTAGCAATTTAAATACTCTCACGACTCTTATAAAGCCTTTATTGCTCCTTTTGTATGAATTCATCTAAATAATTAACAGCAATTGTTTGTTCCTAATTAAGTTAAGTATTAACCTGTAAATGTTCCACTGCCGGGAACAAACTACGCTTGTAGACATACTCGTACACTACACATATAAATAGTAAGACTCTACAATAAGGGCTACTTCCATAGACAAGAATCTCCCGAAATCCATGGATACACTGTTAAGTAATAATAAATATTTTTTTTAATATACACTATTAAGTCATAATTAATATTTCAGAAAAAAAAGAATTAAAGTAAAACGAGGTACAAAAAGTATTCTAGATTAAATAGCATAAGCATTTTACTATTAGTTCTATGATATTTTCTCATTTACAAGGGTAACATTTATTATTTAAATTTCCTCATAATATTTCTCTTTATATAATATAGAGACAAATACGAGTATGTATATCACAAGTATTTCGTAACTGAAATAAAAACTAGTACTCATTAAGACGTCGTAAGATATTTCACATCTTTAAAATGCAATGTAATTTAAACATTATCACAACTGAAATAAAAAGAAAATATTAAAATAATGCACTCTGTCGCAACATGAAATTTATTTCATAAAGACGCTGTAAATGTAAAAGATGTCTTTAATATTTATTTACATTTTCGTATTTTTAATTTTCTTGGCAACATAAAATAAATGCAAACATCAAAGTGAAGGAAATGACTCAATACTCAATACTGTAGTACAATAACACTCAGTTGAGTGCGCTTTCTTGTTTCCATTCGCTAAATATGTTACATTTACTTCTAAACAACTATATGGAGTTTAATGTTTAAGATTGTGCAGCTTATGAAGACAAGAAGACAAATGTGAAACACATTACAAAGGTCAATTAAGTCAGTACCAAGCAATCTACGAGTATAGCTTAGCAAAAATGTATAAAAAGAAAAATAGGTAACATTATTAAAGAAAGCAAAAAGGATCAGTTTAGGATTTTTTCAATTAACATCGATTAATTGTACATATATAGAAAAATATTATTTTTTAAGTTTTGATATATTAGAATACCAAAAAAGGTATGTTTTCTACTAATATATCTCGTAGTGTTCGTGAGAAAAAATAATTCAAGGAATGATATCACAGGATCAGTCGGTCGGAGACGTCGGTTAGTGTTGCAGAATGTAAGGTGTCAATGGACGACAAACTAACACATATTGTGCACACAGTTATGCTGGTTCTAAGTTAAACATGTGTGAGTATAAAAACGTAAGAATGTGTTTTTGTCCATTTTTTAAATCATTATATATTTTAAAATCTGCAATTGTCTTTTATAGTACTTAAAAGTTCTACTGTAGAAATAATTATCTGTCGTTTATTTTAACAGAAACAAAGAACTTATAAAAGTATGCAAATTTTGAAAAAACTTTGTATTAATAGAATAGATTTAATAGGAAGAATTATTAACCTGGTGACCAGATTTAGTTTAATTAAATTACGCGCTGCTATTATTGTGTTGACGTATATTTTATAATTATTTTCTTTATTGGGAAAACGAATAATATTTGAAAACAATAAATAATAAGGAAAATTATATTTTAATAAACCCAAAGTGAAGAAACTATCAATTTTCAGGACGTGATAAATAAGATATGGAAGAAAACAGATAGTGGTCTGCTTATGAAAATAAATCCTTCATTCCTTTACGATTGAAATAATGTTTATGGTCAATATATATTAAGGGTGTTGATAACATCTTGTGGCAATAAACGGCAGTGTGATCGCGAGAGTGCTCCCGTCCCGAGGGACGACTTCGTTCCGCTAAGGATGCTGTCTGTACCAGCGACGAGGAGACCTCTTGTTTCGTCAATATATCTATTGACATATATGTCTACATAATGTTCTAGTAAATGTTAACGTAAATATTAAAGTATTATATTAAACTCAGTATGTAGGAAAAACCAGTACATTTTTTTTATAATTATGTCCCTTTCACTACATGACACAAAACTCAATAGTTTTATGTATTTCCGTTTATCTGTTTCGTTGTTTTACGAAAAATCTACTGGATAAATTTTCATAAAATGTACTATGAATATAGACTATTGTCCAGGAAATATATAGGATACTTTTTACTCCAGAATATTCTAACTTTCAAGGGAAGACACAGAAATTGAGATGAGCTAAAACTCCAAAACAGAGAAACGAATGATCTGATCTTAATATAATTTATCCTGGTGTTTCTTTATTACATAAGTCAATATGCAGGATATTTTTGATATAAACAGATGATAACCGATTAAAAAATGGCTTGGATCACTGTTGCTTAACCACTGAAATCGACGAATAGTAGTTTTTAAATCAATAAAAATCAGTGATCATTAAAACAAAATTAAAAATATTTTTAACTAAGACTTTTCATACCAGTGTACACAAAAAGTGTTAAAATATGAAAGAATGAATAATAAAAGTAATAATTACCAGCTGTTCTTTTTAAACGCCTTTGGGTCGTAGTCTAAAGCCAATATTCTGCGCTCATCCGCAGACATTAAACTCTAAACTAATGCCACTTTGAAGTCTGTACGTACAAGATCCCCTGTGTTTATACATACGTGTAGGTTTTCTTTGTAAGCTTTCTATTATCATATGCATTCTTGGATTACGTGCATGATATAATTTTTATTTTTAGATAAGAAAGTTAAACTTGTTATATTTACAACGAAGATGATATTAGTGAAAATATATCGTTTAATTTTACTCTGTTATTAGGTACCTATGGTACGTTATTGTGTGAGAGTGTTGAAGTTTGAATTATAACGACCTATTTTAAATAGGACAAAATATAATAAAATTCATGCCAATAAGTGGAATTGCTGTAATCTAAGATATGTAAACAGGATAAAAAAATATTATGTAACATCAATTTGAAGTATAAAAATTGCGATGACAAAATATTACCACTAATGTAGTAATATTATTAAGATTATAAAAATGTTATGTACTTAGGAAAGAGCTTAGACTAGACTACTTAAGAATAAATAAAGTTACTATTTGTGAAATATTGATCAATGACGTTTTTTTGAAATAGTTCGCAAATGTTCCGTTCTCGCGCTCTCTGATTGTCCCCCCCCCCCCCCCCCGAGTTTGTACGTGACTCGAGACCACGACTTGTGTTGAAACAGCGCGACAATTCACCGCAAGTGAAGGAACATTTATTATTGGGATATTGATATCCAATACCTAAGTAGTATCAAAGGTGATCAAAATATTTAAAATAACTTAAAAATCAATAAAACATTGATAGTGTAAGTAAGAAATAAGCAATTATTATAGAATGTCGCATACATTATAACACAATGTAGGTCTCTTCCCCCCCCCCTCCCCTCTTCCCCCAATGGTAAAATCTGGTCAAAGCATTCTATAACATAGTTCAGCCATAATGAAACGTAATATTAAGTTTTGTAAGCTCTTTGAATAATACCTTATAAGTATTCATTAATTTTTATTTATATCAACTTAAAAATAGTATTATTATTTTAATGTTTGAAATCTTAAATAAGTATGTTAAGTTAGCCGAGATGACTTAAAGATGACGATAATATTAAAATATAAGTTGCTTATTTTTCTGTTCGTGTTTGAAATATAAACTGTGAAACTGAAAGACTGTTATAATAGTTATAAGTAATTGTCTGATATTTGTAACAAACACAACTACTACGGAAATAGACGTTTTGAAATATTCAGAAAATAAATAAAGCTGAGTCTAGAAACTTAGCTTCTGAATTGGGGGGGATAGATAAATTATAAGCTAGAAAGACTTTAGTGACTAAAGGGTTATTTCAATTAATACTGATATTATCTATATATATGAAATTAAAACTGCTTTTCAGATTTAAGTAGTTGTTAAATTTCAAAGAATTTAAATACCTCAACTGCTTAAATTAACTTAAATTCTTGAAACTAAATTAAATTTAAAATATACAGATTGTTTCAAATGAAAGTAGTCATTTGTTACTTACGGTGGGTGATATTAATTATACTGTCATACTTACTTTTAATATAATACTTTGAAAATAAAAAAAAATCGACTATGTCTGTCCTTCTCCGTCTGCCCTCATCTTCAGTCTTAACTAAATCATTTATTATTATTTTTTGTTATACTATAATTATAGCTCAAACCAGTTTTTATGTTTTCTCGTACACATGAAAGAATTATCGGGACAAAAAGTCATCGATAAGCTACGAATTCGAAGTTTTTAATAATTGTTAATTTTAATTTTTTAGGGGGAGGTCTCGAGTGACCTTCGAAAACACAGTATCTATGATACTGGAGGAGGTCACGTAAAAAGCATGAGGGCATGTATGAAGAGGTTGATGTCTGTGGCCGAGGCGAAAGAGGTATGCAGGGATCGCAGCGTTTGGCGCTCCGTTGTCTCTGGCTACCCCGCAAAGGATATGGCGTGAAGCTAAATAAATAAATAAATAATAATAATAATTGTTATTCTTTCAGTACATGACACAACTCAATATTTTTATATATTTCTGTTTATGTTTGGTTGTTCGACTTTAAATCTACTGAACAGGTTTTGTTAAAACGTATTACGAATACCGTTATTGACCCGGTCAAGCAATATATGGAATACTTTTTAATCCAGAAAATACTAATTTCCAGAGGAAGACAAAAAATTGGGATAAAATTACAAAACAGATAAATTAATGAAATTGAACCTGGTGTAACGCCAGGTTTATTTTAGTCAATAAATAGGATATTGTCTCTAATTATTTCGCATGAATGCAATAATATTTTAGGCCTTCAATTACAATACTATAAACTAAATCAAGATATAACAAATTGTGATGAAATAATAAATATTGTTATAATTAATTTATTATTTATTTTCTCATCTTATTTAGATAGACATCCAACATTAACGATATTCGAAGCGTAATGTTTCATTGTGATTTAGTTATTATAACTTATCATGTTTCTGTAATATAATAAGAAATATCTAACAAATTTAATTTATTTCTTATTATAAGTGTTCATCCATTCGGAAAGCGAGAGAAGTTAACATTTACAAATAATTGAAGCGTCATAAGAACTGATTGTGTTTAGACTTTAATTAATAAATAAATCTATTTGTTTAAGAGCTCGTTATATTTAAATATTCTTATACACATTAAAATAAGTAGCACCGTACATTTTCATACAGATCACGTTCGTGTGTTATATTGGTAAGAAGGCAGTCACATTCCCCGTGACTCTGATAGCTTTACACCTGATAAAGTGATGAGACGTGGTCACGTGGATACATGGTATGATATTTTTTTCCAAATATATATTCTTGTAAGATATTGTTTCTTCCAAGAGATATATCTGCGTAGATAGGCCTATCTTTCTTTGATATAGGTCAATGTACTAATGTTTTATGAAGCACTTCACTGATCCCTTGTAATTAATCCAGCCGATTGTTAAGGCTAAAATCCTTTAAAAGTATAATTAATTGCGCTGATTTCCTTTTCTAATCCAAGTATTAGGTTAACGGAAACCCATCTCTAAAAAAAGAAAACATCGAAAGTAAGTAATGGGTAGATTAAAAAATAAATATTTTAAGATATTTAACAAATACACTACCTTCACATTATATATGGTAATTTATTTTTAGGATTATTATAACATTTATGTTTTACGGATCTGTTTCTAAAAATTACAGAACAGATTGTCAAAAGCTACTCTGACTTGTCAGTCACTTTATTTTCGTTGTCTTCTCGGTAACTCTAATTAAAAAGTTCTTGTAAATATATTATTATTATGAAGGATGCTTGAGCATGTTGATATTAATTAAGAAATATACTTTGAGTGCTCTAAGTAAGAGATACTTCTGAGGAAGGATAAACGTGATGAGCTTGTTTAATACATTCAGATTTATTTAAGAAATAAACATTTTTTCGTCTCTAAGTAGAAGTAAAAAAAGGCATTTTTTTATATTTTCCTCATTTGGCGTCGGAATTAATAAAGAACTTAAATAGGCATCGACCATCTAAATACTTGAATAGATTTAATTTAAATAAATATATAAATATAAGGTATAAAAAGTCATGTCAATGACTTATTACGCAAAAATATATTAAGAGAAGAATATGCATATTAAGAGATGGCGTCCAAAAATTAGGACAACAGCTTCAGCAATCCTAAACTCAGTGACAAGCATTTAGACTGTAATAGCCTTAAAATACAGTGCTTTACAAATGTTTTTTTTTAAGAAAAAAGATATTTAATGATATCAATTGATGATTGTATCTGACATTTCTTTATTTGTTTTAATAAAAAAGGTATTATTTTTATGATAATATATTTTAAAAGACTGATTACTTCTGGAAAAGAAACAGTCGTTAGAAGAAGACAAAATTTCTTTACCTATTTTAAATATTCAACAGGGTTTCTTGTGTAATACAAATCACTATGTTCTAGTAACAAATGTGCATATTAAGTGAACGGTGAGGTCGCGTCACGCTACAATAATTTCCTGTTCATTTCAACAGCTGCGATCCCTACTTTGGAAATATATCCCAGATTTAGCTGAAAATATATGAAATTCATGAAACGAGAGAACTTGTATTTCGTAATTTGGTAACGCAATAATATCTTGAACTATAAATCTTAACGTATTCTTAACAAAATATATACACAAAATATAATATATTTTTTACTATTTATTTTATAAAACCAAAAGTTTGTGCGACAACTTTTATATCTCCTTTTGATAAGCTTTTATTATATTATTTCAGTTGTTTTAAAAGTTATTTCAGTTCTGGTGTTTCACTAATAAAAAAATTATTACTAATTCACAAATACCTTTTATATTCCTGCTATTAAATCATTTGTAATATCTGTGGTTTGATGCAAATAACTTTCGAGTTGGCTGTAGCTTTGACAGTGTGTATAACCGACAATCTAATTCCAATAAGGATTTTGATTGAAAAATATTTCTTTAGAACGAAATATAATATAAAATCAGTGAATCAGTGGTGTTAAAAAGATCCTATTAAAGTACTGAAATAAAATCTATCTACATATAAATAGAATTGAAGTGTATGTTTGTAATTCCAAATTAACCGCTTTAAACTAAAAACGTATGTTGTATATACGATACTTACATAAATAATCATTTCTTTAATTTTCTCTGTCTGTCTGTGCTGGTAGCCGATATTATTATATATGGAGTATCTTAGGCTACTTTTATATTAAAAGTAAAGCACAGCAAGTAAAATCAATATAATTTATATTTTAATGTTGTCAAATAGTAGAAAGTATGATAGGTTAAAGGAATGACATCTTTTTTATCTGTCGCATTCTTATTGTTATTTTATATTGACAGTATTGAGAATATCTTAATGGCACTAACAGGGATGTTGCTTTTAATATTCTTAATTGTAGAAACTTATTCAAATGTTAATTTACGTAAATAAATAATTTATCAGATACGGAATTAAAGTCTTTGATTCTAAATATTATAAAATTTAAGTAAAGTGCCCTCTTGATACTCTTTAACACCTCTCCTAGGAAAATACTTGTATATATTTGAATACCTAATAATTAGAAATAGTATTGATTATTTAATCAAATATACCACTGATCAAAGTTATATTTCTTATAATATGATATCTTAGTTGTTTTACAATGTCGCAATAGGAAGCAGAGCAATAATACAATATTTGTTTTGGTAAAATTAATTAGTACGGTTAGTTAGAACTAGATTAGAATCTAGACTTTGCTTCTAGATCTTATTTTATTGACGTTGAAAAATATTATCTATTTTCCTTGTTAATGAAGTACTCTATCTTCCTGTAGTTAGGAGAGAGGAAATGTATAAATTACCTCCGTGACTTAAATAATACATTAATTCATTCCTCACTCCCAAACCCGCGGGTTCCGAAGCGGTAGTGTTTAGCAATTTAAATACTCTCACGACTCTTATAAAGCCTTTATTGCGCCATTTGTATGAATTCATCTAAATAATTAACATCAATTGTTTGTACCTAATTAAGTTAAGTATTAGCCTGTAAATGTTCCACTGCTGGGAACTAACTACGCTTGTAGACATACTCGTACAATACACATATAAATAGTAAGACTGTACAATAAGGACGACTTCCATGGACAAGAATCCCCCAAAATCCAAGAATACACTGTTACGTAATAATAAATATGTTTTTTAATATACACTATTAAGTCATTAAAAAAGTCATAATTGATATTTGAGAAAAAATTGAATTAAAGTAAAACGAGGTACAAAAATTATTCTAGATTAAATAGTATTCGCATTTTACTATTAGTTCTATGATATTCTCATTTACGAGGATAACATTTTTAATTTAAATTTCCTCATAATATTTCTCTTTATATAATATAGAGACAAATACAAGTATGTGTATCACAAATATTTCGTAACTAAAATAAAAACTAGTACTCATTAAGTCGTCGTAAGATATTTCAGATCTTTAAAATGCAATATCATTTAAACATTATCACAACTGAAATAAGTTTTAAAACTAATTTAAAATAATGCAGTCTGTCGTAACATGAAATTAATTAAATAAATACGCTGTCAATGTAAAAGACGTCTTTAATATTTATTTACATTTTCGTATTTTCAATTTACTTGGCAACATACAATAAATGCAACCGTCAAAGCAAAGGAAATGACTCAAGTTGAGTGCGCTTTCTTGTTTCCATTCGCTAAATATGTTACATTTACTCGTACTTCCAAACAACTATATGGAGTTTATGTTTAAGATTGTGCAGTTTATGAACGATTGATATATAGTATTATATCAAAATGGCGGATGACATTAGATGAATGTCATATTTCTCCGACTTTAAAACGCATAAAAAATCAATTTGTTTTATTAATAAAATGATTCTGTTTTCGATCAATCAGCCAGACTAGAAGTCAAATATGTTTCCTAATATTACAAAGGTTAATTAAGTCAATACCAAGCAATCTATGAGTATAGCTTCACAAAAATGTATATAAAGAAAAACAGGTAACATTATTAAAAAAATTAAAAAGGATCAGATTAGGATTTTTTAAATTAAACATGGAATAATTGAGTATAATAGTGAATATATATAGAAAAACATTATTTACAAGTTTTTTGACATATTGGAATACTTAAAAAAGGTATGTTATCTACTAGTAAATCTCATAATTTTCATGAGAAGAAATAATTCAAGGAATAAAATCACAGGATCAGTCGGTCGAAGACGCCGGTTAAAGGTTCAGAATGTCAGGTGTCAATGGACTGCAAACTAACATAGAGTATAAAAACGTAAGAGTGTGTTTTTTGTATTTTAAAAATTTAAAATCTGCAATTGTCTTTTATAGTACTTAAAAGTTCTACTATAGAAATAATTATCTATCGCTTATTTTAACAGAAACAAAGAACTTATACAAAGTATGCAAATCAGATTTTGCATTATTAGAAAAGTTTAACTAATAAGAATTATTTGTCTGGTGACCAGATTTAGTTTAATTTAAATTAACGTAGTAATCACTATAAGATATACTGTTTTATGAGATTATTCTTCTATTTAATTGGAAAAAAAAATATTTAAAAACAATAAATAATAAGGGAGACAATATTTTAATAAACACTAAGTGAAGAAACTATCAATTTTCACTACCTGATAAATAAGATATGAAAGAAAACAGATAGTGGTCTACTTATAAAAAAAAACCCTCCAATCCTTTACGATTGAAATAATATTAATGGTGAATACATCTTAAGGGCGTTGAAAACATCTTGTGTAATAAACGGCAGTGTGATCGCGAGAGTGCTCCCGTCCCGAGGGAGGACTTCGTTCCGCTCGGGATGCTGTCTGTACCAGCGACGAGGAGACCTCTTGTTTCATGAATATATCTATTAACATATATGTCTACAAAAGGTTCTAGTAAATATCAACGTAAATATTGATATTAAAATCTAAATATTGAAATTATTTATTAGTAAATATTGATATTTAATATGTCGGAATAAACAGTACATTTTTTTTTACAATTGTTGTCGTTTCACTAAATGACACAAAAGTCTATAGTTTTATACATTTCCGTTTATCTGTTCGGTTGTTTTATGAAAAAACTACTGCACAGATTTTTATAAAAAGTAGTATGACTATAGACTATTGGCCCGGAAATATATAGTATACTTTTTACTCCACAAAATTCTAACATCCAAGTGAGGACACAGAAATTGAGTTGGGCTAAAGTACAAAACAGAAAAATTAATGATCAGATTTTAATTTAATTTAACCTGGTATTATAGGTAAATATATTTACGATATTTTTTATAATTCTTTCGCATGAATGCAAGAATATTTTAGTGCTTTAATTACAATACTACGAAACTAAATCACGATATAACAAATTGTGATGAAATAATAAATATTGTTATAAATATAATTAATTTATTGGTTATTTTCTCATCTTACTTGTCTATCTAACATTAACGATATTCGAAGTGTAACGCTTAATTGTGATTAAGTTATTATAACTTATCACAATTCTGTAATATAATAATAAATGTCTAACAAATTTCATTTAATTCTCATTATAAGTGTTCATCCATTCGGAAAGCGAGAGAAGTTAACATTTACAAATAATTGAAGCGTCATAGGAACTGGTTGTGTATTGAGGTCTGTTAATTAATAAGTAAATCTATTTGTTAAAGAGCTTATCATATTCAAATATAATTAATTAAACACATTAAAATAAGAAGTACCGTACATTGTCACACAGATCACGTTCGTGTGTTATATTGGTAAGAAGGCAGTCACATTCACCGTGACTCTGATAGCTTTACACCAGATAAAGTGATGAGACGTGGTCACGTGGATACATGTTATAATATTTTTTTCGAAATACATATTCTTGTAAAATTTTATTTCTTTTAAGAGATATATTTGGGTAGATAAGCTTATCTTTCTCTGTTATTCCTTCTCTGATATAGGTCAATGCAATAATTCTTTTGTTAAGGACTACTTATCGGCTCCAACTTTGATCTCTGCGAATCCAACGGATTGTTTAAGGCTAAAATCCTTTGAAAGTATAATAATTTGAGGAAATTTTCTTAATTAATCAGCTAGTTCTTCAGCAACGGTAGAAAAATATAAAATATTTTATACATATATACAGTACCTTGTATATGAATCTATTTTTAACGTTTGTTTAATATTTTTATTTTTCAGACCTCTTTCTAAATATTACAAAACAAATTGTCAAAAGCGACTCTCACTTGTCAGTCACTTTATTTTCGTTATCTTCTCGGTAACTCTAATTAAAAAGCTCTCGTAAATATATTATCATTGTGAAAGATGCTTGAGAATATTGAGATTAATTAAGAAATATTCCTTCTGTGGTCTCAATAAAAGATAGGTCTGAGGAAGCTTGTTTAGTTGTTATATAGCTTATTCAGATTTATTTAAAGAAATAATCATTTTTTTAGTCTCGAAGTAGAAATAAAAATGGCATATTTGTATATTTTCCTCATTTGGCTTCGAAATGAATGAATAAAGAACTTCTTATGAAATATTTAAATTTTGTAAAAATGTAAAACTAATGGACTGGAATTTTTAAATAAACATTTTGTTAATTTCTAAATACACATTTTATGACCGTATTATGTCCTAATCCTTGTCTGAATAGATGCAAAGGGACACATCCTGACGAAATGACAAATGGAAAATACTTAGAAATACATTCAGATTGATATTTAGCACATTATGTTTCTGATGGAGCTTGGTTTTGTCATTACATATATATTTATTTATATTTATATATTTAAGAATGGCGTTGAAAAACACGACAACAGCTTCAGAAGTCGCAAACTCAATGACAAGCCTCTAGACTGTAGAGCCTTTAACTACAGTGCTTTGGAAACGTTCTTTTAAGGAATAAAAGATATTAAATTATATAAATATTTTACATTCGACAATTCTTCACTTATGTTTTAATTTAAAAAAAAAAAGATATTATTGTTATGAAAATATCTTTTATAGAACCGATTACTTCTGGAAAAGAAACTGACATAAGAAGAAGACAAAATTTCTTTACCTATTTTAAATATTCAAAAAGAGGTTCTCATGTAATACAAATCCCTATGTTCTAGTAACAAATGTGCATATTAAGTGAACGGTGAGGTCGCGTCACGCTACAATAATTTCCTGCGCATTTCAACAGCTGCAGCCCTACTTTGGAAATATATGGCACCCTAGATTTAGCTGAAAATATACGAAATTCATGAAACGAGAGAACTTGTATTTCGTAACTTGTTACGGAAATAATAATTTCTACTATGAATTCTTAATTTATTTATTTATTGGCACAAGCAATGGGTATAATTTATCACATATGTTTACAAAAATTAAAAATATATTTGACAAATTATTCATATATAAAACAAAACAGTTTGTGTGCGACAATTTTTATATCTCCTTTTAATACGCATTTGTATTTAAAATTGTGGACAATATTTATATGTAGCTCCAGTTCATTAATTCTTTTTATTAATTAATTCAAGACTAAAAAAATATTTATTTCTGTAAATAAATCTGAATATACTAAACAAGCTCATCACGCTTGTCCTTCCTCAGACGTCACTTTTATTTAGACCATAGAAAGAATATTTATTAATTAATCTCAATATTCTCAAGCATCCTTTATAATAATAATATATTTATAAGAGCTTTTTAATTAAAGTTACCGAGAAGACAAATAAAATAAAGTGATTGACAAGTCTGAGTAGATTTAGACAATTTGTTGTGTAATTTTTAGGAATACGTCCATAAATTAAAAATATAAAATACACAAACGTGATCTGTATGAAAATGTACGGTTCTTCTAATGTTAATGTCTTTAAGAATATTTTAATATAACGAGTTCTTAAACAAATAGATTTATTTATTAATTAACCTCAAAACACAAACAGAACTGTTTGTGTATGATGCTTCAATTATTGTAAATGTTAACTTCTTTCGCTTTTCGACTCAACTTAAATTTGTTAGATATTTCTTAATATATTTTTGAAACACGATAAGCTATAATAGCTAAATGACAATGAAACATTACGCGTCGAATATCGTTAATATTAAATAGACAAATACGACGAGAAAATAAACAATAAATTAATTAAAGGCGTAACAATATTTGTTATTTCTTTACAATTTTTTAAGTCCCGATTTAGTTTTGTAGTATTATAATTATAGCCCTAAACAACTGTTGTGTTTATCCAAAAGTCATCATCCCCTGCCCTTATCCCATTTTGGGGTCGGCACAGTATGTTTTTTCCTTCCATACTCTCCTGTTACTCATCATCTCTGTACACACTCCCTTCTTCTCCATATCGTCTTTCACGCAATCCATCCATCTTTTCTTCGGCCGTCCTCTACCTGTCTATCCTTCCACTACCATACCTAGCACTCTTTTGGTCACGTGCCTTTCATCCCTCCTCATAACATGCCCATACCATGACAGACGGCTACCTCTAATTTTTTCTGTCACTGGCGCTACTCCTAAGCTTCCCCTAATATACTCATTTCTTATTCTATCCCTTCTTGTCACCCCACACATCCATCCTAACATTCGTATCTCCGTTACATGCAAACGCTTTTCATCCATCACCTTCATCGCCCAGCACTCACATCCATACATAACGACAGATCTAATGATGTTTTTATAAATTCTCCCCTTTAGTTTAAGGGGAATTCGGGCATCACATGTCGTCCCAGTGACTTGTCGCCATTTCATCCATCCTGTGTTGATTCTGTGCTTTACGTCCCGGTCAATATTGCCATCGCTTTGAATCAGAGAACCAAGATAGTGAAACTCTGAGCAGACTGGTAACGGTACTCCGTCGAACAAAATAGGAACAAAACTGGAGACACCGCCGAAATCGCAGAACATGTGCTTTGTTTTAGTTCTGCTCACTTCCAGGCCGACACTCTCCAGCTTTTGTTGCCATTTTACCAGTCTACTCTGCATCTCAATTCCATCCTCGCCGACAAGAACAATATCATCAGCAAAAAGCATGTACCAGGGTGCCTCTTCCTGTATGTCTAATATCAGAGCATCCATTATTAACAAGAAGAGGTAGGGCCTCAGAGCCGACCCTTGATGAAAACCCACTGTCACATTGAACTTGTCGGTGTTTCCAGCGGCCGACCGGACTTGTGTACTAGATCGACTGTACATTGCACGAACCAACTCCACATACTTCCCAGGTATACCCTTCTCTTTCAAAGCCCACCATATCACATTACGGGGAACACGGTCGTATGCCTTCTCGAGATCAACGAACACCATGTGCAGGTTCTTGTGAGCTCGTCTGTATTTTTCACACAACTGACGAAGAGCGAATACAGCATCCGTCGTACCCCGACCAGGCATAAAACCGAACTGGTTCTCCGAAACATCACTCTCGTCTCTCATCCTTTTCTTTATCACTTTCTCTCACATTTTCATAGTATGTGACATGAGCCTTATATCCCGATAACTGTTGCAGTCTTGTATATCACCTTTATTTTTATAGATGGACACTAGGTCACTATTGCACCATTCATCAGGGATCATTTCTTCATGCAACAACTTATTGAAAAATAAAGCCAGCCATTTATACCCATATTCATTTAAAACCTTCCATATCTCCACTGGTATCCCATCAGGCCCTACAGCTTTTCCATTTTTTGCTTTGTTATCCGGTAGAGTTCCTTTTGACCTGCAGGAAATTCTAGCGACCTATATAACTTCTCTTGCACCTCAGCTCTAGCAATGGCTACAGCTACTTTCACTCTCTTCTTACATGTTTTATATAACATTTTCATCTCCTCTTTCATACTTCCATTATCATCCGGTACTTCCTGCCATTGCTTAAACGTATCTTTCTTCTCTTTCAGAACCTTTTGCACATCTTCATTCCACCACCACGTTTCTTTATTTATCACACCTTTTTCTTTCGTTTCGCCTAATACATCCTTTGCCACAGTTTTTATCCATCCCGCCATTTCATTCCAACTATCGTTCAAGGATTTTTCTTCTGCACTACTCATATTTCTAATTTTATCTGTCACTCTGTTTTTAAATTTACTCGCACATTCTTCCTTCTCTAACAAATACCATTTTATTTTAGGTGGGGGTCGTTTCTTGAACATATTTTCTTTTTGTTTCTTGATCATGTTTATCCAAAAGTATTAGGAATAATTTCCTATATATTGACATATAACAACAGGTGAAATTATATTAAAATATCTTCATTCGTTTTTCTGTTTTGTAATTTTAGCCCAACTCAGTTTCGGTGTCCTCCCTTGGAAGTTAGAATTTTCTGGAGTAAAAAGTATCTTATATATTTGCGGGGCAATAGTCTATAGTCATACTACATTTTATGAAAATCTTTCAAGTAGATTTTTCGTACAACAACCAAACAGATAAACAGAAATATATAAAACTATTGATTTTTGTGTCATGTAGTGAAATGGTAACAATAATTAAAAAAATAATAATAATGTACAGTTTTTCCCTACATACAGATTTTAATATCAATATTTCCGTTGATATTCACCAGAACCTTTTGTAGACATGTATATTAATAGATATATTGCAGAAACAAGAGGTCTCCTCGTCGCTGGTACAGACAGCATCCCGAGCGGAACGAAGTCGTCCCTCGAGACGGGAGCATTCTCGCGATCACACTGCCGTTTATTACCACAAGATGTTATCAACACTCTTAAGATATATTGACCATAAACATTATTTCAATCGTCGTAAAAGAATGGAAGGATTTATCGTCCCAAGTAGACCACTATCTGTTTTCTTCCAAATCTTATTTATCACGTAGTGAAAATTGATAGTTTCTTCACTTTGTGTTTATTAAAATATTATGTCCCTTATTATTTATTGTTTTCAAATATTATTCGTTTTCCAAATAAAGAAAATAATAATAAAATAATATATCTTATAGTAAGTACACATCAACACAATAATAGCAGCGCGTAATTTAAATTAAACTAAATCTGATCACCAGGTAAATAATTCTTTTTATTAAATCTATTCTATTAATACAAAATTTGATTTGCATACTTTTATAAGTTCATTTTTTCTGTTAAAATAAGCGATAGAGAATTATATCTAAAGTAGAACTTTTAAGTAGTATAAAAGACAATTGCAGATTTTAAAATATATAATGATTTAAAAATGGACAAAAACACATTCTTACGTTTTTATACTCACACATGTTTAACTTAGAACCAGCATAAGTATGTGTACAATATGTGTTAGTTTGTCCTCCATTGACACCTGACATTCTGAGACACTAACCGGCGTCTCCGACCGACTGATCCTGTGATTTCATTCCTTGAATTATTGCTTCTCACGAACACAACGAGATTTATTAGTAGAAAACATACCTTTTTTAAGTATTCTAATATATCAAAAATTTAAAAAATAATGTTTTTCTGTATATATTCACTATTATTCTCAATTATTAGATGCTAAATATTAAAAAATCCTAAACTGATCCTTTTTTATTTAATTAATAACGTTTCCTGTTTTTCTTTACATACATTTTTGCGAAGTCTCTATGATCGAAGTTATGCTTGGTACTGACCTAATTGACCTCTGTAATCTTTGAAAGATATTTGACTTCTAGTCTGGGTGATTGATCGAAGACAGAATTATTTTATTAATAAAACAAATCGATTTTTTATTCGTTTTAAAGTAGGACAAATATGTCATTCATCTAATGTCATCCGCCATTTTGATATAATGTTATATAACAATCGTTCATAAACTGCACAATCTTAAACATAAACTCCATATAGTTGTTTAGAAGTAAATGTAACATATTTAGCGAATGGAAACAAGAAAGCGCACTCAACTGAGTGTTATTGTACTACAGTATTGAGTATTGAGTCATTTCCTTCGCTTTGATGGTTGCATTTATTTTATGTTGCCAAGTAAATTGAAAATACGAATGTAAATAAATATTAAAGACATCTTTTACATTGACAGTGTATTTATTAAATTAATTTCAGGTTTCGACAGAGTGCATTATTTTAAATTAGCTTTAAAACCTATTTCAGTTATGATAAGGTTTAAATTACATTGCATTTTAAAGATGTGAAATATCTTACGACGACTTAATGAGTACTAGTTTTTATTTTAGTTACGAAATACTTGTGATACACATACTCGTATTTGTCTCTATATTATATAAAGATAAATATTATGAGGATATTTAATTAAAACAATTTACCCTTGTAAATGAGAAAATATCATAGAACTAATAGTAAAATGCTCATACTATTTAATCTAGAATACTTTTTGTACCACGTTTTACTTTAATTTATTTTTTTCTGAAATATTAATTATGACTTTTTTATGACTTAATAGTGTATATTAAAAACATATTTATTATTACTTATCAGTGTATTCATGGATTTTGGGGAATTATTGTCCATGGAAGTCGTCCTTATCGTATAGTCTTACTATTTATGTGTAGTGTACGAGTATGTATACAAGTGTAGTTTGTTCCCAGCAGTGGAACATTTACAGGCATTACAATACATAACTTAATTAGGAATAAACAAATGATGTTAATTATTTAGATGAATTCATATAAAAGGCTTTATAAGAGTCGCGAGAGTATTTAAATTGCTAAACACTACCGCTTTGGAACCCGCGGGTTTGGGAGTGAGGAACGAATTAATGAATTATTTAAGTCATTGAGGTAATTTATACATTTCCTGTCTCCTAACTACAAGAAGATGGAGTACTTCATTAACAAGGAAAATAGATAATATTTTTCAAGGTCAATGAAATCAGGTCTAGAAACAAATTCTAGATTCCAATCTAATTCTAACTAACCGTACTAATTAATTTACCAAAACAAATATGGTATTATTGCTCTGCCTCCTATTGCGATATTGTAAAATAACTAAGATATCATTTGAAAGCTACAACCAACTCGAAAGTTATTTGCATCAAAACACAGATATTACAAATGGTTTAATAGCAGGAATATAAAAGGTATTTGTTAATTAGTAATATATTTTTTATTAGCAAAACACCAGGACTGAAAGAACTTTTAAAACAACTGAAATAATATAATAAAAGCATACCAAAAGGACATATTAGTTGTCGCGCAAAAACTTTCTGTTTTATAAAATAAATTATAAAATCTATATTATATTTTGTATATATATTTTATTAAGAATAAATTAAGATTTATACTTCAAGTTATTATTGCGTTACCAAATTACGATATACAAGTTACTTTGTTTCATGAATTTCATATGTTTTAAGCTAAATCTGGGGTACCATATATTTTCAAAGTAGGACTGCAGCTGTTGAAATGCGCAGGAAATTATTGTAGCGTGAGGCGACCTCACCGTTCACTTAATATGCACATTTGTTACTAGAACATAGGGATTTGTATTACAATGGAACTTCTTCGAATATTTAAAATAAGTAAAGAAATTTTGTTTTTTTCTAACGACTGTTTCTTTTGCAGAAGTAATCAGTCTTTTAAAAGATATTATCCTAATAATAATAATAATTTTTATTGAAACAATGTCAAATGCTAAATATTTATATAATATAATATCTTCTATTCTTTAAAAGAACATTTCCAAAGCACTGTATTTAAAGGCTCTACAGTCTAGAGGCTTGTCATTGAGTTTGTGATTTCTGAAGCTGTTGGCATGATTTTTAGAGGCCATCTTTTAATATGCATATTTTTCTAATATTAATACATTTTGACGAATTAAATCATGTAGTTAACTTTTTCATACCTATATATATATAAATATATATATATATATATTTCATTCAAATTATCTAATTGCCAATGACTAGTTAAAATAATAATGAAAATGAAATATTTTATTTATGACAAAACAAAACTGTAACTTTGACATATTATGCTAAATATAAATTTGAATGTACTTCTTAGTATTTCGTCGATGTTAAACACAGTTCGGAAAATTCGAACAATTTTTCTTTATAAAATTGTCAGAATGTGTCCCTTGTGTCCGTTCAAAATGTGTCCCAATAAACTATTTAAACGAGGTCTAGGTCATAATACAGTCATAAAAAGTTTATTTAAATATATATATATTTTATATGTAGCTCCAGTTGATTATTTTTTTTTTGTTAATTTAAATGTTTCATAAGAAGTTCTTTATTAATTCCGACGCCAAATGAGGAAAATATACAAAAATACATTTTTTTAGTACTACTTAGAGACTAAAAAATGTTTATTTCTTAAATAAATCTGAATGTATTAAACAAGCTCATCACGTTTATCTTTCCACGACGTATCTCTTATTTAGAGCACTCAAAGTATATATAAACTCTACTCAAAGTATGTATAATATCTTAATTAATCTCAACATGCTCAAGCATCCTTCATAATAATAATATATTTATGGGAGCTTTTCAATTAGAGTTACCGAGAAGACAACGAAAATAAAGTGACCGACAAGTCAGAGTAGCTTTTGACAAATTGTTCTGTAATTTTTAGAAACAGATCCGTAAAATAAAAATCTTATAATAATCTTAAAAATAAATTACCATATATAATGTGAAGGTAGTGTATTTGTAAAATATCTTAAACTATTTATTTTTTAATATACCCATTACTTACTTTCGATGTTTCCGTTAACCTAATACTCGGATTAAAAAAGGAAATTTACTCAATTAATTATACTTTTAAAGGATTTTAGCCTAAGACAATCAGCTGGATTAATTACAAGGGATCAGTGAAGTGCTTCATAAAAGCATTAGTACATTGACCTATATCAAAGAAAGATAAGCTTATCTACACAAATATATCTCTTAAAAGAAACAAAGTTTTACAAGAATATATATTTGGAAAAAAATATTATAACATGTATCCACGTGACCACGTCTCATCACTTTATCTGGTGTAAAGCTATCAGAGTCACGGGAAATGTGACTGCCTTCTTACCAATATAACACACGAACGTGATCTGTATGACAATGTACGGTACTTCTTATTTTAACGTGTTATATTTAAATATAACGAGCTCTAAATCAAATACATTTACTTATTAATTAATAGACCTCAATACACAATCAGTTGTTATGACGCTTCAGTTATTTGTTAATGTTATCTTCTGTCGCTCTCTGAATGTTTGAACACTTATAATAAGAATTAAATGAAATTTGTTAGATATTTCTTATTATATATCTGAAACACGATAAGTTATAATAACTAAATCACAATGAAACATGACGCTTCGAATATCGTTAATGTTGGATAGATAAATACGATGAGAAAATAAACAATTATTTTTACATTTTAATTTATTATTTCCTGATTGAGTTTTCTAGTATTGTAATTATAGTTCTAAATATTCGTTGTATTTATCCAATAGGTTTAGAAAAAATATCCTATATATTGACTTATGTAATAAAGTAACACCAGGTTAAATTATATTAAGATCACATCATTCGTTTCTGTTTTATAGCTATAGCTCATCTCAATTTCTGTGTCTTCCCTTGAAAGTTAGAATATTCTGGAGTAAAAAGTATCCTATATATTTCCAGGGCAATACTCTATATTCATACTACATTTTATGAAAATCTGTCCAGTAGATTTTTCGTAATACAACGAAACAGATAAACGGAAATACATAAAACTATTGAGTTTTGTGTCATTTAATGAAAGGGTCATAATTAAAAAAAAAATACTGTTTATTCCTATAAACAGATTTTAATATAATACTTTAATATTTACGTTAACATTTACTAGAACATCATGTATATATGTATGTCAATAGAAATGTTCATGAAAGAAGAGGTCTCCTCGTCGCTGGTACAGACAGCATCCCGAGCGGAACGAAGTCATCCCTCGGGACGGGAGCACTCTCGCGATCACACTGCGGCTTATTACCACAAGATGTTATCAACACCCTTAAGATATATTGACCATTAATATTATTTCAATCGTCGAAAGTAAATGGAAGAATTTAACCTCGTAAGTAGACCACTATCTGTTTTCTTTCATACCTTATTTATCATGTCTTGAAAATTGAAAGTTTCTTCACTTTGTGTTTGTTTAAATATTATCTCCCTTATTATTATTTTTTTTTAATATTATTTATTTTTCAAATAAAAGAAGAATGATCTCATAAAACAGGTATGTTATAGTAATTACTACATTAATTTAAACTAAATCCTGGTCACTAGACCAATAATTCTTATTAGTTAAGCTTTTCTAATAATGCAAAATCTGATTTGCATACTTTGTATAAGTTCATTGTTTCTGTTAAAATAAGCGACAGATAATTATTTCTACAGTAGAACTTTTAAGTACTATAAAAGACAATTTCAGATTTTAAAATAAATAATGATTTAAAGGAAATGGTCAAAACACGTTCTAACGTTTTCATACTTACACATGTTTAACTTAGAACAAATATAAGTATATATACAATATATGTTAGTTTGTCGTCCACTGATACCTGACATTCTGAGCCATTTACCGGTGTCTCCGACCGACTGATCCTGTGATTTCATTCCTTGAATCATTTCTTCCCACGAACTTTACGAGCTATACTAATAGAAAGTAATCACACATATCATTTTTAAGTATCAGTGTAACATAAAAATATTAATTATTTAATATCTAAACGGTATTATTTTTAAACTAATATCATTTATAAGTAAAATGCATGCTTCAATATTATGGAAATAATAAAAAATTTAAAAAAAATTACTCAAGTAAAAAAACTGATATCCCATTGAAGTCAATGGGAAACGATGAGTCAATACTCTGGGCTCGCTTCGCTAAATATGCAAACGGCACCCGAGATTTCGCGAGCGCAGCGAGTCGAAATTGAGGGTTTGTTGACACCCCTAGTAATATTTAGAATCAAAGACTTTAATTCCGTATCTGATAAATTATTTATTTACATAAATTAACATTTAAATAAGTTTCTACAATTCGAGAATATTAAAAGCAACGTCCCTGTTATTGCCATTAAGATATTATCAACACTGAAATAAAGTAACAATAAGAATGCGACGAAAAAAAAGATGTCATTCTTATAACCTGTCATACTTTGTACTATTTGACAACTTTAAAATATAAATTATATTTATTGAACTAGCTGTGCTTTACTTTTAATATAAAAGTTACTACATATTTTTGACTACCAGCACAGATAGACGGAGAAAATTAAAGAAATGTTTATTTATGTAAGTATCGCATATACAGCATACGTTTTTAAATTAAAGCTGTTAATTTGGAATTACAAACAGACGCATCAATTCTATTTATATGTAGATAGATTTTATTTTAGTACTTTAATAGGATTTTTTAACACTCTGATTTATTTCATATTACATTACGTTCTAAAGAAATATTTATCAATTAAAATCTCTATTGGAATTAGATTGTCGGTTATACACATTGTCAAAGCTACAACCAACTCGAAAGTTATTTGCATCAAACCACAGATATTACAAATGGTTTAATAAAGGGCATATAAAAGGTATTTATCAATACAATTTATTAGTGAAACACCAGGACTGATAGAACTTTTAAAACAACTGAAATAATATAATAAAAGCATATCAAAAGGAGATATAAAAAATGTAGCGCACAAACTTTTGGTTTTATAAAATAAATTGTATAAAATATTCTTACAAATTACCCTCTCTTCTCAACCTGGACCGAGCTGAAGTTTATAAAAAAGAGAAGGCGCAGTACGGAGCTCACATTTCTCGGTCGATTTTTGAACAAGTCGGACGTGCGGTCGTAATTCGTTTCAAAGTTGTTAAAAGTGCTGTATATAAATAGTTTTGTGCCACATAATTGAAAATAGATAGATGTATTCATTATTAGGTTAAATTGTGTTAAATAAAGCGTTGTATGTGTCTTAAGTTTATATCTGCGTGTTCTTTTTTTATATAACGTTTCAATAAGTTTTTAACATCAGAAGCGGGATTCGTATAAATACGTGATTATTGGTTTCATTTGTCTCGGTGTATAAATACGTGATTATTGGTTTCATTTGTCTCGGTGTATAAATACGTGATTATTGGTTTCATTCGGTTTAGTTTTGTGGTTTTACTTCTTAAAATTCAGCTACAAATATTTTTATTTTCTACCCACATTTTTAAATAATTAAACTGATAATGTCTCATCGATCGTCTCGAGTTAGGGATCGTAATAATATTCGAGAATATACTAGGTCTAGGTCTCGCGATAGACATAGCGTATCGAGTGGTCGTAAAACACCTCCGTTGCCGCGTCGACATCGAGAACGTTCGATTAATACGGGTCGTTATCGTGATAGTTCTAGGAGTAGACACGTTTCTCGTCACCGCCAGGACCGCTCTCGTGAGCACGAAAGTGTTTTGGACCGAATACTCTCACGGTTAGATACTATTGAAGGTCGAATTCAAACGTCCAAACCGTCGGATAGTGCCATTCCATCCCGTCCGATGGTTAACGTCCGTCAACGTCCGTCGACATCCGTCGCCAGCAACGATCAGGGTTCCGGGACGTTTGAGAAAACAGCGACCGATACGTCTCAAAACGTTTCGAATATTAGTTTAGGCAAAGAGCAAAACGCGCCGGGCAGTTTGGTAGGGGCATTGTCCGAATTATTGCGTGTAAATTCTCACAGCTTTTATGTCTCACCGTTTGATCCAAATATTCATGATTTTGATGTTTGGTGCGCGGAGGTAGATCGCGCCCGTATTTTAAATAATTGGGATGATCGTGAATGTCTTAGTCGCGTAGGTAGTTGCTTACGGGGCGAAGCGCATTCTTGGTTAAGTGATTGGGTGACCGAGGATAGATCATGGACTAACTTTAAAATCGAATTTAAGTCACTATGCCCTCGTTATATAGATTTGGCTTCTATTTTGTTCGACGTCATGTGTACTGACTCCAATAAGTACCCAACTTATGCCGAGTATGCTCGTAGATCGCTTTTACGGTTAAATATTGTTAGGGGTCTATCTGACGAATTAAAAACCTTGATAGTTTTGCGTGGCATAACCGATCCCCAAGTAAGGGCGGCAGCAATTAATGCCAAATTAACGCCTTCTAATTTAGTTGAGCATTTCACTGCTTACGTTAAACCTAAGACTGAGTTACGTAATTTGAATGGTTCCGTTCGTCAGTTTGGCCATTCATCGTCGCATAGACGCTTTAATAATACGAACGTAGTAAGTAAATGCGGTATTTGTGGTTTGGGGGGTCACAAGAAGTGGCAATGTCCTAAAAAGCGTAAACTAAACCTTGTCGACCCCGCGCATATCAATGAGAAGCCAAAAATATCTCAGACTTCTACTGATAGGCGGTCAGCGATATTTTGTACCTTTTGCCGACGTAACGGTCATTTGGCTGACGTATGTTTTAAAAAACGTTCGCTTACTACCGGACCGAGTTATAATAATAGCACCGAAGTAAATTTTTGCAGAGAAGTAGCTCCCAACGAAAAAACCTAATCTCAGCTAAAATTCAGGGTGTGAAGGTAGACGTTTTAATTGATAGTGGGTCCGATATTTCTCTTGTTTCACAATCAGTGCTTAAATATTTTAATTTAAACCGATTGCCTTCTTATCGATTATTGCGAGGAATAGGAAGTCAGGATGTCGAATCCACATCATATGTAACAACTATTATTGAATTTCCAGAATTAAAATTAGAGGTAGATTTGCACGTTGTTTGTCCCGAGTGTATTAATGCGTCAATTTTGGTTGGTACTGATGTACTTAATCGCAAAGGGTTAAAATACATTCGAACTGACAGCGAACAGCGACTTATCAGGTCGGATGAAAACAATCCATTGTTTGTTTGTCATGTAAATACCATCGAATTCGAGAATCTTAGGACTCCTTTAGTAGGTGATGATAGAAAACGTCTTGAAAACCTTATCCAGGAGTTTTCAGACATATTTATTTCGGGTACTGCGATATCTACGGTTAATACGGGTAATATGGAGATTAAGTTAACGTCCCTCACGCCAATAAGTCATAGGCCTTATAAGTTATCTGTCGATGAGAAGCGTAGAGTACGTGATATTGTCAATGATTTGCTCAGCAAGGGAATAATTCGCGAGTCACAATCCCAATACGCTAGTCCTGTCATTCTGGTCAAAAAGAAAGACGGGAGTGACAGGATGTGCGTAGACTATCGTGCGCTTAATACCATCACCGTTAAAGAGAAGTTCCCATTGCCGCTCATTGACGACCATATTGACAAACTCGGTAACTCCAAGTACTTCGTGAGTTTAGATATGGCAACCGGTTTCCATCAGGTTCCTATGCGTGCAGACGATGATTCGATTAGTAAAACTGCGTTTATCACACCGGAGGGTCATTTTGAATATCTAAAAATGCCCTACGGTTTGGCTAATGCACCAATAGTCTACCAGAGGATTATAACTAAAACACTTAAACCCCTGATAGATTCTGGAAGGGTCCTAACTTATATCGATGACGAGCTTATATTGTCCAACACAATTGATGAGGGTTTACAGTACTTACGGGAGGTTTTAGCAATCCTCAAAAGTTCCGGGTTTTCAATTAACCTCAAAAAGTGCACCTTTCTAGACACGGAGGTAGAGTATCTGGGTCGATTAATTCGACAGGGCCAGGTAAGACCGAGTCCTAGTAAAATTAAAGCTCTAATTCGAGCACCAAAACCAACCAACGTAAGGCAGGTTCGCCAATTCCTTGGTCTAGCAGGTTATTTTCGGCGTTATATTGCGTCATATTCTACGAAAACTGCTAGTATTGCTAAATTACTAAGGAAAGGTGAACCTTTCTTGTGGGGCCGTGAACAGGACACAGCCCGCGACTACATCATTAATTGTCTAACTAATGAGCCAGTCTTAGCGATCTTTGACCCAAAATTACCAACAGAGCTCCACACAGACGCCAGTGCTATCGGATTGGGAGCAATACTGTTGCAGGAGCATGAAGGCAAGAAAAAGAGAGTTGTGGCTTATTTCAGCAGATCTACCCAAGGCGCAGAATCCCGTTATCATAGCTATGAGCTTGAGACTCTCGCAATCGTACGAGCACTTCAGCATTTCCGCCACTATTTAATAGGCATCGACTTTAAAATAGTGACGGATTGCAACTCTCTGAAACTTACAGAACGGAAGAAAGATCTTTTACCAAGGGTGGCGCGCTGGTGGGTTTATCTGCAAGATTTTAGATTCACGTTAGAATATAGGAAAGGCTGTTTAATGCAACACGCCGATTTTTTGAGCCGACATCCTCCTGCGGAAGTATCCCATATCCGAAATGCAAACAACTGGGCAAAAGTCGCTCAGACAGCTGATGCGGAAACGCAAGACTTGATGGCTAGAGTAAAAGATGGACAACTAGATGCTTCTAGGTACGTCATTAAGAATAATTTATTATTTTATAAATACTTACCAACCGGACAAGAGCCACGTTTATTATGTTTTATACCGAAAGGACATAGGCTTAGTCTGCTAAGAATTTTTCATGATGACCATAATCATATTGGTGTTGACCGTACGACTGACCTAATATTACGACATTTTTGGTTCCCTAACTTACGTCGATTTATTAGAAAGTACATTACCCATTGTCTTGTATGTTTGGCCCATAAAAAAGTTCCAAGAGCTCCTTTGCTTCCTATTGAGTCATGGACTAAACCTGATATACCATTTGCCGTAATACATACCGATGTCCTGGGACCGTTGCCTCAATCAAATGGCTTCAAATATATTTTAATTATTATTGACGGCTTTTCTAAGTACTGTTTATTATACCCGATTTACCGACAAGACAGTACTGAGCTTAAACGGGTATTTGCAAACGCAGTATCTCTGTTTGGTACTCCTAACACTATTGTTTGCGACCGTGGCAGGATGTTTGAAAGTTCAGCTTTCCAGAACTTCATAGGTGAGTTGGGCTCTTCTATACATTACATCACGCCGGGTATGCACCGCGAAAACGGACAAGTTGAAAGGTATTGTCGTACTGTTTTAAACATGCTTCGCGTCGATGTGGAAACCAAAGGTGCAGAGTGGTCCGATGTGTTATGGAAAGTGCAACTAATCCTTAACATCACCAGACAAACAACCACACAGACTTCGCCGCTACAGCTACTTGTCGGTGTGGATGCCGCCACTCCGGTCATCAGGTCACTCATACGGGATGTAGCACTGGAGACCTCAAAACCATCCAATCGAGAAGCTCAGCTCATCCTCGATAGACAGCGGGCATCTGAACTGCTTGGCGCTAACCAACGTAACCAAGACGCCTACGTCAACAAGAATCGCCGGCAGCCGCGTACCTTTGCAGTAGGAGACTTTGTCTTTGTGATAAAGCCCATGCAGAGTACTGGAAAACTAGACTCTGGCATGCGCGGCCCTTACAAGGTGCTAAGCGTACTGCCACATAACCGCCATGAGCTAGAACTACTAGCTGGCTCTTACGGCAAGAAAACACAAGCCGCCTCTGAACACATGGTTCAGTGGCGCGGTGAGTGGACGCCAGATACATGTGCGGCATTCTTTGATACTGGTCAGTATACACTGACATGGTAGTGCATGGGTAAGCAAACGTGGGGCCTATGCCAAATCATGCCTGCCATACGAACCTACGACATTTCTCAATGTTGTACATTCGTTATCTAATAGGCAAATATTACTCACTACATTGACGGATGCTATCCTACATGTAGTTTTATTTCATATCACGATGTTTCGATTGGTCAGAGTCCGGAATCTTACCAATCGTATGCATCCACTAAAAATTACATTTTATCTCTTGAAATTAATGGTTTATTCCTTTTTGTTACAAATCGTCGCTTAAGGACGCTTGAGTGCACGCTTGCGCCGAAAGCGATGATATTTCTTCATTTAAATTCAAAAAAAAAAAAAAAACAATTGAATTCACATCTTAAATTGATTCCTTTATGTTTTAGAGAGCTTACAAGGCGATAATCAGGATGGGCGAGACAGACTGGATGATGATGACGAGTCGGTCGAGGACAACCTTCTATCAGGAACGGCCGTCTTACAAATTACCCTCTCTTCTCAACCTGGACCGAGCTGAAGTTTATAAAAAAGAGAAGGCGCAGTACGGAGCTCACATTTCTCGGTCGATTTTTGAACAAGTCGGACGTGCGGTCGTAATTCGTTTCAAAGTTGTTAAAAGTGCTGTATATAAATAGTTTTGTGCCACATAATTGAAAATAGATAGATGTATTCATTATTAGGTTAAATTGTGTTAAATAAAGCGTTGTATGTGTCTTAAGTTTATATCTGCGTGTTCTTTTTTTATATAACGTTTCAATAAGTTTTTAACAATATATTATCTTTTGTGTATATATTTTGGTACGAATAAATTAAGATTTATAGTTCAAATTATTATTTCGTTAGCAAAATTACGATATACAATTTATCTCGTTTCATGAATTTCATATGTTTTCAGCTAAATCTGTGGTATATTTCCAAAGTAGGTCTTGCAGCTGTTGAAATGCGCAGGAAATTATTGTAGCGTGAGGCGACCTCACCGTTCACTTAATATGCACATTAGTTACTAGAACATAGGGATTTGTATTACATAAGAACCTCTTTGAATATTTAAAATTGGTAAAGAAATTTTGTCTTCTTCTAATGACAGTTTCTTTTCCAGAAGTAATCAGTATTTTAAAAGATATTATATAAAAATAAAAACTTTTTTATTAAAACAAATAAAGAAATGTCAGATACAATATATTGATATCATTAAATATCTTTTTTCTTGAAATAAAACATTTGTAAAGCACTGTATTTAAGGGCTATTACAGTCTAAATGCTTGTCACTGAGTTTATGATTGCTGAAGCTGTTGTCCTGATTTTTGGACGCCATCTCTTAATATGCATATTTTTCTCTTTGCGTAATATGTCATTTAGATGACTTTTTATACCTTTTATTTATATATTTATTTAAATTAAATTTATTCAAGTATTCAGATGGTCAATGCCTATTGAAGTTCTTTATTAATTCCGACGCCAAATGAGGAAAATATACAAAAATGTCTTTTTCTACTTCTACTTAGAGACTAAAAAATGTATATTTCTTAAATAAATCTGAATGTATTAAACAAGCTCATCACGTTTATCCTTCCTCAGACGTATCTCTTATTTAGAGCACTCAAAGTATATTTCTTAATTAATCTCAACATGCTCAAGCATCCTTCATAATAATAACAAATTTATAGGAGCTTTTTAATTAGAGGTACCGAGAAGACAACGAAAATAAAGTGACTGACAAGTCAGAGTAGCTTTTGACAAATTGTTCTGTAATTTTTAGAAACAGATCCGTAAAATAAAAATCTTATAATAATCTTAAAAATAAATTACCATATATAATGTGAAGGTAGTGTATTTGTAAAATATCTTAAACTATTTATTTTTTAATATACCCATTACTTACTTTCGATGTTTCCGTTAACCTAATACTCGGATTAAAAAAGGAAATTTACTCAATTAATTATACTTTTAAAGGATTTTAGCCTAAGACAATCAGCTGGATTAATTACAAGGGATCAGTGAAGTGCTTCATAAAAGCATTAGTACATTGACCTATATCAAAGAAAGATAAGCTTATCTACACAAATATATCTCTTAAAAGAAACAAAGTTTTTTTTTTATTTGAAAAAAAATATTATAACATGTATCCACGTGACCACGTCTCATCACTTTATCTGGTGTAAAGCTATCAGAGTCACGGGAAATGTGACTGTCTTCTTACCAATATAACACACGAACGTGATCTGTATAGAAATGTACGGTACTTCTTATTTTAATGTGTATAAGAATATTTAAATATAACCAGCTCTTTAACAAATAGATTTATTTATTAATTAACAGTCCTCAATACACAATCAGTTCTTATGACGCTTCAGTTATTTGAAAATTTAATTTTAACTTCTCTCGCTTTCCGAATGGATGAACACTTGTAATAAGAATTAAATAAAGATTGTCAGATATTTCTTATTATATTACAGAAACACGATAAGTTATTATAACCAAATCACAATGAAACATTACGCTTCGAATATCATTAATGTTAGATAGACAAGCACGATGAGAAAATAAACAATCAATTAATTATAGGTGTAACAATATTTTTTATTTCATTACAATTTATTATATCTCAACTTAGTTTTGTAATATTGTAATTATAGATCTACACAACTGTTGTATTTACCCAAGAGAATTATAGCATATATTTTATACATTGACTTATGACACCAGGTTAATTTATATTAAAGTCTGATCAAAATCATTTTCTATGTCTTCCCTTGGAAGTTAGAATTTTCTGGAGTAAAAAGTATTCTATATATTTTTGGGGCAATAGTCTATAGTCATACCACATTTTATAATTATTTGTGCAATAGTTTTTTCGTAAAACAACCAAACAGATAAACAGAAATAAATAAAACTATTGAGATCTGTGTCATGTACTGAAAGGGTAACAATTATTTACATAAAAATGTTTATATTGACATTTACTATAAACTTATGTAGACATGTATCTCTTAATAAATATATTCACGAAACAAGAGGTCTCCTCGTCGCTGGTGCAGACAGCATCCCGAGCGGAACGAAGTCGTCCCTCGAGACGGGAGCACTCTCGCGATCACACTGCCGTTTATTGCAAGATGTTATCAACACCCTTAAGATATATTGACCATAACCTTAAGATATATTGACATTATTTCAATCGTAAAAGAATGGAAGGATTTATCGTTCCAAGTAGACCACTATCTGTTTTCTTCCATATCTTATTTATCGCGTCTTGAAAGTTTCTCCTATTTGTGTTTATTAAATATAATCTTCCTTATTTTTTTTTGTTTTTAAATATTAATAATTTTCCAAATAAATAAAATATAATAAAATAAAATAATATATATTATAGTAATTACACATCACCACAACAATAGCAGCACCTAATTTAAATTAAACTAAATCTGGTCATTAGACAAATAATTCTTATTATTTAACATTTTCTAATAGAACAAAATCTGATTTTCATACTTTTGTATGTGTTCTTTGTTTTTGTTAAAATAAGCGACAGAGAATTGTTTCTGGTTATAAGTAGAATAAAAGACAATTGCAGATATTAATATATATAATGATTTATTAAAAATGGCCAAAAACATATACGTTTTTATACTCACATATGTTTAACTTAGAATAAACATAAGTATGAGTACAATATGTGTTGGTTTGTAGTCCATTGACACCTGACATTCTGAGACACTAACCGGCGTCTCCGACCGACTGATCCTGTGATTTCATTCCTTGAATTATTTCTACTCACGAACACTACGACATACTTTAACAGAAAGTGATCAAATATATCTTTTTTAAATATCAGTGTAAAATAATAATATTATTTATTTATTAAAACGATATAAATATTATTTATTTATTAATGTTTAAAACCAAACTTTTTTACTGCCATCTTTAAAACTCTCGCTTTTATTTTACTCAAAATAAATAAAACCGGTTTCATCACAATCGAATTAATTGATTAGGAATATTACAACTTGTTGTTGTTACGTTATATACTATTTAGAATTATATTATTATTATATTTATTTATTATATAATTATAATAAAATAGTACTAATGACCGTGTTCTCCATTCTGTAACCGTGTCGCCGCCCCGTCTAGCGTAGGTACGTGTCTGGACAGACAATTTATATAATAGTATCTTTTTTTATATCTTATTTAAAACGTATGTACGTAACGTATCTTATTTGAAATGTATGATGTATGGTCTATAATCTAATTATAAATGTTGAATTTACAAAAATAACTACATTACTTGTAGCTATAAGATGCAATATAAACAAACTATTCGCTAAATAAATATAAAAATTACATTACATTTACGGGGGTTTTAAACCCCTATACCATAAGATTCAGAATCAAACCCACGGACACGAATCTAAACTTAAAAAAATAATGTTTTTCTATATATATATTCACTCTTATACTCAATTAATCAATGTAATTTTTTTTATATACATTTTTGAGAAGCTATACTCTTAGATTGTTTGGTACTGACTTAATTGACCTTTTCAATATTAGGAAACACATTTATCTTCTAGTCTGGATAATTAATCAAAGACACAATTATTCTGTTAATAAATATAATATCAATCGTTCATAGACTGCACAATCTTAAACATAAACTCCATATAGTAGTTTGGAAGTAAATGTAACATATTTAGCCAATGGAAACAAGAAAGCGCACTCAACTGAGTGTTATTGTACTACAGTATTGAGTATTGAGTCATTTCCTTCGCTTTGATGGTTGCATTTATTTTATGTTGCCAAGTAAATTGAAAATACAAAAATGTAAATAAATATTAAAGACATCTTTTACATTGACAGCGTATTTATGAAATTACTTTCATGTTGCGACAGAGTGCATTATTTTAAATTAGTTTTAAAATTTATTTCAGTTGTGTTAATGTTTAAATTACATTGTATTTTATAGATGTGAAATATCTTACGACGACTTAATGAGTACTAGTTTTTATTTCAGTTACGAAATACTTGTGATACACATACTCGTATTTGTCTCTATATTATATAAAGATAAATATTATGAGGAAATTTAAATAAAAAATGTTACCCTTGTCAATGACAAATTATCATAGAACTAATAGTAAAATGCTCATACTATTTAATCTAGAATACTTTTTGTACCATGTTTTACTTTAATTCAATTTTTTTCTCAAATATCAATTATGACTTTTTTAATCACTTAATAGTGTATATTAAAAAAAATATTTATTATTACTTAACAGTGTGTCCATTAATTTTGGGGGATTCTTGTCCATGGAAGTCGCCCTTATTGTACAGTCTTACTATTTATACTCGTATGTGTAGTGTACGAGTATGTCTACAAGCGTAGTTTGTTCCCGGCAGTGGAACATTTACAGGCTAATACTTAACTTAATTAGGAACAAACAATTGATGTTAATTATTTAGATGAATTCATACAAAGGACGCAATAAAGGCTTTATAAGAGTCACGAGAGTATTTAAATTGCTAAACACTACCGCTCCTGAACCCGCGGGTTTGGGAGTGAGGAACGAATTAATGTATTATTTAAGTCATTGAGGTAATTTATACATTTCCTCTCTCCTAACTACAGGAAGATGGAGTACTTCATTATTGGACAACATTTATCAACGTCAATGAAAGCAGGTCTTGAAACAAATTCTAGATTCTAATCTAGTTCTAACTAACCGTACTAATTAATTTGACCAAAACAAATATTGTATTATTGCTCTGCCTCCTATTGCGACATTGTAAAACAACTAAGATATCATATTATATGAAATATAACTTTGATCAGTGGTATATTTGATTTAACAAATAATACACATACATACATACTAATTATTAGGTATCCAAAGGTTGATATATTATTCTAAGAGAAGTGTTAAAGAGTATCAAAAGGGCTCTTAATTTATATTTTATAATATTTAGAATCAAACACTTTAATTCCCTTTTTATTTACGTAGTTTAAAATTTAAAAAGATGTCATTCTTATAACCTATCGTATCATACTTTCTACTAATTGGTAAATTTAAAAATATAAATTATAAATATATTTTAGAAATACACTTTTCAAAGCTACTAACAAATCGAGTTATTTGCCACAGAGCACAGAGCATATTGTTAAATATATTTTCAATTTTTTGTACATAAAAAAATGATAAAAATAGATAAAGATTTCAGAGTAGAATATATTATTTCTTTATATGCATATTAAATTACGATATACAAGTTACCTCGTTTCATGAATTTCGTATGTTTTCAGCTAAATCTGGGGTATATTTCCAAAGTAGGGCTTGCAGAACATAGGGATTTGTAATACATAAGAAACTCTTTGAATAATAAAAATAGATAAAGGAATTTTGTCTTCTTCTAATGACTGTTTCTTTTCCAGAAGTAATCAGTTTTTGAAAATATATTTCCATATTTTTTTTTAAAAACATAAATGAAGAAATGTCAAATACAAAATATTTATATAATTTAATATCTTTTATTCCTTAAAAGAACGTTTCCAAAGCGCTGTAGTTAAAGGCTCTACAGACTAGAGGGTTGTCATTGAGTTTACGACTTCCGCAGCTGTTGTGGTGATTTTTTTTTTTTTAATTTTTTTTTATTTTATTTTATAGGAGGGCAAACGAGCTTGCGGGTCACCATTGGTATGTGATCACCGCCGCCCATGAACTCTTGCAACATCCGAGGATACACAAGAGCGTTGCCGGCCTTGGAGAAAGGAATATATGCCTTTTTTGAAGGTACCCATGTCGTATCGATCTGGAAATACCGCCGAAGGAAGTTCGTTCCACATTTGAGTGGTACGTGGGAAAAACGTCCTTGAAAACCGCACAGTTGAAGATCGCCACGCGTCCAGGTGGTATGGATGATAAAGGAGGCGATGGCGAGCTGTGCGGTACTGAAATTCGGCGGTAGGTATCAGATCGAATAGTTCTTCGGAACACTCCCCGTTGTAAATGCGGTAGAAGACGCACAAAGAGGCCACGTCTCTACGCAATGCCAAAGAGTCCAGCCGTTCACAGAGCACTGGGTTCCCGACAATCCGAACGGCTCTCCGTTGTACGCGGTCAAATGGTAGAAGCTGATATTGGGGTGATCCAGACCAGAGATGAGAACAGTACTCCATGTGAGGCCGGACCTGCGCCTTATAGAGCGCAAGTCTTTGGCCAGGTTTGAAATACTGCCTCGCTCTATTGATCACTCCCAATTTCATCGAGGCCAACTCTCCAGATGACCACGAAACTGACAATCGCTCGAAATGTCGAGACCCAGTATTCTGATACTTGGCGAGGCAATAAGAGGAGTGCTCTCGAAGAGCGGTGATACGACAAATGGGGTTTTCTTAGTGGTAAACGCGCAAACCTGAGTCTTTAGGGGATTGAACTGAACGTGGTTCAGTTCACCCCATTCAGAGACCATCCCCAGGGAGGTCTCTATTGAAGACATAAGTTTCTTTCGGCATTCGTCGACGTTTTCCCGAGAGAGACCTGCACGACCGGAATATACCGCATCCCCAGTGCTGTCATCCGCATAACAATGTATGTTGGAAATATCCAACACATCATTGATATGCAGGAGGAACAGAGTTGGGGATAGCACGCAGCCTTGGGGTACACCAGCATTCACGGGCTTGGGGTCTGAGCAAAAACCGTCGAGAACGACCTGTATGCTCCGCCCAGTGAGAAAACTGGTGATCCACTTGCATAAACCCTCGGGAAGCCCATAGGAAGGTAGCTTCGAAAGAAGCCCCTTGTGCCATACACGATCAAAGGCTTTTGCCATATCCAGACTAACTGCCAGACCTTCTCCCTTGCTTTCAATAACCGCTGCCCAACGGTGCGTAAGGTATAACAGAAGATCACCAGCTGATCGACCATGGCGAAAGCCATATTGCCGGTCATTGATCAACTGGTGATCCTCTAGGTACGTTAGGAGCTGTCGGTTTATGATAATCTCCATTATTTTGGAGAGAAGGGAGGTAATGGCGATAGGTCTGTAGTTAGCTGGGTAGGAGCTATCGCCTTTTTTAGGGATCGGATGGACAAAGGCACGCTTCCATGAGACCGGGACTACGCCTCTAAGGTAGGAGTACCGAAATAGACGCGTTAGCACTGGAGTCAACTCAGGGGCACACGTTCTTAGCACTAATGGCGAAATGCCATCCGGCCCACTCGACTTATGAACGTCCAAGGAAAATAGAGAATGCCTGATAGTTTTTTGGCGAAAAACTATTTCCGGCATTGAACTCTGACACCGCGGGATGGTAGGCGGTGTCTTCCCTTGGTCGTCCAAAGTCGAGTTGGAGGCGAAAAGAGTGCCCAAGAGATCGGCTTTCTCTTTTGCCGTGTGGGCCAGAGAGTCATTCCCCATGTGCAACGGCGGTAGGGAAGGCTGGCTAAAGTTGCCCAGAGTGGCCTTGGAAAGCGCCCAGAATTTGCGCGTGCCAGGCGGGTACTTTGCCAGCTGATCCCCAATTTTGACGACATGCTTAAACTTTGCTCTAGCGATTTGCCGTTTGAAGAATCTGGAGGCGCGGTTGTATTTCCTCTTCAGAACTCTAGAGTTCGGATCCTTAGTGACTAACGCATTAGCCCAAGCTTGATAAGCCTGCCGTTTGCCAGCTGCTGCAGCCCTGACAGACGCATCAAACCAAGGCCGCGATTTTTGAATTCACTCTTTTAATATATTAAATATACTCTTTAAATGTATTCTGACTTATTTAAGCATTTTTAGTTAAGTTGTTATATCTTCTACTTATAATGTTTGTTTTCTAATAAAATTCACTGGATCGTTCATGTTGAACAAAACAAAGAGTATGTTTATATTTTTTGATGTCAAAATCAAGCTCCAACATTAACATATTATGATAAATATAAACCTCAATGTATTTCAGAGAATTTTATTAATTTAAACACTGAGCTAGAAAAATCCAACAATTTTCCATTTGTCAATTTGTCAGAATATGTCCCTCTGTAAGTAACTATTTAAACTAGGTTAAGGACATAATACTGTCACTAAATAAATTAGGTCATATAGTGGACAATATTTATTTGTAGCTCCTGTTCATTAATTATTTTTTTTTAGAAAATTGAAACGTTTTATAAGATTTTCTTTATTCATTCATGTCGATGCCAAATCAGGAAAATATACAAATATGCCATTTTTACATCTACTTCGAGACTATAAAATGTTTACTTCTTACTTCCAAACATTTTTTTTATTTAAACCATAGAAAATATATTTCCTAATTAATCTCAATATGCTCAAGCATGCTTCATGATAATAATATATTTATATATATCTTTTTAATTAAAGTTACCGACAAGACAACGAAAGTAAATTGCCTGACAAGTCAGAGTACCTTTTGACAATTTGTTCTGTAATTTTGAAATACGTCAATACAATAAAATCTTATAATAATTTTAAAAATAAATTACCATATATAATGTGAAGGTAGTGTATTTGTAAAATATCTTAAAATATTTATTTTTTAATATACCCATTACTTACTTTCGATGTTTTCTTTTTTTAGAGACGGGTTTCCGTTAACCTAACACTCGGATTAAAAAAGGAAATCTGCTCAATTAATTATACTTTTAAAGGATTTTAGCCTTAGACAATCAGCTGGATTAATTACAAGGGATAAGTGAATTGCTTTATAAAAGCATTAGTACATTGACCTATATCAAAGAAAGATAAGCTTATCTACGCAAATATATCTCTTAGAAAAAACAAAATTTTACAAGAATATATTTTTGGAAAAAAATATTCTAACATATCCACGTGACCACGTCTCATCACTTTATCTGGTGTAAAGCTATCAGAGTCACGGGGAAATGTGACTGCCTTCTTACCAATATAACACACGAACGTGATCTGTAAATATACTTCTTATTTTAACGTGTTTAAGAATAGTTAAATATAACGAGCTCTAAATACATTTACTTATTAATTAACAGACCTCAAAACACAATCAGTTCTTATGACGCTTCAATTATTTGTAAATGTTAACTTCTCTCACTTTCCGAATGGATGAACACTTATAATAAGAATTAAATGAAATTTGTTAGATATTTCTTATTATATTACAGAAATGTGATAAGTTATAATAACTTAATCACAATGAAACATTACTTCAGGTATCGCTAATGTTGGATAGACAAGTACGATGAGAAAATAAACAATAAATTAATTATAGGTGTAACAATATTTGTTATTTCATTACAATTTATTATGTCCCGATTTAGTTTTGTAGTATTGTAATTATAGAACTAAAAAACAACTATTGTGTTTATCCAAAAGAATTATAGAAAATATACTGCATATTGACCAAAATAAACCTGGTGTTACACCGGGTAATTTTTGCAAAGAATCTGATCAGTTTTCAGTTTTGTAATTTTATCCCAATTCTGTGTCTTCCCTAGGAAATTTATTATTTTCCGTATTAAAAAGTATTCTAAATATTGCTTGACAGGGTCAATAACAATATGTGTAACAGGTTTTAACAAAATCTGTTCAGTAGATTTAAAGTCGAACAACCAAACATAAACAGAAATATATAAAAATATTGAGTTGTGTCATGTACTGAAAGAATAACAATTATTAAAAAACCTTTGAATTCATAGTTTTTCCTTTCTTAATGTTTAGACATTAGACATTTTGTCATTTATTATGAATTCTTAGTTAATAGATATATTGACAAAACAAGAGGTCTCCTCGTCGCTGGTACAGTCAGCACCCCGAGCGGAACGAAGTCGTCCCTCGGGACGGGAGCACTCTCGCGATCACACTGCCGTTTATTGCCACAAGATGTTATCAACACCATTAAGATATATTGACTATAAACATTATTTCAATCTCGTAAAGAAATGGATTTATTTATAGTCGTATCCAGACTACTTCGCAATATGGTTTTTTTTTATCTAAAGAAAAATAGAAAATTTATTTGAAATGCTCTGACTGTTGTGGAGATATGCTTGAAATATCATGTCACGTTTAATTTATACATTTTACGAGAAGTTTTGTATGAGATGGTCATACTAAATACATATTTTATTGTACAGGGTTTTAGTATTATTAAAGTTTTTATTTTCTCTATTATAAAAATCATAAAACTTAAAATGAACACTATATTACAATGTAGTTGTTGCCAGTTGTGAAAGTATTCATTGCTTTCTATTAAGTACGGAGTCAGCAGCGATTCCGACTTCGATCTAATACATGTGTACTTAGGTTAGGGTTGGCATTTTGTCTGTCAGATTTAATTTACTTAAGATTCCTAAGCCTATCTTTTTACTTTAGATTTTTCTATACTTTCAAGACAAAATATAAACACTGGAATGATTTCTATGAATTGTTAAGAGGTGTTAGCTTATCACGTATGTCAACGTTTCGATGGCTTTTTGTTCCAATAATTCTTTAAAGTGGTTTGAGCTATAATTATAATAAAACAAAAAATAATAATAAAAGATTTATGAATGGAGACTAAAGGAGAGGTCAGAGGGAGAAGGGTAGACAGTGGAAAATAGCTAATTATAAAAAGGCACTAGATTTTTTTATTTTAAAAGTATTAATTTAAAGGTAAGTATGACATTTTAATTAATATTATCGTTCACAGTAACAATTTGGTGGCAAGAATTCAAATTAATTTAAGTAGTTGAGTTATTTAAATTCTTTGAAATTTAACAACTACTTAAATCTGAAAAGCAGTTTTTATTTCTTTTATTTTTAAACTCAATATTTTTATAAATTGTAACAATACGAAACTATAATGTTATATTTGAGATCTCGTCCCTCAAAGATAATGTCAGTATTAATTAAAATAACAACTCAGTCACTGAAGTTTTTCTAGTTTATAATTTATCAATTCCACCCAATTCACAAGCTAAGTTTCTAGACTGAACTTTAATTATTTTCTGAACATTTCAAAACGTCTATTTCCGTAGTAGTTGTGTCTGTTACAAATATCCGACAATTACTTAAGTGTTATAACAGTCTTTCAGTTTCACAGTTTATATTTGAAACACGAACAGAAAAATAAGCAACATATATCTTAAATAATATTTTTACTTTTAATAAATATATGATAATATTAACGTCGTCTTTAAGTCATCACGGTTGACTCAACATACTTATTTACGATTTTAAACATTAAAGTAGTAATATTAATATTATTATAGGGTGACATAAATAAAAATGGGTGAATACTTTATAGGGTATTATTCAAACAGCTTACAAAGCTTAATATTACATTTCACGATGGCTGAACTATGCTATAGAATGCTTTGACCACATTTTACCATTTTAGGGAGATTAAATACACAAATCCATGGTGATGGGGGAAAAGTGAGGAGGGAGGAGAGACCTATATTGTGTTATAATGTATGCCACATTCTATAATAATTGCTTATTGAAGAATTATTTTCTCATTCATTTTATCAATATTTTATTGATTTTCAAGTCATTTTTAATATTTTGATCAGCTTTGGTCATGGAATTCGATATCCCAATAATTACTGTTCATTCACTTGCGGTACATTGTCGAGCTGTTTAAACACAAGTCGTGGTATCGAGTCACGTACGATCTCGCGAGGAACAATCAGAAAGCGCGCGAACGGAACGCGAATGTTCCGTTCTATTTGAAAAACACGTCACTGAACAATATTTCACAAATGGTAACTTTTTTATTCTTAAGTAGTCTTGTCTAAACTCTTTCCAGTCTAGGTGCATAACATTTTTATAATTTTAATAGTATTACTACAGTAGTGGTTATATTTTGTCAAGTTTACATTTAATACTTCAAATAGATATTTCATAATTATTTTTTATCCTCTTTACATATAGTGATATAGTGATTCCACTTATTGGCATGAATTTTATGCATTTTTTCTATTTAAAATAGCTCGTTGTAATTCAAACTTCTACACTCTCATACTATAACGTACATAGCTAATAACAGAATAAAATTAAACAATATATTTTCACTAATATCATCTGCGCTGTAAATGTAACAAGTTTTGCGTTAGGTTATCTAAAAATAAAATTCCATCATGACGTGATCCAAGAATGCACTAATAGAAAGCTTACAAAGGAAAACCTACACGTATGTATAAACACAGGTGATCTTGTACGTTCAGACTTCAAAGTGGCATTAGTTTAGAGTTTATTATCGGCGGATGAGCGCGAGATATTGGCTTTAGACCACGACCTAAAGGCGTTTAAAGAGACCAGACTGTAACTATTGCTTTATTATTCATACTTTCATATTATACACTACTTTTTTATTTTTTTACTTTTTTTATTTAATGACTACTATTTATCGTTGTCAGTTTTAACAGATGTCAGTGGTTAAGCGACGATGATCCAAGCCGGTTTTTTGATCGGTGACCAAATATGTTTATACTGAATAGTCGCGTTTTCAATCACTATAGACCAGATACACATCAAGGGTTCCGTGGAGAATCAAAAGTCGGTTAAAATTAAATAAATATTAGATCAAGGATATGTTCATACAAACAAAGATAAAGTCGATAAGAGTTATCTTTTAATATATGAAGTTGTATTTTAATAGAATTATTCAGTTTTAAATTGTCTATGAATACGCCCTTAATTTAACAAAAAAAAAATATAAAGTATGCACTGTTTCAAACAAATGAAGTCACGTGTCTGTTTTGTAATTCAAAATTAACAGCTCTCCATTCAATGCATATGATAAAAAAAATTGTCAGCCTGTCTGTTTGTTACGGATAATATTCGAAACGGCTGGATTTTAACGGGACTTCATTGGGGGATAGCAGTGGATAGGATATTCTACTTTTATTTTAAAAACATAGTCTGCTGCTGCGGCTGCGGCTGCGGCTTCTCCACTCTACTTCGGGTTACCCTGAAATCTAAATAAATTTAAACACACATTAGGTAAATAAAATAATAAATAAATTTAATTATTTATTTCGTGAACTCTTACTATATGTACAAAATTAAAACAAGTGAAACTTAGTGACAGTAGTAGTTAACACAACTACCGCTCAACCGCAGATAGCTCCGGGCTATCCGAGATACGTTAGCTATCCATCAATCACAAAATTGCAATCCTTAAGAGTGCTCCGTTGATAATAAATATTGAAAACGGTCAAAACACTTTTCATTTCTCTTATGTGTTATAACAAAAAACAATCCGTCCGTGTAAAAATATATCAACCAGGTGAAATTCTTTAATTATTTCTCGACTTACAATATAATAATTCTTCAATTGTATTAAATAACATCAAATTTGGATCTGAATCAAAATGTATTAAAAAAAAAAAAAAACAAACATTCAAAGTTTAAGCTACAACCCCCCCCCCCCCCCCCCCTTAATATGCAGCCGGCTCCAAAATCACACAACAGATAAATAAAAGCTATCCGTGAATAACTTATAATTAATTATTGTTATAAAAACATAGCATTCGTTGGCGAGTGAGGATACATAAACTGTTTACATCTACCTTACATCGGGTGTTATGTACAAAAATACTCTATACATCTGCTACAACCTCTTTCACCTGTATTTTAATACGATTAGTTGACTTGGTGTTCACATTTATTTACTGACAAAAGCAACTCTTATATTAACACTAAACCTACCAAGTACCGGTCAAATTGACCGTTCTTAAACTTACACATTTTTAAATGTTATAATATCGATATCAAACTACATGACAATTCTTTGAATATGCATATAATATTTTCTTCACTCTCTACTTTTAGTTATTTCCATTATTACCTGCGTTATATAATAAAATAACTTTTAATTACCAGTCAATTTGACGGCGTGCGGTAGGAACAGGTATACAAGAATTTTCTGTAGGTTTAGTGTTAATGATCTATTTACAACAAATAAAACTATACACTATAACGATACCAAATACGATGATAAATAAAAAAAAAACACTTAACGACAAATTCATTTATCACTTACGCGACTCCATTGTTTAATTGACAGAGACAATCCATTTCAATTTACATATCTTACTTTGAAATATCTTCATATTATTATTATTATTTTTATTGAGCACGTGTGTGTGCACAATATGTACAAATACAAAAATTAGGTAAAGAAATTTTTATAAATTAATTATTAATAATGCGATGCATTACTCTAGCTGACACTAGCCCTCGAATCAAACCATCGGGGAGTACGAACGTTGTAGTGTAATAAACTTTTTATCACTCATCACATCACTATCACTCGGTGTAAGTACACGTCACTATGTAGAAGCACTCGTCTGGGGTCATCGTCATCTTGCTGAGGTACTTGGTGAAGGAGGCGGCGCCCGCGTCGCAGTACACCAGGCCCAGGGCATTGTGACGCGGAGGTAGCGTCACCAGCGCTTCGGCCTCCGCCTGCGACCCCTCCTCCGGGGCCACGTACAGCGTCTGACCCCCGCAGACGGGATGCTCCGGGACCCCTAGGTACAGCACCGCCTCTAGGCGGGGTTGCTGATAGTGCTCGCGCGGAGGAAGCAGCTGTAATTTAGTTTAATTTCGTTAAAAATAAATTAAAATCAGTTAAACGTTCTTGTCCCTTCAAGGAGACATTTCGTAATAAAAAGAACAGTAAAATAACTTTTTTAGAACAAACCAATATCTAAATTATATAACTATTTTTAAGGAAATCTAAAGATAATAATTTAGATTTCTTCCATCTTGTCCATTGATGGAGGCATTTTATATTTCATATTGTATAAACAAACAAATAACTTTTTTTAATATATAAATTATCATATCTTGATAACGCGATCCTATTGTGCTTTGTCTCACGGTAAAATCTCCCGGACGCCAGCGCTGCAGCTCGAGCCTCCTGTAGGCCGCGAGAGGCAGGTCTGTGCAGTCCGCCACCAGCCGCATGAAAGTCGCACTGCTTAGCAGCCGCAGCAGTGCGCGCACTACGTGCGTCTCGCCCTGAACGCCGAAGTCTTCGGGAGCGTCTTCATCTGGCTCCCTCTCTGAGGTCCCTGCGCCCTCCGTCGCCACGCTCTCCTCTGCATCCGCAGCCGCTAGCCAACGCTCCGACACGCGCATGTAGCGCCGCTGCTGCGCCGGCCCACACTCCTCCCATTCCACGTCTGTAGAATATTCTATTATCAATAGTTTGTCGAACGCGCTGGCAGTATGATAAGTTTGAGGCTCACCGGGTCGCCGCAATGCTTCGAGCAGTTGTGTACAGCGCGCGGGGAGGAGCAGGTCAGTAAGGCACACCTCGCTGGCGCGCTCCATCTGCGCCTGCACCGCGGCACGCGCGCGGGGACAGAGATAGCTGCTCTCCACCCACGACTTTAACACCACCTACAAGGAGTAAGCATTGGAAAAGATGAGATATTATAATATAAATATATATTCTTTCGATTAGACAATGGAACTGCAATAAGGAATGTTGGAAGGCTTGAACTATGATAACAAATGCTATCGTTGTTTATGCAATTTTATTATTAATTATAAGCTAGTTCCCACCACTTGATTGTGCGGCGCGAGGGAGACGGGTGGCTCCGAAATCGGCTCCTCGGGCTCCGGGGCCGGCCCATGAAACCAACCGTTGATGGACAGACGAGGGAGCTCCATCGACAGCACCTCGCCAACCTACACTCATAATTATACACCATATTTATTAGACAGTTTTAACTGTTACTTACGCCTTTTGTGCGTAAGATCATTACAAAATATTCTAGGTAAAGTCTCTGTCGAGTTTACCTGGTGGAAGGAGGTGGGGCCGACGCAGAAGAAAGCCAGCGTGTTGTTCCTAGGAGGCACCCGCAGCGCCACTGAACCCTCTGTCACCAGCTCTAGTGCGCCGCCCATATGCGCGTGCCAGCCCGCCGCACCCTAACACCGACAACAGTCAACACAATTGGATAGACACCTTGTTGCCTTAATTCAATATCAACTCGGTATCCATTTTGAAACTGCCAAGACAACCACAAAATATTACCTTATCCTCCGAGTCACCGTTTTGCAGGTGAGGGGGCGAGCGCGGCGTCCAAGGCGCGAGGTACAGTATGAAGGCCACGCGGCGATCGCCGAGGCGGTCGTCATGAACCAGCAGGTGGTCCCCGGGGCCGTACAGAGAGCACGACGCCGACACCGACGTCAACTCGTAACCCGTCACTTGTGATACCTGGAATAATTATTTAATTTTATTTTATGACATCACAAACATAATGTTTACTGTATATTAAAATTTATATAATATTTAATAATATAATTTTGTTAATCATATTTTTAATGTTGGCTATAAACTCATATATATGATTTATATATCTATATACATATATATGATTTTTTTATATAAACAATATAAACAAAATTAATAGTTACTTGCCCAAGTCATAACTTCAGTCTTCAATAATTCATAAATTCCTCTAATACTACGCTGCCATGTTAAATTCGCTAGGTCGGATGTTTGATGAAACTCATAGAGGTCCATCTTCTTCCTTGACCAGTCCAATGTGTTCATATCATCTACTATATTATTGATAATCTCTGGATTCGCTAGCAAATTATGCAGTCGGCAGAGTCTAAATGGTTTACATGTTAAGGTCACTTTGTCACTACTGTGATCTACTTCATCATCCCAATGAGACTTTATTTTACTTATTACTTCTTCACACTGAAATATAATTATTTATAAATAATAAAGGGAGTGTACAAAAAACTCACAAACAGATAAACATGACCAAAATATACCTTTAAGTCAGGATTAAATTTAGGATCATCCATTCTATTAGCTCTTGTCAAGAGTTTGGCTTTTACAGCCTTCCCCCCTATTTTATCCTCGACCACTACCGAGTCATCCTCCCAAGGTGAATCAGAGTCGGAGCTGTAGTTAGATGATGATGAAGATGACGACGAAGATGAATAGTCTGAAAATACAAAGAGAAACCTTTTGAAAAGCTATGTACTAAATGATGACCTAAGCTAATTAAAGAAAATATTATTAAGGTACTTTGAATTAAGTGTTACTTTTGCTTAATGGCACTTAGTAAGTCAGAAGATAATTTGGTCACCTTTAAAATAAAATGTTATACATTTAAAAAGTATGAAATTCCCGCGCAAATTCTGAGATGGAACACTACAACATCGTAACCACAGTTACCACATACTGACCTCTCCGAATTCTTTTCACTTCGTCAGCTGAGGCCTGGTAAGAATTAACGGCACAAACGTCGGAATCATCACTTTCAGTGTCTGAAATCTCAATAACAGCAGTGGATATCGGTCGCTTGGCGGGCGGTCGCTGCTCAGTGTTTACGTCGTCGCAGCTGCCTGTGAATTCTTCACTTTCTGCATTACTAGACGACGGTTCTTCAGTTTCTTTAGTCGGAGAACTCATTTTACGTAACTCAAACTACATAATACACGAAAAAAACAATATTAAACCAAAATGATGCGACGCCTAACCTCAAAATTACGTTGACGTATACTCAAATATTGCCAGTATAAATTTACATTACACTTCCAAATCACAATAAAACTTTGTAATGTTTACATGTTATAGTTTTAATAGGAACTTAAAACTCTACATTAAAAACTTTAATATCTTATAAAATACTTACATTTTTAACTTTATATAATACTGAATTTTTATTTAAGAAACTATTTTTATTACGCTTGTCTGACTGTATGTTATAATCAATGTCTTAAATGTTAACTTCAATAACCTCAACTATATTATTTACAAAACAAACTGAATATATGTATTAACTTTTGTGTTATATTCCTTAATTATTTATATTCTAAATATGAGTAAACTAGATATATCCATGATACATAATACCTCTAGTCCACAATGTCAATATTATGTATTAAGAAAAAAACGATTGTGTAGAATGACTGTAAAACCTGGAAGACAATATTGTGGCGAGCATGAACCAGAACCAAGGACTGACGAGGGAAAGGTATTTGAAACTTCATAAATATAGCTATACATTTTTTGTTTACTATTTGTATTTAGTTCCTGATTCAGTAAAGCATATGCAACTACACATTAAGTTATATTAGAATTAAACAGCTGTTCAAAGGTTTGTCATGTTACAGGAAGATACACGTATACCTTGCCCCTTTGATTCTAAGCAGTGAGTTTTATTTTGCTACAATTCATTTTATTATAATTTCTTATACCATAATACATATGTTTACTCTGTACATGTAATTCATTAAAGTATTTGCTTTACCTAGCACATGTTATGCCAGTAAACTTGAAAAGCATCTATCCATATGTAATGCTCGAAATCAAGAGCAGCCGGATTATATAGTGCAGAATATTAATATTCCGTCTTATGAAGATAATTGTCCACGTCTGCCTCTCAGCCAGATATTGACAGACAAAATATTAGATGTGATTGAAAAAGTCAATATTCTTTATGAAAGTAAGTGTTAAAACTGTATTATAAAATTATTTTTATATGTAAACACATTTTAAATTATATTTCTTATTTTTAGAACATATAAAAAATTCCATTGAAACATTGCCAGAGCAACCTATTCATAGTTCAGTGTGTAAAGATTTCAATGAGGTTGGGCGCACAGAGAGCTCTCTACGCCATCTGCGGCAAGCATCCAGAATATTGCATGTTGTGGAACAGGAGGGACTTGTAAAGCCCAACACATGTTATATAGAACTAGGAGCAGGAAAAGGTACCTTCATTTCGATGATTTATATTATATAAGATTCATTGATTATATAATATGCAAGTCTTCCAAGTAAAAGCAATTTTGATATACTTGTAAATTAATAGATAAATAATTTATTTCCTAAGACACAGTTAATCAAACATGTACAATACAATTTGGATATATATTTTTTTTAATAGGTCTCACTTGCAGGTCAGCTATCATACTACGCCTGGTGGGCGTGGTGCCAGGAGCGAGCAGGCAATGTGCTGCTGGTGGACCGAGCCTCGCTGAGACACAAGCGTGATAATAAGTTAAGAGACACTCGATACAACGAGGCTGCGAATCTTAATAGTGATGTTAATAACAACGCCCACCGCATCCGCGCTGACCTGGCGCACCTGCGGTTGGAGCGCGTGCCCGCCGTGCAAGCGAGCGCCGCAGTGGTGGGGCTCGCTAAACACCTATGCGGCGTGGCTACTGGTAAGAGACGTAATTAATATCGATACGTAATATATGTTGTATAGCCTTTGCTCGCGGCTTCGCCCATGTAGACTAGAGAAATTTGTTAAATACAATTTTTTATATACTTTCATTCTCTTCAACCCTTTTTTCACTATATAAGGTAGCCGCAGTCCTTTGCCTCTCTGTGCCAAATTTCATTATTTGAGTTACTTTCGCAGTTTTAATATTAGTAGAAATATTTATTTAACTGACAATTTCTTCTACAGACTATGCATTAAGATGTATAACGTCTAAAGAGGTGCTCCATAGAGTATCGGGGATACTTGTGGCCACGTGCTGCCACCACCGATGTGAACAACCCATGTATATTGCAAATACTCACTTGCAGGTAAAATTAACCATGTTGAATGTTGGACATAAGTAATAAACACACTAGACCAACATGGAGAGTGAATTCAATATTTCAAACTGTAATATTACATTTTACTATCAAATGATCTCAATCTTTTCTTTAATAATACTCTCTAAATTTGCTCTACAGAATATGGGAATAATGGTTGAGGATTTCAATATAATCGTTGGCATTGTGTCATGGGCCACGTGCGGGGATGGACGCAGCAGAAACGCAAGAGGTGAAGGAATGAATGGAACACGCGAAGAAAAGGGAGGGCCTGTGCTGGAGCCCGAGGGGACCTTGGGGACAAAGAACATTGACCTCGGACAAGAACAGAGACAACTGATCGGTAGACGGGCCAAGGCGGTGCTGGATTACGGAAGAGTCTTACATCTCAGGGACTGCGGTTTTGATGCTCGACTAGTATATTACGTGCCCACATCGGTCTCCCTTGAAAATGTATGTATCTTTGCAAAAAAAATCTAATGTAAGACATATTAGAGTAATTGAAATAAAACATACAACTGCAAATATAGTTGTGTATATTTTTATCAATAATTATTATCTAGAAACACTATATTTATCTCTACACAAACAAAAAAAATAATTGCTAAATAAAATGCCAAAATTATCCATTTTTTATAATAATATACAGAGCGAGTGAAGCAAATCTTGCTATAAATCTGGTAATTCAAGCTTTCACATAACATTGTATGGTGGGCTTTAAATGAACTGTTTAATAAGAAATATATAGGATTCTGATTATAGAAACGACCGTCAAACAAGTTAATTATACAAAAAAACCAAAGTAAACAATAATAATTTCTAATATTTCTACCGCTTAAACATTAGATATTATGAAAAAAAGTATAATAACAAAAAATATATGTAATTCTACAGACTTATTAATTCAAACACCCAATAATATTTTTATCAAAATTAAAAAAGAATTGTTAGTTCTGTTTTATGATACATATATTTTTTACAATAATAGAAAAAAATTATAGTCCTAGTAGAATTCCGCTTCCCATATTATGTATGTCTGTATACATTTTAATTGAAAACTATATATATATATGTGTATTACATAATTACATACATTTGGGAAGACATCACTTGTATTAAGGATATATAGTATTCATTGAAAGAATAAATCATACCAATGTAATACAGAAAGCCATGTTGAAAACACACATTACCAACTAAATGAAATACATACAAGGAATGCATATAGTATTAAGAAGTCTTCTGACCTCACTGCCTTCGTGAAATGTAATAAAATTTATGAAAAATATGTCAAATATATAAGAGAAGAATAATATAGTATCATTGTCAGTGAAAAATATTAAGTCAAAACAAGTTCCCGCTATAGTCCTTTGTTACTAGAACTGACTGATTCAAAATGAATCAAAATCAACTCTGGTTATAACTGGACTGGTCATTATAAACCAGTTTAAACTGAACAGAACGTGTTATTACTGGTAACTGAAAAGCATTATATGTCACACCATGCACTAGTGTATGTACAGAGCTGATATTTTTTTACAATATGTACAATATTAGTTATTCAAACTTTATTGTTCTCAGTTGAAATTTCTCTAACAATATTCATTCTACAATATAATTGTTCTACTTACATTTATCTATATAAAATGTATGCAATATTTTTAATACAAATAGGTGTTATTTTTTTGATACATAATATTAGAGCCGGATACAAGTTAATACAATGTTTAATAAACAAAATCAAATAATAGTTTGTGTTATTAAGCTCTGAGCAAGTGTCAACCACACAATATATTATTGAAATATATCACGTTCGCCTTCGTTTGTACCTAGTGCTAGTTTTTTTAAAAACTTGATTGCGTTAAAATAAACTTAGTATGAAATAGGAAGTTTTACATTCGTTATGGTAGATGGCGTTGTTCTTATTTTACATTCGTTACGCTAGATGGCGTTGTTCTTATTTCATACAAATTTGTTTAAAGCGATAGAACAAGTAAAATACTCGCACTAGGCACACTGATCTAATTTATGTCACTAATTTAAGACAAATCTAGAATAAAATTGCTATATTATTTGTAGCTGATGCTATATCCTATCCCTAAATATCTTGGTTAGTATTTTAATAGTTCAATTATTGCACAACACAGCTAAATTTTAAATTGCAGATGTGTCTTATGTCCTTTCATATATAAATTGTTAATCGGTAAATCTACTTACATTCAAAAGTGCCGGAACGATCATTGTGTTCATAGTTTTCAATAAATTTTTCGCAGTAAATACAAATAAAACATTTCAAAATACAAATAATATTAATAATAATCGAAACGTTAATAAATTATAGAGTTAAATCTCATCAAAATATTAACAGTTATGTATATTTTCTCTTCGAAACAACAAGTGTGAACTACAAGTCTTTTCTGAATTTAATATATATTGTTCTTACCTTCGAGGGTCACAAAAGCAAGAAGTCACATAGAACAGATTAAGGGATGATTATAAAAAGCTCAATCGAGTCACTTTCTGTACAATAACTATTGTAGAGCGAATTATTGTAATTCGATTACTATAAAATAACATCGGTAATAACAGAATTGTCTATAGACCGATCTGAGGGATCAGTTGATGTCTCGTGCTATCAGTACCCGTAGTGCTCCTGTATGGAGGACACGACGCTATTGGCGATCGACGACAGCCGCCCCGCCACGCGCGTCACGCCCGACCGCACGGACTCGCGCACCTGCAATACCGTATAATACTTTACTCGCTATTCCCTATTTTGCAACAATTAATTGAAATAATACTGGTAATACTCGAGGATAAGTGTTCTATATATATAAATAACTTATAAAGGATTAAGACCTGGAATAATAAAACAAAACTATTGTATTTAATAATCGAAACTGTAAACACTGCGAGTTGAGCACTGTCTCCTAGTATTAGTTGTGATGAATAATTGCTCATTAATTAGTGCATATATCATGTAAACTACTATATTTATTTAATCAAAATTTATTTAATTTTAAAGGAACATTATTAACATATAGTCAAAAGTTACTAAACTTGACATTATTATTTTGTAGTGTAATCACCTCGTCTAGGTCAGGCGCGGAGACGTTGAAGGTGTTGTTGTTAGGAGCGGGGCGGGTCCCGAACAGCTCGGCCGACGAGATGCTGGAGCTGCCCTCGAAGCGGGACAGGTTGCCTTCACCCCAGCGGGACTCCTGCCATACCATATATATTGAATTATAATATTCAAAATTTTGAATTACAATATATGTATTGCATGTAGTATATTTCTGAGGGTAAATTAATAAAAAATCAAACCTGCTCTCCAAAGAACTGGGCCGAGCTAATCGACTTAGCGGAACCGAACTTCTTCACTGCCGAGTCGTCTTCGGTTTCTTGCTTCTTGGGTCTGTTTCTCGTGGAAACTGGCTTCGGTGTAGACGTAGGAGTGGTTGAGGGCTTGTCGTTTGAGAACATGGTGCGTACGTTGCGAGACGGCTCGGGCTCGATGCTCTCCCACGCGGGCTCCTTGCGAGTGGGCGTGTCATTAAGGAGAGAATCCAGTCCCCGGCTGTTGCTGAACGGTTCGTTTCTAGAAAACACATCACCATTAATCAACATCAAAAATGATCAACAAAATGTCTATTACAAATAAAACAATACGAAATTATAAAACTATCATGGTTTTTTGTAAGTAATAATAATTATAATAATTTATGAAGTTTCCTAATACCTGATCATAACGAACACGTTGTTGAAGTCGTTGTACTCGTCGTCGTCCGTGGTCTTCTCTGCGGGCGCGCCCTCCTGCTCTATGCTGGTCATGTCAGACGCCGCCGAGTGCGACACACCGCTGTGCAGCACAATATATATATAAGACTTTTATTAATTCATTTTAATTTACAACTTCAAGATTCAATGTGTATTTGTGTATATATACAATATGCACTCACACGCATATGCGTATGAGTGTGTATATGTGTGCTCGCGAGCCTGCGTGTATACGTCCACAAGTGTTTGTACTCACGCGGCGGTGGCTCGGGAGGCGGCTGCTATGCCCAGGCGGTCGCCAAGCGCTCCGTCGGGTCTGTAGGCCAGCCGAAGCGAAGCCACTTCCTTCTCCACGCTCTCCAGTGTCGCAGAACTGTCCGCCGCCTTAGACTGAAACCATCACAATCATTGACTATTTTACTCCATTTTTTTATGTAATTACTATTAAAAAATATTATATAATAATTCCCAACCTCAACTTTGAGCTTCTCGGCCATTATTGCTTCCCGCTCGATGTCTTCAAAGTTTGTAGCTACCTTCGTCGCACCCAGACCGCCCTTGCGAACTCCCAACTGAAACGAATAAATAATACTTTTATATATACCACGTTTAATAGTAATAATAGTTACAATGTATTGTTACAAAAAATACTGACAGTGGGGCGTCGAGGGGCGCGGACAGCAGGCGCAGGGCGAGGGGTGTCCGCTCCAACCACGCTCGCTCCCCACAGACGAGCCTCCGAACTGAACTCATTGGGAGTCGGCTGGAATGTAAACAACAATGATAAAAAAACGTGATATGGCAATACATTGTTTATTCATTTTATGTATTTATGTGTTTATGAAATGTAATGAGATGTAATTAGATTAGCAATTAGTCAATGATCGAAACGTGAAACAATCCACTCTCTCTCTCTCTGTATCAGAGAACATGAATAATTAAATTATAAAGAAATTAAAAATCAATCAACTAATTAAAAAAAAATCAAATTGATAACATTTAAATAATATTGTTAGAACAAGTAAATAAAAACAAATCAAAAACATGACAAATAAAACTTAATATATGTATAGTAGAACTGCCATTAACCAGAACAGCTGACAGAGGATCCAGATAATAGAAGATAACTGAATGTATGCCAAACTAACATTTTGTAATATATATTATATCTTATTATCTTTCAAGTACCTACACAGATTTTTATATACTACTATATACTATAAACAATTATTTAAATGTAAATGACGATATTTAACAATATCAACATAATTTTTATTATATATTTTAAATTCATTCTAATTATGGAGCTAACCAATTCTTGTGGCACCAAAAATTATAATTAATAGCAATTATTGTTTTTTTTTTTCAAATATAATTAATAACTACAGATTTTTCAACATTATCATTTTATGTCTTGAAAAAAAAAGCTAAAATTAAACTTTATTCAGTAAAAAAATTTTAGACTATGTTTATATTTTTCAATTCGCTTAAAAAATACTACACTTAGTAAACTATAAAAGACAGGCGTAATTGTAGTTTATTTTTAAAATGCTATAATAAATATATGAATAATTTTATCTTGACTGCAAAGATTTATTAGCACACATTCAGATAATCATAAATCCTTATAACAGTTTGAACCAATCAAGTATACTGTAAAATAAATTAATACATTAGTTAAATCAACACAAAAATGTACTAAAGCAATGTTACCTGAGATGTTACATGATTAGTGTTAGAATTGTCACCATGCTCTGCAAACCAGTCTACCTCAGACTCCTTTGTCTCCTTTACTTCGGTTGCGGGTTCTATGTGTACCTGTGAAACAATATATATATTTGTATGTATGCTGTCTGTATTCAAGTGCCTTGAGCACTGACAAAGATTAGCATGTAAACTGTAAACCTAATACAGCTTTTTTGTATGATGGTTACCAAAATCTGACTCTGTCCTTTCCCTCTCTTAGTTCTCTACAACCCACATGTGTTGGCCACATAATAAAAATGTATGTTCAGTAATAATCATTATTGTATTATAGCTTGTTTAGTGATCTTATCGAAATATTACACATATACTATATTTATCCAAACTAAACATAACATACATGCAATTTAAATAACTTTTGTACTATTACTATTATAATATTCTAATAAATAAAGAATTGGCACATAAATTTAATCTAACTACTTTGATATATAAAATGAAATGAAAGCTTTCAACAATAAAATTAAATTTTTAACATCTTTTGACTTCATTGATTTTATTACCTTGGTTCCGTATGTCTTCATAGCCTGCTCAGACATGGTACTTAGTTTATCCTTGTACATCTGAGCCACACGCGAACTATACTTCTGACGAGCATCGTCTGTTGTGAGCCCGTGGGTACGGAAATATTGAGTCTGTGAATTAGAATATGTTTTAAAATTACAGTACATAAACTAAAAGAAATTCATTTAGGTGGCTAAATTATGAATTATTATTCTATAAGGTAGCAAATTTAACAGATATTAGTCATTTATTTCATCATACCGCGTTGACATTGCCGCCAAGCTGCATATTCCTTAGTTGTTTCCATGTCCAGTTAGTGTCCAACTGCGTCGAGCGCACAAAAGTGAGATGTACTCCGAGGCTGCGATGCACAGCAGAACAATCCAGACAAATGAATACTCCGTATGTCACAGACGACCACGTAGGGTTTTTGGCATTGCAGTCGAAGCATACCTACATAAGCAAAGTTACGTTAAAACAATCAATAAGACCACATTGCTTTATAATATCTTAACCAAATAATACACACTTTATTCGCAGAAATTGATCGTAATCTTTGAAATATAGCTTCAATATCGCTCTTACTAGGCCCGGAGTCAGCCATTTTTTGAGATTATGATTTTTTGACGTGTTCGTATTGTCACGACTCACGATGTCACCTTATTAAATGACAATTTACAACTCTTAAATTTACTTATGCTGTAATTACATTATTCAATCTCTCAAACACTAGGTCAAGTAGTCTACTAAGATCGCATAATGAAAATGCTTTTAGTGATTTAGTGTCGCTATCTAATGCGACGGTATATGCCCGATAGTTCTAGCTCGTCTAGTACTGTAGCGCGACAGATCGCATCGCGATAAAGTGCTGATAATTAAAGATATAAGGTCCCTTTTCTATTGAGCACTGAGGGGGATTGGAGATTGAGGTTTCTTAAAGATTGTGACGCTACCTAGCGTAATGTATATGGTGGGCACTTTTTAACTTGCTATATTTGGGGTTGTTTAGTGCGTTTGAAATTAGTTAATGAGATGGACCCTTTGATAAATCCAAAGGAGAATTCAATTATGATAATATCAAAAAAGTCGGTTTATAATTATTCATTTATGACAATAATATAAGAACAAATATACTAGAACATTTGAATCTAAAGACAATCTATAAAAAGATTTCATTTATTATACTTGAAATGAAGAACTTTATTATTGAACATAGTTTAATAATATTTATGAATATATTAAAAAGAATCTGAAACAACATTTATGTTTGAGATCTGAAAAATCTTAACAATGATTACTTTTTTGATATTGAATAATTAATTATTTATTTTAAATATTAATTATTTATGGAATAATTAAATATAAATATTCATAAATTATTAATATTTATAAATTATTAATATTCAAAGTATATACTATATTATACAAAGATAAATGTTAAAATTTTGTATGAAATTTAATCTGTGCACTAATAAAATGTAATGGCAAATCTATAATTATGACACAAAAGCTCTATAATGTCTATAGTTCGTCTGCAAAGTAAAATACTGAAAGGACGCACGTTATATTAAAGAAAAGTTCACAAAAATTAAAACATATGTAACAAATGGATTTATTATTATACTCCGTGTGCGGAGGTGCGACTGGCCATATATTATCTAATAAACCTATTAGACTTTTAACATTGGAGCAAATCCATTAGAAATCGTTTTCAAGTAGGCTCATCTCGAAGTAAGGTGCTCAATTAACAATGTTGACGTGCGCTAGCGTCGGGCTGTGTGAGTGAAAGTTCGAATCTGACTTTTCCAAGGTGAAAATGGAACTAAAACAAGTGAACTAAGTTAAAAAGTTACATACACGAACTTTAAATGGAGAACGCTAGTTTTCCAACAGGCGTTGAGTGTGGAGAGGAAATTGAGCGAGCACTCATGGATCTGGGACCGCTGTTGGGTGTTACGATAAAGGAGGAGGCTCCGGACGAACTCACCGAAAGTTCGTCGTCCAGAGTTAATGTAAATAAATTTTGCCTAAGTGTAACTAGTAAATATTAAAGAAAAGAAACAATATGTTTTGAGCTTACCTATAATTTATATTAATTTATATCTTACACTCTTTGAATCAATACCAGTGATCACTTGTGTATGTTAAAAATAATTAACATTTAATACAATAAATTAAATCAAATAGAATTTTAAATGTTTATATAGAAAGTATGTTAATATTTATTTTATCAATTAATCTACTCTCTAACAACTCCTTAATCTGTGATAATTTTAATTAATAAAACATTGGCTAGGTCATTAGTACTAGTACTAAGAAGATAAGATTAATTTTAGATTGTTTTCAAAATTAAATATACTTTTGTAATATTCTTCCTTAATATATGTTTTTGCTTGTCAAGTTTAACCTCAATAATACTGTATTATGAATTTTGAGAATATTTGGTAGGCCATTGTAAAATCCTTAGTTATTAGTAATTCTTAGTCTATCTTTACAGATACCTATATGAAATCCAATATAATTTAGTATTGGACTTGCAATATCTGGGAATTACCATTTGTAATTTGTTTATAAATCTATGAGCAATTTGTTTATAATCTATGAGCAATACCATAAGCAATCTTAAGCTGTCTTTATTAGTTTGAATTGGTACAAAGTAAATATTTACACAAAGTACATTAATGCAGGTGAGCGGTACAGATGGATCGAGTGCTAGTGTGGGGGAAGTCAGTAAGATGGAGAGTGAAAATGCCGACTCGTTGGCATCACCTAACGCGCGTGGCTCATTCCTGAGCACGCGTTGCGTGTTTTGCCGCGCGACGCTAGCACAAACTGACGGCACACCCAAACTCATGGAATGTCTGCATTCGGCCTGTGAGCCCTGTGTTAAAACCAGAATTGAGGAGAAGCTGGCTGGCAGTAGGGACTTTTTAGGTAATTCGATGCTTCCATTACAATAGGTTTAGAATATTTTGGATATTGGTGATCAATCTACCAGACCCTATTCTTATAATAAACTTATAGACTGTTAATTGTAAATTATAATCCTAACCTTCAGATAGTATTTTCAAAAAGATGATCCATCTTGAAGTTTTATGATGAAAAGATCAATCTTTCTGTTTACATCTTTTTTTATAATTTAATAAAATTTTCAGAAAACTGACATGTTTTATGAGACAAAATGTTAAACAATTTAAAAATCGTATTGTATCAGAGTGTTAAAAAATAAATTTTCATGTCTAATGCAGGAGCAGGGCGCGTCACCATCCGCTGCGGTGCTTGTCGCCTGCACTGCCAACCCGGGAATATGATCGACCAGCGCTTCGTGCTGGAGAAGGTGGCCCTGGAACAGAGTGGCAACAACGGTATATATTTTAATTTTTTTTTATTGTCTCTGCTGTTAACCCTACTGGCCATGACACCGTCATCGTTGTAATGGTACATATAGCTACCTAGCTATATGTACCATTACAACGGAAGATGTTTGTAGGAAGGAAACCTTTCCTTCCTACAAACATCTTCTCTTTGTCTTTGCTATTTTCAACAGGATACAAATAATTAAAACTTTGTTTGACCTCATTAAGTTTAATATTTTAATATCAGCACACTGCAGGCAGCTTTTAGAATGAGTGAGATTGATGTCCAAAAATATCCTGTACCAAATGTGGTACACTTTTTTAGGATTTCGTAGTCCGCTGGAAACCCTTATAGTTTCATCATGTCTAACCGTCCGTCCGCAGCTTATCTCAGAAACTCTTAGTACTAGAGAAGTGTAATTCGTAACATACATATTAGGCATCTCTTCAAAGAATACAATTTGAAATATATAAATACTAGGGTAGTTCCTCTACATGTAGTGTGGTATAAAAAAAATATATCGATACGAGTAAGCATCGATACTTTAAGACCGACATTGAGTAAGTATCGATACATTGAGAACGGTATCAAGTAAGATTGATATTGATTCGTGTGTGAAATATTAAGCTTTTAGATATTTTGTTAGATACTCCCCTCAACTGCCTACTAAATAGCTGATTTTGGAGGTGTGAAAGAGTTATAGATAGTAGTACATATTTATTTATTCGGTGATCCTACAGTGTTACACAATTAAAAATATATACAATATTTGCTTATGACTAAGATCAAATACGATTACACTATTGTAAAAAACATATAACAATTTTACAAGTAATAGTTGGTTATAAATACAAAAAAAAACAAAGTTATTCTAAAAACTTGAAATATATATATATATAGTATATAGTGACAAATGTATATATTATTTTAATTGATTATATACAGACGTAATAGAATGTGTTTCCGTCAATTGTGTGTCCCGACAGACTCTCTGGGCGGAGACCAGCCCTGCAACAGCTGCGAGGAGCCGGAGCCCGCCACCAGCTACTGCGTCGACTGCGCAGAGTTTATCTGCGACAATTGCGTGCACGCACATCAGAGGTAACGTATTCATTTACGTGTCACATTAATAATGTGCAAACTACAGTACATTACACTGAATAACATCTCCCTTCTCGTTAAACCAGGCTGAAGATCACGAAGGACCATACAATAAAGTGCAAGGAGGAGGCGGTGTCTGAGCTGCAGGCGGCGCAGGCGGGCGCGCGCACCGCTCACGACATGTTCTGCAGGGACCATCCACAGGTACAGACAACACCCACGCACACAGGCACACACACACGCACACACATACACGTACAGGACAATAATCGACAATACCGTCCGTTTTCCCAGGAGCGGCTCGCGCTGTTCTGCGAGACCTGCGACCGCCTCACGTGCCGCGACTGCCAGCTGCAGCACCACCGCGATCACAAGTACCAGTTCAGCACCGAGATGGCGGCGCAGGTACGCGGCGGTGACCCTTTAAACTCGTTTGTCCCTCCCCTTATCTAATGATGACCCTTGACCCCCAGGCGAGGGGCGGCATCGCGGCCCTGCTGTCGGAGGTCAGCTACAAGCGCGTGCTGCTGGGTTCCGCCATGAAGGTTATCCGGGATAGGCAGCTGCTCATCGCTGATAAGAAGAAGGCGCTCGTGCACGACATCACTCAAACCGTCGTCAAGTCAGTACTACCAGATGGTTTCCTCCAAAAATGTTAAATATTCATAAAATAGAAGTGTTTTAAAAAATTATTAAATAGTATTTTTGCATGTAGGACTTAAAGTGTAAACCCATCAGATAAATAGCAAGTATAATGAAGATAGATTTATATAATTCGTTAGAAAATGCCAGTAATTACAAATAAGTGTTAACCACTTTTATAATTAAAATAACAGTTTTGAATTATCCAAAGAGTCAAGAATAGTACATAGAGTACTAGTTAGTGGTGCACCAAGCACGGCACGACAATCTAACGGCCACGCAGCCCTATTTATAGTCGACGACAAACTAGTCGGACGGTAGAAAGAGTGGGGATAGATGACGCAATAACATATTGACGTTATCCAGGCTAACCAACGCGATCAACACGCGCGGCAAGCAGCTGGTGCTGCGTCTGAATGAGGTGTGCGACGCCAAGCAGCGCACCCTCAGCGAGAAGAAGGACGCGCTGGAACAGCTCGCGGCCATCACGGACCACTGCGTGGACTTCGTCAACGCCGCTCTCGAACAGGTATATAGTTCGGATACATCAAGTTCAAAGTTGGCAAGTAAATCTATGAGTTGGTGGTACCTTGATAATGATAAATTGTTTTGTATGAAACTGACCTTCAACGAAGATCTTGATTTTGATTCAATCAGTTCTGCTAGATGGTTGGTAAAGACATGACTGACAGACCATCTGTCTAAAACAGGCATCAACATCGATGCGAAAACTAAACAATATTTATTGCAATGGAAAAAATGTTTTCTGAGCGCATAAAAACAAAAAAAATATAGAAAGTATATAATAAAACTCTTTCTTTAGTTAATCGAAATGTGTGGAACTTAGGTTGATGGCTCATGTGCAGGTTGATATTAAAATATATAGCAAACATTGTTAAATTCATTTTAAAACGTGTTCACGGACTGAGTGCATCAACATGTTAATGTAATAACTGACGATTTAAAATCGTAAATGCCTATTTTAATAAAGATATTTGATTACACGAACAGGGCAGCGACACGGCGGTACTACACAGCAAGCGAGCGGTGTGCGCTCACCTCCAGCGCATCAAGAGCCGCCGAGCAGATATTCCCAACCCGGAGATACCCGTGCGCATCTCACTTGCGCTCGACAAGCTGCCCGACCTCGTACGGGGTGCGTACCCAACGCACGCACACAAACACACACACACACACAACTCATAAGACTAATATTTTTTTAACGAATGAAATAATAATAACAACTGAATCAAAAATAACATATAGTATATCATGCAATACATGCATATAATTTTTACACACTACAAGACCGTTTTTAAATTAAGATTTTTTCCAGTCCTGTCGAATATTGGTGCCATCGTAGTCGACGGCAAGGTGGACGGCGGTACTGCAGGCAGCCCCGGACCGGGAGCCGGGAGCTCCGCGGCCAGTGGCGCCGCAGGAGGTGGCGGCGGTGGTGGCACTGGCGGGGGCGCGGGGAGCGGCGGCGGTGGTAGTAGTAGTGGTAGTGGTAGTGGCGCGCTGGGTCCCTACCACGCGAACGCACCGCCCCACTCCGCTGTAGTCGCGCTGCAGCAGGTCGCCATGCACCAGGTACGATCCGACTACTACAGATACAGTACATACATACATACATACATACATAATACAGATTTTTTTAAATAATTTTCTATTAACAAATAATTGAGTTATTGCATCTGTTATTTACATGTCTTACTTAGACTTTGGCGAGATATCAGGTCAGTCCGTACATATACGTATGTGTGACTCACAGCCTCATTTCAAACTAATAATATTTGTAAGTTTTGATTTCAATTTATCTATTTCATAACACTTGCAGTCGTACGTGCAAGCAGTGTCGGGCGCAGGTGTGGGCGTGGGCGGTGCGGCGGGCAGCCCGGGCAACGTGGCCGGCGTGGGCGTAGGCGGCGGCGGCTACATGGCGCTGCAGAGGGCTCGCGCCCACACGCCGTTGCGGCACCCGCACGTCACCTCCACCACGCACCCCCACCACCTGCACGGTACGGATGCGTCGCACCATCTGCTCGGTATTACGCTCGTTGCTGCACCCGCCCCGCTCGCGATATCAGACGACCCAATCGGCGCTTAAGCCTTAAGCTTATATTACACTGCGTAGGCATGAACGAGATGAACCTGAACCTGCGAGGGCTGCTAAACGCGAGTGGCGTGCGGCGCGGCCCCGCACCCCCCGTCCCCGGACCGGGCTCCGCCCCCGCGCACGCGCACTCTGCCATGCAGCACGCCTACCACCAGAGTGAGTTACGTTGCACCCCATGACTTGTTGCGAGCACGAAAACGGCTAGGCTTGCTTTCACCATCGCGGCTTGTGTGGAGTCGACTTTTTCGTCGCTCAAAAAATGCTATGTCACATTGCACATCTTCTATTAAAATGATATAGGTATGTTTTTTCAGTGATGGGCGGGTACGCGAACAACGTGTACAGCGGCGCGGCGGTGAGTGCGGGAGGAGGTGGCGGCGGCGGAGCGAACGGACGACGCAGCGGGGGGCCGCGCACCCCTTCCCCCGCACCGCCTCACCCGCTCGCGGCGCAGCACCACACGCACGCGCACCAGCCCGCAGCCAAGTGGCACATCCCACAACACGGCCTGTCTAACGGTTCGTAGCGGCCTAATAATGCCGATTTATTTATAAGTAAAACTATGCACATTGTTAATATCCCCAATATTTCATGCTACAGTTGACATACTGTGTGCAGGGATCATGGAGGCGGGGGCCGCAGTGGCGGGTGGGGGCACCCCGGGCGCCGACTACAAGATCACATTGGGTCGTGCGCGCGCCAGCTCCGCCGTCACCTCCACCAACCCCAAGACGCCTAGCCCCAGCCTCAACGTGAGCCACGTCTCTTTAGAATGCGTTCTCGCCTTTTTTGTAACCATAATTGACCATATTTGTGACGCTTGTATGTGTAGGGCGCGGGTGCCTCTGAACTGGATAAGGTGTGCGCCGAATCTGTGCAGGACCTCATGGCCACTATAGCCAAGTTGGACTCAAATGGAGTTCAGGTGGTGGCCGAAGCGGCCGGTGCTAACTCGCCAGCCATCGTGCACTCGTCCACGGATGCGGAACCGCGCCACGCCCCAGTCGCGGCCGACATCGCAGGTGCTCCGGGAGCTCCGCCCGCCGGCGCAGGAGACCCCAACGAAGACTGGTGCGCCGTGTGCATGGACGGCGGAGAGCTCATGTGCTGCGACAAGTGCCCCAAGGTCTTCCACCAGTACTGTCACATCCCCACCATAGAGAAGCTACCCGAGTTAGTATACGATTCGTGTGCGAATAATATTTTCTTTATTATTTTATCACATATTTTGTGAACGAACGTCGGTTACCCACAGAGAGACCGAGTCCTGGCAGTGCCTGCTGTGCGTGAACTTTGCCGAGGAGATGCCGACTGCCGACGAGGCTGAAGCAGACGGCGAGCTGAGCGCCCGCGGGCGTCGCCTCGTGGAGCGCATCACGCTCGAGCTGTACTGTCAATACGAGCTGTCGCTGGCTTTCCGCGAACCCGTGCCCATCTCCAACGCGCACTACCACAACAAGGTACATTGAACCCTACTCCACTCGTAAACAAGCAAGTGACTGTAGACTCACACATGCTGCGTCCACAGATCGAGCGTCCCATGTGCCTGGACATGATACGCGCACGCCTGCAGCCGCGCTCCACCGCGCGCTACACGCGCATCGATCAGTTCGTGGCCGACTGCCGACTACTCTTCCGCAACGCCTACAGATACAATCCGGTAGATAAATATTTAAGGACTTCGCCGCTGTTTACGCGGACACATTTAAAATGTCAATTCCGCCCATTTCAGCTGGATTCGCAGGTCTACAAGGACGCGAAACGTCTGGAAGACTTCTTCGACGCTCAGCTGCTCAAATGGCTACCTGACTTCACGTACTGGAACGGCGAGGGCGAGCCGCCCCGGAAGCGCTCCCGCTGCGACTGACCCTCGCCCGCGCTTGCGGCGCACTACCGGCACCTGCAGCCCACGCTGTACAACCCGGCGCCCCCCCGCCGCCCCGCGCCCCCTGCCTACAGCGCGCATTACACGCCGCACCACGTCATGCTGGCGCTGCCGCGGTACATGCCGCACTAGTGCGGAGAGATAATACGGTTACGTTTGTTATACAGTGATTCTGACTACTTAATTGTGTTAATTTCTATTGTAAACTTTATATCGAGAAAAATAGCCTCCGTTCTATAGACCGTGTAGTTTTAATGCTAAAATAAAATAATATATATATATAATTTTAATCTATTTAAAACATAAGAATTTTACAAGTAATTATCAGATATACATTCGGGACGAGATATGGACTCGTATATAAGTGGGAGATATATTAAGTTATAGAAGGTTTTTAATCTCGTATCTGTTAAATTAGAATTAAAGTTCCTTTAAGTGTGCGTCAAGTGAAGACAGGTGTTACATAGTATATTGTTGTCTCATTTAATTCTGGACACCGTTATAATGAAGACAACATAGAAATACTTATACATGTTTAGATATAGTATAATGTATTTTGTATTAGATGTACACTTCTTACTAATTGGGGCAAACAGTTCAGATAAGTTACAATTACGACGACCATTGTCAAAAAACTTAGCACAGACTGATACATCTCATATGAACACTTAATACATTAATGACTTATAAAACTAAAATTAATGATTTGTTAATCCAAAATAATAATGGATAAATGAGATAATAAAAAAATGGAATTTGTTATTTAACTGTGATAGTGAATGTTACGTGTTGTTTGCTGACTTGTAATTGATTGATGATTTCTTTTATTTTAGTTATGTATATCTACATATAAGGTTATATGCACAAACATACACATAAGTTTAGTTTAAGTCAGCATGGCCCATATCGCGCGTAGAAGACTGACTTACCGGACGGTAAGATTTTAGGTATTTGTTTTTTTTATTATTATTTTCGACATTGATGGCAAAAATATACTTTGATAAGTGTGCCTAGTGCAAGTTTTTTTGCCTATTCAATCTCAGTAAATTTCAATTTGTATGAAATAAGAGCAGTCTCACAATCTTGACGCTAGATGGCGTTGTTCTGACAAATTTAAGTTTACTTTGACGCTATAGTTTTGTTAAAAAAACTCAAACTAGCCAGACTGATTATTACAACAGATAAACATTGCAGATTATTTGTAAATATAATAGTATAGAAGGATCATTAATTTCTTCCTTAGAATAAAATGTAATGCTATTCCTCATGTTATCCTTAAGATGCATCAATATATGCCCATACATCACACCTAACATACTCCATCCCCGCTACTTGTAAGAGAAATATAAATTTGATTAATTGTTATACCATCTGTATGTTCATTGTTTATTTTGTATATGTTATATATTTATATATATTTAGAATAATTATTTTAATTTTATCATCGAAAAAGACTTTCCCCAAAATAGTATTCATTTTTAAAATTAGAAGTAATTTTTTGTAAAACATTTTAATGTTAGAATTTTAAAATATTTTACATTTTCTAAAATTTCTAAACTATCAGAGAGGATCAACTGCCCGTTAACAGCTGCTAGAGACTATTGAAATATGCTTGATATGGAATGTGACTATGAATGGTAAAAACTAATAAACGGTAGAAATACATATATATTTAAAGTGTAATTACTATTAAGATAACATTATTATTTTAATATATGTTGCTGGATGCGAGGATGCGGCTGATCGTGCACATCGTGCTCTCTTTTAAAGGATATAGCATACTAGTACGTGCTTATAAATTAGTAATAAAAAAAAATATAGAGTTTAACTCGTGAGTTGTTGTTGAATGTCGCCAGCATGTTGCTAGAGTAGATTATATGTCACATTTGATATTTTAGTTTATCTCGAAATAAGTATTACATTAGATAATAAATACCATTTATCGGAATTGGTTGTATCATTTTTTATATATATTACCGGGGCAGAAGGATATTTAAAGCAATGGTAAGTCTATGAAGACCTAATAAAGGGTAAAGCTTGATTCTTGGAAAATACCTTATAATCAATTAGGTAAATACATATAGTGGAAGGTTTTTACAATTTTTTGCGAAAGTTTTAAAAACATACAAACAGGCATTCTTTACAACCTCATCTTACGAGTACAGCAAAATTAATAATACTTGGTATTCGATAGTAATTTTTTTTCAATTTCTATTGCGTATAACAATTGAAAATTAATTTTTCCGTGAATCGAAGTCAAAGAGATTTTTTTATAAGTTGGGTATATTTTTTTTAAATGGCAATAGCTTTACATAAATCTTTGAACGTCATTTTTGACATTGCCAATTTGCAATTGTTGTAACCAATCACGTAAATCTTAAAAGTCAAATTATTGGTTGAAAGTTGGAATGGAGCTATTGATTGGTTGGCGATTCAAGGTCATCAAACATGTGTAAGTTCACAGCTGTCAAAAGACGAATCCATACTCCAGTAATGTAGTAGTCCATATAAAACAGAGGCATAGAGTACATATCAGAAACCGTTATAATACTGCTTAACGTTATCACATTCGTCATTCACAAACAATTTACTAAGGCAGAGAGCGGTGGTGTTTAACTTTTTTAAAGTGAACTCTCCTTACAAAGTACGATAAATTTTACTTTTAAAAATTGCAATATTGCTAAAAAACTAACCTAGTTTTCCTGTACTACCACAATTTTCTTTTTTTTGTTTTAATAAAAGAGCGCTAGCACGATTTGCAAGGGCAACGAGTTTTTTAAGGTGAGTGACCTCTGAATGTATTGACACGACTTCTAATATTGTCCTTTTTACTTTACAAATATATTTTATTATTATATTCATATTGGTTTTATTTTTTTTATGTAAATTCAGCAAAAAATGTGACATTAACCCTGTGTCTGTCTGTCCCCTTAATTTAATATGCTAAAGAACCGAAGTCACGCTTTAAAACAATAAATAAATTATTTAATTATATAGATTATCATTTTATATTCTTAAATAAATTATTTATTTTCTTTTACGTATAAATTATTTAGCTGTGGGTTTCTGTAACTAACAAACTTATCATTTAAAAACCACAAATATTTAACCACCAAATATATATATATATATATATATAATATTGAAATGTAATGTAACTACAATAGAATTCTTTTCAAATTAAAAGTGACTGAATTTGCTTTATTAATAATAAATGTTGTCATTTATAAATTTCTTTTAACAGTATCATGACATGGTAGAGCGATTATTTTTTATGCATATTTCGCATTTTTCAACCATGTTTGATTGATTTTAATCGGTTCAGTAGTAACTGACTAACTGCGAAAATACACAGACAGGGAAAGGAATAAATTAAATATATATCTATTCTTGATCTACAGACTTATCAGCGCACCATTTTTGTTTATTTTATCTAAATTGTACTTTTTCCAGGTTTAGCCTCATAGTATTTGCAAAACTCACATATTATGTTTTCACGTGATTTAAACAATATATTTTATATCCTACCACCACTATCAGTACCCACTTATATTATTAGAATACTAGTAATTTTCAGTACTACAAGAAAGCAGCCTTAGAAAGTGTTAAATAGGAGAGGAAATCATCAACGAATATTAAATCTCATATCGAACAATATGGTATAGTTTAATAACTTTGTATAACAAAGGACCGCTAACATTTCCTTCAGTATTCTTATTTTAAAGAATCAACAGATTATTGATTTATCTAAACTGTCCAAACTAGATCGACTGATTGTAATGTTTTTATTAATAACAAGTAAATAATATATTTATAAGAGTGGGCGTATTGTCTTGAGTTATTATGTGGAACATCGACTCGTTATCTCTTGTATATTTATTGGTTAGTATCGAGTGATACATGTTTGTAAATTATACTAGATATTGTAGCGGGGTCACAGCTCTATCTCATGTACTTAATACAATATAAAATACACTTTGCACGACCCTAATCTACCAATGCAAGGCACCAATTCGATTTTTTTAATGATCCTATCTGTTTAGAATTTTTTCAACATATTTGATAATGTTTTGTTTTTGTCAATTAATAGTTATGAAAAAAATACGTTTAGGGAATATGTTGCTTTCATGTCATTAAAATGTTTTTTTTTTTTATCTCAAACTAGTTGATGCCAACCATTTTCAGTGTCCCTATGTCTCTTAAATGACCTGTAGGCTGTAATATGTCACTTTGAATGTATAAAAATACATACATTCACTCCAGTTTCATGAAGTTGTCACAATTACATTCTCTTTAGTTGTAGGGAATGTCCTGCATATCGACGAACTTCAAGTCTTATTTTATATTTAAAAGAGCAGAAATATTACTTTACTGTCTTTTTTTATCCCTCTGAGGTCTTGACCAGCAGTAAAAAGCATAAGAAAAAAAAATGAACCACACCACCTTTACTTCTATGATGCTTTCACATTAGTTAAGGATTCATTGAAAGTAATAAAAATTATAATGATTCAAAATACATATAAATATATAAATTGTTTTCAGGTCATCAGTAATCAGTAGGTAGTGTAGAACCATCATGCGTTTAATAATCTTGGATGACACGTCCTCTGTGGCGGACTGGGCGGCGCGCTTCGTACTGCAGCGCGTGAAGGAGTTCGCGCCAACAGCAGACCGTCGCTTCGTGCTGGGGCTCCCCACCGGCGGAACGCCTCTTGGCATGTACAAGAGACTCATAGAATTCTACAAGGAGGGACGCATCTCCTTCAAATACGTCACCACCTTCAATATGGACGAATACGTCGGTCTGTATATTGTTCTAATGTTTAGTGAATTGCGAGCAGTTTTTTATTGTCGTATTCTACAGGGCTGCCGCGCGACCACCCCGAGTCGTACCACTACTACATGTGGAACGAGTTCTTTAAGCACATCGATATAGATCCTGCGCAGGCGCACGTCTTGGACGGAAACGCGACCAACCTAGTGGAGGAGTGCACGCGCTTTGAGACACTCATCAAGGAGGCCGGGGGAGTCAACCTCTTCATTGGGGGTAAGGGTTGGATATATTCAACGTTGTCTCATTTATATCAATGTTAATTGTAATAAATGCTCGGTTAGTCTAAAATAATCTAAGAAAAGGCACATACCTACATTATTTTGCAACTATAAGGTTGTACTAAAATTTTATGTCATATAATACCTGAGGTATAATACGTTTAGGTATATATATATAGGTATTATATGACCATTGCTCTATTTTAGATAATTCGTAAGACGTAAGATTTCAATCAATTTAAATTGTATTCATATATTTGCAAAATTACACAATGTGGCGTAGGCATCGGTCCGGACGGTCACATCGCGTTCAACGAGCCGGGCTCGTCGCTGGTGTCTCGCACGCGCGCCAAGACCCTCGCCTACGACACGCTGGAGGCCAACAAGCGATTCTTCGGCAACGACATCACCAAAGTGCCGCGGCAGGCGCTTACCGTCGGCGTCGGCACCGTCATGGACGCTAAGGAGGCAAGGACGCACTCAATTCAATTACAACTGTAGTCAACTACGATTTTTACCAGGACTCCCTTACGAAAGATTGGAGATATTAATTATTATGTTTACGGAAAACCGGCTTTGCTTTCGGACTTCCCCACTCTTGCTCTTCATATCCTACGCTCCCTCTTCCCCCATTTCTTACTAAACTTACATTCAATTTGTAGAACATTAATCACTCATCATTGTATCACTGATCTTCCTGTCTGTGTGTGTGTGTGTAGGTGATGATCCTCATCACGGGGTCGCACAAGGCGCTGGCGCTGTCCAAGGCGGTGGAGGAGGGCGTCAACCACATGTGGACGGTGTCGGCCTTCCAGCAACACGCGCAGGCGCTGTTCGTGTGCGACGAGGACGCCACGCTCGAGCTGCGCGTCAAGACCGTCAAGTACTTCAAGGTACGTAACCAGCACACAAACAACACTACCATGTGTGAGTGCATGTATACACACCGTTATTAACCGTTTTTTAACACAATTCAAGACATATTCTAACAAAAAACGGTAATAAGGTTTTCGACTAATAATTCTTATACTTCGTACTTTGCAACTATACAAAGTTTTAAGTACCGCATAACTTCGGGCGCTTGCACGGGACGTACGAGATCCTTGGGTATGGAACTGGAGCTTGATTCTACTTGCTGTAAGTGTACGTGTGTGTGTGTGTGTAACGCGGGGGGTCGCAGGCGCTGAGCGAGGAGCACCAGAAGATGATAGCGTCGGCGCCCGTGTCCCAGCAGCGGACCCTGCACTGAGTGCTCACTCCGCTTCATCTGCCTCATGCCTCACCCGCCTCACCCCGCCTCGTGCTTACAGAGCCTCATGGCGGAACACAACAAGCTGATAGACGGCGCTTGAGGCGCCTGACAAGGACTGCACACTGTAATATATGTATCATATGAGATATTAAATTTTATACAATTTTAATCTTATTTTGTTTCGCTCTTCTCTTGGAAATTATTGCCCCGTATTTATTTTCACATACATTTTTATATCTGTAATTACATTTTTAAAGTTTTCTACGAATCAAGTAAAATGCAGACACATAAACAACTTCGTTTGTTTGATACCGACTGCAAAGCTACTGAGTGGATTTATTTAAATTATACTGTCCGAGTCTACATCTTAACCTTAATATATAAAGCACAACGACACTCACTCACTGACTCATTCATCGCTCTACAGCCCAAACCATTATACCTAGAAAGCTGAAATTTGGGCACAAGACTCCTGACATATTGAATAGGTGCAATAAGAAAGGATTTTGCAAAGGTCCAAACCGTTCCAAAGTTACAGCTAAAAAACTGCAAAGTTTACCCCCCGCTCCCTTCCTTCTCCCATTCCATTGCAGTAGAAATTAAAATTATTTGGCCTCTTACTATGTTTATTCGTAGGATTAGGATTCCGTAACTCACATACAGTATGTGATTATTTGTAATTATTTTCAATTAACCAACATATAGTTTGCGATTCTTTGTTATTATTTGCCCAGCAAAGCGGGCGCGAATCAGCTAGTATATAATATATAAAACACAAAGACACTCAATGACTGAATCACTGACTCATTCATCGCTCTACAGCCCAAACCGTAATACCTAGAAAGCTGAAATTTGGACACAAGACTCCTGACATATTGAATAGGTGCAATAAGAAAGGATTTTGCATAGGTCCAAACCGTTCCAAAGTTACACCGCCCTCGTCTCCTTCTGTCCTAATGATTATGTTTATAGCATCTCAACCCCACCAACCCCTCGGGTTATAAAGGTTGAGCCGCTATACATGTGGTCCAGGTTTATCCCGGTCACAAGTCGTCCGACAACGGCACTATAAGACTAGTAAGCTCGCAAGGCTATCGGTCATAGACAAGTCCAATCGCGACCACCCAGCTACATTTTTCTCCATGAATGGTTCCGGAGCTGTAAGGCACGCTCACTTCCCGTATGATTTTTCGCACTAGCAATAACTTGCTATAAGTCAGAGAGACTAACTACCAGTTTCCAGCTGGTGCCGGGGCTGTAAGCCACGCTCACTTCCCGACAGGCAGTCAGGCCGCAAGTGTACCCTACAATACAGTCGGGTGACCGGATAGCACATCCATCTAACCTCTAAGCAGGGGGCTACCCGAACTGCAGTGACCCCCGAAGGGATCTCTGCTTATGGACTGTTCCAAGCCCCGAAGTAAAAGACCGCAGCAGCCCTACGCCTTAGGCTGGTCAATCACCTCTAGCTGCGCACGAGATCCGACGAGCCCCCAACAACTGTGGGAACCCAGACGAACAGCGCCGAACCTCTACAGCTAACCACATTACCACTACGAATCCAACACTAAAACCGGTAACCCGGCAGTTTACACGCGCAAGCGCATGCGTCGCTGCCGGAGGGCTTAGGTACCGGGGTCCCGTAGTACCCTGATCTTAGCAGCTGACCCGTAGTTCAGCTGCAAACTATCTACCGCCGGGTGTCTCAGTAGTAGTATTGTATAGATAGTATAGTATAGTAGTCCAAAGTTACAGCTAAAAACTGCAAAAAATATAACGCTCTTGTTTGATACTTCCTAGGTGGTGTGGAAATTCAAACAAAATGTTTGATCACTTTCGCCGTTCGTCGCGAAGCACGGGTGGTTATCCATAGTACAGGATATACCGAAAATATTAAATGTCTACGGAAAGCCCAAATATTTGGAATAAAAATACTACGAAACAACAAATTTCTAGATTGCGTATGGTGATAGATTGTCTGATTGAACTTAAAATAGCTGATAGATTCGAATAGTTTTAAATAGTCAGAAGTCATCAGGTCTGACGGTTTATCTTTACCACCATTACTATAACAATAAATCTAGAACCTATCTTATCTTTGTTTATAACAGACAGCACTAGATAGCTAAATATGCATTATTTAGACAGTTATACAAATACAACGGTTCAATTCGATTGCTCGAGTTGGACAGAATTTGTTATACCGATGATCCTAAACTACACATCTACAGCAAGTCTTGATTACCAAACTCTATTCATTAAGTTATTGTGGTTACGGCGCGAAAAAATCTTATTTTTCATGGAAATAATAAACGAAATAAAATATCAAATATAAAATCTTTTAGAGTCTTGGACTGTTTTTTGTTTGAAAGCACTTTGTTTAAACTACCAATTAGACTTCAAGCTTTTTTTTAAAATTTAGGTTTCAATTAATTACGTAGGATTAGGATATGTACAATTGCACTACGACTTTAAAAGTAGTATTATAAACTGCCTTATTAAAATACATGTAGAAAAACATGAATTTGACGTCTAAAAACGTAATGTTGGATCGTTTCCTTATCATTTTCAATCAATTATTTTGAATCCCGGACACAATCGCGAGCAAGGGAAGGTTAGGACAGAAATAAAACTATTAATCTTATAAAAATATTTATATAATTAAAACGCTCTAACATAACACATCCTCCGGCGAGCACAGTCTCGCCAGCAGTGCGGCGAGCTGCAGCTGGGAGGTGAGTCCGTCGGCCGCGCGCATCTGCGCCAGACCCACGAGCCGCACGAGCCGGAGACGAGCGGCCTCGGGCGCCGCCAGCGTGCGACTGACGCGGAACATGTTACCCAGGATGTCCTCCGTCGCGTAACCCAACTTACACAGCTTGGCTATCACCTGACGTCGATACCGAGTTAATACCTCTATTTTCCCGTAATTCTAATTAAATTTTAATCCAATTGACGGACAGGATAAGAGTAATAAGTTAAAAAGACCAAGCAAGGAAAAATATGTCAAAATTTTGGACAAAGAAGAAGAAAACTAAACGAAACCTAAAGATTCTTAGCAGTTTAAGAGGAATCACTACAAATAATGAATAAAAAGGCCCTTGAGAAGTAGAGCATAACAATTGAATTTATTAAGAAAAAATAGCAGACAAGGTTACTATTAGAATTATAAATCTACAAGTGTAAGTTCTAGTCATACTGGTTAGTATTTATTCGGCCTCAATGTGGATGATTTAATGTGTTTAATGCTGACTTAAGTTTTTAATAAGGTTGCTTTGGGAATAAAATATAGAAATATCTCTAAACAACAATACTACTAACATATTACTAACAATTGGCTATAAAAATTTACAACTAACTATTGTAATGTGCAAGAAAGTACTAACTTTGGACAAATAATCAAATTACTAAATAACAAACAGAAGAATAGCAATTAAAGGATGGAATACATGGTCTTTGGGAGTCTACCAAAGACAAGTTGTTATGCTTCTCAACTAAAACTCTTTAGTAGTTAAACAAGTACTTAGTCAAAGTTTTTCTATTAAAGAATTAGAACTAATTCTTTCTTTCTTCCTATATATATTACAAACCTTATAAGCTTCATATATATCTCCTCTAGTGCAGGCCTCTAGCATATTTTTAATTAACATAGGATGTGGCTCGTCACACACTTTGAACACATTATCTGGGCTAACATGGGCAAAGCCCTGCGCTGTGGACTGCAAGTTGTTGAGGGCTGCTCTCAAGTCTCCCTGTGCAGTGAAAACCACAGCGTTCACTCCTTCCTCTGTGTATGATAAATTTTCTTTTTCACAAACTTCTATAACCTATAAAGAATTATTGTAATGGGATTATTTAATTAAGACAATGCATCAATATTTCTAAAAGAAATTACAGGTTACCTTGGCTAATATTTGGGCATCGGTGAGCCTGGTGTAACGTAACATGGCACAACGAGACTGTATGGGCTCAATAATTTTTTCACTGTTGTTTGCCGCTAGAGCAAAACGAGTAGTGCTAGAATATAGTTCCATTGTACGCCTCAGAGCCTGCTGAGCCCCATCCGTCATGCTGTCTGCTTCATCTAGAATAATTATTTTGTGCCTGCCAGGAGGTAATGTTACCTAAAAGTATTTTGTTCGTCAGTTCTATAGGTGATCATTCTAATAGAATAAAATTTTTAGAACTTTACCTTTTGTTGAGCAAACATTTTGATTTTATTACGAACAACGTCGATCCCTCTCTCATTGGAAGCATTGAGTTCAAGTACGGCGTCTTTAAAGGCAGTACCAAGAAGCGCGCGCGCCAGACACAAGATAGTTGTCGTCTTGCCGACGCCGGGCGGTCCGGCAATTATAATATTAGGTGCATTCCCAGTACGAGCGAATACTGCTAACCGCGATACAGTATCCTCATTTCCAACAATATCAGTAAATACCTGCGGTCGGTATTTTTCTATCCAGGGTAAATGTGAGGATACTTTACTTGACCCAACAACAGATTTGCCGGGCTTAGGTTCCATCTCGTCCACTTCCATAATAGTCACGTCGTCATCACTCATTTTGTTGTGAATTAAAATTAAAGAAATTAAGTTTTATTATTCCGTTTATAAACAGATACATAAAAGCTAGGCTTAGAATAATAAATAAATTTAAAATAACAGATAACTGTCAGTACTCAGCTGATAGTCTGTTGGTCTATTGCAGTTTGCACAGAATACTGACGACGTATATCGTCTTTGGCTCATCGAAGTCTGTTGAATCGAAGGTAAAAATTTGGTTGGTAATATCATGAGTTCGAGAATATAATATGTTAAAAGTATATAGTTATTTATCTCAATTAAATCTCATAGCAAATTTTAAGTGGTAATTTATTAAATAATGCGCATCGTGACATTGACATTGCTAAATTATATATCTAGGCAAATCTATTTTTGTTGTAAAAAAAGATTTGCGTAGATAAACTTTAATAATTTTTAATCATACGTTTTCGTATCAATTAATAATGACTTCCAATGAGTAACAATTTGTAGGTTGAATTTTTATACAATTATCTTATACTTAATTTCTAAAAACAAAAACTAGACAATGATATTAGATCCGATATACGATCCGAATCCGATCCGATTCTGTGATTCCCATACGTTAATAAGTAAAAAATGACAACTGTCCTAAAACAATGGACAGTGACAACTGACATTTGCCAAACTGCAAAATATCTGTATTCTGTAAACAACTGTGTAAATTCCAATAATTTATTAGTGATTTAATAATTAGTTGTAATTAAAAAGATATAATAAACAGATTTCTTAAGGAGGAATCATTAAAACATGTATTTAAATGTTATTTTGTGAGTGGAGATAGGTATCAAAATTGCTATTACAGGCTGGTGAATCATCAGTTCAACAGAGGTGCTGACCGTCAACTTTATTCATTAAAAGGTAAAATGTTTGTAAGGTCACGAAATCTCGTAGTCATATAAAGTTAAATACAATATGTATCTATATCTTAATGTAACATTAATTAAAAAAATAATTGAAAAATGAAACCCCATCTATAATCATCAATTAAAATACTAAACTATTGTTATTTTTTAAAATCCACAGAGCTCTGGTTATAAAAGTTCAAATAGATGCAACTTGATCTAATATTGCCTTCAGGTGATCCTTCTATACAAACAGTTTAGTGAACTAGTGATCTCTTCCTATAGTAGGACCTGTCAATCTCATCAACATGGTCTGGATTAGAAGCAACAACCTACAGAAGTTACTGTGTTGCAAGTCATCTTGATGAATTTAGCATTCTATACAATATTTAATTATTTGAAAAGTATTAGGTAATGTTTCTAAATTAATAGGAAATAAACGATCTATAACATTTGCTAACTCATCAAATACTTAGTGATATCTTGGAAGGGGTCACTTGATATTATCTTTTAGATTGTAATTTTTACCATTACATTGATTTTAAACACAATGTAAGTCAAGTCCTTAAGTAATATATACTTATAAAAATACTTTGTTAAATTTAGATATTCTAAATATACCACAGTTTATATTTTCAACGAATCCAAAGAAAACTATATAGGTTTTATAAACACACATTTAAGTAAGTTGATTAGAATCATTTTCATTTTATGTAGCCAGTTTTGACAGTTCGTAAAATTGTTAATGTGAGTTTAGATGCCGAGAGTATAAATATACAGGTATAATTTTGCAAATATAATCAGTGAGTTGCACCTGTTAGGGAATCGGTGTAGACTACAATGGAGTGGCTGTTCGGTCACCGCATGACGCCGGAGGAGATGTTACGGAAGAACCAGCGGGCACTAAACAAAGCCATGCGTGACTTGGACCGGGAACGCCTTAAGATGGAACAGCAGGAGAAGAAAGTTATTGCGGACATCAAGAAGCTAGCCAAAGATGGGCAGATGGTAAGAGAAATATTGCCAAATTTATTCATACTATTTATTGCAGGAATTCATAATTACCATGATTACAGGATGCCGTTAAAATAATGGCAAAAGACCTGGTCCGCACGCGTCGCTACGTGCGCAAGTTCATGTTGATGAAGGCGAACATACAGGCTGTAGCGCTCAAGATACAGACCCTCAAGTCTCAGAGCAGCATGGCCCAAGCCATGCGAGGCGTCACACGCGCCATGGCTTCCATGAACAGACAACTCAACGTGCCGCAGATACAGAAAATACTACAGGTATACACAATCACTTAATGTTGTCTTGTATCAATTTAAGTACTATAATGAAGTGATATCTCCACAGGAGTTCGAGAAGCAATCGGAGATTATGGACATGAAGGAGGAGATGATGAACGATTCTATCGACGAGGCCATGGAGGGAGACGACGACGAGGAGGAGAGGTTCAATGAGCTCACACTTTTTGTGTTAAGTTCGTAATATTGTGTAAATTAACGAGTGTATGTGTTTACAGCGACGCAGTGGTGTCCCAGATCCTGGACGAGCTGGGGCTGCAGCTCAACGATCAGCTATCTGGACTTCCGCAAGCCACGGGCTCGCTGTCCGTTACGGGTACGTGGTGGGAGATACCGTGGAATACCACGTAGGAGAGGTCGAGATGGTAAGTGGGTCACTAATGTCCTTTGAACTTTGTCCATGCAGCCAAAAACCCAGCAGCGGCGGTGGCTGCGGGCGGCGGTGGGGGAGGAGCGGGCGGCGCGGGAGGCGGGGCCATCAGCGACGCAGACGCAGAGCTGCAGGCGCGCCTCGACAACCTGCGCAGGGAGTAGGGCTCCACGGCACGTGCAAGAAGATGACACATACTAACACAGCTTGCGACACGTACACTGCACGGGATATCCGTATTATAATATACTTTTAATTTAATTAAAAAAAAAAAACAACGCAGGTTTTTTCAAATGATCAAGATCTTTTAAAAATATTAATGTACATAATTGTTACAGTGATGAGAGCTCGAGTCTCATAAATTGTTATTGCTATTACATTTGTAAATACATATTTTAATAAACAATATAAGTAACTACCTCGTTTTATTATCACAAAGGAATATAGACATTCGTATAAATAAAAAATAAAAAAATTCTATAACTTTATTATTCTACACCAAATACACTAATAGAATATAACAATAATAAAATATTACACAAAATAACTACCAATAACGGTATCTATACTAACTAACTACATAAACGTTCAGTACAGAGTAGTGACATCTAGGGGACTACTTGTAATGTGTACGATGTGGCAATTTTAACACCTTAAACTTTAAAATCGGATGCGGTATTTCTATTATTGTTTAAGAAAATGAAAATGTCATATCCATTATGAGCACGTCAATATTTTTCTGTGCTTCATGTTTAAAATCAACTTTTTAGTTTTCGAGAATTCAATTCATTTACACATTCATTAAGGGGGGAAGTCCATGTAAAATTTTCAAAAAATCGTTTTTTTTTTTATTCGATAATCTGAAAGTATGGTATATTGAGCGTGTACTGACAAGAGGGGGAAATAAAATTTTTAATATTTACTGAGTTATAGCTATTTGAATGGAGCAAGCCGGAGCGCCTACTGTAAAGTAGAGACTCAGGTAGTCGGACCGCTCCATACAAAAGGGTCCCTTCTATTGTAATTACTGTAATAATTAATTAATTAATAACTGTATTCCTTTTGTCCTATAACTGGAAATCGACTATCGACTTTTTCGTTTCTGTACACGTGTAATATACTACAATAATAAAGTTTAGTCGAGAAATATAGTTATTCTAGCCTGAATATTCGTAGCGTTCAGTCGATTTTAAAGTATAAAATTGCCGAATTATATTGCACGAAAACCTAATAGAAAACGACGTTATCAGGGCAATCAGTTTATGGATAAAGAAGGTGAAAAATTCGAAGCTAGTACAAGCCTAAATGAGAGTGCCAGCGGAAAAAAACTCCATACGCGTGATATGGAAGATATAATTATTAATCCTTTGCACGGGTACAGAATAATTGATTTTTTTACGGTGTTCACAGCTTTATCTGAAATTGTGAAGTGCTCAGAGTGTAATCAAAAGAAAAATTTCAGTGAGAGTGCTTGCAGAGATCTCGGGTTTAAAATTGTTGCCAAGTGTCCATGTGCTAATAGTTGAAATCTCAGCATACATGGCTGCTGGGATATTCAACGAAGGTTTCAGTTCAGTTTTACAGATAATGAACCGTCTAAACTTGACCGTTGGCACTTGTGCAAAAATTTTTGCTTTCAACACAGACGAGGCGCGAATATCCCGACAGAATCGCAAAAGCCTTTCAGAGACAAAAGATGCTCGTACAGCTCGTAAACAACAGCTATTAGAAGAAAATCAGCTTTTTGAAGAGGAGGAAGGACTATTGTATGGATCTGGCATTGCTGATTAATAAGTAAGTAATAAAAACTAGTAATTTTCCTGTCCTAAAACTTTAAACGCGATTATCTCTTAACTGTATTTTTAAAAACTGCTCGTGTTGTAACTCAAAAAGTTATCGACCGATTTGTTTGAAATTTGGTGAGGCCTTTCTCTACATTACTACCGGAAGGACAAACCTAAAACTTTTGATATTTCGCATTGATAAATCACTTTTTAAGGATTAAAAATGTCACAAAAACAGCCCTAAATCGTAACTTTTTTTTCAAAGGTTTATTTTTTAATGAATTTCATTAATTTTTTTTAATTTTTTAGGTTTATCCTTCCCGTTAATATCTTATAAAAAGAAAACACTTCAGTTTTTTTGTTTCAGATCGATAGATTAAGAGCTATAAATGCAGCAGTTTGGGACCTCGCGCCGGAGGCAGCCGACAAAAAATGATCCAGAGCGTCCATTTTGAAAAAAATAATAATAATAATATTTTTTTTGTATTGTTTAAAGGTTAAATAAATTTATGTTAAAATTTCAAAACATAATTATTATTTTATCACCTTTAAAAATACGTTTAAAAAATGACCGATTTTGAGGCTTCTACATGGACTTCCCCCCTTAAGTAATATATTATATATTTATATATATATGCAATTAGATAAAAACTCTTACTAAAATCAAAGTACCAGAATGAGAGATAATTATATCTTAAACAGCCTCTAATTTTCAATTATTTTATTATAATAAATATACAATATATAAAAATACTTTGGTTTCGCTTGTTTACCGATATGTCTAATCATTTAAAATCTCATTATTTAACGATTATATATAAAATTATATGCACATTTTACATACATAGATGTAATCTAACAAAATGTTACCATAATCAAAATATACCGTTCTAATTAATAATTTACGTCTTAATGAAGGGCACCAATGAATCACGAAATGTTTTTATATTTTTTGATTCTTGTTGTCATAGAGTGCGATGAAAAGAAATATGGTCGGAGTATTTTTTTTAGATCCAATTAATAGTGGAGATTCATAAATAGACAGTCACCGTAGCGGTAGAAAGCTAGTGTCAATTGACATATTCCTAAGGTAGAACCGATGATAACGGTCTTGGAAAGAGTCCGACTTTAGTAGATGTCTCGAATTGGTACTAAAATTCGGACTTCTTTCCATTCTTCATGCGAGATAGGACAGAGAAGCCCCAACGCGCTTTGTTACAAAAGATCTATGCATTCAAAGTGATGACGAATCTTGAAATATGAAGTTAGTACATACTTCATTTACTACGATACATCACATGATTATGTAGTAACATAAGCAGGAAAGCAAAAACATTAAAAACTATACACTGTTAATTTTAGTATAAAGCTTGACAACACATCGTGTCATGGTGTGTTCTAGACAAGTATTGTCGGAAGACTCTTATCCGTTGAGCATCTTGCCGATAACATACAGGAACTAACATATTAATATGTTAGGGCATTTTTAAAATAATGTCTAACACGTTCAAGTGTAAACAAACTCTTTCCCTTTAAAGATTTTTACTTTCAGTGTTACTATAAAGTTTATTTTCAATTTATAACTAGCTGTTCCCTCGACTTCGTTCACTTTCAATATCTTTTTAAAAATAAAAGTTACTTTAACATCATCTCCGCCAGTAAAAGTCCTGTTAAAATCGGCCCAGCCGGTTCAGAGGAAAAATTTAAAAATAGATTTTTTATGTGAGTGCCCTATATACTTTCATATGCTTTTAGTGAAAAGCTGTTAATTTGGATGCAAACAGACACTTCAATTTTATTTATATGTATAGATGTAGGTACGTCTTGTTAGGTGGTGAGAAGACTAACAGGTACCAATGTATGTTATGTAAAGGGAGTTTATATCAAAAAAGTGTCAGTCTTTTGTACGGTTTTGATTGTAACAGACTTCCCTCAATTTTAATATATAGACTAACGGTAGTCGTTTTAATCTTGGAATAAAGCGATTAATATTTAAAATGTAAAAGAGAACTGTGTTGATGACCGTTTGTCCTCCTATTATTGTTAAGGTTCAAGATTACGTCGATCGTGGAGGAAGACAGCGATAATAACAGATATGTCACGTTTGAACTTTCGTCGGTGTCCCGTCGCTAAGTTCCGTTCCGGCGACAGAGAAGCGGATAATTTTTTGGCCAGAATACTTTTGGCACTTGACGCACGTCCAATATATTTTTTAAATAATCAATATTTTTTCTAATATAATAACAAATTAAGGAACTATAACAATAAATAACACAGGTTTTTCGACCGTCCTCTAATGTACGGGCTCGCGCGGTTGCTCCAACGCGCTTAGGGCGATGCAACACTGCGCCACGTAGTATGTCGACATCACCAGAGTCTGAGGATAAAACGGAAGGTCAGGAAGGAACGATGGACGAGTACTACACACGATACATACCTGCTGGTGGGGCAGCGTACCCGCGAAAAGCGTGTAGCCGAGCAGCGCATCGGACAGCACGAATAGTAGCGCGCCGACGCGCTGGGGACCCGACCGTGCCGCTCCACGCCACGCCATGCCGCACAGCAGCATCGCGTACAGCGCAACGGGTACAGCCAGCGATGGCGGTGGCGGCACCCCGCGCACGTACAGCGCACCGCCCAGCAGCAGTGGCAACGCCCAGCGCGGGGCCGCCGGCCGCAGCCCAAATGCGGCTGTGTAGCACATGTGCGCGCCTGCGAACGCCGCCATACCACCCTCCAGGCGCTGCGGCCAAACCAGCAGTGCGTCCCCCGCCGCCGACAGCGCCAGCCCCGCCCCCACCAACCATGCGTACCTCCGTCTGGAAGAAACGGCATGTAGCCTTTAGCATTCTTTAAGTTGTTATGTTATATATAATCTGCCCGATAACAATCGTTCTGAAATGTGTAACCTTCACCTTAGGCTTACGGTTAAATACATATTCGATGACGTTTGCTAATTATACAAAAATTTCACTTGTATACATTGTTCACGGCGTTTATTATATATCAACTCGATGATAGATATACCAGTGATAGATATACCAGTGATATAGAGAATAAATATATTTAAACGGCCTCTTTGTCCTCAACTGAATATAGGTATTCACAAAAGATAAATACATTGACAAAGAAAGGACAATGTACTTATTAAAAGGACATTTGATCGGTATGTCTTTAAAAAAGAATACGCTGAGTTATTACAATGCATTATTTTAAGTACATACTGATTGTACCTACTGAAGTATGTGTATTTTTTTTAATAATATGCCGTCTTTCTACCAATTCAGTTACCTGCTTTGATGAATTTAGTAGTCAAAATAACAGTCTTTATTGGGAGGGAGACGGCATCTAAGCATTTCGAAAACCGGCGATGTCTAGCTTATCGTCCGAGGTCGCTTTTGAACTTCATGTTTGAAATTAAAGTTCTTTAAAAAAAAGTTACCTGTTTTTTTTTATTCCATGTTATAAAAAAAAGCAAACATGAACAATTTCAAACACTATATGCGTAAATTAATAGATTTAAATACTTCTATAATCTATGATATATAATAGGTGTGTTAACTTTAAAGTAAAATTTAATATTGGTTATTGTTATTACTACCGCGTTAAAGATAAAACAAAGTTTCGTACTGGTGCTTGGAGGCGGCGGTCGAGCCAGCACGCAACAGCACGCACAGCAACAGACACAGCACCGGCGCCACCTTCAGCGCCACGCCCGTCAGCGACACGCCGCCGCCCGCCAGGAAGTACACGCACACCGCCTTGAAGAACGGCACCAGCCGCGCCCGACCCTTCAACTGACACCACAACGTATGTGTGCTGATATACTAAGCTTTTTTATCCAACCCACCGAGCCCTAGGACAATTAGTTGAGCTGAGCGTAAGCAAAGTTCTTAACCGTTTGGGAGACCTTTTTTTTTGTCTAGTTGTCTCCAGAACGCGACGAGATAATTAGCTAAAAATTTTCTCATATATGTTTGAGCCGAATGCTGATGTTATAGCGAAAACAGATTGAAAAAATGTTTAGCCATTTAAAAGTTATCAAGAAAAGAAGAAAAGAGAGCGGTTCAGCTCAACACCCGCCGCGCACGGTTGGCGGATCCTAGTATATAACATCGCATGAAAAGGTTGTCTGACATCGTAAGCGTACTGACACTCATATTTGCGAGTCTTATGACAGATATAAACAGCTATCTCTTCCAATCCAACAAGCCCTAGCCTAAATAGTATAATAACATCGCATAAAGAGATTATCTTAGTGAGCTTTTAGTTCACTATTGCGTTTTCTTTAAAATTGTTTAATGAAATGAACCAATTACACTAGCTGACTTTTGCTGTACGATATTGCATGGCGAGAAGGCCTCTTGAGACGGGTAATTAATATCACCAGTGAAAATGCTGTAACTTCGTGTTTGTTGCTTTCGTTTTTATGACATGTTTTAAAAAAATAATTTACTAGATACCTATCGCAACTTAAACAAACAAAACATGTGGTCTATTTAATATTTTCGAAGGAAACGAGTTGCGTGTCTAAAAATATGCAACAAGCTTTTATGAGACTTAAATAAACGAATAGATGTACACAGAAAACTAAACTTTTACATTTTTAATCTGTCACTTTGAATAATGTATAAAATTTTAAGTGCATATAATACTGCAATAGTACCAATAGCGAATGACGCGAAAGTACAATAAAAAAAATATCTTGCGTATACTTTTACCTATTAGGTCTGTTAAACATCAAACATAACCAACACGCTTTAAAAGACAATACCGATCATGTGATACACAAATAAAGTTAAAGAGTTCTTTTAAACTACGTTAACTATATTGTTTCATTGCATAATCCGGTCCAACTAAAAATCTCATTGTCATTTAAATATTTTTTTTTGTGTCTCTGCTATTAGCCCTACTGGCCATGACAACGTCACCGGTGGCCCATTAAAATAAATCCTCCTTTGACAAACAAATCCTTTCACTGACGAAATGATCACAACACTATCGGTCAATTGCGAGTATTAAAAAAAAACTACATTAATTATATTTAATAACTATATGAACTCTAACTTCATCCCTATTACAGTTATGAATAAATACTAAAATTGCGTAACTGCGTCTTAATGAGTCAAAAGTGTATTTTTAATCGACTAATGAGCTTTAACTCTTACAATATTAATAGAAGCTAAAGTACATGTTAGAATTCGGTTCGCAAAAGGTATTTTAAGGAAAAATGGGTTACCTTGTTAAGATTTTAATAACTTTTGGTTATGCTATATTAACACTAAACCTACCAGTACCGGTCAAATTGACCGTTCTTAAACTTTTGTAAAACTTACACATTTTTAACCGTTATAATATCGTCATCAAACTACATGACAATTCTTAGAATATGCATGTAATATTTTCTTCACTCTTTACTTTTAGTTATTTCCATTATTACCTGCGTTATATTATAAAATAACTTTTAATTACCGGTCAATTTGACCGCGGGCGGTAGGAACAGGTATACAAGAAATGTCGGTAGGTTTAGTGTTAAAGTATCAACAAAAATATATAGTATAAGGAGAAGCAGATTTCAAGGGGAAACATATGAAACCAAAGTTGAACTAAATAAATTTTATATGAACATAAATAATGAGAGAATGTTAATGAAATCAAATAAATATTTAGCTCCAACTAATGGTAAGTAGAATTGGAAGTTCAGTATTAATAAATAATAAAATGATCGTTTAGGAATTTTTAAATTATTATAAACAATGATATTCATAAAGTTTATCTTTTATAAATTAAATAAGGAATTTATATATAATGAGACAAAAAAATCGATACACGAACATAACCAAGTATACCGCGGCAATGATTCCCGTGAGGGACACACGGACCTCGTGCCTTCAGTTTATAGAGATTAGCGTTATAAATAGAACGCGAGGATCCCCTGCGATATACGAATTGCACGCGACCACCTGCATAAGTACACACACACACACTCGCACACTATATATTATATTATTATACACACACACATACACACTATATATCATAAAGTAATATCATTTTTTATTAATTTATATATTCGACATATCAAAACCTCACGTCCTTGTCATAAAACCAACCATACTATTAGAGTTGTCTAATAACAGGAAAAAGTTTAAAAGTTGATAAACGAGCTGTTTCTCGTACTACGAGTTATGTTATGGAGATATTCACTAATAACATGTCACTAACTCTGCAAGATGTTCCAAAAGATATGTAGTATTTTAATAATTAATAAACCAAAAAAAAACCTATATATTGGATATTTAGGATTAAATATCAGTTTTAAAACGTATTTTCATCTAACAATTTTTAGGGAAACAGAATAATAACAATGGAAAAGAACCGTCTACACACTCCATTGATACTCTTTTAAATAACCAATGTTAGCAAAGTACCTACCCCCTCTCCGCCCTCCTTTTTCCTTCCGCTTGAACTACTAAAAAGCGTCACAATGATAGTAAAACTGAAACAGCAGGAACGCGCTTCAGATACTTTTTTATATATATAATAAAATATAGTTATAACTTGAATGTAAATATAATACAGTATATAAAATGAATGAATAAATAAATAAATGAATGAATGAATGAATGAATGAATGTTATGAAATAAAAAAAATAAGTAGTAGTTTTAGTGATTAACGCCTTTTAACAAACAAAAAAATCCAGCTTCATTATATTAGTTGGATTTTGGTGTTATCAATTCATCGATAGGTTATTGATTTTTGTATATTAATGTACATAAAGTGTTATGCTTATTTACGAACTACCCTCTTAGATGTGGACAAAGAATTAATTTGTTAAAATAATAGAACACACGAAATGTTATTCTATCGGTGCACCAATATATCATTAACACCTAAAAATATTAGCGAAATTCCTGAATAATTTAAACTGACTTGTTGGCTTGTATTTATTTAAAGTAAATAAAATTAATTAAAAGTTATTTAATGTTTTGGAGCTTTTATATTTATTATTCCCGGCCATGATATAGAAGCCGCGGGTAAAACCAGTCTTTGTTTCGCTCGAGCGACGAAGCGCATCATTGAACTAAAAGTATTATTAAATAATCAATTATTTATACTCACATTCAATTGATTCAGTTTATTTAGGACAATGAACAACAAAGTTGAAGATTTATAAAAAGGGGTCGCACTTTAATTATTATTTAAATGTATTTTTTATAATGTTTTATAAGACTATTAGTATTATTATTATATAGGTACATTAAGTAATCTAAATAAATAATACCATATTAATAAATTGTTAGTTTATGTATTTGTTATACATATTTATTAAAACATACATTTTGAAAATGAATATTTTATAAGATGCATTTTGTAACTGAATATTTTATATCGTAAATCACAAATAATGAAAGAGGTGAGAGAGATTTTTTTTCTTTAGAGAACAAAATTTAATAATACTTATTTGATATTTTTTATAATATTTATCTACTTTAAAATAATATTTCTGTAAATAACTTAGAATAAGTACTTACTATATCGGAAGGCGATATCATGGCTGCAATAGCACAATAAACACGTGAATGGAAAATTAACTGCGCACGAATCAAACTAAACAACATCAACTGAACGTCGACCGTGGTGCGAGTTTGCAAAACAAAGTAAGCGATCCCATATTTATTTTGATTCCTGCGAAATCAACACTACAATCTTGTGTAAACAAAATATATATTAATCCGATGCGAATGATATAAAACAAAACAACTTTTTGTTTTGTATGGATTATTTTTCCGTTTAGAAACAGTTATATAAAAACTACTCAAAGCACTGAAGGTAAGATACTTCTAAAAAATAAATTTTTCTTATAAATAATATCAATTATGTTAAACTTAATTTATCTGTATATTTTTAATTGAAAAAAATCAACAGAATTTTCTATTTTCGGACAATGTATTACCGATATTATATTCTGTGGATTCAGTGTAAATTGGTCACTGGTGACACTAATTGTCATTTGTCAATTGTCGTTCTAAAATCCACTAACCAAATTCCAATTTCTATCAGCTCACAGCTGACTCCATAAGTAATGAGATTTTTTTAAAACTGTACAGTTTAATGTTGTTAGTTTGATATATTTAAAGTTATTGTAAAATATTACAATAATGCCAAAGAAAAAGACAGGACAGCGTAAAAAAGCTGAAAAACAAAAGCTACGGCAAAAAGAGATCCGGAATGCTAGGGAACATGTTGATTTAGCACAGCATCCTTGTAACCTACCTATGGAATGTGACAAGTGCCAAAAGTAAATAAGCATGTCTATATAATCTTAATAGCTTTGTCTCGTCGATTTACTTTACATAATGAAAGTAAATAATGTGCCACGTTAATCGACCTTACCGGTTACAGAAAGCAGAAGAGCCGAGCGTTCTGTTATTTCTGCTCAGCGGTACAGCGGCTGCCTGCTTGTGCTCAGTGTGGCAAGATGAAGTGTATGCTTAAGTCAGGCGACTGTGTCGTGCGCCATCCCGGCGTTTTCAGCACGGGAATGGGGATGGTGGTAAGATACATGATCATTTTATAAAATTATATGATTTCATTCGCTTCCATTTATTTTATTTATGTTTCAGGGTGCAATCTGCGACTTCTGTGAAGCATGGGTATGTCATGGACGTAAATGTCTGACTTCACATGCCTGCACATGTCCCCTTGCTGATGCGGTGTGTCTCGAATGTGAGAGAGGTAAATGAAAATTGTATACATTATTCTTTAACCTGACTTGTTGCTGTTGATATAGTTCACCCTCTTTGTCTAAATTAATTTTGAGTTGCTTATCAAATCTATATCTATAAATATTTTTGTTAACTTTCAATGATTTGCTATATATTAGACTTAGCACTTTTTACTTACATACAACATTAATATGTTTTATAAGTTAGGATAATGCATGTACAAATTGCAAAATAAACTGTTTATTTATTAGTTTAAATTATTTCAGAAAATTACTTTACCTTATTTCATATATAATATAAATTATATTATAAGTTATATATAACACCAGGGCGTGTTTCGAAGACACAGCCTTAATTTCAAGTTAGGGAGTTCATAGAAGGGCCTATTTTTATAAGTATGGAATTAAAATAGTCCTGTAACTCCCATTTGATACACAATTGATGACACACATAAATATTTGATTCAAAGTGGATGTTACTAAACTAAAATAAATCAATGAATAAATTGTTTGTATCATACTTAATATAAATCCTTTTAAAATAAATTACTTTCACTTTTTACAGGAGTGTGGGAGCATGGAGGTCGAGTATTCCGCTGCTGTTTCTGCCAGGGCTTCCTTTGTGAGGATGACCAATTTGAGCATCAAGCGTCCTGCCAGGTGCTAGAATCTGAAACATATAAATGTAAGTGGATTTTGTGTCCTTTAATCACATAACTTTTAGCATAACCAGAGTCTGTAAAGTTATTGTCTGTAATGTCATGTCTTGTTATATCAGGTCAGTCCTGCAACCGTCTGGGTCAGTACTCGTGCCTGCGCTGCAAGACTTGCTTCTGCGAGGAGCACGTCCGGCGGCGGCAGGCGGCACGCCCGACTCGTACGGCGCCGCCATGCCCGCGCTGCGGGTACATGCTGCATCTCACAGCAGACCTCAGCATGTCCAGTGAGTATTAGTAACATTTACACACTCACACTTTAATTGTGTCCAGTGGGTACCAGTTACATTTACACACTAGCACTTTAATTATGTCCAGTGGAAAGTCCATTTGGAAACAAAACATTATAATTATTTCTAAGAACTAGTGTTATTCATAAATTCTTATATCATATTGAACATATAAAGCGAATAAATATTAAAACTGAATTTGGTTTATTGTCCGTTGTGGTTAGCGAAACAGAGCATATTATTTAGTAACAATACAAATTAAAATCTATTATAATGTTAAGAGTAAAGGGGCATTCGGTTTCTTCCTATGAGACTGTAACTTTATGAATTCTGTAAATATTACATTAATACTATACTTTACAAAATATTGATTTTCACTTTATCTTAGCTCGTTCGCATCGCTATGGGCGCCAGGGTGTGGCTGCGGATGACGATGACGACGATGACGCCTCCTACGGACACGCTGGAGGTTACACTGGTACTATATACTAATAAATATTAAAAATACTTTGAGAACAAATTATGAGTGGCATTAGGCTGCATTCAGTACTTGCAAGCAGACGCAAAAGTGTACTTATTGCAGGTTATGACGCTGACGGTGGGATGGAGGGTGGGGATTACTCATACTCTGAGTCGGATGGGGATGAGGATGACTCGGATGAGGATGAGTCTGAAGAGGAAGAGCCCGAGAGCTCTGCCCCGGCGCCGGAGAAGGCCTCATGAACGATTTATTGTAACATCAACAATGGCCTTTGTCTATCATTGATTTCTTCGAGTCATGCACTTTTTGTGCTGTGCTTTATATGAAAATAAAATTCTGCTGAATTCAATCTTCATTCTTTTATTTGTATCACGAATATTTTTGTTTTTTTTCTTAATAATTTAATAATTAACACATCACGGTATTTTTATATTATTAGTGTTGCATGTTATATAATTAAAATATCCTGGGAAACATTGCTTACCATGGAGTACTCCATAATCCTAGTATATTTATTGTTTTGTGTCTTCCTTAAATTAATAAATTAAACCGATACAAACTCGTATTTTCTTACAGTTACTTAAATATGTGGAGTGATTTATTAACCCGACTACATACTCCCACTAAAAAGGTAGTATGAGTCTTCAGCCTAATAAAAAAATTCTGGATTCTCAGCTGAAAATTGAAATGTAACATTGTGATAAATGAATAATAAGTAGAAGAATGTTTTCTCTTTACCGAAAGTGTATATGGCTATTTTTATAGATTCTTATTTTTACTTAGGCAGTTTTATCCGGAAGGCTTTACCTTGGGAAGGAAAAAAAAAGATTTTGTAGAATAATATCTTCAAAGTAGCTATTACGTGTCGTGGTTACTACTTTTCTTCAAAGTAATCTACAAATCCTTAATATTTTTTTATAAATTGATTATTTTTAAGTTTCTTTTGTTTTTGTGTGTTTTCATCATCATCAAAAACTACTGGAAAGGCTTATTATTAGTATGTAATAAAATGTTATTCAATGGAACTTGGTACTAACTATATTTTATCATAATATGATTATTTATTTTATTATTGCATGATATCTTATATTTAGATACTTCACTTATTTAACATTATGTTTATTTAAATAAAACAGATATTCTAACTTGAACTCGTTTAAAGTCTAGTTTCCAACTTAAGATAGAGAATTCCATTTGAGTGTTGTATATTGATGTGGTAGGATTTTTTATGTATAAGGCAACACAGGTCTATTGAATTGTAAATGGTATCTAAATTATTGAATAGCAAACTCGAAACTCAAGTCACAAGTGACAGTAACATTATCAGTAGTACAAAACGTATCTACGCCTATAGTAATGTCTTAAAAAGAAATATTGGTGTTAATTTTTTAGCAATTTTACCATTTACGTTTAGTGTATCAAACTAAGTGTTGTGTCGTCTTCATTGCAACGAATCAATTCCGTCCTCGTAGTGTGAGCATAAAACGTGATGTGGTCGGGGGATCGGTGAAAGTGTTATTTGTGCAATCTCGGTGGACGAAGCGCAGAAGACGCTGTGGGCGAGGATGGGCGTGGGCCTGCAGCCGCTCGAATTCACCGAGTGTTTGGCGGACAGCCCGCACTTCAGAGAAAATCTCCAGCGTCACGAAAAGGAGCTCGAGCGCACCAGCCAGCAGATCAAGCGTCTGATCAAGGAGGTCAAGGATGTCGTGCAAGCTGCTAAACGTGAGCATTCACATTTTTATACGTAGTTGCAAATGACAAAGACAAGCTTGACAGAGATAATAATATGTAACTAAAAGGTAAACATACCTAATGTTTACTGTGAAATATTTGTGCTGCATACGAGATTGATAATTGTTAGATGATTTACATTGAATTTTTATTGAAGTTGAAAAACTAATTGGATTAAAATATATAAAATTACAAAATAATCTCCAAAGAATTATATGACTAAAGAAAATTCTATTTAAAAAAGATTTTAAGAAAAAAATATTTAGAAGCCTTGGTCTCTTATTCAGATAAACAAAATATAAGAATTAATTAAATCAATATATAATAACCAGGTGTGACAGTTATTATAAGTACTTGAGTGAAATCTATTTAATATAGGAGATATTAAGAGGTTTCAGTGTGAGTAGATGAGTATTAGATAATAATAGAGAAGAGTTATTGGTGGGTTAATAGTACATGAATGCCTTTTCTGAGTATTGCACAATTACTTGCCCTTGATGTATCCACTGTTATGTAACCTTGCCGCTTAATTGAAAGTATTGTCAACATTTTACCATAGTATATATATACATACATATATATATAGATATTGTGTAAATACAAATTACTCGGAACAATACAGACTTAAAACTAATATCTAGTACAAGTACACTTCATGTAATTAAGTGTTAGTTAAATATTAAATACTATTTAATTAATTGAGTCAACTTTTTTAAAATTGATTCATTAAACTGGTCAAATACTTAAAATTGTGTTTGGCGTTTGATTAGGAAAGTCATATATTTTTGAAATTGTTTTAAACTAGTTTATAACATAATGAATGACTGATTAAGTTTAAAATTAATATAACAAAGAGATTCACTTAGCGATGCACTCATAAAGTTATCTGTGTCACTTATTTCATTAGAGACTTAACACACACATACACAATCCCACACCCACACACAACTAAACACCTGTCCCGAATGCATTATTGCATACACAATAATTTTTAATTAGTGTCATTAAAGCAGCATCAGATTTGACAGATGTTATAGTGTTATATAGTTATATATGACCCCAAATTAAGACAATGTATGCATGAGTCTGAGTCACACTTAACTTTGATGGTTGTGACCATAATTGCCACCAACACACTGACAAATTTATATAATATTATTCTAGATGTTTTTTTGAACATCTATTTTTATGTAGATATATTATGAATAAAGTCATTGTGAAATGAATATTTTTGCAATTAATAATGTATAGGGATAATTATATCATATCAATTACCATTCATTGAACCTCTAATGAGTCATCAATGAACAAATGCAGTTCAAAGTTAGTGAAGGATATCGGTGAAATATTGTTATTATTATAAATATATTTTATATTATGTTACAAATGAACTTTTCTTGTTATTTCTGCATTGTTGTTACAATATGTTTTTTTAAATGGTTAGTCTTTAGGTAAGAGATTGAAAAACCAAGTACCACATCCGTATCTTTCAAGGCATGATTGTCTGTCTTTAATTTAAACAAAGAACTTTAAGAGGACAATCAAATAAAACAAGACATACATAGCATTATGTCATCGCCTCACTAAAACTTGTATTATAGTTTAACAATGATAACATGTACTGTTGCCATATTAATTTTATCGTTATTTGCATATAACCCAGGAAACAAACAAAACATCAGTAATAAGGATTACCGCTCATGGCCACTGTATAAAGTTTTTTTGGCAATGTCTAATGAAAAAAGAGAAACCATATCGAACATGAACTGTATGTCAAAATTAAAGTGATTTTATATTTTTTTCTTAAACATGACTCGACTATCATTCCATCACATTGCTTTTCATTTGACAATGTAATTTAAATTCAATACAATCTGTTCCAACAAAAACCCTAAGGCAAAGAATTGTTTTCCCTGAAAGTCTAAGAGTTGTATGGCTTTTATCTCAATAACCTCATAGTCATTATGGGGAAGATAATGACAGCCCAACTCCTAGCGCACCTAATTAACTATCCATTATTAGGTATTAATATAATTGTTGATACATTGGATCCGCGCGCGATCTTCTAAATTAAATTAAATTCTAAATAATATTCAAGGGTTGGCTTTAAAGCTATTTTCGATTGTATTTCCTACAGAGTGTATGTGGGTTGATGATCAGTTTTCTAACTGGGCAAAATGTGGTAAAATAAATGTTTTCAGCGGATTTTTACAATCCAAAGTCAGTGTAAGAATCCGTCGAAACATCCCAATCAATGCAGGTGTTCTGCAAGGTTGTGTTATCTCCCACTCTATTTCATTTACATAGTATGATCATTCTAATTTTTCCAACACTCATTATTGTCGACTAGGATTCTGTAATTAAAAAACAAGATATCATTCATTGTAAAGATATTTTGAAGTTTAAAGAATCTCATAAACAGCTAAAAAAAAAAGAACTACAGAAAGAAGAAGTATAGATATGGCAGCATACCTAGATAAAATAAACACAAAATGTCAAAGACAAGTGTTGAATAGCTACAGTTCCAAAACCATGCAACTAAATAAAAAGGCTTTCGGTGTTTGGTTAATATTATTATCAGTCAATAAAGTAGTAAGTCTTTGAAATGGAAATGCTAAAAATGTTAACTCTTTGTGATACATTAATATTTTTACTGCGTCTTCATATTACACATAAAAAGTTAGATGCACTGCACTAGTTTCCTTTTAAGTACTATACGTAGATTTAAAAAACCGGTCAATCTCTGAGCTAGGCTGCGAAAAGATCCGACGAACGGACTGACAGACTATAAGGGTTCTTACTGAAATACGAAACCTTAAACTCTAAAATATACAAGTACTCGTAAGTTGTAATATTTCAAAGTTAATCTTAAAAGGTGAAAAATGACGTTATTCAATCCCAAGCGCGATCTTTAATAGCAGCAGCTACTGCAGGTAGGTCTCAAGCTAGCGCGGTGTTGAGAAAACTTACAGAGTACTCGATATTATATATATATATATATATATATATATACATTTACATATATACACTTTTGTTTTGGGGATATACTTTTTCCTATATCTGGTTCCCATTTTTGTTTCCACGCTTATCAAAATAATTCCTTCCGGTATTGTTATATTAAATAATGTATATTTTGCTTTAATACATTACTCCAGTGGGAGTTATAATGAGAGTAATATTTTATAATGAAAACGAGTATTACCTTAATGTATTGCAGTCATTTGATAAACGAGTCGCTGATAAGAACAGATACGATGTGTAAATTGTAGGTGTGATACTACCATGTGTTAAAATATAATAATTTACACTTACATGTTAGTGTACATAAGTGTACACATTGCTAACATTCAAATAATTTAATATATAAAGAGCGAATTGAGACAATATCAAAAGTTTTTATATATTAACTAGCTTGTGCCCGCGACTTTGAGCAGAATCTGCTTTTATTAATAAAAGGAGCCTAAGTTACTTTTTATAATATCAGCTATCCGTCGGTGACAGTCCAATTAAAATTAATTTAGTCAATGTAGAGAATAGCCGGAACAAACTGACAGACAAAAAAAAATTGTGTATGTACCGCATATACTTTCATAGGGAAATGTGTATAGATGAGAATGATGGTAGTCTAGCATATATGTGTATTGTTAATCTAAAACACTGATATCTCATAGATACGATATAATAACCTTGAAGATAATGAATTAATTACATTTGTCATTAATAATTTCTACAAAGGTTTAAAAAATTTTTACATTTTAGAAAAAGTTAATATATATTTTTTTATATTTTATATTCCATATTAATGATAAATGTATGCATAAAATTAATTTATTACTACGATTTATAAACGAAAGTTTATTAGTTTCGATGACTTGACATGTAAAATAATATATATATATAGATACTACGTATCAGGCAATCTATACATACATATAAATGAAATTGAAGTGTCTGTGTGTAATTCGAAATTAATAACTTTTCACTATACGGTAATTACATAAAAAAAAACAATTTTTGATATTTTCTCTGTCTATCGGTTTGGTCCGGCGAATATCTGAAACGGCTGGACCGATCTTAACAGAACATTCACTGGTGGATAACTGATGTTACAAGGAGTAAATTAGGTTACTTTAATTCGTGAAATCGTGGGTACGGTTAGTAGGAATTTCAAGTTTCCATGATGATGTTCCATGTTGGATGTTCCAATAGGTTAAGCCTGGATTTAAATTTTTGAATAAAAACGTTATTGTAACACCTGTGTTGCGTGATTCTGCCCCAGGTTTCTATACAAAAAATGGTCTTGTAATTCCTGTTGCTTCACTGCGCTCCAGGTTTATACACAAAAAAAAAAGTCTTGTAACTGTATTTCGTCACTCAACTCCAGGTCTGGGAGCGGCGCAGCTGGCTCTGGCGGCCAGCATGGAGCAGTTCGAGTTCGCGTGCATCGGTGCCTCAATGACGGAGGACGAGCGCGTCATCGGGAGGTCGCTCCACCACTTCGCTCACCTCATCCGTACCATCGAGGACGAGCGAGATAGGATGGTGAGTGACCATTGAACTCTCCTCAAAACTCTCCTCCTACTACTGGGATAACCCAGTATCCTTAATCTGTATAACGCTACAGTTATAGTATTATGTTTTAGGATGATTTTGACGTGATGATCTATCAAAGCAGCGTAATATAATAAATAATCTATAAAAGCACAACATTCAACTTTGGATCTTAAAAAGTTAGATTAGATAAATATAGATTATTTTAGAAATTTCCTCCATAAAAGCTTTTAATAGATTATAAACTTTGTGTAGAAGTGCCTTTTCAGATTATATCTATTTCTCATTAAAATATACCATTTAAGCTTATATATAAATTAGAAAATTCACTAATGGCCTTCCCATTATGGTGCGTTAAGACTGGTACAGAAATTGCGACATAAATGTCAGACATTAATGTCTGTGCTGTTTACATTTGTAAGGATTTTTTGTGTCTGTGTAGTGTCTAAGTTCAACATCTTCGAAAAGTTTTTCACTACACTGGATACTTGGACACAACGTAGGCACAGTGTCTGACACACCTATTATTGTGTGCACAGTGTATAGTGTATAGCGTATAATGTTGTAGCCTAATATACAGTGAAATAAAGTATAATATTGTACAGGTACAGTAGTTCCTAGTTGCGTTAACCTAAGATATAATTATACTGCACACTTGCAACTGACGGTCAACATCGGCGCAATTACAGTGAAATCTCTAATATGATATCTATTCCCGGTTATGTTAATACAGCGGCCGAGAGCGAACTTGTTTATTAACCCGTTAATATAACCATAAATCCTATACCCGTTGAAATACTATTACCATTTTTCAGTATATGTTAACTGATGGCTCTTGCGCAATCTTCCATAGCTTGTTAAATATCAGTTGTATTTATAGTCTTGCCAAGGTTTACGTCTGCCGATCATATTATAACAAACGATAGATCTTTAAGATGAAATATGTTTCAACATGGCTGATATGCTAACAAAGAAGGATATCTAGTTTATCTTAACACTAAACCGACCAAGTTCCGGTCAAATTGAACGTTCTTAAACTTTTGTAAAACTTACACATTTTTAAACGTTATAATATCGTTATCAAACTACATGATAATTCTTAGAATATGCATATAATATTTTCAACACTCTTTACTTTTAGTTATTTCCATTATTACCTGCGTTATATAATAAAATAACTTTTAATTACCGGTCAATTTGCCGGCGTGCGGTAGGAGCAGGTATACAAGAATCGGTAGGTTTAGTGTTAAAATGAATAGAATATAATCTAAAGGTTTAGTTTATAATATTCCTACCGGGAACAACGGCCTTCACGATACCGTTGGTAGTCGTGTCGTACGCGGCACGGTCCCTTCCAACACTTTTACTATCACTTGCGTAGTTCTTGCGACGCCTCTCGCATTTCAACGAGCTTTTATAACCCATTAGTCACGTCCGTGTCGTTTCCCACGACCTAGCACAATGTATTGGTCGCCCTTCAACGGGTTAACTGTTTACAAACTCTGTACTTAATGTAAGTGAAGAGATGTTGAAATTATACAATCTGGAACAGACAAATATTTTGATAGTATTACTAAATACAATTTAAATGCCTCATACTTTGTAAGTAGAAAAGATAAAGACGAGACGAAGTTTTTGTTCTGCAAGTGAGAAATTGCGTCCATACTCCATTAATCTCTCACAGCATCCGTGGACTCCTTAATATCATTTAAATGTATGACAGCTTTCAAAATAATGGCCAGTCACAAAACAAGGCACCATTCTTAAATAGCGTTTGTAAAGTGTCTCCTTTGTGAAGATTCTTTTGTTTCATTTTCGCACATTAGGATTTTAAAAAGAAATTACAACGAAATTAAAGTGTCTTTATATATTTTATTATGATTTCGATATGCCTCGATTTACTTAATCTAATATATTAGAAAATATTAACATTTTAAGATATGTATTTGTCGGTCTTATATTATAATTTCTTATTGTAACTTTACTACCGATGTTGAACTAAATTTAAGTACATATTAAAATATCAAAAGATCTCGATAAAATACTCATAGAATTTTTGAATTTGAAGCTAAATGAATACGTGTAATTTGTTATCAAACCAAATTCACCACCGCTAATAAAGCTTATAAATTGCTAAAGCACTAGAAAGTTAGATGTTCCATCGATGTTATAAGTTTTTCCGTTCACTAATCACATACAAATAAAACAAGAAAAAGTTCACGTACAAATTGTTAATAGAGTTCTGTTTTCAATTTTTTTCATAATAGTTTAACTGATAGTTATTATAGTTTCAGTTGGATTCTCTAATTCTGATGGTATGTTAGAAACGTCTGATAGATATCCAAGTTAAGAGATGACTTGAATTTCATACCTTTGTCTGATGAAGACACTTGTAGGTTCGAGATCTTTCTTTCTGATGTATTTAGATTATCTAGCAAACTTGTGATAAGAACAGATTAACAAAAGAGTTAATGTTTTGAAAAAAAATTGCATCCACTAAGAACATTGTTGTCATTAAAATATCATTACTAATAAAGCTTAGCTTACAAACTCATTAAATACATACATCATTACTAACAATTTTTAAAAGATACTTAAAATGTAGCATACATTAATAGTGAGCACTTTCTACAGAAAAAAACCTATAAGATTTTTTTTCTGAGTTTATTTTGTAAAGTAATAGTCCAAGTTTACGTAATCTTCCGTAATCCACGGGCACGAAGTCGCGGGAAGTATGTAGTATAAAGAAAATTAAAGGAATATCCAGGAAAAGGGAAAGGGCTTGTGGACGGACATTGTGTTGACGTCGCTAGTAATTCTTTTAAATCATTCTAAAATGAATGAATAAATGAAGAAATATGAATGTATCTATTTAATATTTGCGTCTATAACTTTATAACTTTGAACTATATTCTGAACATACTCAGTAGGTACGATAAAGGATTCTCTTCATGAATTGAAATCGAGTATTTCGAATAAGCTAAGCTTATTATTTTTTTTATATTCTATACAAATAATAAAGGAGCTCAGCATTTAAAATGTTTAGTTGGAATCATTTAAATGTTAAAGTCAAACACTTAGTAATACCCGTTTAACATACACAAATATTCTTTAGAAATTATTTGAATGCGTGAATGGGTCGTCGGACCGTGTGTTGACAGATAGAAAAGAGATTTCATGTGACGTAGTGATTAACGTAACATGTGTGTTATATGTGCGAGGCGACGCCCCCTCCCCCCTCTCTCTCCCCCCGCCCCCCCAGTCCAACAGAGGTTGCGTGACGCTCGTAGCGAACCAACAATGCGACAAGTATTATTTGCTCATTATTATATACATTATACACATGCTATATACGTATGTGTGTATAAATGCGACTAAAATATGTTTAATTATTGATCTATATAAATAAAATTGAAGTGTTCGTTTGTAATTCCAGATTAACTTATTCACTATATATGAAAGTATATACGATAGTATAAAAAAATCTATTTGTTGCTCTTTTCTCTGTCTCTCTGTCTGTCTGTTTGTTCCGGCAAATCTTTGATAAGGCTAGACAAGAACAGGAATATCACTGGCGGATAGCTGATGCTATAAGGAATAACATACTCTACATTTATTTAAATAATATAATATGTTGTTCTTGACGTAAGAAACATATAACGTATTGGTGTAGATGTTTTAATATTGTTAATTTCGTTAAATCTGTATTTTCCGTACGCTCGCTATCTTCCTCGAGTGTATGACTAATATATATAATAAACATTGTTCACGTTGTATGTACTTCTGTACGTGCAGCCTTGTTGATATGCGACGCGACCTTGAAGTAATTATTGACTCCAAACACTTCGTTAATATTGCAAAAATTATATACAATTTAGATGTTTTCTTCTAATCTTTCAGCTGGGTCGGGCTCACGAACAAATCATCCAACCGCTGGAGAAGTTCAGAAAGGAACATATCGGTGCCGTTAAGGTAATTATTTCTATCTTTCTTCATCTACTTCCTGCCCTTATCCCATTTTGGGGTCGGCGCATCTCTCCTGTTACTCGTCATCTCTGTACACACTCTCTTTTTCTCCATATCTTCTTTCACGCAATCTATTCATCCATCTTTCTTCGGCCGTCTTCTAACTTTCTATCCCTCCACTATTATACCCAGCACTCTTTTGGTCACAGGCCTTTCATCTCTATATATTAATTATTTCTATATTATTATAAGATTATTTGTATATTTGAATTTTCTTTTACAGGAGGGTAAGAAGAAATTCGACAAAAAGACTGCAAAATTCTGCCAGAGTCAGGAGCGCACGCTGTCGCTCTCGACAAAAAAACCTGAAGCCGTGTTCCAAGAAGTGAGGTCTTAGTTATTTTTAATGATGTGTATCTGAGAGAATCCCGTGAGGTCACAATATTGTGTGTCTGAAGGCGGACGCGGCCATGGACATGGCGGAACGAGACTTCTGCCAGGCGTCGCTGGAGTACGTGTTCCAGCTACAGGCCGTCCAGGAGAGGAAAAAGTTCGAGCTGGTGGAGACGCTGCTGGGTTTCGTATTCGGCTGGTGGACCTTCCACCACACGGCGCACGACGTACACGCGGACGCCGAGCCGCTAGTGCGCGACCTGCAGCTGCGCATACAGCGGGTACTGCACACAATTACATTCCCAGACGACACAAACACACACACACACACACACACACACACACCCAGACAAATGGACATAGATACAGACATACGATCACGATCATCGATCACAAGCACAGAAAGACATACTCACACTTACACAGTCACAGACGCACACATAGACACGACTCACACATAAACGCACACATACACTCAGACACAATGATATAGGTGCACACACAAACAGACACTCTCACACACACACATACACCATATAGAGAATGCAACAACCTCACTCTAGTTCTATAGATCATAGTATTTCCTACAAGTCTCTCTCTCTATAAAATGTGTAAATGACGAATATTAACTACCCGGTTGGTCCGGCAGGTGGCGCGCCGGCCGTCCTCCAGTAGGTCCTTCACTTTGTCACATTATCGTTTATCACTAATTCGATTCGCTTATAACATTTTCATGTGTTTCACATAACCACGTTTTGTGATTTTTTTATATATACTACCTAACAAGTTATGATGTTGGATTTTTAGTGTAGCTGTGGGACCTTGCGGTTCTGATTGAGTGACACGTGTGAGATGCATGCTGCGTGCAGTGTGCGCGTGTGTGCGTGTGCGTGTGCGCGTGTGTGAGTGTGTTTGTGTGTGATACAATGATTGGTGATAATTACAGACAAGAAGCAATTTTGATGAGACGAGCAAACAGACTGAATCGCTGATGAAGAAGATGATGGAGGTCCGACAGATGGTAATATTTATGTTCATTTTTATAATTTATTATTGATTTATAAATATGTATAACAATAATATTTCTCACAGACTAAAGAAGACGACGCCGTAGAAGAGAGCGCGGGTGGAGTGTCCCGAGCAGGATATGTATTTTTAATGGAGAAAAGTTAGTGTAATTTTATTTATAAAATTATATGATAAATCATAATTTGATTATGACTTGTATCCAAACAGAGGCCTTCGGGACCACGTGGAGCAAACAGTACTGCACGTACGAGAAGAACTCGAGCACGCTCACACTGATGCCCTACAACCAGATAAATGTAAAGACGGTAGGAGTTTCATTTTAATATGTAGTATAATAATAAATTTTCGGTGTTGCCAGAAATATCCCGACACTTGCAAACTTTTAGGTAACTTTAGGGTAATTGGGTACAATATTGTAGTTTTTAGTTTAATATGTTTGTAATGTTATGGTAAATTTTATCTTTTATATATTTATATCTAGTACACAGTTTGATCTTCCATCCATCAGTGGATTGGACGTGAAACTTATCCTTCCTTTCGTGATTGTTTTCTCTTTGAGTCTTTGAGTCATATATTTCTTTTACACAAAGTACGTACACGAATAGTCAACCATAACGGCCATGCTTAGTTGTTCATATGTTACCTATATGTTGAGTTCTGCGTCGAACTGATAAACTGACTTTTTTATCTAGTTAAAGAATGTCGGCTTCCGCTCTGAGGCTAGGATTATGACCCTACCTTTTGTGTTATTACTTATCACTTCACTCGAACGATGGTCTACTCTTTACATTTTTGTCTATATTCTGTCGGAGATTACAGTATATGTATTAGTAAAATCACTATTCAATTGTCTGTTATTCATTCGCGAGGTAGCGAGAAGAGCTCGCTAACTTGCCACCGAACCGATCTTCACGATCTCTCTCAGGCGGGTCCGGCCGAGAGCGTGGTGGTGGAGGGAGCGCGGCCGACGCCCGACGCAGAGCGGCGCTTCTGCTGGGAGGCGCTGGTCCAAGAGCGCGCTCCCCTCTCACTGCAGGCGCCCGCCGAGCGGGAACGCACTGCATGGCTGCGAGCTCTCCGCCCCGCCACGCCTCGCGCGCCCGCCATCCCGCTCTGCGCTCCCGGGGGGGCGGAGACCTGGCCGCTCGATGACGCCGGTTTCGAGTTTGTGACGCGCCTGGCGGCCGAGCTGGAGGCACGCGGTCTTGACGAGCAAGGCCTGTACAGGTGAGGCAGTCAATCGTAGTCGATCGGACGATTGTTAATTTTCTATCAATCTGACTGTCGCGATCTCGTTCTCAGGGTAGCGGGCGTGGCGTCAAAGGTGTCCCGGCTGGTGGCGCTGGGGCGAGCGCGTCGCCTGCCTCCCGACCTCGATGCCTGGGAGTCTCGCACGCTCACTTCCGCACTCAAGAGCTACCTGCGGGCGCTGCCTGACCCTCTTCTTACGCGCCGCCTGCACGACGACTTCCTCGCCGCCGCCAGTTCGTATGCGCAAAATATATCTTCTCCCTTGTCAGCTCGCCCCGTACTGACCCTCTTCCTCTGCAGAGTGCGAGCGAGCGGCCGAGCGCGTGGGTCGCCTGCACGCGATAGTGGGAGCATTACCTCCAGATAACCGTGCCATGCTTCGCCTTCTGCTGGCCCACTTGGAGCGCGTGGCGGCGCACCGGGACCGCAACCTAATGACGCCGTCCAACCTGGCCGTGTGCTTCGGGCCCACGCTGCTGCGCCCCGAGCGCGAGACCGTGGCTTCCATCCTCGAGCTCAAGTTCTACAACGTGCTCGTGGAGACGCTGCTGGAGAACGCCGCGGCCGTGTTTGCGTCCGCGCCTCCCGCGCCGGCCCCCGCCCCCGCCCCCGGCCCCGTCGCCGCCCCTCCGCGTCCCGCACTAAACGGACTAGCCGGGTGAGTCGAAACTAAATATGGCTTTCGTCTTTTGTATCGTCTCTTTTTAGTCATTGTTTCCACGTCGAAGTTATCCGCAGTCTCCTCTGACGGCAGAAGTTTACGACACGCCCGGCTATAACATAATTCAGCAACGAACACAACAAATAAATCATGCTTTTCACATCACTATGTTTCACCCAAAATAAGTTATTAACAGCAGTTACAGCACATTATTTAAAATCAATTATCAATTTAATTATTGAGTGTAATTTTTATATTTATATTTTCAAAATTATCACCAAATTAGCCAAGACTGTAAATTACAGGGATAGCAAATCGAAAATGGTATATTACCAGCGAGACTCAAAAGTAAAATACCAAATCATTATTAGGTTATGAAAATATCTATAATTAACTAGTTTGACAATAGTCTCGCAAGTGAGGGATCTTATATTTTAACTGCATATGCCGCAGAACTAAGTTTATTAGCCAATCCACTAATATGAGGATCACAAGAAAAACAATGGTGTCGACCACTTCTATTTCTTCATCATTTAACAGTATATTCATATGTTTAAAATAAGAATGAAGAACAGCAGTTTTGTGATAATGTGAAATGTGTGTTTTAATTACTAACATCTGTTGGGTTTATCAAAAACCAATACACTTATTAAGAAAGAATCGTGTTTAAAACGTCATACATTGGCAAATACTTGATACAAGAAGCCTTAGAAGAAATCATTTTTGGAGTATTCTGTGATCTATTTAAGGCATTCGATTGTGTTCAGCATTATACATTAGTTTAAGAAATTATACCACTATGGTATTAAGTAATGTTCTGAATTGTCTAATAGACTTTAATAGATACGGGGATTCTTAAGGGTTTAATCTTAGGACCATGTTTCTACCTTATCTATATAAATGATTTTTTGTAGACAAATCTATTGAAATGGTTGTTTGCTGATAATTCTTTGATATTAATTAAAGTATATACTATTTTTTAACAATATCTTAAAGAAGTGATTGTTATAAATTGAAGAAAATGACATCAATCTTAAATCAGCGACAGCAGGAGAAGAATTAAAAGAAGTTAGTAGAAGCTGAATTAGATTGAAAAAAATGATTTTATTATAAATTTCTGATGCGTAATTAATCGAAAATACTATTAAATACATTTGAATAGTATATAAATAGATAAGAAACGGGTCACTGTGATAATTTTCTCTCTCAATCTTGATGTCGTACAAATTTTCTTTGGAATTACAAACTCAATATTTCAGAAGATAAATTAATATTAATTCAGAATTTATTAACTTTAACAATGTGTCCTATTCCTATAGGAACAATCATTTTTTTTCGTTGCTACTAATTCAATTGTAATTTGTTTGTACTTCCCAACATTGATTAGAATTTAACATATTTATTATTCTCTTATCCTCTATTATATAGTATGTGAAAATATTATCAATGCAGATAAAAGTAGACTTCTATTTTTACCAATTCAGTATCAAAAAAGTATATAATGCAATTATTTTGTAGGTTTATGTTTGCATAGACTTCAGTGATCCATTCGACAAAGAGGTTCAAAATATCTTTGCATTCCTTATATTGTAAATAATAATTAATACGAATGAAGTTAAGAACGAACTAGCCACTTGGTGATTGTCAAGATTAAAGAATACTTTATGACTTTTAAGCTTTATGATAAATATTATATGAACTTCTTTTATTCTATGAAGATATCAATTTAATTCGAGACATCGTAAGTAATGATTTCTTAAAATTTCAATCAATAATCACTTAACAATAGTGATATATTTTAAGTTAGTTAGCTATTTAGTTTGTATGACAAGAAAAGACAATTTTAGAGTTAGTTTTGTGTTTGAGACAGTTGTTAATTTAACCTAATATATATATATATATATATATTTATTAGGTTGCGGATTTTGGACCCTAGAAGAAGATTCGACCGTTAGAAGCCTTCCAAATGTGGTGATAGAACATTATAATCGTGATATGATTATAATAAAATTAGAGAAACTATTACTTTACTAAGCCATGATTTATTAAGATAATATATGACAAAATTAAATATGTATATTAATCACGGCAATATAGTAACTAATTAAATAGAACTGTAAGAGACGGCGAGTTGGAGAGAGATAGAGCTACATTAATTAACTTGGGTTTCAATTAATTAATAATTATCTCCTATCACAATTAGCCATCTATGATTAATATGTCTTCTGAAGTAAAAGTAACCTATATGTTGCATTCTTCCAAATACGTCCAATGACCAGTGCATTCTTCCAAATACGTCCAAAAATTTTATTCTGACAAATAAAAAAACAGATAATCGCAGAAAGAAGGTAGACAAAATAGTTAAACTATTGTTTTGACTTCCGTGTCGCTTTTTTGTCATATGTAGACAGGACCGGATTTGGAAGTCCGGAGGTTCTTAATTATTTTTTAAACAGTTATTCGTTTTTTTCTACTTACATTACATTACTTTAATCATTTGTATAAATTATATATTAAAAAAAGTATTACCAATGAAATAGTCAATCAAATAAAAAAATATAGTGAATTGAAACTTGCAGTTAGGGTTTTCTTATATATCGGTAACTATTTTATTTGTGCAAGTATGTATTTTTAGTGCAAAATATGTTTTTAGGAAAAACATTAAAGTTGGTGACCAGTCAATATTTGGATATTTATTTATATTATGAGGCTTTTGCCCCGTGGGGGCCTTTAGCCGTAGCCCCTCCTACCCTCCTCCTGAGCTCCTTTCCGTGGAAATTCAATGTCAGGTTAAAAAATGTTTCTTTAATGAATGCAATATTTTAATATCGTGTCCATTTATTATATATGTTTATATTTTATTACTTTCACCCCATCTTTCATGCATACAGATGTTTTCCGCATCTTAATATATATATAGAGAACGTCTTTTATCTTTAAGACCACCTTCTGTACATATTTGTTGTTTTTTTTGGTCAACATAAAATAAATCAATATGGTCATACTTTATACAGAGGCATGTTTTCAACGAGATATGAATACGGATTACCCTCATTGGATAATTTCTTTGTTATACCATTCAACATGTATTTAATAAAGCAAGTTGCTGTCTGTTGCTCTGTCTGTCTGTATGTATACCAGTAGATTAAAGAGTGGCTTAGTTGCTATTTTAGCACCAGAGGTCAAAAACTACCCTCACTCTTTGTCTTGAAGTATCCTTCAACCCTCTTAATTTGTCAATGAATTTGCATCTACAGAAAATGACAAAGTATTGTAGATTGAGAAATATTGAATATTGTATCAAATAATATAGTTAGTTGAGATTTGAGATTGAGAGTTGAGATTGAGAAATATTGTATCAAATAATAATATAGTTATTGTATCAAATAATAGTATAATCTTAATAAATAAAACACAAAGACACTCACTGACTGACTCACTGACTCATTCATCGCTCTACAGCCCAAACCGTATACCTAGAGAGCTGAAATTTGGACACAAGACTCCTGACATATTGAATAGGTGCAACAAGAAAGGATTTTGCAAAGGTCCAAACCGTTCCAAAGTTACAGCTAAAAAACTGCAAAGTTTATCTCCGCTCCCTCTCTTCTCTCATTGCATTGCAGTAGAAATTAAAATTATTTGGCCAGTCACTATGTTTATTCTCAACATGCTGCGATGTGAGAAACAAGAGTGTACCTACAACCCGATAGGAATGTAACTCTGTAGTTATCAAACTCAAGGCCTTCTCGCAATCATAGTGAGTCATGATGGGTTGGAGGATAGAGCGTGTATGTGTGAAGGGTAGGGTCATGGGTTCAATACTCACGAAAGTCATTTTTTTTTGTTTATTCCAGTCGCGAAGCACGGGTAACCTGCTAGTGTAATATATATATTTACTGTTAAGTGTTTAGCTATAATTAACACTAAACCTACCGACAATTCTTGTATACCTGTTCCTACCGCACGCCGTCAAATTGATCGGTAATTAAAAGTTATTTTATTATATAACGCAGGTAATAATGGAAATAACTAAAAGTAATGAGTGAAGAAAATATTATATGCATATTCTAAGAATTGTCATGTAGTTTGATAACGATATTATAACGTTTGAAAATGTGTAAGTTTTACAAAAGTTTAAGAACGGTCAATTTGTCCCGTACTTGGTAGGTTTAGTGTTAATTAAATTGTAAAATCTGTTTCTTATCTTTACTTGATATTCTCTAGAACTGATGAAATATATCACGTTTGATATTATATTGAGAAAGTTATTGACTAATCATACAATCAGCATTTAAAGATGCCTGCCACAAACGTATGGAAAACTTTGTTTTAACAATATCTATTTAAAACCCCGTCATTTGTATAAGATATTATAGAGGTTGTATTTGATTCGTAGAAGGAGGAGAGAAAGCAGATTATATCGCTATAGCTATAGTAATATATATATATATATATATATATATATATATACATATACATATGTGTGTGTGTGTGTGTGTGTGTGTGCGTGTGGATTGGCAAGAAACATATTGTATCTCTGAAGCCATAGATTGCGTCAGGTGTAGACAGACGGTCAGAAAAAAAATTGCCCACCCATCACTAAACTTGGCAATTAGTATTCTAAAGATAAAATATAATTCAACATAATAAATAATCTGTTAAATTATTTAAATCTATCAATATAGAATCAAAATTAAATAATATTAAACCCAAATATATATTTTTAATGTTAACGTGCAAAGGGAAGATAGCAACGAACCACTTGCTTTAAGTTAATGCAATCCCTAAACGCGTTATTCGAGCACATCCTTGCGTGTCGCTGCAATCAGATGTTCGCTCAGTGCGGGGCAGGTGCTAGTGCGGGGTTGTGGAGAGGGGAGGGGGGAGAGACGAGGGGTAGCCAGGTGCTAGAGGATAACGAGCCGCAGCTAGGATACATAAGCCTATGTGATTTTAATACGGAATGCATAGATAGGTACCTGGTATATATATGGTGGTTACAAAAATGCAGTTCTGATATCTATATCTACATATAAATGAAATTGAATTGTCGGTTAGTAATTTAAAATTAACCGCTTCTCACTATATGTATATGAAAGTGTATACGGTACTTCATAAAATAATATTTTCTAAATTTATTCACCGTTTGTTTGTCTGTTTTTCCTGTTAACATATGAAACGGCTGGACCAATCTTGACAGGACTTTCTTTACAAAGAGTAACTTGGCTACTTTTATTTAAAAAATCGTGTTTTGCCCAAACAAAGTCGTTTAAAGTCCGGCGTGTACCTTATATATATATAATTTTTAAAGAAACATATATATATATATAAATTAATATAATCTATTTTATATTATCTAATTACAGTAAATTTATTAATTAGATTATAATTAATAAAAATATGATTATATTATTACAATTATCGTGATTTAAAAATGTATGTTAATTGATACAATAATGCTTAAAATGTATAATATAATTAATAAATATCAGACATAAAAGGATACGAGAGGGGTGGGGAGGCAGCACGCGTATATCAATACGAATACAAATAAAAACGATCAGCCACGTGTCTCTTCCGCTACTTCGATTTATTTAAAACCTTACTTTTTGTGCCCGTCAAGATTGCAGAGGGTCGATTTATATGGGATTCGTCTGTTAATACAAATTTATATATATATATATATATATATATATTTTCAATACATTTTATACTCTCCCGGTAATAATATGTAGTTTTTCGTCTAGTTAATCAAATTGTAATTGGTTTTTATAACAGTTAGGTATAACAATAGTTTTAACTCTTTGTCGTGTTTAGTTTACAAAGAATCGAAATAAATTTCTTCACTTATTATTAAGGATTAAAATTAACTTGACCCCGTTATGGTGAAAGTTTTATAAAAAAGTACATCGCATATTCTGTCACTGTTGAAAGGTTACATTAATAATTACAATTGATTTACATTTAATGAAAAAATAAATGTAATAATATGAATAAAGGTACCTTGTAAGTATTTTTTTTTGTCAGAATATTTATTTATTGTTAAAATTTAGTTACAACTCTACTGACTTTTATATGAATCTAGACCAATATTTTTTTTTTTTAGTCATTGCCACTATTTATATAATTATTAAATAAATATAATTTTTATAAACGAATCTTATAATTAGTATTAATATAACGGTATCAATAAAACTCAAGGTATTCCGGTTGACCCTAAATAAAGTCGTAAATTAAGCGAAGATAGCGGAGCGGAGGCTGTTGCGTGTTACAGCTGCTGTCGCAAAAACTAACCGCTCCCTTCGAAACGTCCATTTCTTTTTCATTTACATTCTTTATATCCATAATAAATCTTTATTTTTTCGTCGCTTTTGAAGCGCTTTTTTATACAATTACATGCAGTTTATGATAAGGTTTTAAAGGCGTGCCTTTGTTATTTTCGTCGCTTTAAAGCGCTTTTTATACATGTTCATAAGGACTAAGATAAAGTTTGAAAGACAGATGTCTTTGTGATTTTTGTAGCTTTAAAGCGCTTTTTATACAATTAAATGCAGTTTATGATAAGGTTTTAAAGTCATGCCTTTGTTATTTGCGTCGCTGTAAAGCGCTTTTTAAGTAAAACTAAGATAAAGTTTGAAAGACAGATGTCCTTGTGATTTTCGTAGCTTTAAAGCGCTTTTTTTCTACGATTTCATAAGATCTTAAAGACAGATGCTGAGTTATTGTTGCAAATCTTTTGTCGGACATTTTTTTATTGTCCAAGTAATATTTTGTCTTATCTCTGTATTATTAAATATGTATGTGGTGTTTTAACATAAAAATAATATGTTATTAAAGTTATATCAATATGGATATTATCTTTAATATTTATAAAGACAGTTGGTGATCACCTTGCGTTGCCTACGGATTTACAACCCCTCGGAAACCCTTGTGGGAATAAATAAAACTTATTCAATTAAGTCCTATAATAGAAAGATAGTTATCTAAAACTATAAAATATGATATCTTCTACTGTGTTGAATGTCTCATAATTATTATTTTTAAAACGATCGTGTTGTTTCTTTAATTAGTTCGTCGGTCGTGAAGTCAAAAGTTAATGTTTAGTCCAACTAATCTTGGGTAATAAATAAGAAATTTTGTTAAAGTTAAGCAAATTACATATTACATATATAAAAGTGTGTCGAGATGAGATGCGCTCCAGGGTCCAGCAGCTGCGTCTCGGAATGCGCACCTGCCACCTGCCCTCGCCGACAGATGTTACCGACTTGCTTTGCTTGCATCCTCTCACCTCTGATAATATTAAAATATCTTTAGATTTTTATATATCAAATATATATATATATATATATATATATATATATATATATATATATACGGACTTTGAGGTCGTTAAGATTTTTTTTTAAATTTTTTTATTTTAGAATTCAATGTTAATATTCTAACTGCACCTAGCTGCTATTCGTATCGATTTATTCTTATATTATTTTGTAAACAAATCTAATATACAATATTGAAAATTATACAAGATTTGATCGTTTAACGTACATATAACACCTAACAAGCGTGTGCCTCAAAAACGCTACTGAATTTAAGATCAAAATACGTGCAATAATAATTGTCTTAGAATCTTTTTTTGTGATGTCAGTTTGAACGCACCTGGCGAGTACGCACGTGTCGCCGCCCTTATATACCGCGCGCCATACCCGCAGCGATCAGTTCGCTACCGACCGTCGGTGTGTTAGCATATTGTATTGTGTTTATGAGTTTAGTCGTTCTTAAGTGTTCGTAGTGAATTGTGTCAATATGATTATCTGTCTCTCTGGATTTGTTATTGCCGGGTTGGTATTTATTTGTTATGAAAAAATAATGTTTTATATATGTATTTAGTTGGTTGTTTTATGTTTGTGTATCATTTGATATATTGATTTTATAATAATTTCTGTATAACATTAACTTAAAGTTAATTTTGTTGTTACAGAACCTCGCCATCAATGATGTCTCTTGCATCAAGAAATGATATTGTAAGTATTTATTTTTAGTAATTCAATACATTTTACTTTAAAAATAATATTTAGTTGGATTATTCATTGTTCGTATACCTTTACAAATTTTAAAATATTTCGCATATTTTCTGTTGGTTACAATGTTATTCAGTTAATATTTTAAAAGTTTACAATATTCAATATAATAATATCAACCTAATAAAAATATCTAATTTTCAAGATAAATCGTCCCCCAATAATATTCTGATATACGAGTGCCAATCAGAGTAATTTACAAATATAAATAAGTTTTTTTTCAATTCAATTTTAATTCAAAGAGCAAATATGTACAAAATTGATATAGTATTGAAAACAATGTTTTTCTTTCCAAGATAATATATAATTTTTTTATTATAGGTTATAGGTATATTATATATAATTATTACAATACTCTTACATAGTATTGTATCGAAGTTTTCTTATTAAATATTCAATCCAACTCTTAACTTTCTAGAATATAACGGAGCGTGCGTCGCTAGTGACAGCGCTGCCCGGAGGCAGCTACTCGCCGCACCATCACCAACTGCTGCAGCACTTCGCGCCCGCACACTCCCGTGAGTACACAGACTTTATAAATATTTGTAAATATCAAGAATCCATAGCTCGATTATGTGAAATAAAATGACAAAATGTTTTCCAGGCGGCGGGCGTTGCAGCAGCAGCTCGGAGTCGGTGTCAAGCCACAGCGCGTCGCCCCCTCCGCGAGGACCTCCCCCCGCCGCCCACCACGCACTCGCCTTTCCGCCGCGCACCACGTAAGTACACCTCACCCGCCCTTATGGCGGCCCCACACGTAGCGATTTAATTGCGCAAGCACATACTTGAACCAATAAATTTTATAATGTTGCAAAATACTTGCGCAAATTTCCGCAAATCTCCGTGGACCGTGTATTTGTTCTTGTGCAATAAATCGCTACGTGTGTGGCTACCAGTAATGTGTACTATACCATTAGTGGATGTTCGTAAGACTGACGTGCGTGGTGTTTCAGGCGCGTGCGGACGCTGTACGCGTGCCTCGGAGAGAGCGAGGGCGAGCTGTCGTTCGAGCCGAACCAGATCATCACGAACGTGTCTCCGTCGGCCGAGCCGGGCTGGCTGCGCGGCTCGCTTAACGGGAAGAGCGGCCTCGTGCCGCAGAACTACGTGGAACCGCTGCCCTAGCCCCGGACCCAGACCTCCACTGGCGCGTCACTACAACGTCACTAGTGCGTCACTAGCGCGTCTACCGCGGCACTTCCACGTCACTAGTGCGTCACTGGCGCGTCACTAGTGTTTCACTGCCGCACGCCGCCCCTCGCCCTACACCAAATACCATATCGTTCTAGTTTTAATTTGTTGATTCTTTTGTAACTATTTGTATATTTTGTACATTGTAAATACAGAGTTGTTGCTATTTTAACTATTTATACTATATTATTATACTTATGTTGTGAATTTTGTACCAAATATACTTTAGTGTATGTGGATTTGTATTATAGATTATAAAATATAAAAAATACTAATAAAATAAAGTTGTATTTTCTTTATTCGCCTTCATCATAAAACACGATAAATAGTCATCTTTTACATTTAAATCACTGTACATTTACTATTTACCAATTATTAGTAATTGAACGGAACATCAAAATAGAGTAATATTATATATGAAAAGAAACGGTGCAAATTAAACGAATTCCTATTTAGGAGTAAATAGGATACATTTACTTATTAAATACATAAAGAAATTAAAAGCTGACGGAAGATTTACAACGATCAGCTGCAAGTCACATTTGGCTGCCTTTTACACGATACTGACTCATGGTTGTCCACTTGATACAAACACTCAAAATAATATGTATGTATGTGTTATAGATATAAAATTTATATTTTGTACATCCTTATTTTGATTTTATATAAAGAAAAACTTGAAAAATTTTAATTAAACCTGACCAATCTAACCGGTAGCCGAATAACGTGTACATTGCAATATGTGTGTGTGTGTGTGTGTGTGTGTGTACATCGACAAATTATGCATTACATACATATGTATCACAGATAATAGAAATCATCTGACATAGTTCATTTTACCTCGCACTAATGTCACACTATCTCCCCCCCCTCCCCCGCCACAATCGTACTCGTAATAAACAAATAATTACCGACAAGCAATTAACCAATTAACAAATTATAGAAGTCAAAATCATTTATGTTACACGTCGTTCATTTACAACTTTAGGTTTCTTTTGCACATCACATTAAAGTATTTAATCTAAATAACAGATTTTCTTACGACTACAAAATAACAAAATAATGTACATAAAATATCTAATCACTCAACTTTTTAAATTTTACAATTATACGATGAATTAACGAAATAGATATCGCTACAACGTAAAAAATATCCATTCGATTCCGATCAAATGTCACGACAACAAAACGGCGTCTCCTAGAACGTCGCGACCAACGACGAGAAGCGAAAGTGAATACGAGCGAGCGAACGAACAAACGAACGGACGGGAAAACATTCAAACGCGATCCGCGTCGTCCTCGCCCTCCAGCAGACGCCGCACGCGGCCGCACTCCGCCAGCGCGGGCCGACCGCCACGCGCGCCCTCGCCCTCCGCCCCCCGCGCGTCCCCCGCCGCCGCCCCGCGCTCCGCCTGCGCCAGGCGCTCCAGACGCCGCGCCTCGCCAGCGCGCACCGCCCTCGCCAGTGCCGCGCAGCGATCTCGGAGCGCTCGCACCCGGGCCGCGTGCTCCTCCGCCGCGTCACGCGCCGCGCGTTTCAGCTCTCCCGCAGCGGCGTCGCGCGCACTCAGCACCGCCTCCAACTCGTGGGCGCGCGCCTGCGCCGCGTCCGCACGAGCCGTCGAGGCCTCCGCTTCCGCCTCCGCGCGCGCAAGTGCCGCCCGCAGAGCTCGCTCCTCGGCCGCTGCACGATCCGCCTCGGCAGCAGTGGCGCCCGCGACGCCCGCCGCGGCCGCCGCTCCGCCCAGCCGAGCCTCGCGCTCCCCGAGGATGAGCAGTTCCCGGCGCAGGCGTCGCACGTGCTCCCCACGTCGCTCAGCCGTCAGGGCGGCGCGAGCCAGTTCCTCGACGTGTCGCGCCGCCTCGAAGGACTCGCCGCGCGTGCGTCTCAGCTCAGCGGCGTCGATGGCGCGGCGCGACTCAGACTCGCGCAGCGCGGCCTCTGCCCGCAGTCGCGCGGCACTCTCCTCAGCCAAAGCGGCCTCAAGGCGCAGCTCCCTCTCGGCGGCGGGAGCGGGCGGGGGCGGTGCGGGGCGCGGCGGGCGGGCTTTCAGCTCGTCGCGCTCGGCGTGTGCGGCTCGCAGACGGTCTCGCAAGGCCGCATTTTGCAGCTCCAGCGCGCGCGCCTGCCGACAGCGACCCAGCAGGCGACGGTTTCGCTCCGCGTGTGCTTCGCGTCGCCAGCGCTCGTACATGAGCTGCGCGTGCGCGAGTGCGAGTTGTTCCGCCAGCTCGGAGTTGTCGCCTCCGGCGCGTCCCGCGTACAGCTCCGCCAAGTAGCCGTCGAGACGCTCGCAGGGGAGGACCGGTTCTTCTATCTCTTTGCCGATGTACTGTAAAGTCAACCGGTTTAATAATACATATATCTTTCTCGACAAAATATGAGTTCGTCGAAACTACTTATAATAAGAGAAAGCCTATGAGACGAACCTCATCCACAGATGAATGGTTGGTTTTAGAGTCGATAAAAAAAATACAAATTCAAAATCATTAAAATATAAATAACTCGAAGATGTTAAATTGGAGTCATTTACCTGTTTGTGGTCATCTTCGGGCAGATTGCGATGGAAATCTGCGATGAGAAACTCGTAGGGGGCGGGCCACACGTCGAGCGTCTGCACCGCCACGGTGTTAGTGCGGGCAGCGCGGGGGCGAGGCGAGCACGAGGCAGCGCGGCGCGGGGGCGAGGCGCGGGGCCCGGGGATGGCGCCGCAGCCGGGGGCAGGGCGCGCGCGTGGATCCCGGGCCATTGGCGAGCGCACCTCCGCGTCGGCCCACGAGCGTTCGGCGCGCGCCCGCTCAGTGAGCTCTAGGACTTCGCGGTCTTCCACGTTGAGAGGCTCGGGCTCGGGAGCAAGTGCCGAACGCGTGGGCTCGGGTCGGGCCACGGCGCCGGCGGGCGGCGGACCTCCTCCGAAGGGCACTGGCGATTCCGCAGCGCGGCGCTCGAGAGCCACGCGGGCGAGTCGCCCTGAGTACGCCTCGCCCGCACCCGCCGGCGGCGACGTCTCTTTTCTCAGTGGCGAGGGCGGCTGCGAACGTCGCCCGATGGCTCGAACGGCGGCTGAGTCGGTGGGGAAGCGAAATTGAGCTCGCGTTTCTTTGGCGGGCGTATTTTCCGGGGTTGCCTCGACGGCCGCCTCTGGTGGTTCGGCGGCGTCCGTATCGGCAGGCAACGGGGTGTTTGGGGCCGAATCGGCGCCGCAGCGGTCGCTCAGAGCGAACCAGGGCTCCGCTCCCGGTCGCAGTGCGGAGGCGGCGCGGGCCGCGTGAGCGCCGGAGCCGGGCGCCGGGGCCGCGGGGGAGGGCCCGAGAGCAACCGGCGCCGGTAACGAGGAGCGTTCTTCCGGACGATCGCGAATGCGCACCGACAGACGGCGACTCTCGACGAGTACGTCGTGTATTTCGAGCGGTGCCCAGCGCGCCGCGTCGGCTTCTCTCTGACGGGATCCCGTCACCAGGGCGGGATGAAGGCGCACGGAGCGGAGAAGCGGAGCCAGACCCTTCTCCCAAATGTTTCGTGCGCTCGCGGAAGTGCACTCGGCGCGGAGCGTCTCGAGCAGCGTGCAAGGGTGCGTCGCGTAGAGAGCATGGAAGAGAGCTAGTTGAGCGAGTTGAAGGTGATCTCGTGTCGGCGGTCTCGGCGGTGGGTCCAAGGCGGCAGGGCGGAGCAGCGCCTGCGCCAAGTCGGGCCAATGCGGCGCGGCCAGGGTGGGCTCGGCAGGCAGGAGCGCGGCCAGCGTCAAAAGCGCGTGCAGCAGCGGGACGGGGGCACGCTCGTCTCGAGCGGCCCGCAGCAGATCACGCGCAAGTGGATGGGCGGGAAGGCAGCGTAGCCAGGGTGGACGGCGCGCCACTAGTGGTGCCAGCGCAGCTAAGGCATGTAGGCGTGCTGCGCGCTCTCCGCGCATCTGTTCCAGCAGCGCGTCCAGCAGGTGTCTCGCGTGCGGCTCGGGTGCGCGTGCCAGTAGCTCGAGTGCACGCGCGGAGCCGGTGCGGGCGTGGTACAGCAACAATGCGCGCGTGAGCCAGGGTTCGCGGACGGACCCGTACAACGCGGCGAAGTTGTCGAGCGAGTCACGCGCCTCTAGCAACGCGAACACTTCCCCCGTCTCGCACGCCGCCAACATCTCCGACCACCTACACGATTGAGATATATTAAATTTGTATGATTATTATATGATTTTTTTAATGTAAGTTTTATCTATGTAGTAAGTATAAACATTGTAAATAGTCTTTGGGCCAATGTTTACACTCAGTATACGATATTTACTATACTGTATAAAATATACATATATTTTTATTTTTTCTTAGCAAGATAAGTTCATTTGGTTAACACCAAAGGGAATATTAAAAAATAACCATTTTTTCTTATATCATTTCCCCATGACTCGAATCTGTCTTAAATAATTACAGTCAATCAATCTTCCTTAAAAATTTATAGTAAGCCTAAAAGTAACCGATCACTATAATTTACTTACACATTTAAAAAAATAATAATGATTCAAAATTTTTACATTAAATATTATAAAAAAATACTGCATTTTCAATATAATACAAACACATGACAACGTCAGTTATTACTCTCGTCAACATGTTAAAGTAATTTTTACTCCACAAAAAAAAACAAATATTAAAAAATATATATTATATGTATATGGCTCTGAATAAAAAGTTATAGATTTGAATAAATATTAAGAAAGGTAAACTATGCCGCGTGCAATAGACAGTAGAAATAAAAGATTTTATAAATGACTTTATAAAACTTTTAATTGATTCAGACGATATATTTTAAATGTAGTTCTTCAATAGCCACACACATTTATACAGAAACATAAATTACACACAAACAATAAATTCCAAAGTTAGAGAACACACTACATTCGTCATTATTAAAGTTTCAAATTAAAATTCTTTATGAAATTGATAAGAAATTTGTTGAGAGCTTAATCTTGACTTATTATAAAGGGCTAAATTCATGTTAATAGTTATTTAACTGTGTATTCAACAGTTTAATAAAGAAGTTGACAGTTATCATGATTGATCCAATAAATGTAGGAGCCAGGCCAGCTTTGATTAACAGGGGTGTCAAATTTTTTTACAGATGTGACCAAGTCTTTCAACAGTCTTCGATTGATACTACACTTGAGATGCTCTAGTTCCATTGAATGCAATATGAATTTCAGTTTCTCATGCATCTGCACAGCAAGGTGATAGAAAAACCTGCTTGCCACAACTAAGACAGCCCTACAGACAGATTCTTAAGTAATATCAACTGGAACTTTCAACCGGCTGTCAAGTGGTAAGTCATAACATCCCATAATCAAGTATGATCCATGCTGTTTAAAATGTAAGTTAATTATGGATATCTTTTGCAAGCATATTATCACAGAAGAGGACCATTCATATGGTAGGCATTTGTTAAAATAGAAATTTTTAAAGTTCATTAAACATATGCCTTTTAAAGAATATTTAACTTTCTTGTTGTAATTGGAATAAATTGTTGCAAATTGGATTGTTTTGATTGTTTTGTTGGATTGTTGCAAATTGGAATGCAAGTTGATTATCTTATAAGTGTCCTTTGCATCTCAAACATATATATATTTTTTTAAACTTTAAACACAAAATAAACAGATCTTACTTGTATACGAGTTTATATTAGGTCAGCAATTGTAAAAATATGTCAGGAAAGTAAATTCTACATAACATGAATAATAAAATTGAAATTAACACAACTGAATAGTATTTGTTTCTTTAACTATTTTTAAATTTTATTAAGCTGTTCTCTTTAGTCATTCTGTTCTTGCTTTGTCTTTGTTTACCTTACCTTATATTCTAATTATGTTCTATTTAAATTACATTATTATATATACTTCACTTATATACCTACTGCATTGTTAGTGCCTACAGTTCATCAAAGAAAGAATTTCATAGATTAAATGGCCTTTGTGTGGATAATTTTTGAAGGAGCTGAAGACTTGGTACATTTAAATCTTTAGATTTTAGTAAACATCACAATATACGGTTATAAATATAATATAAATACAAAGAATGTTATACCCGTCTAAATAAAGGCGACTGATAAAATCGCCGGGCCGCGTGAAGTCTTATGGCGCTGCTTGCAGCAAAAGTATGAAGTAAACAGGACGAACGGGGACATTAGTACCGATAATCGAAAACGTTCGCTGTTGTGATGCAATAAATAGAATAATAAATACTAACCAATTAGCAGTTCGGAGAGAATTCCCTTCGTTTACCGCAGCTGGAGGAATTTTGATTAGAGGTGTGTCACTTGAAGAAAAGATGTGTATAACTACAGTGTAGTTATTTTTTAAAAATAGTAACAAATAGGTGGTTAATTGCAATAGTTATACGATATTTATCTACAAATTGAAAAACCGATTCGTTTGACATTGACAGAAAGGAAAGGAGAATTTTATTTTCAATTCAGCTGGTGTCAACTGTCAGTGTCATATGTTTATACTTATATTGAAGAAAGGGAATAGTTACCAAAATGAAAGTGCAAGTTTATAAAATGGGAGTAATTATTTTTAGAATTATTTATAGTTCAAATTTTTCTTATAAAATTAAAGGAGTTTATTACGATTTTTAATGTTATTTGATATTGTACAGCGATAACATGGTAAAAATTGGGACAAAAATAATTATTAGAAAAATTTAATCATAAAGAGCACTTTTTTAAGCGAAATCTTTGGATATTGACCCTTCACTTATTTTGACTTATTTTAAAAAAGATTTTCCATTTTGATACTAACTAGGGGCGCCAACAAACCCTCAATTTCGACTCGCTGCGCTCGTGAAATCTTGGGTGCCGTTTGCATGTTGAGCGAAGCGAGCCCAGAGTATTGACTCATCGTTTCCCATTGATTTCAATGGGATATCAATTTTTTGACATGATAAAAATTTTTTTTTTTTTGAGGACATTTTTCAAAAATTTTTTTTATTAGAACCATCACCTAATGTGTGTCTTTTTAATTGCAAAGTTTCATAATTTTCCGTTCAGTAGTTTTCGAGCCAATTCGTGACAAAGAATGTAAAAAGTCTCCAGTAAAACGCTCCGCTCACTTCGTTCGCTTCGCTCAATAATCCAAAAATGTAATATATAATTATAATGGCAATAATTGCATGTCATTCAAAATGGCAACATGAGATATCTAGGGATGGGTAATATAAATATTTGTTGGTAGTCGGCTTAAAGATAATATTGAAGTACGCTTATACCATACTAAATATTATTTTTCATCTCTTTTATGGAGTAATTATTGTCGTAACATATTTTTTTAATACACTTTACAAGTAGTTTATATGCTGATCGGAGTAATAACCGTAATTAGTAAATAGTTTTTTTTTTAATTCCAAATTCTTATATTTTTTTTTATAAATTATAAGTTGTGTAATTTCAATAAAAGCCTACGAATAAATCATATTTTATGATATGAAAACTAAGATTTACTTGAATCTTAAATTTATATACAAAAAATATTTTTTGCAAATTTATTCATAATTTATAAATTTAAAAACTGCATTAAAAAAAATTATTACTTTAAAGTTCCACGTTAAAATATTTTTTGTGTGTGATCTGGCCTTATTTGAAATCAGTAATGGCTCAATTATTCAAACTTTTATTTATATGCCCACCATGGAATCACCTTACCTCAAGGAATATTCTGAACCCGGGGCATTTTTTATCTTAGTTATACTTTAAGTGCTTATATTTTATTTAAAATAGTGGTTTGGATGACCATAAAATAGCCACATATATTATTTTTATTATTATTTTCATTTATTTTTATAGGTATTTTTTGTTGTACGATAAACCATATTTATATATTTTCTATTTATATAATGTCTCACTTGTTGTCAGAGCATTCAATATTAGGAACACAAATTTTCGATAATGTCGATATATATTTGAATATATATGTATATATATTGCTGTTAACAATTATATAATTATATTTATTTTAATGGCCTTTTTATGAATGAAATGGAAAGGGAATTTTAAAATAACGGCTTTTATCGAATTACTGATATACAAATATTATATTACTAATATTTTAACCATATACGAATACTAATATATCGGCCTCATCACTAGTCATGTGCAATTTCGACTTGTCAATATCCTAACCTGTATGTAACATTGTAATTTAAATTCAGATTTGTGATGTATGATGTATATCTAAGATGAATGTAGCAATTAGATAAAGCACATTTAAATTAGTTGTACTGTATTTGTAGCCTATAAAAGCTACTAACATGCTAAGAGCAATTGCAAGCATTTATGTTGACAGTCAAGCTATTGCCCGAAGAGATGTATTTAAAGTATTTCGTAAGTACAAAATGTAAAAAAATAATAAATCACGTTTATTATTTTACAACACTATGAATATAAACAATTTTGACCGTTAATTAGTTCACTGTTCAGATATTAACTATACGCGGTTATTTCAAAAGATTGTGTAATTTAATATTTGAATAATTAACAATACAAATCTCAAAAACTTAGACTATGTAATAAAATGTTATTGAAATATTTTGAACATATTCAATTACTTTGTATTATTTTATATTATCATAGCTTTTTAATGTTTGTATTATAAATTAACATGAAGATAATTTATTTGTATTAAATTTGTCATAATAATCAAATAACTTATAACTTAGTTAAGAAAAATATACAAAAATATTAAATAGTTTTATACATTAAGGATGAAGTAAGCATTAGATCATACCTGGGGACTGCATTTCAAGTATTTGTAGTGATTATAAGTACTTTTGTTTTGTAGGTGTGTGTGCTCACTCCAGTGTTGGCGGCGGTCAACAGGTACTTGTTAATCATTTTATATATTTATTTATAACAATTATTTCTAAACAACTTGATTCCTAATTTCAGACAGAAATCAATAAGGCTATATTTAGTTTTTTGTAGTATATTACTTAAGATAATTTAAAGTCGTTTATTGGAGCCAAAATATATAATGTTTTTTTTTAAACTATATATATTGAGTATCATAATTTTTTCCTCGTAATGATAAGTATTATTTTAAACATATTAAACCACAAAACAAATGTGAATTGCAAATAAATGGCCCCTTTCAAACTAAATTACTGCAATACCTTCCCAATCCTAGAGAACTCAGCTTTGAATATTATTGGTCTATTGCAGATTGTAAATTATATAATTAAAAGAATTGAGATATAATACAGATTATTAAATTTATATTTTAATTAAAAATATTGTTGTTTCAAGCATACAAAAAAAAATAGGAAATACAGAACGGTAAAGTATGGTCAGAGTTATGGTATACATTGGCTATTTGACACTTGAAAATATGCTACTGAATAATATTTTATGAAACAGTATTTATCTCTATTTCTCTTATCTTTAACACTAAACCTACCGACAATTCTTGTATACCTGTTCCTACCGCACACCGTCAAATTGACCGGTAATTAAAAGTTATTTTATTATATAACGTAGGTAATAATGGAAATAACTAAAAGTAAAGAGTGTAGAAAATGTTATATACATATTCTAAGAATTGTCATGTAGCTTGATAACGATATTATAACATTTATAAATGTGTAAGTTTTACAAAAGTTTAAGAACGGTAAATTTGACCGGTACTTGGTAGGTTTAGTGTTAAATATGCACCTTTATTGCATATTGAATGTAATAATATAATGAATGACAGAAATGTTCTGTGATTGATTAATAATTTGGTGACGTCATGTGGCAGTAGACACCCATTTTTGTGTATTATGTTGTGTGATTTGTATTTTATCTCTTCTTATTGAGCTGTTTAGCGACTGTTTCTATTTTATTTTCAAAAATGATACAAATTTTAAGTGGGTTGATAACAGAAACCTATTACAAGTGCTTTTATGATTGGCAGATTATTTTAACATAACATATTTTTTTATGATTGACCAATTCTTATATTATAAAAGAATCTATTCTGCAAAACTTAAAAATGTAAAAATAGCTGTGGATTTCCAATAAGAAATTATCTATTTAGTATTATTCTCGATGTATTTTTATGTATGTATTTATATTGTAAAAATAAAATGACAGAAATGGGTATAGTGTCTGTAGTTGTTGTTTACTGGCGAGTGACCTCACACAGATCATATGGCGTCCTCCATTATACAGGCAGCATTATATGTGGGAGGTTCACAATAAATTTATAGAAAATATTACATATAGCATGGAAATATTAATTGTGTTTATTTAAGTTTGCAAATAAAATAGCCTATTATACAACAAAATATATATTATGTTGCCATTAATAATAATAGAATATGTTGCCACTAATAATAATAGCATAATAGAATATAAACAATATGTTTTATACATATTACAGACTGTGTTGAGTTGTGATGCGATCAAGAAGAGTCCAGAGTCAAGGACGGTCGCGGGGAGAGCGGGGAGTGTTGGGGAAGTGACGTCACAACCTCCCCCTCCTCCACCTCCCCCGCCCCCCTCTCGTCCTCAGCGCGTGTGGTCTGCTCTGGCCGCGCTCGCTGTCACCGCCTCACTGGGCGGAGTGAGTACAGTTAGTGTTATTAATTTATATAAAATATTAATATTAAATCATTAATTTTATTTTATTTTAGGTATACCTTTATCGTAAACACAATGACGACAGAGTGGATAAAATACAACTAACAAAAGAAAGTAAGTTTTTGATTTCATTTCATTATATTTTAGTTCATTTTATTTTATTATTATTCATATCTGGCTTATTAGTGACACTTATATAATCCAGATCTGGTTTCCTGCAGACTGGGACGATCTATTGTAGACTATTGTAGACGTTGGAGCGGTCTGGGTAGGGGTAGCTTTTGTAAAAAAGATATTTCTGACTGAAACGAATATCTTGGTTCTGATTAATTCTTGCGATTTTTAACCATAAATTGTCTAGGAGAATGAACTCATATTCATTAATATTGTTTTATTTCCTAATATTTTACCACTAAGCTATTTGAAATGGATCTAACTTATACAATGAATATTTTACATTTGAGTAGTTAAGAATTTATTCACTTTCAAGGTAAACAAGAAAAGGTTACCGAAAAGAAAAAGAATATATCCATTCCTCCCCTGGCGGTGGACTTGCCATCGCACGTGCAGTACCTGCTGGTAGGAGCAGGGACGGCATCGTTCGCGGCCATGCGTGCCATCCGCAGCGCGCGGCCCGACGCAAACGTGCTGCTGGTGGGCGACGAGCACGCGCCGCCCTACATGCGGCCGCCGCTCAGCAAGGAGCTCTGGCGTGAACCGGACCTCGCCACGCGCGCCGACCGACCAGAAGACCTCTCTTTCCGACAATGGAACGGCCGCCGCCGCAGTTTGCTGTACGAACCCAACGCATTCTACACCACGGCGGACAAGTTGCGTGAGGCAGGGGCGGGCGCCGGCGTGGCGCGTGGCTGGCGCGTCACAAGCATCGACCCCGCGAGCCACACCGCCCAGTTGGCCAACGCCGGGGACAACGCGGAGACCCACACGATGACCTACGACAAATGCCTTATCGCGACGGGCGTGCGGGCGCGACGCGTGGCTGCGCTGCGGGCGGCGGCGCAGGCGGGCCGTGCGCTGCCGCTGCGGTCCGTGCACGACGCTGCCCGGCTGGCCGCCGCTGTTGACGACCCCGCAGCCCGGGTGATCGCCGTCGTGGGAGGCGGTTTCCTCGCCTCCGAACTCAGTGCTGCTCTCGCCGACAGACGTCTGTACCCAGTTTTCGATCTCTTGTTAACGCTTTAGATACGTGTGATGGACAATTAATGAAGCGAGTTTTCTTTCCCACTCACCTCAGTGAAAGCCGATGGCAAGCGGGTCATGCAGGTATTCCGCGAGAGCGCGCCACTGGAGGGCGTGCTGCCACACTACCTGGCTGCGGAGGCCGCGCGTCGGCTCGAGGAGGCGGGCGTCACGCTCGTTCCCGAAGGTAAGTCGGCGCTGCGACACCACCGTGCCACGACCCACCGACCGTCTGAAGCGGTGACTGGTTGTATACCGAGTTTTATATTTTTTATTATTATTATAATTTTTTTTTTACTATTATTATTATTTTTTCATTTTCGTTGCCTGAAATCTTTAGGCTTCATTTCCGAGTTATTGCGACGGTTCTAGTTGTTTCAAAATAGCTTTTAAGATTGACGTTTGTGAAACAGTGATCACAATAAAAAAAAAATATCCGGCTGAGTTTGTTGTGTGGTTCTTCTCAGACCAGGACGCGTTTGGAACCCTCATAGCTTTAACATTAAGTTGGAAGGTGCTTTTACAGAAGGGCTTATTACGATAAATCTGGTATCGAAATAAGTCCTCCTGACATTTTCATTTTGACGTACACAAGTGATCACTAATAATGATTCAAAGTGGAAAAGATATAAACAAATAAATAAATAAATCTCAATCTCGGCGTTCTTTACAGCGGAGGTGGTGGAGAGTGCCGTGGAGGGGGGGGAGGACGGGGTCGTGCTGCGACTGTCGTCGGGCGCGGCGCTGCGGGCACACGTTGTGGCGGAGTGCGCGGGCAGTGAACCGGCCGCGGAGCTGGCGGAAGCATCGGGTCTGGAGCTGCACCCGACGCTAGGCGGCGTGCTGGTAGACGCGGAGCTGCGCGCACGGTCGGACGTGTTCGCGGCGGGGGACGTGGCTTGTTTCTATGACGTGTCGCTAGGGCGGCGCCGCGTAGAGCACCACGACCACGCCGTGCTATCGGGGCGCCTGGCCGGGGAGAACATGGCGGCCGTGGCGCCGCCGAAACACTACCGCCACCAGAGTATGTTCTGGAGCGATCTCGGTCCTCAGCTCGGTTACGAGGTATAAAATCTCGGCTCGACAAAGTAGTGTACTATTCGTTGTCCACTCCCTGTTGATTGTTATTATAACGTGCGAATTAAATTTTACAGGCCATAGGAATAATAGACTCGAGTTTGCCGACCGTGGGCGTGTTCTCGGACGACGCGGTCTCCGATAAGGCATCGGAGGCTAGGTCGCGGGGGGCAATGGTAGCGGAGGCAAGTGTGACAGAGGGCGCAGAGATGGTGGAGGGGGGTGTGACGCAAGGCACGGTAGTGGCGCAGAGTACGAAAGAGGTCTCGGGCTCCGGGGAGGCGCCCCGACGGTACGAGCGAGGCGTGGTGTTCTATCTGCGGGAAAAGCGCGTGGTGGGCGTGCTGCTGTGGAACCTCTTTAACCGCATGCACGTCGCTAGACAGGTCGGTATCGACGGCATCGTTCGTTACGCATCACTTTACGATATATTAAAACCTTTTTTTTATAGGTGTTGGCTCAGGGAGAGTTCGATGACCTATTCGAAGTAGCGAAACTGTTCACACTCAACGAGGAAGAATAGACTTAACTGAGCATTTGCATTTTGTACATAACTATTTAGCAATAAAGTTACTACGTTACTAATACATATTATGTTAAATATAGATAATAACTAATTTAAATAAAAAAACATTTGCCTTCATATTACTTTCTATACCGAAAATGATCGGTATATAATTTTAAAATATTTAATTATAAGTTGCGATAGTTTAAACATTAATTGCTATCAAATCTTGTTTCAAATATGCGTTACGAACTATATATATATAAATATATGCAATGGGGTTAATTAAAATCCGGCTCGAAGGACTAAAATGTTAAATGCAATACACTGATTTTAATGGCACAAATTAAATTAAAGCAGAGAGACGCAGCCCCCCCCCCTCCCCTCCTCACAGTCCATCGTTGTTTCAGTAAAACAGACAAGGCATTTTTTATAAATATCAAAATTTGGTGCCGCGTTTTAGCGTTTTGCCATTTATGAGTCGTTATTTACTGTTACAAATTAACAACTATAAAAATAAAAAAAATCTAAAGTATGTTATTTTAGGAATATTACAGTCAGAATTGGTTTGGAATTGAATTCATAATTCAGTAGTTCAAGTTACCTGTTGACTGTTTGGCTTTGTGCGTAATAATTATTTATCCTTTTTTTGGAAGAATGAAATTAGAACATTTTGTTTATTTAAAGATTATAGGATTTGGGATCTTTGAAAGCAAACAACTTGTCAAATAAACGCTTGGTGTTGAATTTTTGCTTTTCCATTATTCCCATATTTGGTTGTTTTTGTCGTTAATTTATTTTTGGGTGGATTATTTGTAGGAAGCTTTACAAGTACAGAGCTTATATTAACAAAAGTTCTATAACTTAAATGTTAGATGAGATATTAGGCATGACTTATTAGTCGAATGGAACATACGATAGAAATCCCGCCGCAATTTATAATAAACCACTATTTAAGGTTTGTTTCACTGCAATTTTTTATATTCCCAAACATAAGTCACTCACCATTAATTTCAGCTATAAATATTTACAGCGAAAAAATATAATAGCGTTTCCTGCTCATAAAATTAAGTGCTTCCCGGCAATCTTTAACTCTTAGTCTTTTGGTATTACTATTGACATTTTTAGGTCTTCTACTGATAGGTATAATAATATTCTAGCAATTAGTCTTTAAATACATTTTTAAAAATTTTATCCAGGTTGGAACATAGACACCAATGGATTTTCTATCAAAGTCAGGCTTGTCAGGCTTAATTGCAAAATTGCTCATTTTAGTCTAAAAGGCGTATATAAGTTTTAAAGACGGGAAACATTTGTCAAATACTATTCCTCATTTAAAACGTTTATTTATATTATTAGAAACAAACCAATTAGAGAGACAGGACACATGGTGGTAGTGATACAGTTTGGTGTTTGCTAGAAACTTAACTTTGTTACAAATGTAAACCAAATCATTACCAACTTTTACCACGGGTCATTTTAGAATGAGTTTCAAATCGTTTTGTTGAATTTAGGGGGCGGTTCTACAGTTTTTAACTTTTATAATAAAACAGTATATATAACTTGTTTAAATTTTTATTATTCACGAACTTATTATAGCTCAATTATTCTACAAAAACTAGTTTGGAGTATTTACTGTCTTCAATAAAGATAAAAATATTATTATTTACATTTATATAATACATAATTACTATTTTGTCTATTCACTCATCGTACTTGTCGTCAAGGAGATCGTCGGCGCGTCGTGGTCGTATGCGCGTGCGCACGACGTGCACGTCTGCGTCCTCGAGGCGCGGGTAGCTTGGGCGCGCGAGCACCCCGCACGTGTTGGCCCGCGCCTGCACCCGCACGAACCCGCGGTCCCCCCATGCCTCTGACCACGAATTTTTTAGGATAAAGTGCGGCTCACCTTTCCGCTCTCCCCACCCCACTGCTAACACTGCGTGGTTCAACTTCTTGCGTATTTTCGCACTGTAATAAAATATTTAATTAGTAACTATTTATTATAAACAAAGCAAAATTTACGATATAGATATCTACCATCTATCGTCGTATAACACTCCTTTTTTGTAAAACACGAAGCTTTTAGCTTTCGCATCCACGATAACAACTGTTGGTGCGTGGTGCCTGATTGCCACCTGGAAACACAGCAGTCAGATATAGAAATTAGTTATTTGTTATTAAGGATGATAAGTCATTATGTTTTTGTCTGACTATTGGATAGTGACTGACTCTTTCACTAAAAGAAAAAATCTTTGTGTAAGATACCAAATAGTTCTTTCCAGTCTGGATGAGCTTTCTATCCACAACTTATATATTTATGAATCCCTTACTATCATAACCTTTATTTATTTTCGAAATTTAGTGTTATTTTTTTAGACGTACGGAAAAATGTTAACAAATGGCAATTAGTTTACCTTGAGAGCAGGCACACTGTTAGCCGTCACGTTGACATGTGCGCTTATACGAGTGACGGGACGAACTGTATTTTCTGCGCATTTTTCTACCTACAATATCACAGTCAACTTAAAATAGTTGTAGAAAGTGAGCATATACATAAATCATATATATTAATAAATTACCTTTGCCTTATAAGACGGATAGTCTTCAAGAGCTGGTAGTCCTCGATTTTGGACGTAGTCGTAAGCATGACTTGGCCAAGTTCCCCGACAACCATTGCCTCCAAACCTATATAAGATGAACTTATTGTAATGCACGAACTTACAGACAGCCTAAATGTTCTAAAGCTTTTTTAGTCTTTTTTAAAATAGGAAAACATCATAGAATATTTTAAATTGTTTCTGTTAATCATGTTACGAGTATGTTCAAAATTGTAATAAGGACAATGAAAGATTTATTATCAGGCGCTAGAACCTAAAATGAACGAACGTTCGAACTAAGATATCTTGGCTTTACAACTTGTTCTATATTTAGATATTAAAGAATATGGCAAATGTTGTATGAGAATAACATGGTACTTACGGATGAGCACAATCAACGAGGCATTGCTCTGAGAGTGGCACAAGCGTACGAGTGCGAATGAATAAAGCTCCCTCCACCGAGCCCGCCACCGCGAACGCCCAACATGACGAACATGATCCCTGGTCTGAAACAGTGGTATTTCATTAGAAGAACATCAAATGGAAATAATAATTAATTTATAGATTTCTTCTTTTAAAATATCCACAAAATGCTCACACCGTACTGGTGAAACCCCACCACGAGGACGCCAGTCAAATCTATTCGGCAGTTGAGGTTCCTGCGAGCGTATCGCCGAACGCGAATGCGGGAACACCTCGGCTTGAATATTCTCTTGTGCGAGCTGCACGCCCAAGAGCTCTTCCAGCTCTGCGTTGAGGCGATCGCCGAGGAAGTTCACATCCAGCTCGAAAGGTGCTCCCTCGCGGTTACCAGACGAGATAAATCGCTTATGTTGCATTAACAGAGTCATCCTCAACGCTTCCTCGGCGTCGTTCAAATATTGTCGATTATACTTCACCTTAAAACTGTTAAGAATCAAGATAGTTTGTAAAACATTCATTAAATATTCTGTAAGTTAGTAGGTAATTTCTTACTCTTGTATAGCTGACTGATATCTCGTATCACGGTGAGGATGAATAAATTCTCTCAAAGGTTCGAGACGTGCGAAGTGTTCAGCGTTTGAGGCATTTAATACTTCAACATTGTCACATAAATCACCTTAAATTGTCATGAATATATTAATATCTTTGTTATAACATTTAATATATATTAAGCATTCCTTACTCATATTAGGTATGAAAAATTCCGCATCTTGTTTATGTTCGCGGACGTCTAGATAGCGATGTTCGTAGCCGTCGCAGTTCGGTCCTAACAAAGAGCTGTCCACTGCGACGGAATATCTAACGATAGCAAAATTTCAGTGAGTTTAAAAAACATTTTTCCGAGAAACATTCACTTAAATAATCATAGAATAAAGGATTATGTGATTAAGTTACTGTATGGGAGTAGCGGAATCATCTTCAGCGCGGATCAGGAGCAAGTCGTGTTGGATCGTCAATGTCTCACCCCGCGCTGCTCCCTGTCCCCCTGCCCGTCCAACGGCAGAGTGCCGCCAGCGTTCCACACGCTCATCACTTGGCTCGAATCCTGGTTTTATCAATCCAATATTCCAAATTTGTTAAAAACATATGACATAAATCTACTTATATTGTAACAAATTGTACGTTAGAATCTTTATATTGACATCATTATGAAATTGTTCAAATGTTTATCTCATCTTACCGACAAAGGTGAATAAATTGATGTCCGGTAACACGGGGTGGGTCGTGTCCAAAGGACTTTTTGCTTGAGATGAAGCGCTGCCACAGCGTCGTATCGCGGTCTCGCCTGAGCGATCTACCCGCATCTAAATTTTTGTACATATTAAAGCAAATAGTTATTTGTTACTGCGCAAAAAGGCTTATACTACATAAAATTTATTTGTCAATCAGTTTCGTTTTGTCCTAATTACATGCTGAGGCTTCCTCCATTTTTAACACTCAAAAATCATCAAAATCGATTTAAGTTTACATCGAAATAAACAGACAAACAAATCAACTTACAAAACACATTTTAGAGTATCTTATGATAACTTCTAGCAATTAATATGAGTATTCAATAATAAAGGAATATATAGATTTGGCTTGTTTATTATTTTAAAAGCGCAGATACCTCTAAATGTTGTATGCTTTTATCACTCATTATAGATCTAAATGTGGTTGTAGAGCCGCCGTAAAAATCAACTCTGGACGATCCCGTAGCAGAGTCCCACCACGCAGAATACATCTCGGTATAGTCAGCTCGCGGAACAGTTAGTTCGCCACGAATCATGAGCGATTGAGAGAAGTGAGGGCGAGGTGGTGTTTTTTTTTGTCCTTGACTTTGTACAACCGTATTTTGTTTTATTGGAAAGTTGTTTCCGTTCGGCTCTTCTATTATGGTGTTATCATCAAAACTGCCGTCGTCCTCGGGATGAGGTACTCGCTCACTATTATCATATTCAGATAACAGCACAGGAGGTAATTGAGGAGCTTGAGGTGCTTGTGTTCGGAACAGTTCTAAAAGTTGCTCGAATGACTCTAAAAAATAATAATTTGATTTCATTATTCAACTTCCTATTTATGTAAAATGTATTAATGATTATTGGCATACCCGATGGAGCTATTTCTGGATATGTAACAGTCTCATCTAATTTATTAACATCGACATAAGAAGGAAAAGAAGGTAATGTGGGTTGGACCTCTGTTTGATCTGGAGTTGTATATACAGAATCCTTATTGCTTCCGGTAACAACCTTATTCACTTTATTATTGTGAGGTCTACCTCTGTTAGATGGACGCTGATTTGGGACTCTTGGCTGTGATGAACTTGTAGGTTTTGGATTAGATAAATTATGTTCCTCATCTGTATTTACATTTGATCGAATATCTATTTTCACGTCTGATGGTACGTCACATTCTAAAACATAATGATATATTATTAAATTACATATAACAAAGTAATCAATTATTGATTAAAGTTTATTTACCGTTAGACTGACGTCCAGAAGGTAGTAGTGACATGGGTATCGGCAGGACTATTAAAGGAACACTTGCTCCCCGTGATCCTAAAAAGTACTGAAATTAATACTTGACCTTAGCCATCTAAGGCCTTATATCAATTTTCTTACCTAAAGGCAGTTCAAAAGGTATAGCTTGTAGTGGCCATGTCGGTGCAGCAGTCGTACGCTGTCGGGGAACATTGTCTTTGTTTTCATTTCTAGTATATTCTGAAAAATAATTGCTAATTACATTAGGTCTAACAAAATTTTAGTAAGAATTCATATTCTTTTGTTCACCAGAAAAAATCTTCTGCCATTGACTAGTGGTGGGTCGAGAGCCACGTGTTGTTTCAGCAGACACTAACACCAAACCTGGAACGCATATTTTATTTTAAAACACTAACTATTTCAGAATAAATAAAAAACTTAAAGGGTATAAAAATATTTTAATATGGTACAATAGTTGTTTACTTTAATTATACATTCATTCATTTTATTTCATTCATCATTGTTAGTTTCACGTAAAAACTATTTAAAATATTAATATATTCTAATCTATTACATATATATTACAAAATTGCATGTTAACAAATTTAGGTAAATTCTTTAAATGCGTTTTTCATTGAGTATTCGAATGTTCAAGTATAGTTGAGTCCGGAGGAGTTGAGATCCTCCTTGAGTTGATGTAAGATGACACTTGACATTGTAATAATAATGTAATCTTTTCGGAATGCTGCATTGAGGATCCGAGAACAACCTCTTGACCTTACGTAACGATCAAAATAATATTTTGCGGATTTAATATACTACAAATTTGTGAAGGTTAAAAACGCTAAATATTTTAAATATAAACAATAAATATACTTGATAATTATAATAAATAAATAAACAAGGCCTGTCACAAATAATATGATTTTTTGACAATTATTCTATAGACTATTTTATTTTAAATTTATCCCTAAAATCCTTTATTCATCGTCGTCATTGTCGTGTTCAACAATCAACAATTTGGTAACTCTTTTAAGGGTCATCTTTTTAGGGTAAAATATCTTGCGTTTACGAAACAATTTTTGATTAAATTTCGATTTGTTTGTGAAATAAAGACTTAAATTTCAAAATTTTGTACAATTCAAGTTTGGCCCGACACGCCTTTATTCGGTTTTTGTTTAGGATGGTAGAGCTTAACTAATTTATTATTTCATTCACACCAAGATAAAGAACAGAAAAATTTAAATAATTTTGTAATAATTATAATTAACTCTTAAAATATTTACATATTTTCTTAATAACACGAAACATTCATCAAAGATGAAAACCATTTCGTCATTTTATGACATTGGCCTTAATAACACCAATCAAATAATAAATAATTGTAAAAATTATTCCATGTTAACAACTTTATAATAAACAAAGTAAAAAATTTAACATACTAGAAATTTGTAATATATTCTGTTATGCGTAGAATTTCAGGTTTGTTAAAATGTATTTAATAATCCAATAAGAACATTTAAATAAGTTCAAAGCTTGTGGTAAATTAGTTATAGTCAAGCTTTTTAATTAAATATTGAAGTTATTAGAATTTAGATGATAGAGACCTTTTTTTTCTAATGATAGTGTATTTTTAGATGCCGAAAGTCTAAAAAATCTAACAAGTATAAGTTATCAAAAAAATACCTTAGAATGAAAACTAAACATATAAAGATTAATAATATATCTTCAGATACCTATATACCTAAAAATGTCCACCTAAAGTTTTTCTATTTCACTCTCTTTCTCTCTTATCCTGTTTATTTTATTTTATTTGTAAACACAACATACATACAACATTGGATATAATACAAACACGACATTTTAAATCTAGCTCTACAACTTTGTATAATAATACAAAAAAATTACTCACTTTTTCTTCAAATTATTTCATACACATTTCACTTCAAATACTGATTTAAGGTAATGATAATTAAAGGTAAATAATGTTGATTTTATTAACAATTTGATAACTGTTTTAACTTATTTACATAGATTACATACATTTTCGAATATAAGCGTTGCCGTTTTTAAAAGGAGAGGAGAGATTAAGAGGTTATAAAAAAGTGGGGAAGGGTTTTTAGAGTTCTAGTACTAAGTCATCCCATACGAGCTGCTACTGAACTAAAGCTCGACTTTACCATCTTAATGATACTGATAGGTTACTTTAAGTTACTGAGTACAATTTTATATCAAAAACTAGCGTATTAACATATTATCATCAGCAGTCAGTATAGTTTATTAGATTTAGGCGCTATTTGTTTTTACTTTTTATGACCAACTCGACCTATTCTTTGATATTTTGTACTATTCAATACTATTCTTAATTATACTCCTTACTACTTTTATTATTCTTTCTCTTGTATCGTAAACACAAGAGACAGAATATACTTCTTTTTGTGTGTAATATCTTTGACAGCTAATAAGTATTAGCAAGTATGACAAATAACACAATTTTAAGTAACATATAAAATAATTATGATTATTTTAACTTATATCTAAGGTAAAATACGTTATTATGAGCAAAGTTATTGTAAACTATTAAAAAACATCATACCGATACAGGTCAGCGCGACCACAGTCCTCACCCACATCGTCACTTTTGCACTTCTTGATGCACCCTCACCCGTCACCCTCACCAGTCACCCTCACAGTCCGCACCAACACAGTACAACTCTGAAGACCCGTGATGCTTCTTCCCCCCCTCGCCCCCACCTATGACTAACCTTTCCACCTCACCATTACGAAAAGGTCACTTTAATAAAAATAATTTGATTTTAAAAATAGTTTTTAAGTTGTGTAGCTTTATGCTATAACATAAGCTCCACGTTTACTCTGTCTGTGCATTTCTCTCTATCTTTTCTCGTAAAGTACATTTGTAATTAAATATATTTTTTAATAAGAATTTATTAAGATGGAATATGTAATTCGTAAGTAGCTAACTGATATTTTAACTTATTAAACTTATTCGAGCATCATGCCAAAACAACTCGAATACTCTGATAGTTCGCTAGTAAGTTGAAAGATGTTTTGGATGCCTATATGTAATATAACAAAGATTTCTGTTTGAAACCATTGTTATCTGGAACTATAATCCTGACTTGAAATATAAATTGGGTTAACACACACATAAGTTTCCACACTAGCACCGAACCTGTATTACTTGTGGCATATTTAAATGAGAAATAATAAAGTAGGTATATTATTTTTCAATGAGCCATTCCTTAAATGACAACATTATAATACAAAGGTTTTTTTAATAGGCTATTGATGAAATATTGATGAAATAAGAAGTTTATTTTCTCATAATTAATTTTTTATGCACGGTTTGTCATTGTGGTAGTGGAAAGTTAGGTAGTATTCCTTAAGACAAATTATTACAATAATAATTTCGACAATCCTTGTGTTGCCCGATACAGGGCGGGTGGAACGGGACTGTTAATCATAGTAACGCCAGGATATCCTCTAAATATACTGTAGACTTGCTCTTTTACACGCGCTGCATTCTGTTTCATTTACGATAAGAGAACAACATTATTTGTTTCGTCAAAATAATTTATTAGGATCCGCCAACCGTGCGCGGCGTGTGTTCAGCTGAGCCCCTCTCCTTTTTTCTTTTCTTGATAACTTTTGAATGGCTAAACATTTTTTCAATCTGTTTTCGCTATAACATCCGCGTTCGGCTCAAACATACATAAGAAAATATTTAACTAATTATCTCACAGACAACTAAACACAAAAAAGGTCTCCCAAACGGTTATGAGCTTCGCTTACGCTCAGCTCAATAAATTTTGCAACCAAAACATGAAGCATCGCCCTCCTAAAAACATGACTAAATTTTCTAGGCACAATATCGATGTATCAAGGTGAATATGAAGATACCAAACAGGTTTTATTGACCTTTCATTAATCTACCTACATGTTTTTGACCACATCTTTCTTCGTATTACGTATTTGATTAATTGACACATCACGTCACAGGTATTACCTAAGTTATGTAAAACCCCAATTACTAATAATAGTATTATATTATACACTCGGTACTATCCCTAATTTGTTAAACAACTTGCCGAGATGGGCCTCGGTATAATGGTGCAATTATTTTTGTTTACCGAATGTATGTTACAATGAAGAGTTATTTGTAATTTCTTAAGCTATTATATATAGTGATTATAAGTTCGTAAAGAAAAGGTTGTATTACATCAGAAAACATTTTGATTTATTAAAGACTAGCTGATTCAGGCCCGCTTTGCTGGGCAAAATAATAACAAAGAATCACAAATTGTATGTGGGTAAATTGAAAATAATCACATATAATAACAAACTGTATGTGGGTAAATTGAAAATAATCACAAATAATCACATACTGTATGTAGGTAAATAGAAAATAATCACAGATAATCTTAAACTATATGTGGGTAAATTGAAAATAATCACATATAATAACAAACTGTATGTGGGTAAATTGAAAATAATCACAAATAATCACATACTGTATGTAGGTAAATAGAAAATAATCACAGATAATCTTAAACTATATGTGGGTAAATTGAAAATAATCACATATAATCACAAACTGTATGTGAGTAAATAGAAAATAATCTCAAATAATCACCAAATGTTTGTGGGTAAATTCAAAATATTCAAATATAATCACAAATTGTATGTGTGTAAATTGAAAATAATCACATATAATCACAAATTGTATGTGGGTAAATTGAAAATAATCACAAATAATCACATACTGTATGTAGGTAAATAGAAAATAATCACAAATAATCTTAAACTATATGTGGGTAAATTGAAAATAATCACATATAATCACAAACTGTATGTGAGTTACGGAACCCTAATCCTACGAATAAACATAGTGAGAGGCCAAATAATTTTAATTTCTACTGCAATGCAATGGGAGACGAGAGGGAGCTGGGGATAAACTTTGCAGTTTTTAGCTGTAACTTTGGAATGGTTTGAACCTTTGCAAAATCCTTTCTTATTGCACCTATTCAATATGTCAGGAGTCTTGTGTCCAAATTTCGGCTCTCTAGGTATTACGGTTTGGGCTGTAGAGCGATGAATGAGTCAGTGAGTGAGTGTCTTTGTATTTTATATATTAAGATATGTTATAGGCTTAGGTATTATATTTCGATTGAAAACGAATTGAATGAGATCGAACTGCCATGCTTGCTTTAAAATTTTAACTTAAACGTTATAAATTATTTATTTTATGAAAACTTCGATCCAAATATCGATACATTACCGATACATTATCTTTTCCATATCAACGAAATGAAAAAATAAATACTCGAAACTAGTTTATAACGAAGTAGCAAAACTCTTGACTTTTGAGTGTTTGCACAACATACGTTGTGAAAGGGTCCATATACAAATTACATTAACTGGCACATGATACAAGGGCTGTTAGGAAATTAAATGCTAATGGGACCACAATTTTTATCTGTTTAAAAAAGCAATTTGAACATAAATATCGCAAATATTATTTTTATCACCCAATATCAGCTGACACCGTTAATATAAATATGCGAATATAACATTTGTATACATTTACTATTAATCATATTTAGAAGGTGTAAATATTGTAGGAATTTCTTATCTACGAAATGTACCAGATATGTTATGCGTTTTGAAATGCATACACCTCCTCAATACACCAAAAGCTTCTTGTTGCTTGAGAGGATCCTGTCTTTCCATTAACATGTATGCTACAATATAATAAAAACTTCAGTGATGTATATGTTTATCCTCTTCCAATCTAATTTCTCTAATCTCATACAACAGTATTGTCTACGATCTCATGATGATAAACCTGATCGAACTAAAGTCGAACCGAAATCTTAGTCTGCGGGGATTTCATCGCGCACAATAACGATTGGCTAAAGTCACGTGCCACCGACTACGCAGAGAGATCTGTTTCATTTAGCTCTGGCAAATCGGCTGTCCCAGTTGGTTAAGAAGTACACTCTTTGTTCGATCTTCTGCTGAATACACATCTCGAAAAGTACCAAGTGGCTGTCGAGGCTCTCATCGGGACCTCTGATCATTGCTTGGTACAGAGTGTAGTGTCCATTCAACGACCTGCGACCCTATGCGTTTGGTACTACAAGTCAATGGATTAGAATGGAGTGCGATCTTATTTTGCATCTTACCCACGGGAACCGGTTTATTTCTCTGACGATCCCAGTGACTGCGCTGCAGCTGTAGCAGATGTAATACTACGGGGGATGGAAATGTTTGTACTAAACTCTGCGGTACCACTTGGTAGCAGATTGCTGCCTATGTTTAATGCGTCTGTCAGGGCTGCAACGGCTAGCAAACGGCAGGCGTATCGACCTTGGGCTAATTGATTATTCACTAAGGATCCGAACTTAAGAATTCAGAAAACGAAATTTAACCATGCCTCTAAATTCTTTAACCGTCAAATCGCTAGAGCATGCATATCCATACATGGCATCAAAATTGGGGTTCAGCTGGCACGGTCAAGTTCTGAGCACTTTCGAGCACTTTTTAAAGCCGGAAATAGTTTATCGGCAAAAAAAAACCATCCGAAAGTCTCTAAATTCCTTAGACGTTTATAAAACGAGTAGACCCGATATTTCCCCAACGGTGCTACGAACATGTGACCCTGAGGTGACTCAAGTGCTAACGCGTCTATTTACCTATCTTAAAGGCGTAGTCCCGGTCTCATGTGTGCCCCTGTCCATTTGATCCCTGAGAAAATTGATAACTCGGACCCAGCTAACTACAGACCTATCGCCTTTACCTCTCTTCTCTTCCAAATAATGGAAAACATCATCATTCAATAGCTCCTAACGTACCTCGAGAGCCGGATTTGCTCGGACCCGGAGCTCATGAACGCTGGTATACCCCAAGGCTGCGTGCTATACCCAACTCTGTTCCTCCTGCACATCAATGATATGTTGAATATTTCCAATATACATTGTTATGCCGAGCACTAGAGATGCAGTATATTTGGGCTTTGCAGGACTTTTTCGGCGTCGACGAGTACCGAAAGAAACTTGTGTCTCTTATAAAGACTTCCCTGGAGATGGTCTCAGAATAGGTTCAGTTCACCACAAAAAAAAAACATTTATCGTATCTTCGCTTTTCGAGAGCACACCTCTCAATGCCTGCCAATGCCGAATACAAGTATCCGAATACTGGGCCTTAACATCTCAAGGGATCGTTGTTTTCGTGATCATCTGGAGAGCGAGGCCAAGTTTACCTCGTTTAAATTAGGAGTGATCTATTGAGCGAAGCAGTATTTCAAGTCTATACAAAGACTTCTGCTCAATTATACACAAATCCGGCCACACATAAAGTACTGTTCTCAGATCTGGTCCGGTTCCCCTTAATATAAACTTCAATATCATCACTGGATACTTGGCGATCCTCTACTGGTCGGCTTTCAAGGACCACATACTACTTTTAGATGTGGAACGAACTTACACACGCTCGTTTGCCCACCTCGTCTATAAAAAAAGAATTTTCAACTCATGATTACCTCAGACCCATGTGATATAAAATCATATAATTATGCAAGGAATTGAGTATAAAGTGCAAATTTTCGTGCTCGTATTTAAAGAAGTATATTTACAAAATAGAAAAAAAAACCAACATCGCCAAATGGTACCCATTTGTATTGAATTGTAGAGTAAAGTAAATAACTAATTACTAAATCACTAAATAAAGTAAATTACTAATTGTTCAAGAACAAAGACAATAGATTTAAAATATAAGTATTACAAATAAGTTTCAAAGATCATCTTTTAAGTTGTCACAATATCATTTTAAAAATTATAAGTATTGATATCTTCTAACAATCAACGTGGAATCGAACTTAATAGAAAGTAAAACCAATCAGTGGCTTAAAATAATTGCAATATAAAAGTTGTTTCCGGTCAATAGAACAAGATGAATTGCAAAAATAGAAAATAATTTTAAAATTGTGGCTTATTGCGTAAGGTAATCTAATTATAATATAGACTTGCTTTTACGTATATTCATAGATGGATGTACACACACACACACACACAAAATAAAATAATTGTTTACTTGTCATCACAAGTAAATCAAAACAAAAAAAATTGTTTCAAAAGCAATGAATGAAAGAAAAAAAAAACAGAAAAAATTTACACAGTCCCTACAAAACAATATTTAATCATCAAATACATTTTATGGGTAGTATGTATTTTTATAAAAATCTCGAATTAATTTATTTAATCTTTATAAAAAAAAACGTTTGATAGGTCTGTCATTTCTGTAGCTGACCTTGATATAATCAAGGAAATGTCAGCGAGAAAACTTTAGAATTTTAACTTGTAGTCACGAACTCTCGCAGTGACTATAGTTTTTGTTTATGTCAAGGTCGTGGTGATGATGGACCTCTAAAGTAGACAGTACTTCATTGTAATGTACCAGTACCAGTACATCAATGTAATATTGTTTACCTGATATTAATTATTTGTTTGTTGTTAACATCCATTATCTATTTAAGTAAGTTTGTTTAACTTTCCAGTCTCAAATGAGATGAACAGTGTTTATAAAGGCTTGTAGCTCCTTGGCAAGAGAGTTAACTCCAAAGCTTGCAATGCAAGTTACTCTGTAAAAGGAATCTCTGGTTATTTGTTTAATTAATAGCAATAAACTTTCTGTGTTATTGTCATCTCGCTTACCAGCCACCGCTAACTACTGAAGGTTTCGAACATTACATCATTAGCACAACATCCTGAATATAAATTTGAATGCAATAGACAAGTGTTTACACAAAACAAAACAAATGACATCATCTATATATACTAGGATATGCCGCCGTGCGCTCTGGGAGTTGAGCTGAGCCATCATTTTTGAACCATAATTTCTGAACGGAATCAGATATCTTAATTCAGTTTTTTTTAAACATGCCCATTCCTAAACTCTACAGCTCTGCCAATTTTCATTCAAATCGGTTAAATAATTTTTATGTGATGTTACTTAAAAAAGAAGTTTCCCAAACGGTTAAGAGCTTGGCTTACGCTCAGTTCAATTAAAATAATAATTTTGACGAATTTTGACTTAATATGGGTTATTATTTTCCCTCTAACATATTTGGTACTGTGTATGTGTGAAAGTTATCTTTTTAACACTGGAAAACACTAAACTCATTTCAGATACAATAACAATTCCAACAAAGTACCGGTCGAATTGTTGGTAAAATTAGCAAGCAATACAGCTTTATTATTTCAGCTAGTATATAAAACCATTTTTACTTCAGAGAATTTTTTTTTTCTCTCATTTTCAAGGCAGAACAACGAAATTGTATTGAACTATAAATACAATAAAACTTAAACTATGAATTTGCATTTATAGTATATAGTTTTTAACATACGAGTATTAATTGTACTATTATCACGCATTATTAAATAATAATGTACAGTAGAAGTCGCTGAGTACAGCTACTATATAATATGACTCTTGTTACTTCAAATCAAGTATAAAATAAACAAAATAAATACAGTTTACTATCTAATGAACTAATATGTGAAGGGATCTCTGCTTAACGACAGTTTAAATACCGGTCTTGCGGTTTAACATACATGTAACAATTTCATCAGAATATTTTTAAAGCCACTTTACAAAAGTGTCGCGTCAATTATCTTAAAGTGCATCTCACATTTTATTAATGATTTTTTTTATTGTAACAAAACTACGCAGACAAACCGACAAAACATTTGAAAGCTATTGTTTGAGATCTGTGCCATGTACTGAACACGTAAAATTTGTTTCTGTATTTTAATAAATGTATACTTAGATAGATCCCTTGAAGATTAACTAAACTAAACTTACGTACATATTCATTCTTACATATAAAAAAGCCTCTGAAGGATAACAATTATAATTGATAATTTTACTTGATTCTTTTCTTTTGCAATACGGTCCATCTCTCAGCCTCACTTTTATCTTAGTTGTTTGGAGGCCCCTCGCCTACAGCGACTTTTTGTAGGGTATCGGATTCCTCTCGATGTCTAGAAATCCAATCACGTATATGTAGGCATTACAGACATGACAGCTCAAATACTTCACTGCAGGACTGATACCGCGATTATTACGGACCCCACACTTTTTTACTTTTTACCAACTCTTCTTCGTCATACTTTTCTGGTCTTAATCAATAACTTAATGCTTATGCTGCGCTTGCTTAGCAACTACTTTATAGTTTGTTATGGTTAGGGAATAGGTAGGAATAAAGGTCTTTAGAAGAGGAATATATATATATATATAAATATATATATATATATATATATATATTAGGTTCTCTTACTCGACGTGTGTAACACATCCTATTTTCTGTTGAGTGTTACAACACAGTCGAACTAGCATGTAAAAACTAAATTCAATTCACGGCAATTCAATAATTATATCATTAAGATTGTTTTTAAATACTAGTTCACTCGTCCTCTAGTCATTCGGGGGATATTTCAAAATTATAATCCTAGCAAAATTTCAATAAAAGCTGATGTAAATATTTTTTTTTTTTTTAAAACAAATCCCATCAACATTATATAAGCTTTATAGGATTCGATTGCATTTCATACTCTAAATAAAACTTGTATTTTAAGTCATTTATGAGAACCGTAGGTTCGCAAGTCACCAGAAAAAAATATACTCATATTATTATATAGTCAATTTGTGTTTTATATTTTAAGATAATAAATCATGAAACTTGCTTATCCTTCAAGAAATCTTATGATTTTTTTATTTTGGCAAATATTATAAAAATATAACAAAATGCAACACTTCAGCATAATTATAAATGTTTATTATACATACATTTAGTCAAAGTACTCATTGCTACAAAATATACATTACAAAACAACCACACCGCCTCGGCAACACATTTTAACATGTTCACAAATTTTATTTAAAACAATAAAATACTGTTTACATCTTCATATAATAATAATAATTTGCTAATTCTTAAACCATCAATTTATGTAAGTGTGGGTGATTAGATGTACGAAGAGGGAAGGTAGATGCTTTTATGAAATTTCAATGAATATATTGAGTCCATGGAGTAATTAAACTAAATTCTTCAATATTTTGTTCCTCAGCAGCTTTGCATGACACAATCCATCCATTTTCTTTAACAGTTTTCTAAACAACCTTGGCAGTTTTCTAAGTGTAACAGTATATGTGGGATATGAAGAAGCAGTCTTAATTCCAGAATAAAATTGAATATTTATTCTGTTGTGACATTATGGTAGCAGGTCTAGAATTACTTAATGCTATTGTATACATTTTTGGTTGCTTTGTTCTCAAGTTACAATTCAGCGATCACAGAAATGTGATAATTCATATGACACTTATTAATATTGGTAAATTAATCTCTTAGCATACACTAAATACTGAGTTTCAGTTATCTTCTGTTGTTACCACGCTGATGTCCTCGGCCCCTTACATAAGTCTTGTGCTGGTGTTTATTGTTATGTTCTTGATTATTTTGTGAAAACCGTTCATTCTTAGGTTGCATTTGCTGTGTTCCGGGCGCGGAGGGCTGTGCGGATTGCATGTTGCGATTGGGAGCGTGCGCGCCGTTTGTGCGATCTGGGGGAGGGGCGCTGGCGGCCGGTGGTGGCGTCGGCTGCGGCTCGCTCATATTCACCTGCTCGTTGAATAGCATACAGAATTCACCGACTTTTTGAATATCACCGGATTTGCCAGAGTACAAGGTGAGCGCAGATCGCCAGAGCGAAGCGTAGCCGCGCGTGAGGCGCACGATATCTCCTGGCTGCAGCAGTGCGCCCGGCTCGTCCCACACCGAAAGGTTGACGGCCGCCGACGCGTCTGCGACACGTAACGTACGCACCTCGCGCGCCTCCTTCGTCAGCGTCGGCGGACCCACCTCTAACACTATGAAGATTGCATTGATATTTTTCATTCCCGGTTTCAAATCCTTTATTTGAACGTATTCTGTACTACTCATTGTATAATAATTTAGTGAGACGTGGTTAAGCCTGCTTGGAGGTGTTGATAACTTTGTTTTAGTATAGAATTCCTACTATAAATTGACCATTAGTTGTCAGCGACGGATATACATAAAAAGGTATAAAACTTATTTTAATAAAATCTAATTAAATTAATGTAAGGTTGTCGAAAACTTAAAATCGTTTTATTTCTTAAAAATATTTAATATACATGTATAATAGTTTAATGTCAAATTGATGACAAAATACAAACTAAACTTTCAAATTTGACAGTCAGCTGATCAGAGATAGAGAATGCTATAAAATAGATCGTGCTCTCTTAGTAGTTAGCTATAGATGAACAGCTAGAGTAGCCGCGTCAGTGACTAATACTGATGTATGGAATTTAAAGTAAAAAAAAAAATATTCCACTGTACTAGTTGTTTGATGCAAGACCAACATTTGAAAAACAATGTTAAAAAAATATATATATTTGTATGATTTTACATTACTAGCTGATTCACCCCTATCTTGTTCCTGTCTTCATCAGTACCTAAACTATAGAAGTTATGATGATTATTTTTTATTTTGTATTTATCTGAAATAAATCATAAAAGGTTGGAATATCTTTTATAAGTAATACAAGTTGTGCGTCGCAAGTATGTCAACTTCTTTATTATTTTTACTATATTAAACTCTGTAGTAAAAATAATTAGTCTGTATTTATATCTGATTTGACATTGGAGTTTTGCATTTTATTTACAACTTGGATGTAAATTCAAAATTGTAATTCCTAACCACAACAAATAAATTATCAGAGCCTTAATTATTAAGAAGTTATCAAATGAATAAAGAAGTTTAAAGTGTAACATATTACAAATGCTATAATAGTATAGTATCGTATTTATGGTTATAAAGCCATATTGAGGCGGTTAACGATCGAGCATTGTTTTATTAAGTTCTTAGTCTAGCAAGATGTATAATCAACTAGGAAATACTGGCAGTAATCCTAATAAAGATGTGGAGGTAGTGTCACCGCCGGAAGACACTGTCTCTGCTCTGGAGTTCTCGCCTCCTTCAGCCCCGCAAACCTTTCTAGTCGCCGGCAGTTGGGATTGTAGAGTATGTTTTTCTTTATATTTATTATAATTAAAAAACAGTACTACTTAGCAAGTTGGAAACATAATATTACATTACTTTTACATAAAATAATTGATATTCAAATAGAACGACTTTAGCTCAAATAGAATCTTAATTATTTTATCGAGTTATATGTGTTCTTTATTATACATTATTATTATTGGTTATTCTAAATATATAAAGGTAAGATGCTGGGAAGTAGAAGCTTCTGGAAAGACTGTTCCAAAAGCAGCACAGGGCATGGATGGGCCCATACTTGATGTAGCATGGCATGATGTAAGTAATCGTATTTATAAATTATATGATTATTACGCGTCACTATTACAGCTTATTTTTTTCCTAACATCAAATCTAGATATAAAAATATAATTAATTAAAAAAATATATATTGTATGTTATTAACACATTTGGTAAATTTAGTATAAAGTAATATTACATTATGAATTTAAATACTATTGTCTAAGTTTTCTGTGTTCCTCTCCTGAGAGAGTACTTTAATTTCACGAGGCATTATTTTATCAAAGGAGAAGGTTTTATGTACTATCACCATTAAACTAATTGAAATTAACAATATAATAAAGATGTAAATTGTAATTATTAAATTATCAGGACGGAAGCAAAGTTTTCATGGCATCTACAGACAAGAGTGTGAAGTGTTGGGATCTGGCAAGCAATCAAACTATGCAAGTATGTCTACTTACTACTTACTACTAAGTAATTTATTCAATTAATAATCTATTTATTAATTGAATAAATTACTCTCTAACCCTTGATTGTATAAAGCATTACATAAGAAAGAGCTGTACTTGAACAGTTAACCAATATTTATAGCCATTTGTATCTATTTTAGCAAAATTGTTTGAAGTCTGATAGGACTACAGTTTAAAAAACTGTCTCCATATACATGATATATAATTTAAACCACAAGTATTGACAGTGCACAGTACACTGGTCTATGCTGCCTTTCTTGTTCTCTCAATGATTGCACATTTCCTCCCTTGATAATGGGAATTTAGAACAAGGGGCTTCAATAGTTTTTGTGTGGAGTAAAACCGGGGATATTTTCCTTTATTTATCATTCATCAATTTTTACAAAAAACAGATCATATGCATTGCATAACAAAGACATTGAATGTTCAATTACTGATCACAGTGTGAATCACATCAATAATGCTTGCAGCAGGTATATTGTGTATGAATGTGTATGAACTTCGATATATTTAGAACAGGCATAATTTTCTGAATTTTCAAAAATGGGCTTGTGTAAAACACCTTACATACCAAGCACTGGGTGGCTTGCTTTTTGAGTTTAAATATTTGGGTGAGGTTGTACCGAAAACAACATAGAGAGTTAACTATTCCAATTGAGTGCAATATGTTAAGATGCAGGTTCATATACAGTACCTTGAGGTTCCATTTAATACAAAACTTGCTTTCCAAGTTTATTAAAATGACTCCTTCAGGGTGCTATATAGGGCTACTGATGACCCATCAGTAATTCGAAAATGAATTCAAAAAGTGTGAGGCAGTTTTATTATAGAGTTTAGGTGGCTACAATATAAACCTTTGACAATTTGTACAGGTAGCAGCACATGATGCTCCTGTGAAAACTTGTCACTGGGTCAAAGCTCCAAACTACACTTGCCTCATGACTGCCTCGTGGGACAAGACCTTGAAGGTAAATACAAAATGTACAATTTAATTAAAATCAGACTAAATTGATATATTATTATTAAAGATATTTTCAAGTCCACTATTAAGTAGGGTTGAAATTAAACAGTGTATATAAATAAAAGATTAAAAAAATTATTTGTTTATGTTTCAGTTTTGGGATACTCGGAGTGCAATGCCGATAATGACTATGAACCTCTCTGAGCGCTGCTACTGCGCCGATGTGGTAAGTGACACATTTACTCCTTTCACAAATTTTTCTCATTCGCACTGATATCGAAATTGATTTGCAGGATTACCCGATGGCGGTGGTGGGCACAGCTGATCGTGGCATCTGTCTCTACACACTAGAGGGCAAACCCGCGGAGTTCAAGCGCGTTGATTCGCCCCTCAAATACCAACACCGCTGCATCACCATCTTCCGCGACAAGAAAACCAAGCAGCCTACGGGCTTTGCGCTTGGCAGCGTAGAGGGTCGCGTGGGGATCCAGTACGTGAACCCCGCCAACCCCAAGGACAACTTCACGTTCAAGTGCCACCGCACGGCCGGCAGCACTGTGGGCTATCAAGACATCTACGCAGTCAACGACGTGGCCTTTCACCCGGCACACGGTACCCTGGCTACGGTGGGCTCCGATGGCTCCTACTCCTTCTGGGATAAGGACGCACGCACTAAACTCAAGTCCTCTGAGCTGTTGGACCAGCCGCTCACCAAGTGCGCCTTTAATCACAACGGACAGATTTTCGCTTACGCCGTGGGATATGACTGGTCTAAGGTATTTGAAATAGTAATAAAAAAATCACAATAAGCTTTGTTTTAACAAAATGTGATATATTAAAAAAATAATTTAATAATTATAAACCAGCATTTTTTAAATTGATAGCGACGTACATATATATTACATTGATAAATTGTAAAAAGGTTTTAGTTTTTTTTATTGAAATCACCATGATGTTAAAAGAGTAAATGACTATATATAATAATATGAAATTGTCTATACACATGTTCCAAACTTTCTATACACATGTAAGCCAGTGTTTTTCCAGATTCAAATGTGATAGTTACTATGATTCAAATTGTATCCAATCTACATTGTTAAAATATTACTCTTTGCAGGGACATGAACACTACAACCAGGCCAAAAAGAACTACATATTCCTGCGGTCATGTTACGAAGATCTCAAGCCTCGTAATGCATAGATTATTAAGCAGATTTAGTGTATGTTAAGAAAATTATGTAATTATCTTTGGATCAGGATACCTGGAGTACGGCAAAATGTTCTAAGAATATTGCAAATAAAAAAATATGTCATTTTTCTTTTGAAAGCATTTAACACTAATATTACAAGTTATTTAATCATAATTTGAATAATGCATTTTTTTTAATATTCTTATATTTATTCTTACATCAAAATACATTTTTATGATAATTATTGGTATCATTAGAAAAAATATTTTTTAAACTCATCCGTAGTAGAAAATCTATGTACATATATACATAATGTTAAGATATTTTCAATAAAGAATGTAAGAACCTTATCACCATTCCCTTACTATTTGTTTATTTCACCAAAGATTCCTTCTATTAAAGCTTTATAATCCTTTCTGATTTACCGAAAGCTTATGTTGTTTTGATGGGAAAAACTAACTTTTAAAATTACATATAACTTTTACTTCGACTCTGTCACTTCAACTTTTTATATAAAATATAATTAATTACCAAATATATGAAAGAGTAACAGTTTTTTTTATTTTTTAAGTATATTTTGTACTAGCTGCTGCCCACGACTGTCTACTTCCACACTTGGTCATCACTTATTCATTTGTACATATCACACACAAAGACAACAAAAAAAGTATGTTTTAGAACTAAATAAACATTTTTTGAACAGAATTTGAGTTGTTACTATTTTATAATATGCATTAATTCTATTGTTTTGTATTCAATTAGTTTAAAGGGATAGTTGAAAAAGTGTATCACTAGTTAGATTATCAGATATATTAAATAACAGTAGCTAACATTTACATTCCATCATATATTTAAATATTAATGATGTCCATCTCCATGGCCATGTCTATCATCCCCTCCAACCAGCTTGTTGATGCCCACAGTGGCTACAGTGAGGGCCAGACCCAAGGGAAAGCCTCGGAAAAAAAATTTGCGAGCCCGCTGCCACTTAGTGCCAAAACCTGGATGGTACCTCCAAGCTTCATTCCTATAACAATGGTTAATAAAACTTCATTTAATAATAGTTATTTGTATTATTAAAGAAATAACAGATAACAAAAAATCTAATTTTCTCTCAACCTGTATATTTATCTCTATAAATAATAAAAATTGTTTTTGATTTATTAGTCTCTTAAAAAAGTTATGGATGTAATTTTTTCTCTTTGACCCTCATAATACAAATAAATTAAAACCTGATCCAGGGGTCTTTTAATCCCTTTTGTGCAAGAGCTTTCTCAAGTTCTTCCAGTTGCGGTATATTTTTGATTTCATACTCGGTGTATTTGGGTATGACGTACGGAGCTCCGTGACCGTGTCCAACCATTTCTGCTCACTTCCTGTAAATACAAATAAGACTAGTCAATTTAGTCGAAGTTACCTTTATTTTGGTTATATAATTTAAAAAAATCTTCAATCATTTATGTATATAAATATTGACGTTTTGTTATGACATATTATTAACCTACACAGGGCTATTAGAAGAAAATGAATATGATATTGATTAGGTTAAATACACTGTTTGAGATCTAATTTTAATTTTGCGACTTCAATGCTAAAGAAAAATAATATTGAAATGAAAAGTTGACATCTGTCAACAAAGTGACAGTAACATCTCGATTTTTTTATAATAACAAGCAAAGGAAAAAAAAAGTAATGGATTTGGAAAAAAGAATGAAGAAAAAGCTAAGAAAATAGTATGTCAAACTCCCAGTGTCTATGTAAATAGCGGTCAACACCTGACTTATATCGCCATATTGTGGGTCATGTCGAAAACCTAAAGTAGAATAAAAGACTCCCACTAATCAATTTATACTGTATTTTACAATTTTACATATTGTCATTAATAATTTATTATCTTAAAAAACGACGAAATATGAAGAGTTGCTTGCTTCTAGAGTTTTATCCATTATAGAATAGAAGAAAGAATTTTTATGTACTGTTCTGCATGTTAGTTTTTGAATTTCACTTTATCTATGATTAAATATTATCAAAACCTTAATTAATTATTTCCTTAACCAATTCGGTTACTGAATAAAAAAATAAAATCATTTATTTTTATAAGTTTTTGATTAATTATCAATAACCTAGATGTTTTTTTATCCCACATATAGAATCAAATTGTGTATTTTTAGTTTTATACATACACTTAGTTATATACATACACATACACATTGGTACTTTGTTTCCTACTTTAACTACGACTATAGAGTCTAATATTTGCACTAATGCCTTTTTTTAGTATACATTATTTTTTATAAAAAACTATTTGATCGTTTTTGATTTAAAGAAGGAAATTTGGACAGAAAAAAATAAAAAAAACTGTTGATTTCAAATCTGTGCGTCATAAGATTATTTTATACCACAAAATTTAGAAAAAAAAACAAATGTACAGACAGAGTTAATAAATGTACATCGTAATATATATCATGTTGATGCTTATTTAATTAACTAATCTGTCAGTAATAATTAATAATATATTTATCAGTACATATAACAAAACATTCAACAATAGGTTGTGATAATTATATATTTCAATTGCAATTGTGATTGGTAAAATTAGGAAAGATGTTATTAGCATTATGTAAATGTTTCTTTTTTTTAAAACTACAAAGAAAAATCTGATTTCTATTCCTATTCAGCGAACATAACGATATATTCCTGTAACCTCCGAATTCGTTTTCAGGATAGAGATAGACACAGCTGATAAAATGGGCGATTCAATAATAGACAATTGGGAATGTACAGATTCTTAACAAACAGGATCTTTTTTTAAGGTTTTATTGTGTGGCTGATAAAAAAAAAGATAAGCTCATAGAGCCAATATCTGTCATACTAAATAATATAATAATAACGATCAAATAAAAAACCATAAACATTAATAGACCTAATTTACTAACCTATACACCTTTATATATTTTATAACCTAAACATCTTTACAAATCTTCACTTCCCTTAACTAACTAAAACTTGATGATATAAACGCGAAGATTCTAACTAGGGTTTTCTACAAGGAATACGCATGGCATAAAAAACAAATAGATTAGATATTATCTTTAAGCTATATTATTATCATATTAAGGATCAATAAAAACATGCAAGACTGCAATAAAAATACTGCAGTTCTTTTCAATTTCCTGTCGTTTCAATGAAACGTAATTATGGAAAAATAAATCCAAATACAAGTTTTAATTAGGCGATATTGAGACCAATCGCATTAATTTTAACATAGAATGTAATCGCGGTAATACGTCGTGTTCTGATATAACGATATCACTTTGACAAGTGGAAATGGAAGTTTCTCTTAGCTTAAGATTGTATAAATCACTAGTAGCTATAGACTATCTATCAATATTGATATTGATATTTCCTGAATATCGAAAACAGGCTCAAATAACTCATATACCTAAGCAGAGCAAATCTTTAATCTGTAGGGACTTTCATCCTTTCTCTTTCTTTCCAAAATTCTTAGAAAAGTAATTTATGAAGAGTAAACTTCTTACTTCGACTTTAGCAACGCCTTTGATACAGTTCAATAAAATGTTTTTCTAGCATTGCTGCTTATATTAACACATCTTCACCGATGATACATTGGTTTCGATGTTACCTCACTGTTCGTCGACGATTAACACGGATTGATAAGACCATCTTATGCTGGTGTGATATGCAGGGGTACCCAAGGTCGCTTGCTATTTCATGTAGTATTCACGATTTTCAATAATTCTATCACTCGACATATCTCTTATCTCTATTACAGACGATGTACTAATATATCGCCATTAAAACTGAAAATATATCGCAGACTTTAATTATTAGAATACCAGATCATAACCCCAAATTTTAAAAACAGTCTTCCACAGTTCGTTAATCTAAATTGTGGAATGAACACTATATATTAAAAAAAATCTTTAAATGTTAATTAAAATTTTTTTATTATTATTTTTTTTCTATGTGGTGGAAATTAAAGAACAATATTTAAATAAGTCAATAGTTCTTTACTTGCACAGGACAAATTTTCTATCGGCGAAAATTTACCGCCCCGCAACGCAATTTTTCTTTGCCGCACATAAATACACGTTACGCCCACCCAGTCTTCAGGGAGCTCTCCCCGTGTATCCATGTTGCTCATTGAAGTCCCCGAAAATATGGAAGTAACCGGGGCCACTTCCAACGATGACAGCACGGATTTCGACCAAAACTATTCAAAAACAGCGAGACTTCAATTTGGAGACCAGTATTACGACTCCAATAAGCGCTGAGACGCACCGGACTAGGAATCCGGCCGCGATCTTGGTCCCAACGGAAAGCAAACGGTCCCTGTCACCCGTCCATCATCTCTAGATAGGACATAATAAGGCTCTTTGACTACGACGACGTTTATCGACTATTCCGCATAGCTCTGAAACAATTGGCCCTCAACCCAGGTGCATTGGCTAATACTAACCTGCAAGATTATCAATGACTATGGAATCCTTTTCGGGCCAGAGGCCCTGAGGCCTTCACGAGCCCTGCCCGACTTCTTCCTGTTCGGAGCCGGGACATACTCTTTAGCTCCCATTCAATTTTTAAATGACCTACCAGCCGCTTTGGACATATAGCAATGCGGTTCGGCAGAGTACTCCAGGGACTTATGTCCGGGCTTGGTGCATTGGTAGGAGAATTAGAAGAAATTAGAATTAGAAGAAAAGTAGGCATTCCGATCGACCTCCGCTTACAACTCCTAACGTACCCCAGCTCGAAACTCCGGAAGGAACGCAAAAGCCGGTCGCTCATTCGCTCCTACTCTGTCTCGCATTGTCTTCAATGAATTCTTGGTATCTAAAGCACCAATAAGTTTATTTTTTATAGATATACTGCTAACCAGTCATCGATTGATATGCTAAGGTATACCAGTATCATTTGGTGACTGGTTTGAGATATTCAAATTTAATTTACTCTTCATACATTTGGTTGATATTGAGAAATGAAAAGGGGAAATATTAACTTTGCAGACATCGATGGATTGCGGTCTATCGATAAGGATCTCTGACTTCAGAAAATCGGTCAACTAAATCATCTAAAGCATGTAGTCACACAATTTTTGTGAAAGAATTTACATTAACGAATGTTAAACTATTTTTCTTAATCGTTTTTGTTAAAGAAAAAAGGTGTTCATAATGGAAATATACTTTACCTGTAACGATCTGATCCAATTTGTAATCCAAATAAAAAGGTACATAGAAAGTTACAAGATAAAAGCTACCTACGGTTTCAATTAAATATAAAATGTTTCTTTAAAATTATTGAGCAATACTATTAACAATAATTTTACTTAACAATTAAAATATACATGGGTTTTCACTAATCTTGGGTTTATCAAATATTAAAAGTTTATTTTTAAGAATCTACACGAAAGCTTTTTTTAATGTATTTTTGTTATCTGTGTCAGTTTATACCGGACGGTTGTGCGAAGCGAGCGTGTGTTGAGCTCAGCGCTCCGAGTGTTTTATTTATGTTTTATCGAATGCCGAAATATTTAAAAATAGAATATTCATATCATATTTAAATACTTTACTACTGTAATGTTTTAAAATTTTAAATTGTAAGCTTATTATGAAAAAACTGTTTACTTGCTAAGGGATTTATTAAATTATGTATAGCTATAAGAAACCGGGAGAGTGATGCCGCTACAGGTTAATGTGTAAAAGATACTATTTTTGACAAAGTGCGCGCTTTCTATAGAGCTATAAGTCGTATAATACTTTTGAATACATGTTTATATTGTGTGTGAGCGTTGCTTTTGGGATGTGGATTCGCTCTTAGAATCTTTGCTGTTAGAGATGCAGATGCAGGCTGATGCAGCCGTGCTACTGCTGCTGGCAGCGGCTCACATTGCATTTGCCGAATACCCAATATTACACCCTGGTAGGTTGATACATTACTTTCAAATAAACAACTAAAAGTATAATAATATGTAAATTATATATATTAAATAAAGATATAATAATATGTAAATAAGTAAAAATTATAAAGTAGACAGATAATTAAAATAATTTAATACAATTATTTTAAAAACAAAAAGGTGACTTTTCTGATGAATTGTGTCCTAGTTTTTGTAAAAAAAATTGTCTTAAAATGGAAAAACAATAATTATTATAAATTAACATTTGATATAATTATATTAAATTATCTACATATAAATAATTTATATATAATATACAAATATTAAGATAACAAAGAATAACACACAGCACAGTCGGGGCAGTGAGAGACATTTAATTATTATTTAATCATTATAAAGTATATAAAGTATGTTCCTCAAGACACAGATAAGATGCACATATACCATTAAAATTTATATCACTTAATAAAGTAATATTGAAAGGATATAAGACTACCTCGTTCCTATTTTTATCCTTTATACATATAATAAAACAACTCAAACTCTAAATAGAATCCAGAAACAAATAATTGTATGATAAATTTTCCATGATAGTTGAAGTTTTATCGAAGATATTACTTGATTCTTTGAGTTTGTCTTGTGATAAATATTAAGTATCATTTGGAAGACAACATCATTACAGCAATTAAATAATTAAAATGATATTTTTTATCCTTTACACTATAGATTCACAACCTTTGTGGAATATTATATTAAAATTGAAAATAGATAAAATATTATACATATACATATATATATATATATATATATATATATATATATACAAAGAGGGGTAAACTTAGATGCATCATTCAAACTATTCAAAGCTAAACTAATTTGAAACATGTGTTGTATCAATGCTACATGTAATTTGTAAACAATGTGTAGTACAGATGTTGGGAGTCTGAGGGGTAGGATTTGAGGAGGGGGTGAGGGGGGGTACCGTGTAACTGGAGCCGGCGCATCGGTCCGAAGTTTCCGACTGCGCATGCGTCTCTAATTGCCTCCTTGACTTAATTGTCGCACTGTTTATAAAGTCTTGTGAACTCTTTAGTCATACATATTAATGTTAGTTAATGGTAATATACCTATTTCAAGTTTTGCGATTATATGTTGCCGCGATTTTAGTTATGCGATTCACAAACTACGATAATATAATATAAATGAAATAGTTTTTGATATGTAATTTCGTTAACATTCAAATTAAATATTATAGTCAGTTAATTGTTAGAATTTAGCTATAAATGTTACTATTAAATTCATTATTTTTTCGAGCTTTATATTGCAAAAGAAAAACTCATGCTATTTTATTCTTAGTTTCGAAAATATTCGTAATGTAGTAAAATATATAGTTTAAAAAACTTTCCATGAATTTACGAATATATGTATTATGTATAATATAAACATTTGATTCATATACAATATGTTAGTGTGTGTTTGTTACTATAAAAGAAAACAGATACCATACTCAAACCTGACCAGGCCTTTATCTCATGGATCATGCACTTTAGTACGCAGATTTACTCAAATAGTACAGAATTAAAAAAAAATATGATGTATGAATCCAATGCAAATCCCAAAGTTAAATACTGTTAGTACATTTTGTATGTGCACTCTATTCCCGAAAACTAAGAAACCTTTGGAGGTATAAGTTACTGACAGACGCAGTTCTCTTATGAAACGATTGCTGCAAAACGTTTGAATCGTCTGGTTATAAATGTAACTAAACGCGAGTTAACATTAAGTTTATTTTAACCATACACTTTCTGGTAATAATTCATTTAATATCATATTTCTCACACGTCTTGTTTACGTGGAGTTGGTAGCGATTTGCTTAGTTAGTATTGTGGTAGTTTTTGTATGGTATTTCCGTCTCGTGAATATTTTATATATAGATTTTAATGGTGTCTTTAAAATAACTTACAACTAAGTTAAATTATTTCAAATGTATTTATTCTCTCTGTAAAAAACATATGGTGATTATATTAGAATTTATTCTATTCGCAGCAGCGTTGTTTCGCCAGTAGGGGAGCCCGGGGATGGTTGACCAATTTTCAGTTTAAAAGTTAATATTTTTATTGCTTTAATGATTATTTTTGTGAAAAGCAATTCCATTGATAGTGACACTATTTAGCTCTAGAAAGAAATTACAATAAGCTCGATACCTATTAAAATATAGTATATAGGCTCGATTTTATAGAACGGGAAAAACGAGTCAACCTACCCCGTGCCTGGGGCAGGTTGACTTGTCACTAGGGGTAAGTTGACCTAAGAAGTAATGGGTACCAAGACTACGAAGGAACAAGATTTAAATACTAAAGTAAATGCAATCATCATTCTTAAGAACATCTTCAACAACATTAAACATCGTTAAGAACCTATCGGTCCACCTCCAGTCTAAAATAGTCTTTGATAGTCCTTTAGTCTAAAATAGTCAAAATAGTATTTATACTGAACACGTGGGAAAACGAAGAACGGAAGGACCATATTGCCGAGGCCGAGATAGCAACTGCGACTCTCACCAGCGAAACCTCGGTCAGCAGACGTCAATTTTCCCAATTTTTTGGTGCCAAGATGAGGTATTACTCTATCAGGAATGTGAACCGTTGTCAGTTCTGTTTCATCTACATTCCAAATATACCCAGGGCTTACATTTAAACGTAGGTAAACGGTTCTAAGGTAATCAAAGAACAACTGCACGTTGTTTTTGTTGAAAGAAGTGGCTCGAAATAGTAACTTGAGGAGATCGAATCGAGAATACGATGACGTTTAAGCAAACTCCCTACCCAATCTTCATCAGCAATCTGTTTTTTTATCCCATGATTCAGGAATAGATTTCTATTTTTTTTTTGCAAATTTTTATGCAAATTTTCGGGACTCATAAGGCGTTAATCCATAATAAACATCATCAGCTCCCTTATGGGCAATTTTCTAATGCATGCTCTTCCTCGTCACTGAATATTTGTCTGTTTTTTATGTAGCCAACGCTTTCCGAGGTCAATTGAGATCTAGACAGTCCGGGATTGCATTCTTTTTTTTTACATTTACTACATGGCGATATTTTATATGGTATAGGAAATTCTTTTGCTGGAATTGATACTTCGGCGAAAATAACTTGTCGACATACTCTCTCCAGTATGTCTTTACGTCGATTTGACTTTCGTTTATAGATTCGCATCGTTCTAAACTGGAAATGTTAGGTTAAGAATAATAATTTTTATACCAATTTATATCTAGTATATGGGTCATTCCATGTCAAATCAACCAAGCTTACAACTCGACCCCCTCAAAATTTAATGAAATTTGGTATATTTGTTGCATCTATATAGAAATGGATAAATATGAAATGTTTAGTCCATATCATGATTATTTTTTGAAATATTTAACTTTAAAGTTGGTAAAATTCATTAAATTTGAGAAGTTCTTGCATTATAAAATCAGCTCTCATTTCTGTTCTAATTATAGTAGCGACTTCATTTAAGCATCTATGAAAAGTATATTAGTTGCCCTTTCATTTGATATGCTGCATGAATGAATTTTTTTAAAATTTATTTCCAAGGTCATCAAATTTGACCTTGAATTTTGAAAATTTTAAAATCGGCACCTTCGAAACTTTTAAAAAAAATATATGTTATTCTTCTCGTTATTGTTGACAATATCTAAAAGTTTCATTCTGGGATCACCATGGGTTTCTGAGCAAAAAATTCAAGAAAATTGCTAACATCTCAATTTTACTGTATACTGAAAGAAAATGTCTCTATTTTTAAGTAAAAATACAATTTTAGCTTCCAAAATAAAGTTTTGAAAGTGAATAAAGAATCTTGATAATTGTTTACAACATTACTTATTCTTTTGCACTTTTTTAAAAATAAATTTTTGTATGCTACCTAAATTGGGGGGGGGGGGGAGTGTATAAACTTTATTGAATTTAAAATTGACTTTTTACTTTTATATTGTTTTATTATATAACTTTTTCCTATACAGACAATCGTTTTTAAATGAGGGTGATTTAAAAGGTGAAGGGGGGGGGGGATCATTTGCACCTTCATAAAAAAAAATAGAATATAACTAAACAATTTTCAGTTTTTAAAATTTTGAGAACTTTAGGACATAATTTGTTTTTGTTCTTTAGAAAAGCTATTGTACAATAAAAATATTTTTATATTGATTTTTTACTTTTAGCTACTTTTTTTTAAAACCCCCCCCCCCCCCTCCCCCCTCCACATATACAGCATCTCTATTTTCTCATATACTAAACTCCCTTTCCATTTTCCTGTTAAACATTAATGCTTAGATTTAGGTTAAAAAAATTTAATGTGTGCCAGAGCTTAATAGTCAAGTTCATCTCTCTTGAGCAGCTATTTATTGAACATTACATATTACATTTTAAATCACCCTCATTTAAATTGATTGATTGTCTGTATAGGAAAAAGTTATAAAATAAAACAATATAAAAGTAAAAAGTCAATTTTAAATTCAATAAAGTTTATACACTCCCCCCCCCCCCAATTTAGGTAGCATACAAAAATTTATTTTTAAAAAAGTGCAAAAGAATAAGTAATGTTGTAAACAATTATCAAGATTCTTTATTCACTTTCAAAACTTTATTTTGGAAGCTAAAATTGTATTTTTACTTAAAAATAGAGACATTTTCTTTCAGTATACAGTAAAATTGAGATGTTAGCAATTTTCTTGAATTTTTTGCTCAGAAACCCATGGTGATCCCAGAATGAAACTTTTAGATATTGTCAACAATAACGAGAAGAATAACATATATTTTTTTTAAAAGTTTCGAAGGTGCCGATTTTAAAATTTTCAAAATTCAAGGTCAAATTTGATGACCTTGGAAATAAATTTTAAAAAAATTCATTCATGCAGCATATCAAATGAAAGGGCAACTAATATACTTTTCATAGATGCTTAAATGAAGTCTCTACTATAATTAGAACAGAAATGAGAGCTGATTTTATAATGCAAGAACTTCTCAAATTTAATGAATTTTACCAACTTTAAAGTTAAATATTTCAAAAAATAATCATGATATGGACTAAACATTTCATATTTATCCATTTCTATATAGATGCAACAAATCTACCAAATTTCATTGAATTCTGAAGGGGTCAGGTTGAAAATCACAATTTTTTGGTTGATTTGATATGGAATGACCCATATCCAAAATTGTATGGGGCAGGTTGACTAGATAGTCAACCAACCCCTTTATAAATGAGTCAACCAGCCCCAAACGACCTAGTAATTTTTAACTACGTGCCAAAACCTTAAAATGGTGTTGTAATTAAAAATAATAAGGAAGCATACAAAGTTCGGAAATCAAACATTCGTATTAAACAGTTTGACAAGCAATCAAAACAAAATGAAAAGAGTTATAACAAATAGAATTAAGGCAAAAATAGTTACTTAAGTGTCTTGTTTTTGAACAATAGCCTCTAGCTGATAAACGGTTTGGCTCTGCTCCGCGGTTTTTCTGATGATTGTGCGCAGGGGAATAATGGATACGCTCACCTGGTCGATCTTTGCAAAAAGTTTGCCTAACTCGCGTTTTTGACAATTAGTCTACCTGCCCCTATAGTCAACCAGCCCCGGTCTCCCCTACCTTTATTGATCAGAGAGGTTCTTATATTGGAATTTTATTAAGTATACTATGCATGTCATTATGTATATTCCGTATAGAATAGTTTTTATCATATTTTCCTACTTTGTCTTGTATCTAATTATATTTGTTGACTATCAAGTTGAAAGATGATAAATCAAAGATTAAAGTTGGTTAAGTGATTATTGTAATATTTATACATTTTTAAATTGTATAAATATGTTACAATTATAGAAAATTTTAGAAGCAAAATCGTATTCTTAATGTAGCGATTTGATTATTTCAATTTCTATTTAACCCCAAAAATAGGGAATAAAATAAACCGACTCACAAATCACAGCATACTAACTGTATTAGCAACTAACGTTGAAAATAAAATTTTGTATGGTTAATAATGAATATATTAAAATGTTACAGCTGATCAATATCAATCATCTCAATCTATGAGTGTTGGTATCAGTTAAAAAATTCTGATTCGTTGTTAACAAATCATACAAAGACAATTGCTTATTTATTATTGAGCTGAGCGTAAGCGAAGCTCTTAACCGTTTGGGAGACCTTTTTTTTGTGTTTGGTTGTCTCCTGAATGCGACGAGATAATTAGCTAAAAATTTTCTCATGTATGTTTAAACCGAACGCGGATGTTAAAGTGAAAACAGATTGAAAAAATGTTTAGCCATTCAAATGTTATTAAGAAAAGAAGAAAGGAGAGGGGCTCAGCTCAACACTCGCCGCGCACGGTTGGCGGATCCTAGTTATTTTTTCATCATTTATAACAAATGATTTAGTAGTAAAAACATTGACTACGATATATCATATTCAAAGCCTAGGTTTTGAATAATTTTACTCTAGAGTAAAATCCTTTTGTTTTCGCGATCTTTACTTCCTTGTCTCGACTCGCACTGAGATGTTATTTGTTGTCATATATGTTGATAAACAAGTAAATAATTACCTGTTTTGCAAATTGAATAGTTATGGGCACGATGTAGATACATTAAAATAAAACTCCTCACGAATTATTACGGAACATACAACTCCTCAGCCATAATAGTATAAGCTACAATATTGTATCCTTACTTTATTTTTACTAGAAGAATAATAATGAGAACAATATAAGAAATACGATGTATGTATGTTGAAAATAAATTACTTTGAGCACTAGATCACATAAATAAATTAGGAGCACCCCCCCCCCTCCCCTACACCGCAGTAAGAGTTGTTTTAATGAGCACACATTCTAATGAACGTACATATTCTGATTATAACTTGTCTATTCCCCAACACAATTAGGACTCGGGACTGGGCTGGGTTTGTTGATTGCCGTGAGCCCACAAACCTGTATGAGTTTTTATCGTTGCCCGAGACGCCAACCGGTCGCCTCATAAACGAGTAGTGACGGATTGCTAATATCAAACCACTAGATGAGATAGATTATATAGATGAGATAGATAGATTATCTCCGTAATAATCTCCCATTATACTACAGTGTAGTTACTGAACGTTTATATCTTTTTATAATTTGTTCGCGCTTTTCTTAAACGGGGTTCGTAAATAGAAATAATTAAGGCTTATTGACGGTCATTGTAACGACTGTGAAACAAAGTGTATCGTATAGATACTAACTGATTAGATGTATAAAACACTAGGTACCTAGTGTTCTAGTAAATAGCGGCAAGCTATATCTACAAGTAAAATAGTTATCTATAACAAAAGATTGGTATTTTTTAAAACTAAAGTTTCAGATTTCACCAATGTTTTAATTAGAGTAAACCTAAACACCTATAAAACTATATTAATATTTAGAAGAAAAACTTACTAGAGACGCCATAAACAAACGTCGAAACTAACATAACTTTTGTTACGTCATATTCAGGCAAAAAGTCAAAAACTGCAACTGTAAAGCACTATAGAGGCTAATTTGACTCTAAAAATGTTTATACAGAAATATTAATGTTAACATTAATCGCACTTATCAGTTGAGACCAGAACTAAAATTTTAAATAAAAAAAAATTGTATAAGATTCTTAACCTTGGTTGCGAATTGATAATATTTAATTTACATCCTCCCATAAACGCATTATTATTTAACGACCCCAAACGATAGACCTATACTAAAAATATGAATTAACAAATTTGTACGGTAATTTAACCGTGATATAGTATATTTTATATAATATTTTTAATATCTTCCTTCTGAAACGAAATTAAATTTAGTTACAATCGCCACTGATATTAGTTAGAATTATTCATTCTGAGAAAAATACATAAATATTTTACACATTAAATTGTGTTCTCTATACTTATTGAGAAAATTCGTATAAACATTGCAATTTCTATTTATTTTACTACAGAAGAAGACATTATGGTAACTATATCTAATAAGTATTCCGCTCTTTGCTTGAACTGTGACGCGCGTGAATGCACGCGATGGCGTAATGGTTCATCTAGAATCTAGATAAATCATTCTAGATTGTAGATCTTCGAGCATCTTGTATGGATGAATGGAGCTCGAAGTTTTAGATGAACCATTCTAGATTCTAGATCTTTATGTATCTTGTATGGATGGATGAAGCTCGAAGATCTAGATGAACCATTCTAGATTCTGGATCTTGATGGAGCTCGAAGATGAACTATTCTATAAAAATGATAAAAAAATGACACGAAAAATTGTCCTTTAACCTAGGGTATGTTAGATTTCAGAAAACGTTCAACTGTATGACAAGCTGTCAATATTTAGTATTTGGTTTTACCATCAACAAAACGGAACGGAACAAGAAAACAAACAAAATTTAACGAAATTATAAATAGTACCCACACTATTGGATATTCAAAATCTTCACAATAATTTTTTACTCTGTAACTCTATATTTTTGATGTTGCAAATTGCATAATTGAATTAACCTTTAACACTGCTAATTATTACAGCAATTAGATGGTACTAATCTAATATTGTGTTTTGTAATCAGTATATATACTCGGATCCGCCAACCATGCTCACGGGTGTTGAACTGAGCCCCTCTCCTTTCTTCTTTTATTGATAACTTTTGAATGGCTAAATATTTTTTCAATCTGTTTGCGCTATAACATTCGCGTTCGGCTCAAACATATATTTGAATTTTTTTAGCTAATTATCTCTAGAGACAACTAACACAAAAAAAGGTCTCCCAAAAGGTTAATGCTTCGCTTAAGCTCAACTCATAAATATTCTTATTAATATAAATATTTTCTTACGAATTAGATAATAATTGTTTTTGTCGTCCTTGGAACCTGGCCTTGTACGAAATCTTTGAGATGCATCTGCGAGATAGCTACCAGTATTACGACTAAGAGAGGCAAGCGATGCGCGCGCGCTCGGTACTCGACTCCATTTAGATTTCCTGTGTCTGCTTGCATATAAGTGCCTACTTGTATTACTTATATAATGTTATTGTATTCAAGAATACATTGTTTCTTATAATGGACTATGTAAAATGGTTGAGTGAAAATGCTTTTGCGAACTTACTTATATGAGATCTGATCTAAAAACACTAAAGACTTGAATTATAAATTGTACATATTAAAACTAGGGGCGCCAACAAACCCTCAATTTTGACTCGCTGCGCTCGCGAAATCTCGGGTGCCGTTTGCATATTGAGCGAAGCGCGCCCAGTGTATTGACTCATCGTTTCCCATTGACTTCAATGGGATATCAGTTTTTTGACATGATATAAAAAAAATATTTTTTTTTGAGGACATTTTTCAAAAATTGTTGTTTAAAAACCATCATCTAATGTGTGTCTTTTTGATTGCAAAGTTTCATAATTTTCCGTCAAGTAGTTTTCGAGCCAATTCGTGACAAAGAATGTAAAAAGTCTCCATGAAAACGCTCCGCTCACTTCGTTCGCTTCGCTCAATAATTCATTAAATTTTACTAACATAATAATTATTGTAGAGTACTCGTATAAGAGATTTGTTTTTCAATCAGCATTTACTATTTCGCATAGAACAATATGAACTTTGACCCCGTGAAGATAAGGTAAAATAGATTCAATCTCTAATATAATTCAATGAATATTCATTTTAGTATTCTTATATACTATTTAGGTATTGTTACTAAATATACCTAACTTTGGCTTCAATAAGACAAGCCCGTGACCCATGGCAATGTCAAGGTTATGTTTGAGTCTCGTACAATACAATGTACAAATAATAATTAGTTATTATTCTGTCTCAAGTAAATAAGAATGCGTTATTCTGACCCTCGATATCTTATCGCAGGGGTCGACTCGACATACAGTCCTTAAATTGTCTCTTAATAGAGATAAAGACGAATGCTTACTGAATAATGCTCCTGGCTGTATTATGTATAAAAATCATTTGTTATAGTAATGCCAATAAGTATTTGTATTATACATAAGTATCTGAGAAAAACTTGGTTAAAGTTATCTGTATGAATCATTCATTAATTTTATCTGTAATGGCGTTTACGTATTAAGATATGTAACTTGATTTAATACAATATTTATAAAGATAAGACAATATCAGAATAGAAGTGATTTGTACATATAAATAAAATTGTATGTTTGTAATTCCAAATTCAAATTCCAAAACAGCTGTTCACTAAACGCATATGTAAATAGATTTATACAGTTATATTTAAAAATTTTTTTTTTTTTCTGTATGTCAGTTTGGTTGCGCTAAGCTCTGAAACGGATGGACTGATTTTAATTGGACTTTCTCTAGCGGATAAAGAGTAACTTAGGATACTTTTATTTTAAAAAAACTATTTCGCGCTAATAAAGTTGATGTCACAGCAAATTAGTGATAATTTAAAAATATATATATATTCTATAAAAATAATTAACCTTGGTATATCGTGGTCGGCTCGGCTTTCTCGAAACGACACCTGATATTCTCATACACTCGCAAATGTACTCTTTCTATATATTTGAGCAAAGCGAACGAAGTGAGCGGAGCGTTTTATTGGAGACTTTTTTACATTATTTGTCACGAATTGGCTCGAAAAGTTCTTGATGGAAAATTATGAAATTTTGCAATCAGAAAGACACACATTAGATGAAGGATTTAAAAAAAAAACATTTGAAAAATGTACTCAAAAAAATTTTTTTTTTTTAATATCATGTCAAAAAACTGATATCCTATTGAAGTCAATGGGAAACGATGAGTCAATACACTGGGCTCGCTTCGCTCAATATGCAATCGGCACCCGAGATTTCGCGAGCGCAGCGAGTCGTAATTGAGGGTTTGTTGGCCTCTAGTATTATATACTATTCGTAATGATTAATAAAATATTTGATAAATACAAAAATAATTTAACGGACATGGTTTTCTTAGTTAGTCTTGTTGAAATCTTTTTAATATAGCGTTTGAAATATCTATTTAAGTTATTTTAATAGTCATTTTAAAACCCTTATTAAACGAAATTATACACTAAATGAAAATGAAACTTATAATACCCATTTTTGTATTAAAGATCATATGACAAACTAATGACGTTTGCTTTAAATTAAAAATCGAATATTTAAGCTTAAAACAAAACTAAAAGAAAAAAAATATAATTAAAAAAAACGATTTTATTTTAATATCCAATCTAATATATAAAAAAATAATGTTAATTAAGAATAAGCTTTACTAAAAAATATTTGTTACAATGTAAAAAAGCGCGGGTTCATGGTGTCGATAGATCACTTAAAAAGCACTCCACGCTTAATTTTAATTAAGCTGTCTATAATATTAAGCAACTGCGTTATTATGTTTTGAAGAGTGCTTACAACGCGCCAATGGAACAATACTGCTTACTGTTTAGTGATAGTTTTTTAAAACATATTTTTATTTCTCTCATATCGTTTATAACATTGCTTATTTATATCGTTTAAAACGTATGCTTATTTAAAATTAAAAAAAAAATATTTATTAACATAGGCAGAATTCAACCTGCAAATTCTGCAGTTCAGTTCTTGTAGTTTTTTCTGAGACAAAGACTATATATGAATATTGGAAACGGCTACAGCGATTTTTATGAAATTCAGTAACCAGGAGATTTAGGGAACGACAAATTGACCTGGCTAGGTTTACTTTTACGAAAACTTAAATTTTATCAGTGTTTCAAGGCAATGAAAAACTTACATCATTAGAATACGAAGGTAAATTTCGCCATAAGGTCAAAATAGCTCAGATAGAAAGTAATAAAAAAAAAAAGCAAAATTTATGTCTTAGGTTTAGTTTTTTTAGTTCGGCCATCAAGGTACTTTTAAATAAATTTACTTACTTTTAAGGTTGTAAAATAGACTACGAAACTCTAAATCTGAATTATTTAATTATTATATTCTGATCGACAGCAGCGGCGTTAGGGCTACTGACACCTCGGGCAAAAATATTTAGGCGCCCACTTAAGGAAATCAATATCGAGTATTTATTTTTTGCTGAACCAAATCATCTGACAGCTGAACATAGTTGTGAATACGGCACATAGAGCATAGTATTGAGGGTATACAGCGCGGAAGGCAGAAGGCTGAGGCCTCAGACCTCAGCGCCCCCCAAATTTGGCGCCCCGGGCCGTCACTCCATCGCGCGCCCTCCTAACGCCGGCACTGCTGATCGATTCAAGTTAGAATCGCTGTCTTGTAGTTGAGCATTATAGACTTAGTAGTGACGTAGTTCAATTGAATCCTTATTTGTTGTTAACAATTGCTACTGTTTATTGGTGAACTATATAAAACTGTAAATTAATAAATAAATTCTTCATGTGCCTATCTATAGGCAACGTGAAAATACATCTTGAGGTTTTTCAAAATGTTTTCTTTGATTTCTGTTTTTTAATTAATAATTACCATAGTATTAAAATGTATTCAAAATTACATTTCGTGAAATTGAATTGTTTAGTTCAAAGGTTAGGGACATTGTTTAAAATGTATAAATTTTGGTAGCTATTTAGCTACCAAAATTGAGCAAACAGTAGAAAATGAAATGATTTTCATGAAGGTGGGATAGTCTCAGTCAATACAGAGTATATCGTTTACTCAAAGTAACAAGAATAATTGCATAGAAATATAATATAATATTCACGAAAATAAATAAAATATTATTAATGACACTTACTTCTGTATAAGATATTTGTACATGTTCTGCTGTCCCAGGCATCCCGGGCGAGGGTATAAGCGCGGCGGCGGGGGGCGGAGGTGAAGGCGCGTGCGAAGCAGATCAGTGGGCGTGTGCGGATGGGTCCCGCTGCGTGCCTGCCGCCTGGCGCTGCGACGCACGCCCGCACTGCCCGGACGCCTCCGACGAACTCGACTGTGGTAAGCATGCACACTTAACACTTTATTTTCTTCATTTCATTTATGTTAGCTCTTTTGATCAATAGACATTTTAAATTGACCGTGACGGACTGAGCGTGTTCAGACGTTCTTGCAGTGTGGAATACGACATGCGGCGCCGGGCAGTTTCGATGCGTACGCAGTGGACTGTGCGTGGCGGCCAGCTGGCGCTGCGACGGGGATCCTGACTGCGGGCCACACGACTCATCCGACGAGGATCCATACATGTGTACTTACAGACTGCTTTTGTTTGCATTATAATTTTGTAGAAACGAATTGCAATCGATAAATTCTTATCTTCATTTTTGTAACTGGAAGTAATGTTGTCATTTGCAGGCGAGAAGGACTTCAAATGTGTCGGCGGACAGGCGCGCTGCGCTACGCCGGAGCGCGGTCAGTTCTCGTGCGTGCCCGTCGCTCACTTTTGTGACGGAGTGCGTCACTGTCGCGACGGCTCCGACGAGTGGGATATTTGCGACAATTGTACGCATCGCAAACGCTCTTTGCGCCACCCAGTATCGTAGATCTCTGACGCATGTTAACATGTAGTTTGTTTACAGTCACGGAGGCGTCGTGTAAGGCGCTGGGCTGCGCATGTCGCCCCACACACGACGGCGTTGCGTGCGCCTGTGCGCCGGGCTACGAGCCGCGAGGCCGCGCCTGTGTCGGTGAGTGCGCCGGGCTGACTGTACACAAGAGTGTATATCGCATTATTGACATCCATGTCCGTGTGTTTCTTTCAGACAGCGACGAGTGCTCGTGGGATGGTTCGTGCTCGCAGCGCTGCCGCAACACGCCTGGCTCGTTCGTGTGCTCGTGCGACAAAGGCTACGTTCTGAATGCCGACAACCGCTCCTGTGATCCCGGTACGTGTTTCTTTGTATTTGAGCAATATTTAAGAAAGCTTAAATAAAAATAGCTCCTCCACATAATTCCCGATGTAAACATAAAGAAGTTAAAATCATCTTACCTTAAAATTTTTAGACCCCTCACTGGAACCGCCGTCTCTAATAATAGCGACGCAGGCGGGCGTGCGAAGTGTGGGGGTCTCGGGGGTATCTTCTGGGAGCCCCAAACAGACGCGCGCCGCACTAGACGTGCGCGCACTCGACTTGTTGTACGGGAACAGGTAAATGAAGCGTCATTTAGTGCGGAACAAATATCTTACGCTACTATTTAAAAACTCTTCGCCTCGTTGCAGGTCCGTGTGCTACATCCACAACAACATGAGCCGCTCTGCGCTAGTGTGCGTGAATGCCGACAACTTCTCCAACGTGACAGTCATGCCCTCGCCGCAACTGTTTCCCGATCTCGACTGTCAGTAGATCGGTTCAACCGATATCTTACCCCATTATAATGGTTTCACGAGCGTCCGTTCTCTTGCAGCCGTATCGCACCTATGCGTGGACTGGTTGTCGCTTAACTGGTACATGTCGGACGAGGTGCGCGAGGCGCTGTACGTGTGCGAGGCCTCGCTGGCGCACTGCCGCGTGCTGCGCGACGCCGGGCTGTCCAAGCTGCGCGGACTGGCGCTCGACCCCGCTGCGGGGTAGGCTGTCCACTTACCTCTCCTACCCCCTCCCCCCCTCCCACAGAGGTCACTCATCAAATTCGTCCACAGGCTAATGTTCTGGAGCGTGTGGGGAGCGGCGGCGCCGGGCGTGTGGTCTGCTACGCTGGACGGTGGTGCGGCGCGTGCGCTGGCCGACACGCGCCTGGTGTACCCGGCCGCGCTGGTGGCAGACCTGCCCGCGCGCCGCCTGTACTGGGCCGATGCCTACCTGGACTGCGTGCAGCGAGTCGACTATGATGGCTCACACCGCCTCACGCTGCACAAAGGATACGTGGTGGGTGACCGACCACCGAACCGAAATGCATTTTTCCTGACGTTCCGATTGACATGTTCTTGTTCTATATCGTGTAAAGAGTCTGAAGCTGCAAGGGATGTCTCTGCTGGGCGGTTATTTGTATCTGCCGGTGTGGAACAACAGTAGCGTGGCCGTGGTGTCGAGCGACAGACGCGACCGACACGCCTCTTCTATAACTCTAGACTCGAAACCAACTTCGGTGCTCGTATTTCACCGTCAGAGACAGCCACTCCGTGAGTGATGTTCGGTTTCGATGCATGAACTGAAAAACAATAGATTTCTTGTATGGTCAAAAAATATATTATTATTTTGGCATACGTGCACAGTGTCCCATCCTTGCGCCAGACGGCGCGGCGGCTGCGCGCACATCTGCATCACAGCGTACCGGGCGGGTGGGGAGCCGCACGCGGAGTGCGTGTGCGCTCACGGATACCGCCTAAGGGGACACGGCGACTGCGAGCGTATGTACACACATACACACACGTACACCTTAGGGACTCTTTAAGAGATAGATTTAAGCAATGCAATATTCACGGTCGCTGGTCAGTATATTTTTGAAAATCTCCAAAATATACCTAAGAATAAGGATAGTTTTATTAGGCATAGTCATCATATGAATACGAGGAACAAATTCAAGCTATCTTTACTTGTTACTCGACTCGAAAAATAGTAACTCTTATGGGGCAATGTATACAATGCTTCAACAAGGCCTCAGTATAATTGTTAAGGAACATTCGTGTGCTATGGTATTTCTGAATATTTAGAACATGTTGCTCCCTAGGTATGAAGCACTTGCTGCCAGGCTACTTCAACACTTATTATAAATGTAATTTGGGTCTTAACTATGTCTTTTAAAAACAAGGAACAAGACAAGCTCGCTGAGAAAAAATGTTTTTTATAACACTGTCAACAAAGATGTTAATTTTAGAGCACGGTTACGATTGAATATCTGTGATCAGGCGTGGACGTGGAGAGTTATTTGGTGGTGGCGCGAGGGTCGCCGGCGCAGGTGAGCGGAGTGGTGGTGGCTGGGTCGGGCGCGCGGGCCAAGGAGGGCGTCGGCGCGGACGTGCACGACTGGGAGCCTTTCGTGCCCGCCATGCACGCCGCAAGACCCACCGCTGCCGACGTAGACGTGCGGGACAAACGGCTCTACTACTGCGACGTGCACAGGTGCGGTACTTGATATACGAATCAATCTGTAGTCAGATACTTTGCAATAATTTACGTCACACTTAACTTATATACTGGTTTGCAAACTTCAGTATTTCGATGGAAATAATAAAAATATAACATTGTCTTTTCGGGCGAGATACTGAATTCGACAACGTCTCTCCAGATACGAGATCGTCCGCCAAAAACTAGATGGTACCGAACGGGATGTTTTCATCGGGGACGACGTCGACAACTGCGAAGGACTAGCCATAGATTGGATGGGTTAGTCATCGCTATCGTTCATAACGTTCACCTTGTGACAGTCGGTACACGGTCGTGTGGTTGCAGGCGGCAACGTGTACTGGACGGACGACGCGCTGGGCCAGCTGAGCGTCGCTAACATGCGGAGCAGAGCGCGCGCTGTGCTGCTGCGGGACCCCGGCACGCATCCGCGCGCTCTGGCGCTTGACCCCGCCCACGGGTAACGGCATGCTCACTGACCGACTTCGAGCGACCGAGTTCCACGTGACTCCACTCGTCGTTTTCAATTTGCAGCGTCCTGTATTGGTCAGAGTGGGCGGGTACGGGCCCGGACGGCGGACGCATCTTGTCGGCAGCTATGGACGGCTCGAGGCGGCGCGTGCTGCTATCGGACGCGCTGCGCTGGCCGGCCGGACTCGCGCTGCACCAAGAGCGGATGCTACTTTACTGGTGACCGTCTATCTGCATTTATTATTTATACTTAGTATCTCATAAAACGCGACTAACGAGCGTCTCAGCGCAGGTGTGACACCTATCTGAACAAGCTGGAGCGCGTGCTCGTGACACCCATTGGCGAAATCGCGCCGGGCGCCACGAGGGAGGAGATTTCGGTACACGCATCCGACCTGCCGATATCGAAGCCGTACGGCCTCGCGCTGTACGAGGGTGAGGGAGGATCACCTTTCTTTTTCCGCGAAACTCGTCGTTATTCTCACCATGACTTCTCCAACAGACTGGTTGGTGTGGAGCGAGCATGGCACTGGGCGCGTGCGGCGCCTGCGCGCACAGGACGGGTCGCGCTCCTCCACGCTGCGCGCCTTCCCGCCGCCACTCTACGACATACGGCTTGTGTCGGCCGCCGCCAGGACCGGTCAGACCGATACAACCTTATCTTTATCCATAATTATTTTAATAATGAACCGTTTCCAAGTATATATAAATTAGACATTCTAGCGCACCAACAACATTGAGTAGCTAACGAGATATTTTAAAAATAATTATAAATATTACTAAAAATTTAAATACTTTACAACCATAAAACTATTTAAATACTTTGTCGTCCCTAACGAATTATTAGGAAATTAAAGTTATATACTCTAAATAAAAATAAGGAAAGTAATTTGTTATGCGCATGCGATATAAATGTGTAATTTAATTTAATATATATCTTTATATAAATATAAAATGTGTGCTGTCACTGAAGACTATTAACGTGTTCTAATCTTGTGTCTTTCGTCAGGTAAGAACGCGTGTTCGTTTAACAACGGCGGCTGCGCAGAGCTATGCCTGGCGACGGGGGAGGGCGAGGCGGCGCGGCGGTGTGCGTGCGGGGAGGGGCGGGTGGTGGGGCCGGGAGGGACTTGCTTGCCCGGGGGGACGCGGCTGCCCCCACCCTGCGGGCCCGGGGCTTTCCACTGCGGACACGGGTAGGGCGCCACAAATGGCCAAACCAGTATCGCTTCATATATGTGACATCACTGTCTTATATTTCTTTTAACAGACGCTGTATCAACTCGAGCTTAATCTGCGATGGCGACGCTGATTGCGCCGATGGTTCTGACGAAGACCCTTCTCAGGACGGACCTTGCGGTATATGCTTTTACTGAAATTATTATATATCTGAAACCACATTACAATTATTTACTCTAACGGCAGCGAACGTGACGTGCGTGGACGACCAGTTCATGCGGTGCGATATCAATCGATGCATACCGAAGACATGGGCCTGCGACGGAATGAAAGGTGAGGGGCGTTCTCTCCCAAGCTCGTATAACCTGCACTACAGATGCGGCAGGTATTATATATAACACTCTGCGAACAGACTGTGAAGACGGGTTGGATGAGGCGGCACGAACCTGTGCGGCGGCAACTTGCGGCGCGGCGCAGTGGACATGCGCGCGCTCGCGGCGCTGTCTACCGGCCGCCTGGCGGTGCGATGGCAACGCCGACTGCGGGCCCGGTGACGACTCCGACGAGACTGGCTGCGAGCCCCGCGGACCTTGCGCCCCCGGGGCTTTCCGCTGCAGTTCGGGCGCCTGCGTGCCGTGGGAGTACGTATGCGACGGACGCGCCGACTGCGCAGACGCAGGTGACGAGCGCGCCTGCCCCGCCGCACCCGAGCCGCCCTTTGTCCCGCACGGACCGGCCCGCCACAGGAACGACACCGAGAAACATGGACTATGCGAAGATCACGAGTTTCAATGTACCAATAGAGAATGTATACGGACGGTGAGAAGTTAAAATACCTAGAGATATTCGAAAACACTTCTGATTAGCTGACTCTAATAAAACTTGGTTATTGTAGGAGTTTAGATGCGACTCGAGGGTAGATTGTCTCGACGGATCCGACGAGAAAGATTGCATTTCCGTGCACACCACGCCCACCATTACTACGACTACGACAGCCACCACCACGGGTGTCGCGGCGGCAGATTGCTCTGCGCCCGAGCTTAGCTGTGATAATGGTACCCGCTGTGTGCCGTTACAGCAGCAGTGCGACATCAACCCGGACTGCATAGACGGTGCTGATGAGGCCGACCGCTGCGGTGTGTGCTATACGATTATTAACATCGTACCTACTTTGGGCTCCTTATAACAAGACATGATATCCAGGTGAGCCTATGTGCCTGGTGGCGGCGTGCTCGCATTCGTGTCACGCCACGCCGCATGGGCCCGTGTGTTCGTGTCCTTCGCCGTTACGGTTGCACGCCGACGGGTACACGTGCTCAGCTCCACACGCCTGTGCCGCCTGGGGAGTCTGCAGCCAGGTACGCGTCACCACAATAAGTCTAAATGTATATAACAGAAGGGTTAAGAAAATATTAAAATATCAAAACAGTAATGCTATAATTTACTTAGCAACAATCATTTAATTTAAGGTATAAATCTGGTAATAATTCCAACAAAATAATAACACAAGTACATGAGTATATTAATAATAAAGTTATTCCAGCGAGATAACATCAATACAATTCAAATACATATTACAATTGCTATATACCTCCTTAGTAGAATCAAATATATCTTAGTAGCACAATAGTCACATACCTGACCCGCAGAGATAGTTCAGAGCACTAGGTCGTGCCGTGTCTGAGTCCTGACAACGTCCGATCTATCGAAAGGCGCTTCGCCTATTTACAGGCCGCCGACGCCAGCTAGTGAAGCTAGTGATTATTTCATAAAACTACCCTCAACAAAATTGTTTGTTACCTAATTTAAAGCTAAATACGTTGAAAAATATCAAATCTTCCACATATATTCACGTAATATGACACCCATTCCTTAATATGATGCCCACCACCCCTAATACTGCTGCAAGAAAAGAATAGCATTAGACAAAATTCCACTTTCGTGCGTCATAATTATGAATGAATACAAAATCTTATTCTGGCAATATTTTTAGGCTAACATTTTATAGACTGGAAGCCAGGGTTTATCAGTATACACTTCGGTGGATGTGTACGAGCATTCTGAAAATAGATAATTATGTACAATTTACATTGCAGACGTGTCAGCCGCACAAAGATCGCTATAAGTGCACCTGCTACAAGGGCTACCGACTGGCGGACGACGGCTTCACATGCAAGAGCACAGGTAGGTAGTACTGGAACCTGCGGGCGCATTGCCGGAACCCGGCGCTGATTGTCGTATGTTGCAGAGGCGGGGCGCGCGTTGCTGGTGTTTAGCACGCGGCACGAGGTTCGCGGCGTGGAGCTGCCGGCACTGCGCTCGCGGGCGCTGCTGGCCGCGCTGCGCAACACTATTGCGTTGGACTGGCGCCGCGAGCCCGCCGGCGTCGCGTTGTACTGGACGGATGTCGTCGACGATGCCATCTACCGCGGCACGCTCACCGACGACATAGTGAGCGGCGTCGAAGCCGTCGTGAAGCGTGGCCTCACTGCAGCCGAAGGGCTGGCCGTGGATTGGATTGCCGGAAACCTTTACTGGGTCGAAAGCGGTCTGCATCAGATCGAGGTCCGTTATAATATTGTATATTTTATCCGTGAGATAATATGTATTATTAGGAACTTTTCGACAGGTTGCACGCCTGGACGGAAAATACCGGCGCACGTTAGTTTCCGGCGATATGGATAACCCTCGAGCAATCGCCGTGGATCCCAACGCGGGTAACGTACGACTCCGTTATGTTTACTCATATTTTAGAATATCTACTTAAAGGTATCTCTGCAGGGTACATGTTTTGGAGCGACTGGGAGACAACTGCACCTCGTATCGAGCGCGCTTCGCTGGCTGGGCGGAGGCGGCGTGTTGTGGTGCGCGCGGGGGGAGGCACTGACGGCAGCGGAGGGGGCGGAGAGGGTGAGACAGAGGGCGCTTGGCTCAACGGACTGGCGTTGGACCTGTCGGCGCGCCGCTTGTACTGGGTAGACGCGCGAGCAGACGCGCTGCAGTGCGCGGACTACGACGGCAATGAGCGTCGCGTCGTGCTGCGCGGACACGCCTCGCTGGGGCACCCCTTCGCCGTTACAGTGTTTGAGTCCCACGTTTATTGGACGGACTGGCGCACCAACAGCGTCGTGCGCGCCAACAAATGGAACGGCAGCGACGTCGTGGTTGTGCAGCGCACGCTCACGCAGCCGTTCGATGTCAAGGTTCGTACCGATGCCCGTAACCCGAATCGTAGTATCAATCTCGTCGCTCCTGACTTCCCCCTGTGGCTCTGCAGGTGATCCATCCGAGCCGGCAGCCCCGCGCTGAGCAAAACCCCTGCGCCAACAACGGAAACTGTTCTCACCTTTGTCTCATCGACTCGCCGGCGGAACGCGTATGCGCGTGTCCTCATCTCATGCGTCTGACCAACGATAGTCGCACCTGCGAAGGTGAGCGGCGCTAAGTGATAAATGCTTAATATTACTTTCGAGACCGCTGACATACTCGTGTGCGTAGTGTACGAGCGCGTGGTGGCAGTGGGGCGCCCAGAGCTGGTGGCAGGCGTGTGGGCGGTTGGAGGCGGCCCGGCGCTGCCATCGTTGGCGGGTCCGCCCGTGGGCGCCCCCGCCGCTCTTGCCGCCCTCACCGCCGACTACGAGCTGTACTGGGCTGACAGCGAGGTACTCGCGTACATATATACGTACTAAAGATGTATTAATTACCGATTAACTATCAAAATCTATAACTTCGATTACGAATTAGAACTGCGAGGGAATCGTTATAGTTCACTTGATGCATAAAGGCATAATATAAGATATCGTCTAAGACGAACGAGGTGAAAGCGGCAGACGTGCGGTCTGGCTCGGCGCGTACGGTGCTCGATGCGGGCGTGCGGTCACCGCGGGCGCTGGCGCTGGACTGGGCGGCGCGGGTGCTGTACGTGCCGCTGCGGGGCGCGCTGTGCGCCGTGGGGCTGCACGGGGAGCACGCCGTCCCGTTGTTGCCCGGCCTGGACCCCACCGCACTCGCCGTGCACCCGCTGCGGTACCTACACTATACATTTTTGACATAAACAATACAAAAAATGATGCAAAAGTATTCTATTCTAAGTAAATGTAATACCATCTTAAAAACTGCCAAATATTTTTACTATAACGAATAGACATATAAATAAAATGGTAAAGATAAGGCACCAATGTGGTATGTGTATCATATATATATATTTGGCACAATGTAGCATTGAATACACATTGGTAATAAAGCGGAAATAACGAGAATCATAGTGTAAAAATTATTAGTATCAAGAAGATTAAAAATATAAATTAATAGTAATAACCTTAAAATTAATAAGGAAGACACATGGGAAACAACATTTTGGCAACTTAAAGTAGCTTAAAAGAAAACTGTAAATAACATAACGAATTAATGAGAAAATAATAATATTCGAAGCAACGACACGAAGTAAATAGCTTAATACAATGAACTAAAAGGAGCTAAGAAATAAAATAAAATGACCAATTAGAAATAAATTGCCAAAATATCCACACATCGCCATCACATGAAGGGCCACGATAATAGAGTTATAAAAAAATAAAAAAGATGACCAAAGTCTCCGACCCGCATGTCGGTGGTATAACGGAGAAACAAACAACTTGTCGGTAACTTGGTCGGCTACATTTAGCTGAATGTCGTCATAATTTTATTATATATATATATAGACGTCATTGCTGTATCTGATTTCATGTAGAGGAGAGCTGTACTGGTCGTCGGAGGGCGCGGACGGGACGGAGCGAGTGGAGCGCGCGCGGGGGGACGGGGCAAGGCGCCGCGTGCTGCTGGACGCCGCCGCCGACGCGCACCTCGGCGGAGTCGCCAGTAACCACACTACCCATCCGCTTATGAGAATTGTTCCCATCTCTTGTTAATTAACGACTACATTCTCGTAGCTAGTAGCGCCGCTTGTGAATTTTGATTATGTAAATAGTTTCTAAGATTTAACCTACAGATGTATCTAAACTTCACAGGTATGTCTGTAGACATTGTAAGGAATCGCCTGTACTGGGTTAATCGAGGTTCCGCCACGATACAGTACGTGAACCTCGACACGGAAGTAGTCACTACGGTATGAATCCTTATAGGACAGGCTTGTGAACTCATCGTTCTCTTGTGTTCACTCGTATTCTTCGGACACAGGTAACCTTGCCGCCAGGCGCGAGGCCGCGCGCGGTCGACGTGCACGATGATGAGATGATGTGGGCGGATGACGCCACTGATGCGCTGCGGGCTTGTCGTCCCGACGACTGTGGGAGCGCGCGCATTTTACGGAGTAACACCGGTACGAGCAAGATGCGATGCAACACGTAGCATGTTGCGGCTTACTGACCCGTGTCCCTGCACAGATAGCGTGCTGTCGCTGGTGGTGTTCGACGCGGCGCGGCAGCAGAGTGCGGGGCGCGGTGCGTGCTCCTTGCGGCGCCAGCCTTGTGCTCATTTGTGTCTGGCGTTATCCGCTACCGAGTCTACGTGCCGCTGCGCCACGGGCTACATCGCCAACGGCACCTTCTGCAAGCGTGAGTGGTTGTGGGCGCGCTCCCCGATCCTTATATGTAATAAATGTAATATTACGTGTCGCGTGTTCAGCGGTAGACGACGTGCTGGTGTACTCTCTCGGCTGGGAGCTGCGTGGACTGACTCTGTCGGAGCCTCCGCGAGAAGCGCTGCCGCCTATTCCTCGAGTCGCTAGCGCCGCAGTTGTGGACTACGACCCCGGTAAGTGGCTCGCTACAAGGCAGTGTGTTTTATGTATGTGGTGTGGCGTGTACTGAGAGACCGGTGTGCTCAGACGGCGAGTGGCTGTACTGGGCGGATCCGGAAGGCGGCGCGGCGTGGCGTGCGGGACGGGCGGGCGCCGGACGGGAGCGCGTGCTGTGGCAAGCGGGCGCGGGTGGGGCGGCAGACTCACTTGCCGCGCTAGCGCTTGACCCACTTACGCGACAACTGTACGCTACCGATGCGGCGCAGGCGCTGCTGCTGCTGGCGCGTGCCGATGGCAGCCACCGATACGTGCTGCGGGACACTAGCCCGCTTGTCGTTACGGGTACGGCTCAGTTTAATTTATACTGTATCGTAACATGTATTATGTCGTTTTTAAAAAATAATAATAATGTACCAATACTGATTGAAAACAGGCTGCTAGTATTAATATGATAATTAAAGTATAATCATGTCCATATTGTTAAGTAAATAATCGTTTCGTTATTAATTTGTATGCACATCCCTGCTATTCTAGCTCTGGCCGTTGATCCTTGGGCCGGCTGGATTTTCCTGGGCGGTGGCGGGTGGATAGAGCGCGCGCGACTAGACGCATCTGCACCCGCGTTGCTATACAATGGCACCGCGCTCACCGACATCGCGCTGGACGTGCGCGAGCAGCAGCTGTACTGGACCGACACCTGGGACGTGTCGCTGTGGCGCATGCGTTATGACGGCGGCGCGCGGCGGCGCGTGCATTTGGGCGCACCACTGACGCACCCGGTGGCTGCGGCCGTGCACGGCGGACGGCTATATTGGGCGGATGCTGCATTGCGCCGCGGAAGCGTAGTCTCTGCGCCGCTATCAGACCTGACCGACTACCATGTGCTCGCGGAGGGTCTTGGAGATGGTCTCAAGGATCTCGTGGTAATGTAGACGTTTAAGAAACGCCAGCCGCACTTGCGAACCGAGGATTGTGATGGATGGTTGATTGCAGATTTGGTCGAATGCAACTCGGGCCGGGCTCACTGTGCGCAACCCGTGCGCGCGAGACTATGACGGTTGTGAGGCGCTGTGCCTGTGGGACGGACGTACGGCGCGCTGTGCCTGCCCTCACGGAGACCTCGCGCCAAACGGAAAGAATTGCACGCGTGAGTACATGAACGACTGCGTTTGAAAGTTTATCTTTAATGTAATAAAGAAAGGCTTCGATTAATTTCAGCATATACGTCGTTTTTGATGTATTCGCGCGTGACGATGATCGACACCATCCACTTGGAGGGCGATAAGGAACTCAACTCGCCGTATCCTCCCATAGAGAACAAGTCTGTATCGCGGCGGAACCTCGTTGCTTTCTATTTACCGTCCGATTGTATCTAACCTATAATCCGCAGGACACTGATGCGCAACGCAATCGCGCTGGCCTACGAGTACTCGACATCGACAGTGTTCTACTCCGACATCCAGCGCGGCTCGATCCTTTCTGTGCACTTCAACGGCTCCGAGCACCGGGAGCTGCTGACGCGTAAGTGCCGTCGCGGTTGATAGCGTACTGCGTTCATTACGTGACATGTCACATAATCCGACGTCGATGTAGAGACGGGGTCGGTGGAGGGCATGGTATTCGCGGCCCAAGAGCGCACGCTGTACTGGACTTGCGCGTCGGCGCCCGCGCTGCGCGCCGCGTCTTTGTCCGCACTGTTGGCGGAACCACCGCGGGCGCGCGCTCAGCACGTACGCTCCGTGCTGTCCCTACGTCCCGGAGAGCGCCCGCGTGGCATCGACTACGACCCCTGTGAGAGGTACGCGCTCTTCGCTCTAGTACAGTTGAACGGCGAGTCGATCGGCGATTTATTTAGAGCGCTCGTCTGTTCGCAGACGAATTTACTGGACCAACTGGAACCAATCGCGGCCGTCCATCGAGCGAGTGTACGCGAGTGGACGCGGGAGGCAAGCCCTGGTTACCACGGACGTCCTGATGCCCAATGGACTGGCGCTGGAGCACGCGGCGCGACTGGCGTACTGGGCGGACGCACGGCTGGACAAGCTGGAGTGCATGCGCTACGACGGGTCGCACCGCCGCGTGGTGACTCGTGCGCGCTCCGAGCACCCGTTTGCGGTGGCGGCGGGCGGCGGGTGGGTGGCGTGGTCGGACTGGGTGGCACGCGGCGTGTTCCTGGCGGAGCGCGGCGGCGGCGCGGTGCGGGCGCTGCGGCGGGACGTGCCGCGGCCCTGCGCCGTTGTACTCGTGGCACCGGACCACCAGACCTGTAAAGAATTATTAAGCAATATAATATTATTATTACTCTTAAGGTGGTGGCAAAATTGTATGACATTCTTTGCTTCGTAAATATCAAATGATTTATCACATGAGTCTAATTTCTATAGAGATTGTCACGTTTAAACAGACGAGCAAAAAATTGTTTAGTATAATCGAGAACTTCACAATAGATATCGTTTAAAATCGAGAAAGATGCACAGTATTACGATAATTATTTTTACATATAAAATGCAGTAATGAAGAGAATTATTAGTTATGTGACATAACTAAATTAAAAAAATAAAAAAAAAATTCTCGCCATGACAAATGTACGTCAAGTAATTGTAGGTGGGTTATGATAGGCTCGTCGGACCCGTGTGCGGTGCTGAACGGCGGCTGCGCGGAGCGGTGCACGGTGGGCGCGGACGGACACGCGGTGTGCTCGTGCGTCGCGGGGCGCGTGCTGGCGCGGGACGGCTCGGCCTGCCAGCGTCCCGACGCCGCCTGCGCCCCGGGCCTCTTCGCCTGTGCGGAGGGCCCGTGCCTGCCGCCGCGGCTCGTGTGCGACGGCGTGCCGCATTGCAGCGGCGACCCCGACGCCAGCGACGAGGATCTCTACTACTGCAGTGCGTATCGTGCTCGTGTAAGCGTGGTGTGTGAGCGTGTCCTGACGGCGTGTGCGTGTTGCAGCGTCGCGGTCGTGCCCGGCGGGCTGGGTGCGGTGCGGCGCTGGAGGGCGCTGTGCGGCGCCGGAGCGGCGTTGCGACGGGCGCGTCGACTGCGATGACGGAGCCGACGAGCTCGACTGTGACTGCTCCGATTTGGAGTATAGGTGAGAAAAAAATTATCAATGAACCGTTTCCCGCGTTATTACGTTTTTATTATGAATTTTACGAGGTAAGAGTTAATTTATGTTTTTCACTTGGTAGTGATATTTATTTAATTCAACAACTTGATACTTGATACTATATAACATAATTAAGTATTGAAATATCATTGACATTGGTCTTGTAGCCTTAAAAAGCCTTATTGAAGGTGTTTTTAAAAATATCTGCTACTGTATAAAATGCCGGTCAAATACGCTATTGACGAAATTAAAATTATTTATTCGTGAGATTGAAAATATATTGTTATATTTTCTAATTTTGTAAAGATAACTTACTTTCGAGAGAAAAAAATAATGAAATTTTTTATTTTTATGTACTCAATTTAGCAGAACCATTTCTAAAAGGAAATATATATAGCTTAATGTAATCTTTGAAATATAAGACAAATTTACCAATAATTCACTGATAAAAAGGTACAAGTAATCATGAAAAAACTTCAAATATAATGTTTACTTTCTTCATTATGAAACTAGAGCTTAGTGTATGTAGAGGTTAGCTGCAGACATTCTACTGTGGTTTAGTATTTAGTATTTTAGTTCTATTTTTTTCATGCAATGCGATTGTTGTACACAAAATTGCTGTGACACAAACTATTTTTTTGTGTTATGTTCTACAAAAAGGACAAAAAATATGAAGCTATGTGTCGACAGGTGCTCGGACGGCGCGTGCGTGTCGCTGAGCGCGCGGTGCGACGGAGCGGCGCAGTGCGCGGACGGCTCGGACGAGGCGGACTGCCCGCACGCCGTGGAGGGGCGCTGCACGGACCCCGCCGCGCGCTGCGACGGACACCCCGACTGCGACGACGGGAGCGACGAGGCGGACTGCACAGGTTCGACTGCGGACAAATCCGTTGCATCGCGCTAAAATATTATATACTAATCCATAGCTTCTGCCTTAATAACAGAGAGCACAGTCGCCCCGAACTTTGAGGGTCCGGATCCTTTCGAGGAGCAGCCCGTGGAGGGTTGCGGCGAGGATCAGTTCCGGTGCGGCACAAACGCGGGCGGCGGGGCGGAGTGCATTCCGCTGGTGTGGCGCTGCGACGGGCGCGCGGACTGCTCGGACGGCTCCGACGAGACCCTTCACTGTAGTGCGTTACTTACCGATGCCAGACTTCCCCGGGTGTCCTCCGGCGCTGACGCATTGCATGTGTGCAGGACGCGTGAGCGTGTGCGGGGCGGACTCGTTCCGCTGCGGTTCGGGCGAGTGCGTGGCGAAGTCGGCGCGATGTTCGGGCGCTCCGCAGTGCGCCGACGGCTCGGACGAGCGCGGCTGCGAGTGCGAATGGGACTCCTTCCGCTGTGCCAGTGCCGAGATGTGTTTGCAGACAGTAAGTCCCGTAATTTACCTGAGTTTTATAGCTTTTTACATATTCGTGTTTATTGTATCATATAACTGTTTATGTATGTAACGTCGTTTTTCAAAGATCCGCAGGCTCCTTTTATTAGTGACGGGATTTTTTTGGTTTTCTTATTTTTACTTGTCAATAAAGATAAATATTTTGGAAATAATATTAATTTGTCTATGAACTTATTATTAAGACGATAATTTTTTGATTGAAAAAGTTGTATGTAAGTAGTTGATTAAACCTGATAAAAGAAAAAAAGGCAATTGAATTAGCGAACTTTCTTCGTTGATATTATTACCTATTTTTAATTATAATAAGTTGACCATGTTGATATTATCTTTTATATTATTTATACTAATTTATAACTTTACTTTATATCATAAGGGGGAAAGATTTTTTGTGTGTTTATATCGATTAGGCTCTTTGGACTACTGGAGTGAGTTTAAACATTTCAACTAATTGGAAGCTACATTATCAGGAAAAACATAGGCTATAAGTTATTTCTATAAACTTATACATGTGGTACAAAAACAGGTTATGTTCAATAATTTTTTACTTAATTCAGTTAAGACGTGTTATATATTCAGTGTATTCATCTGAGTGGTATGCCTTAAAGAGAAAGCTTTAAATAAGATTTAATAAATAACAAATAAGCTACTTTTTACGGGAATACCGTATAATCAGGAAAAACCGAATAAGTCAATATTTGGTAAATAAATTGTGTCATCTATACTGTTAGGTTTTACACTAAGATTTTTAAGATCACACGGGCAAAGCCGCGTTTGTCGGCTAGTCTTTTATTTTATCATAGTATTGAGAGTGTGTTTATTTTATTGTTAGGTCCATTTTCTTTTCGTACTTTTTTCGATATAAAAAAAAAGATACTAAACTAATAAAGTCCACATAATTTTGGGTAGGCGGGGTGGAGTAATTGAAACTGCACCAAATTAAATAAAACATCACATGTTGAGTAGACACAAGTCTGAATAATTTTTTTTCTTTTTAATTGTGTTACTTCCTAATGTTATAGAGTCTTTACTGCGACGGGGACGCGGATTGCGAAGACGGCTCCGACGAGCCGCCGGGGTGCTCCTCGCTCGCCGTCTCCGGCACCGGCAAAGATACTGGCAACGCCACTGTCGCACCGTCGACCGGACCGGATCGCCCCATCACCACCTCGCCGGCGTCGCAGCTGTGCGCGGGCGAGCCGGGCTCGTTGTACTGCCGCGGGCGGTGCATTCCCGCCGCGCTCGTATGTGACGGACGCGACCACTGCGGTGATGTTCCAGACGGACCGGGCAGCGACGAGGACCCTGTCATGTGCTGTGCGTACCCATCCCCGCGCACGTCTATGTGACCGGGACTGGTACGACGTTGTTTCGTGTGTTGCAGCATCGTTCGCAGAGGCTTTCGGGACCGCGGCGGAGGCGGCGGCGACGGCGGCGGGTGGGGCGGGAGGCTGCGCGCGCGGGGAGTGGCGGTGCGGGAACGGCGCCTGCGTGCCGCAGCACGCGCTGTGCGACGGGCGAGACTCGTGCGGGGATTACACCGACGAGTGGCACTGCAGTGCGTTAATTACGTTGAATGCTCAGTGCACGTCCTGATCGTATGTGACCAATGTTGTTTGTCAGATATCGACGAGTGCTTGGTCCTGAACGGTGGCTGCGCGCACAACTGTTCGGATCTGTCCGTGGGTCGCGCCTGTTGGTGCCGCACCGGCTGGAGGCGCGCCGGTCGCGCCTGTCACGACGTCGACGAATGCTCCGAGGACGAGCCGTGTGACCACCGCTGCAGGAACACTCCCGGCAGCTACGTGTGCTCCTGCGCGCGCGGGTACCGCCTGTTGCCCGACGGATCCAGCTGCGCACCCATCTCTAGTATGAATTTTATTATCTAGTCGTACATCCTTACGCGATGATCTTATAGTTGGGACCGAATCTCGACCTCGTGAGACGTTTCTACAACGGTAACAGATGGACATTCTCGGGCAACTTGACATAAAAAAAAAATTGCATTCAACCGTAAGCGGCCTTGTCACTTCAAGTGCATTGCTTTAGTATTAGATATCTCTATATAATATATACTCATAGTGGACTACCAGTGGGAGCGAGCCAGTTGAACAAAACGTTATACTCGGCGTTTCCAACAGAGGTGAAGGCGTCGTTAATATTCACGAATCGCTACTACATCCGGCGCACCAGTATCGTGGAGGAGGACAGCCCGGAGGCGGCCGCCACGTCGCTCCTCGTACACAACCTCACTAACGCCGTGGCGCTGGACGCGCTGTGGGCTCGCGGCTGCCTACTGTGGAGCGATGTCACGCGCCTGGGATCCTCTATCAAGAAGCTGTGCGGTGTGGCGGGTGACGGCGTGGCGGGTGACGTATCGGCGGACGCGGGACGAGCGGACGCGCGCGTTCTAGCGGGTGCCACGCTGCAGAACCCCGACGGGCTGGCGGCCGACTGGGTCGGCGGGAACGTGTACTGGTGCGACAAGGGCACCGACAGCATCGAGGTGGCGCGACTAGACGGCCGACACCGTCGTGTGCTGCTTAGGGCTGGGCTGGCCGAGCCCAGGGCACTGGCGCTACTGCCGCAGCAGGGGTGAGGGAGGCCGATATCGTAAAGCCTTACAAGACTTATAATACTATTTATAATTCTACATTAAATAATGACAAAAAAAATCTATTGCGATTGTCCGCTAGCAATCATAAAAGTTTTGTATTATTATCAGAACAGAAGACGCCAACATAATTTGGAATCACAATGTGAAAACAACAACAAATACTTAAAATTAATGGGGGTTGGTGGGCAGGTATCTGTACTGGTCGGACTGGGGAGCGGCGGCGCACATCGGTCGCGCGGGGCTGGACGGCTCGCAACCCACAATACTGTTGCGGGGCTTGGGCTGGCCTAACGCCCTTACGCTGGCACCTGCCTCCGGGGAGCTGTTTTTCGCGGATGCACGCGAGGACTACATTGCCGTTGCACGTCTTGACGGGTCGCACGTACGCGTGCTGTTTTCTAGAGGTGGGTCGGCTCTTCCGATTTCATTGTCCATGTGCAACCGACTCCGTAAACGACTGATCAAATGATTACTATCTTTGGGCAGACCGTATGCCGTGGCTGCCGTTGCATCATGTGTTCGCGCTGGGCGTGTGGGCTGGTCGCGTTTACTGGACTGATTGGGAGACGCGCGCGCTGCACTCTTGCCGCCGCCGCCCGCATCCCGCCTACAACGTAAGTGTATGCGCGTACGCCTTGGTGTGTGTGTGTGTGCAAGGACTGCATCATGTTTTGTACGCAGGAGACGTGGGGTGGCGGTACTGCGGCAGGTGGAGCGCTGCGATGCCGTGTCGAGGCGCGCGCTGTTCATAAGCCTATGGACCTGCGTGTACTACATCCCGCGAGACAGCCTCCCATGCCCGGTACGACATCTCGCAGTCGCTGAGATACCGACACGTCCTACTATGATGCCGCTTCTCACTGAGGTCGTATTTCAGAACTGACGGCACTTTGTGAGAGGTTAAACTGTACGGGGCTGTGTCTGTTGGCGCCGGCGGAGGACGGCGGTGCCACCGCTCACTGCGCCTGTCCCGAGCATTTTGTTTTGGGGTCGGACGGTCGCTCGTGCTCGCCTAATTGCACATCTGCGCACTTCGTGTGTCGTTCTTCACTCAAGTGCATCCCTTTCTGGTGGCGATGCGACACCCAGGTACGCGCGTTGAATGCTTCTGTCGCCTAACATTTTTGGAACATAGGCATAACCACATCGTTCTTTAACATCAGGACGACTGCGGCGACGGATCGGATGAGCCGGCGACGTGTCCTGCCTTCCGTTGCTCGCCGGGACAGTTCCAGTGCGCTAACACGCGCTGCGTGCACCCTGCTCACATATGTGATGGCGTACAGCAGTGCGGCGATGGCAGCGACGAGCGCGACTGCGACGCATTCACCTGCCTCGCCGCGCAGTTCAAATGTCCCGCGCACCCGCCGCTCGGCGCGCCCGCTCGCTGTGTGCCCGCCGACGCACGCTGCAATGGAGAATCTGACTGCGCGGGAGAAGAAGACGAGCGAGACTGCCCGCCCCTCAGCTGTCCGCCGCACAACGTTCGTAAACATTATAGTTCGGTATTATATTATAATATTGCAGAGATACCTATTTAAAATAATACGTTCAGTTTTTGTGCGGCTCGGGAGCGTGCGTCCCCCAAGTGTGGGTGTGTGACGGCGATGCTGACTGCAGCGACGGGTCCGACGAACGGGACTGTGCGTCTCGGGAGTGCGCCCGCGGGGAATTCCGTTGCGCATCAGGGCGGTGCATGCCGCGCGAGTGGCTGTGCGACGGCGAGGCGGATTGCCCCGGTCGGGAGGACGAGGCACGTTGTGATGCGCACGCTGCCTGCGAGCCTACATATTTCCGCTGTGCCGACATGCGTTGCATTCCGGGCCGCTGGCGGTGTGATTTCGACGAGGATTGCGCTGACGGATCCGACGAGCGCGACTGCACACCGCGCAACTGCTCCGAGTCGGAGTTCCGCTGCGATAATGGCGAGTGTATCCGGGGCGCGCTGCGGTGCTCGGGGGCGGCGGAGTGCGCCGGCGGCGAAGATGAACGTGCATGCGCCGCAGCCTGCCCGTCCAGCGCGCGCCTTTGCACGCACTCGCAGGAGTGTCTGCTTAAGTACGTGTAACGTGTCCCTTAGTCTATTACCGAAGGACGAATTACAAAGTCTGTAATAATTTTTTGGTTATCAGCGAGTGGTGGTGCGATGGCGAGTTGGATTGTGTCGACGGGTCAGACGAAGATAACTGTACCAGCACTGCTACTGCTGCGGTCGCCCACGACACGCCCTCTCTCGATTGTGGGACCCGGCTTCGCTGCCTGGGTGGTGGGGGCGGGGCGGGTGCGTGGTGCGCGCCGGCCGCCTGGCGCTGCGACGGTCGTCGCGACTGTGCGGACGGCTCGGACGAGGATCTCGCCGTTTGCCGCCATACGGCTTGCCCCCCACCCATGGTCCGCTGTGGAGAGAACACTTGTATCCCGCCGCATTTGATCTGCGATGGTTCTCGAGACTGCGCCGACGGTTCCGACGAGAACCCGCTCCTATGTTCGTATATCAAAATTACTAAATCCCTTAAAGAAAACCATCACATGGCCAGCAATAGCAGAAATATTTAATGTAATAATAAAATTCGCTCGGCTCGCAGGTAGTCGCAGCCGTAGCCGCTCGGAGTCTCTTTGCGCGCGCGATCAGCAACTCTGCGGCGACGGGCGGTGCGCGCCCGCTGACGCTCCTTGTCCGCCTGCTGGTAGTGTCACACAAAAACTAATATTATTGCGTTCATTTTATAATTATTTTCAAAATTAAAAGAACATTTTTAAAATAGAAGTGTCCAGTCTGTCACAAAAAGTATACGATTATGAGATTTATGTTAACATGTACATCGGCAGAGAGCGGCTGCAGTTGGCGGACTTGTTCGCAGCTTTGCCTGCCCAAACACGCGCATAATCACACCTGCAAGTGAGCATGCACACAGATACATATGCAAGCACGTAAACCGTGTGCCTCACACGAAGCTTTCCAGCTTACATTGTTATATGATATACCAGCCATTGCAAAATCAGTTATCAATTAGTCGTTCTTAAATTTTAGGTGTGTCGCTGGATACAAACAACACCAACTCTCGGACGGCACGTTTTCCTGTGAGGCAACAGGTACGGTCGATACTAATTCTTATTAACAATGATTCAATAATTGTCTCGTCTCCTAGCGATCATTAACATGTAGAATACGTGCAGGCGAGAGGGCAAAGGTGTTAGTGGCAACGAGCGGAGTGCTGAAGTTGTTGGAGCTGCATAAACACGAACACGAGCCGTCCGTAGCCGCACCGAGCTACAACGACACGTAAGGATCGAGGGGTAGAAAAGTCTTGTGGATAAGTGCATATAATTTACACACTGAGAGGTGTTGCAGCGCGGAAGTGGTGAGCGTATGCGCTGCGCCAGTGGGTGGCGTGTGGTGGGCGTGGTGGGCGGACGTACGGGGGCGCGTGCGGCGCGTGCGTCTGGTCGCGGCGCGGGGCAAGCTAGCGTCTGGCACGCCTGCGCGCTCGCCACCGCTTCCCGACGTGCCGCCCGACATGCGCGTTGCCGAGACCGTGCTGGAAGACGCGGGAATCGTGCGCGGCGTGGCCGTAGACCCGCTGACCGAACGTCTGTACTGGACCAGCGTGCACGCGGCGGACGGCGCACGGGCGGAGGGCGCGCTGCACGTGGCCACTCTCGACGGACGACGACGCGTCACCATATGGAAGCAGGCGGGTGCCGAGCCCGACGACCTCGTCGTGTCGCTGGAAACCGGGTCAGTTACGGTTCAGTAGTTTGACATATGACGAATGCCTGAGAAATTAATAAGTACGCCTATACCGCAGCGAGCTCTTCTGGTCCGAGCGCGGGTCCTGGGGCCGCGTGTGGAGTGCACGTCTCCACGGCGGAGGGGTGCGCGCGGCCGTTTCGCGTGGTCTGCGGCGTCCCACGGCACTGGCGCTCCACGCACCCGGTGCTCGCCTCTACACGCTGGATGCGCACCGCGGCACGCTGCGCAGCGATGCGCTGGGCGCCGGCGACACCGCCGTGCATGCCGTGTTCGCTGCGGACGCAGCGCCGCAACACGATGTACCGTCATATAAAGGTACGGTACCAAAGTACCTTGGAATCTATCATCTGACGTCCGTAAACTAGTAATGACACTCTTCCGTCCGTGCAGAGGACGAGCCGGCGTCTCCGAGCGGGCGGGCTTGTTCGCGCATGGCTGTGTGGGAGGAGCACGTGTGGTGTGGCACGGCGCGTGGGCTGCTGGCTGTGCCGCGCCGCCCGCGTCCCGCGCCCGCTTCCGCCCCCGCGGCCCTCCCGAGACACCGCGCACCCGTGTCCGCGCTAGCCGTCCTGCATCCAGTGCTTTTCGGGGCTCTGGCGAACGGTTTGTTTCGATAACTTATAACATAACACACGATGCAAGTAATCGCTAGATAATTTGAAACTATTTCGAAACACTATACAGTGACCGAATATATATGTATATATATATATATATGAAATATATATACATATAGTCGAATATTAATTAATTTATATAGTATAGTATAGTATATAAATTAATTAATATTCGAAACTGGCCACTTTTATTATACAATTTCAAAGGCACAATTTGACTCTCAAATAGTTAGATAAAAAGTGCCAACCAATTAGCATTACAATTCCGCTTCCCCTCAGTACTCAAAGACACGAGACCTTATGTTGTTAGCTATAAGGTCCTTTTCGCGTCTCCATTCGTCGCTTTAGCCAGAGTAGATGAGCAAGCGTGACAGTGACCATACCAACGCACTACATACTTACGCTAGCTCTAAGTCTTTTGGTTACGTGAACTTATTAAGCTAGTAGATCTGGACCTTGATAGACAGATAATTAATACTTAAAATGTATGTTCAATATGGCGTTGGGGACCGCCAACCAACACGCCATGTTCCGAACGGCGGGAGGTGGAGGACGGAGCTACAAATAGCTACGTGGAATGTAAGAGGAGGAATGGAACAGAAAATGAATGAGTTATTAGATGTGATGGATGACAAAGATCTGGATGTTATTTGTGTGTCTGAGACCAAGCGAAAAGGCAATAATATGACCGATTTGTCTGGCAACCGGGTCGCTTTCTGGGCTGGGGTTCCAGAGGGTGGGCGAGGTTGCCAAGGTGTAGGCGTATTGTTGTCTTCTCGAATGGTTAATGCTATGGTAGAATACAAGGCGATCAACCCGAGGCTTCTTTGGGTTCGCTTTAAGCTGGGGATAACAAGAGTATTCTTGTTAGCCGTGTATGCTCCAGTATCCTCAGCTCAAATTAGCGAGCTCGAGGAGTTTTGGGAGAGTGTCAGAAGTAATGAAAAGTTGATAGTATGTGGGGATGTTAATGGATGGGTTGGAACCGCGCGAAGTGGTTACGAAAGCGTGCTAGGCAAGTACGGTGATAAGAGAGTAAATGAGGCTGGAAAGCTTATTTTGGAATTTTGTAAAGAGAGAAATTTGTTTGTGGCAAACACGATGTTTGATCATAAACAAATTCACATGTACACATGGGAGCGAGCGGAAGAAAGAAGTATGATTGATTTATTCCTGGTGGATCAGCGAATTCGAAGCCAAGTTATGGACACGCGAGTGTTTAGGGGTGCTGATCTGGGAACAGACCATTATCTAGTCGTTGCTAGAATAAGAGGTCTGTTTGCAGGTTGGCGCAACCGCACGACGTGTCCGAGCTTGGAGTCGAATTATCGCATAAGAAGCTGGAAGCTACAAGATCCACCGATCAGAGAGGAATATCAAGAAAGGGTTTCCAAGAAGCTTGAAAGCTGTGATTCAGGAAATGAAAGTGTTGAAGTATGCTGGCAGTACCTTAGGAATGGTATGGTGAATGTAGCGACAGAGGTATGTGGTAAAACGAAAAGAGGTTTTAGTAAAAAGCGCGATGAATGGTGGGATGATGAAGTGAAAGACGCTGTAGAGTTGAAGAAGAAAGCATGGTTGGATTATAAAGCCTCGGGTAAGGATAAAAGTATGAGAGAGATAAGAAAAAGAGAGTACAAGCTGCAAAAGCACAAAACGAAAACACTTATAAAGATGAAGCGTGAAAATTCTGAGCGTGAAAGGGACGACAGGTTGACAAACAACTTCCGGGAAAATACGAAGCTTTTCTGGCGAGAAGTTAGTGATTCCCGGGGTTGTTCGGTAACCTGTAGAATGAAAGGGGTGCTTTCGAAGAGCGGTGAAATTTTATCTGAGCAAGCACACGTTTTGCAGCGGTGTGCGGAGTTCTATAAGGAGATGTATGAAAGTGAGGACGCCTCGGCCTTGAGCACCAGTGAAATGCTGAGTCCGGATGTAGCCAATGGTGAAATCAGTTTGGAAGAAGTGGAGAGCGCGATTCGAAGTCGGAAATGTGGTAAAGCTGCGGGAGCAGATGAAGTTGCTGCCGAGATGATCAAATATGGTGGGCCACGCGTCTGGGACTTGTTCTGGTTTTTGTGCAATTTATGCTGGAAATCAGGGGAAGTCCCAGGCGATTGGCGAGGTGCAGTCATCGTACCTTTGTATAAAGGCAAAGGTTCACAGATAGACTGTGCAAGCTATAGGGCTATCAGTTTGATCAGCTTGGGCAGTAAAGTTTATGCTAAAATATTAGCGAGAAGAATGCAAGAAAGATCTGAAAGGCTGTTGTGGGAGGCCCAAGGAGGTTTTAGACCTGGAAGAGGATGTACAGATCAGATCTTTTCCCTCCGCATGATCACGGAAAAGTTTTTGGCCCTAAACCAAAAGGTTTTCTGTGCTTTTGTGGATTTGGAAAAGGCGTTTGACAGGGTTGTGGGAAAGAAATTATGGGAGATACTGCCCCGATACAATGTGAGCGGACCCTTGCTACAGGCTGTAAAGTCTCTTTACAGAGATCACTCAGCCTGTGTGCGAGTAGGAGCTGACATGTCGCCCTGGTTTGACATCCAATCGGGTGTTAAGCAAGGTTGCGCTATGTCAGCTTGGTTGTTCAACTTGTGTTTGGATAGTTGTCTCCAAGGCGTGAAAGACAGTGACATGGGAGTGAAAGTTGGTGACCTTAAGGTCAATTGCTTGCTTTATGCAGATCCAGTGCTCATTGCATCATCAGAATGCGATTTGCAGGCATTGGTCACCACTCTGAAAGATGGGTGTGAAAATAATGGTCTAAACCTGAATGCAGATAAGACGAAGGTTCTGATATTTGAAAGAAATGAAGAAAGAACAGAATGTAAGATCAACGTGAATGGTAAGATAATAGAACAAGTGAATGAAGCAGTATATTTGGGAAGTATGTTTAGCAGAGACGGAAGATACGAAATGGATGTGGAAAGGCGTATTGCTGCCGGTAACAGAGTCAACGGTGCTTTGGCTGCATTGTTGAGACGGCGAAACGTCAGCATAGCTGCACGTTTGGCTGTACACAATGCAGTTTTGCTACCGACGCTGTTATATGGCAGCCAAACGTGGGTAACACAGAAGAAGAATGTAAGAAAGATGAATGCTGTGGAGATGCGATCTCTTCGTCGAATATGCGGAGTCAGTATAGCTGACCGAATCCGCAACGAAGAGATCCTCAGAATGGCAGGTACTAGCGAAGATGTTTCGGTAAGAATGAAGAAGAAGGTGCTCAGGTGGTTTGGGCACGTCGAACGAATGAGTGATGAAAGAATGGAAAAAAAGATTTAAAAAAGGTAAAGTGAGCGGTAAGAGAGACAGGGGGAGGCCTCGAGTGACCTTCAAAAACACAGTAGCTACGATACTGGAGGAAGGTCACGTAAAAAGCATGAGGACCCCCCGGAGGGCATGTATGAAGAGTTTAATGTCTGTGGTCGAGGCGAAAGAGGTATGCAGGGACCGTAGCGTTTGGCGCTCCGTCGTCTCTGGCTACCCCGCAAGGGATATGGCGTGACGATAAGTAAGTAAGTAAGTATGTTCAATCATTGTTCTGTGGGGTCAGTGGTGGACCCGTGTAAGTTGGCAGACGGCAGCGAGGCGTGTCACGTGAGTGCGCTGTGCGTGCGCACGGGACTGCGGGAGGGGGGGACGCGGGTCTGTCTGTGCCCCGACGGACTGCAGCCAACCTCGGACGTACCTGATGTGAGTCAATCACTTATATCATTGATAGAATAATTATCAAAACAATTCTTAAGCTTAAAAGTACACAAATAAATTATTTGTGTTCTTATATAAAGCTGCTTAAATTATGTTATGACACCTTAATAAATATTTAACAAAAGTATCAACGCCATGTAACGTAATTTTTAAAATAACAATTGCAATATATGTCTCTAATAACACTTTAGTTTTAAGTTTGATCAATACATAGCACCTTAACAGCAGTGGGCAATATGCTTTCTATCTCATTCTCTCCTATACATTTATGTGTCTGTTTCATTATCGTGAGGCATTTTTCGTTACTTTACTACAATTTTATAAAAGATTCAGTTCAAAAATATTGCAATTGAACTTAATACGGTGTCGATTATCATATATTTTTTACTTAGTTTTAGAAAATCCAAACATAACACATGTTTGAGTAATTTTGATAAAATTGTGGACAACTAGATGTTTAAAATATTTTTTATTAACTTATTATTTTAAATTATTTGTCATTATGTCATCATTAACTTTTTGAACTTGCCTTATTATATTTGCATAATATCTTTATATTTCAATACCCTTTAGTATGAGTGTAAATGATTATGTCGTCAAATACGCCAATACAGGAGAGGCGCGAATGCGTGGTGTCCCCCAGCGGCGGCGCGGGCTGCTCGTTGCAGTGCACGTCCGGGAGCTGCGTGACATCATCGGGCGGAGTCGCCGCCTGCTCGTGCCCCGCGCTGTTCGCTGGCGCGCTGTGCCAGCACTACCGCTGCGGCGCCCACTGCTCGCCGCACGGCCGCTGCCACGTGCTGCCCGAACACGACCGAGCGCACGTCGGCGACGACGACCTACCGCCCCTGACGGTGACTCTTAAATTTGATTGCACTTTACAATAACATTTTATCGTGTCGAGTTTGATTCACTATTGTTATATGCAGTGCACGTGTTATCCGGGATGGACGGGAGAGCGATGCGAGCACGCGATTAACGCCACGAGCGAGACGCACAACAACGAGGCCCACGACGCCGACGACGTCCACGACTCGCGCGGTGACCCATGCTCGCGGTGCGAGAACGGCGCCTCGTGCGAGAGATCGGTTGCCGGCGCCAAGTGTGTTTGTCCTCCGCAGTACGCGGGTAAGCGTCGGATTCGCCGGCTTTCTAATCGCTCTATCATCGAACGAATTTAAGGATAAACTCGTTCGCTCACTCAATCTGTCGGCAGGTTCACGTTGCACGCAGTGCGCTGAAGGAGCGCCGGGAGCGTCGTGCCGCGCGCGTGAGGCCGAGCTGTGCCGGGACTACTGCTACAACGATGTGAGTATACCCCCTCCCTCCCCTTTTCTCTGTGTTTCTAAGGCCGTCCGTCCGCAGGGTGCGTGCGTGGTGGTGGCGGGGTCGTCTGCGGGTGAGCGCGTGGCGCGGTGCTCGTGTGCGTCGCGGTGGACGGGCGCTCGCTGCGAGCTGCCCGCCGGAGCCGCCGGAGCCGCCGGTGAGTGCGCCACTGACTATAAATATTATCAATTTACTAAATAATTAAACGGCGTCCTTGGGGTGCCGGAAACTATACCGGTGTTTTTGTCTTTTTAGAAGCTAAAGAGCATTTCTAATATAAAATAATCAATGCCTAATAAAATTGCTTCGACATGACTTGTTAATGATTCTTCTCTTATACGTCTATAAAAAGTTAAAACAAACAAAAAGAAGATAGCGGTAAAGTCAAACTTTAGCAAATAATGAACGAAATAAACTATAATTATATAACGCTTAAAAAATTAGTTTTTTCTTCAAAAGTCACTTCGATCGTGCAGATGGACTTGCGCCAACAGACTTTTTGACCCGTCTGGATCAAAATTTTGGTTAAAATACAAAATCGGGGTCAAAAATAAAAACTATTATGCATTCAGATTCTTCTAATCGTTAGAATAAATAATTCCGACAATATACTAGATGTATGTCATCACAATTAACAAACACCGATAATTTCCAACGCTCGTCCGATCTCCTTAGATCCTCTTAGTAACAAACCGGAAAAATCAACAGAAAATCGTACTTTACAAACGGTAAAAAAAACTATTTTATTGAATTATGATATTAAGAAAGAATTTGAAACGAGTTAATATTTTGAGGTGTGGTATTTAATTGCTATTAAGAAATAGCTTAATAGTATTTTCCCATGAGGCAAAATGATTAAGGATAATTTCGATATGGTTTTTACATTAAAGTTGGAGAGGAAAAATAATTTTGAATTACGGTGACATATCTTGAGAATCGAATCATTTACTGTTGGGACTTTTTAACAATGAAGTACAAAATCGAGTCTGGATTTGGATAATATATTTATGGTTTTCTATATTATTGAACATTGTCGATAGAAAGTATGAGTTATTATGGCTTTTATGTAATTTTTTTAGATTATATAATAGTGTATATATATATATATATATATATATATATATATATATCATATATGTTACTATTATATATATACTAGGATTCGCCAACCGTGCGCGGCGGGCGTTGAGCTGAGCCCCTCTCCTTTCTTCTTTTCTTGATAACTTTTGAATGGCTAAACATTTTTTCAATCTGTTTGCGCTATAACAGCCGCGTTCGGCTCAAACATACATTTTTAGCCAATTATCTCGTCGCATTCTGGAGACAACTAAACACAAAAAAAAGGTCTCCCAAACGGTTAAGAGCTTCGCTTACGCCCAGCTCAACAACGTTATCAAAAATATTTTGATGTTATTATTACGTTACAATGTTATACTATATATATATTTAGTGTCCGCTTCATAAATTTTAACGTTAAAAGCTTCAGTCTGTGAAGACAGAACAGATGGTTGAATACTGATAACACAAAATTGAAATAAACAATAAATATAAAATAAGTGAGACAATAGTACATATTGTATTATTAATTTAATACTTTATACTACAACAATGGCGACGGGTAGAAGAGAAGAGTAGAAATAGAGTAGAAGGAGTATGAGAAACAGACACTTAAACTTTACTCTCACACTACGAATATCACACGTAATTCTACTTAACACTAAACCTACCGACAATTCTTGTGTACCTGTTCTTACCGCACGTGGTCAAATTGACCGGTAATTAAAAGTTATTTTATTATATAACGCAGGTAATAATGGAAATAACTAAAAGTAAAGAGTGAAGAAAATATTATATACATATTCTAAGAATTATCATGTAGTTTGATAACGATATTATAATATTTAAAAATGTGTAAGTTTTACAAAAGTTTAAGAACGGTCAATTTGACCGGTACTTGGTAGGTTTAATGTTAATACGTAAAACGCATTTAAACAAACATCGCCCATAAAAATAACTATAAAATATAATAATATTAATTTCAGTCAACAATAAATAAAGACGCTGATTTTTTTGCACTTTAACATTCAAGAGTTTAATTGCTTTTGCTTTTAAAACCTTTTTTTGCGATATACTAAAGTATTTCCTCATTAATCTCTTGTATTTATTAATTATCGAATACATTTTTGCATACAAGCAAATTCGCTCGAACTCATAGTAGTGTGATGTATGAAGGGTGAGGCGCGGCCTTGACCCGTAGTATCGACTTCCGTAACCACTATTACGACGAATTATTCATATATCTATGTGAAATTGATGTTACTTGATGTAATCTAATATGAATTTTAATATATTTTATTGTTTAACACTAAACCTACCGACAATTCTTGTATACCTGTTCCTATCGCACGCCGTCAAATTGGCCGGTAATTAAAAGTCATTTTGTTATATAACGCAGGTAATAAGGAAAATAACTAAAAATAAAGAGTGAAGAAAATATTATATGCATATTCTAAGAATTGCCATGTAGTTTGATAACGATATTATAAAGTTTAAAAATGTGTAAGTTTTACAAAAGTTTAAGAACGGTCAATTTGACCGGTACTGGTAGGTTTAGTGTTAATTAATTTTCGTAATAAAAACTTAACAGTTCCGGTAAAGCTGTTTTAATTCACATGATGCGTTGGTTTTTTTTTTATTTTTTATAGACGTTGGTACATTTATTTTAGTGCAATGTATTGAGAAGTTACAAAAAACCGATAGGATTCCTATCATTGTTACAACCTTGAGCATATTTGCATATTGCAGAAAAGGTCAGACTTAAATTTGAAGCTACTAAAAACTTTAAATTGAATAAGTATTAATATATTTTGAAATTATTCACATTTAAATGACCATCGCTTTGAAATTTAAATTTAATATCCAACAGTAAAGTGTAATAACTAAGAACCAACCAACGCGAATGGTAAGATAATAGAACAAGTGAATGAAGTGGTGTATATTTGGGAAGTATGTTTAGCAGAGACGGAAGATACGAAATGGATGTGGAAAGGCATATTGCTGCCGGTAACGGAGTCAACGGTGCTTTGGCTGCATTGTTGAGACGGCGAAACGTCAGCATAGTTGCTCGTTTGGTTGTACACAATGCGGTTTTGCTACCGACGCTGTTATACGGCAGCCAAGCGTGGGTAACACAGAAGAAGAATGTAAGAAAGATGAATGCTGTGGAGATGCGATCTCTTCGCAGAATATGCGGAGTCAGTCTAGCTGATCGAATCCGCAATGAAGAGATCCACAGAATGGCAGGTACTAGCGAAGATGTCACGGTGAGAATGAAGAAGAACGTGCTCAGGTGGTTTGGGCACGTCGAACGAATGAGAGATGAAAGAATGGTAAAAAAGATTTATAAAGGAAAAGTGAGCGGTAAGATTGACAGGGGGAGGCCTCGAGTGACCTTCGAAAACACAGTATCTTTGATACTGGAGGAAGGTCACGTAAAAAGCATGAGGGCCTCCCGAAGGGCATGTATGAAGAGTTTGATGTCTGTGCCCGAGGCGTAAGAGGTATGCAGGGACCGTAGCGTTTGGCGCTCCGTCATCTCTGGCTACCCCGCAAGGGATATGGTGTGAAGCTAAGTAAGTAAGTAACAGTAAAGTATGTATCAGACATTACACCGGGATTTAAATTTGAGAATAATTCATAAACTTTAAATAATAAAACCTTTTTATGTATCTCGTTTCGATCGTGTCCGCAATCAAGGTTAATATGAAACAAAAAAAAAAACATTCTTTGCAATTCAAACCGGCTTTCGTAAACATAAATCAAAGTAAAATAGCTATTTACATATCGTTGAAATACTTTTAAAATATAATTTTTTTTTAGTTTTGTCTTATAATATTAAGCTTACATTTTCTTCACCTCACGGAATCGAATTTGGCACTTTAAAGTCAAATATTTCATAGATGGCTGACATTTATAAGTACTAAGATTATAATAATTAATTACCACAGTCACTGAGATGTGCTTTCCTGTTATATCTTGCGGTATGAGGATAAAATAATACAATATATATATATAACAACAATGGCGATATTAAAGTATAAATAAGAATATCGTACGCGCGGGAAAGTCTTGACGCGTGACGTCACTGGTACGAGGAAAACAGATAAAATTAACACTAAATTATATTTATATACTATAAGTGTTCATATTATATATGATATACATTTTTTATTCTATATAAATTTATATTTGTATTTCTTTCTGGGTTATATCAGATATATATTATCTGTAGTGATTTCTTGTTTATATTATTTTAATAAAATACTTATCAAAATGTTATATTTAATGTATTTATTTATTTTGGATTTTATAGTTATTATTTCTTAACACTAAACCTACCAAGTACCGGTCAAATTGACCGTTCTTAAACTTTTGTAAAACTTACACATTTTCAAACGTTATAATATCGTTATCAAACTACATGACAATTCTTAGAATATGCATATAATATTTTCTTCACTCTTTACTTTTAGTTATTTCCATTATTACCTGCGTTATATAATAAAATAATTTTTAATTACCGGTCAATTTCATGGCGTGCGATAGGAACAGGTATACAAGAATTGTCGGTAGGTTTAGTGTTAAAAATAATTAAATGTCCATCTATGTAAGACGAGACGAGACACACTTGACCGACTTAGCAGGTCTTCAACTTATTTCCTGGCGGTAACCACAGTATTATGTATATGAGTATTTATACACATTCTTACTAACATGTAATTTTATTTTAGATGCGAAAAAATATATTACACACACTATTTGTGGGAATCGAACATTGCAAATATTGATTTGAATGGGTTAAATCTTTGATTTTTATACTATCTGAAGTTATTGGCTTCGTTTGCGCGGAATATGGTTTTTAAAATAAAAGTTGATTCAGTTACTGTTTACAACATCACCTATATGCTAGTGAAAGTCCTATCAAAATTAATCCAGCCGTTTCAGATATTAACAAAACCAAACAGATAGACAGAAAAAAAATGTTTTTTTATGTAAGTAGGTACAATATATATTTATATAAATTTGTGACAATTAATTTGGTACAAACGGACATTTCAATTTTATTTATATGTATATATAAATACAAATACGCAGTTTCAAATTAAAATGATCCCTGACCTGACTCTAGAAACAAATAGACAAAAATTATATCAAACTAACTTTCAATTAACACTATTAAAAGAACCTTTACACAGACAGACATTAAATGACTTTGAAAAAACTTAAATTATTTCTATGAATAATTTCTATTAAAGACAATATTTGTTAAGTTGGACAATCAGTTGATGTTCTAAAAAACCCGAAGGCTTCGTCTCCGTTCACAGAAATATTAACATCTTTAGAGTTATATGACTACATTTTCCTTATGTTATATATCAATTATTATTGTAATCATATTTATTTTTAAATTCGATATATATATATAGCCGCGGTATACTTCTATACAAACATCCATCATTTTATCCCCTTTCTGCATCTATCTCCGTGCCGAATCATATTAAAATCGGTTTAGTGGTTTGGGAGTGAGGGTGTAACAAATATACTATAATTTATAATAGTAGGGATCACTGAATAACGCATATTTTAAATCGTAGTAAACAAAAATAAATATAAATATAGACCTTGAAATTAAACAACAAATTGCAGTCAATTATATTTCGGAGAAGGAAGTCATTGAGTCGAGGGACTTTTTTTTTAATAATAAACAAAAAAGGTTAAGTACATATTGTGAATTTATTTACTGGATTTTTTTTTGCGTAACGATCCATTTTGCTACCATTCTTTTGCATCTTCAATATACAAATAAAAAAGAATCTTTAAGTACTTCCAGTTAGAAACACGATAAATGGCCATTTAGTTATAGTTATATAATATATATATATATATATAAAGAATAACCCGGCTGAGATTGTTATATAGTTGTTATAAGCGAGGCGTGTTTGGAAACCCCGTAGCCTTATGTTAAGTTTGAGTGTCTTTACAGCCTCCGGCAAGTATGATATCAAAATAGGCACTGACATTTCATACACAAGTGATAACTGGTATTGATTAAAAATGGAAATAATATAAAAAATATCAAATACATCGTTCAAACACTACCGAGTCTAAGTCTACGAAATCTGTATCCGCGTTATGCAATACAAACATCAAAATGCAAATAATGTATAATTAAATATTATTGGTGCATTACTGTATAATTCGAAGGCTGTTTTCAAACCTGGTTATAAAGGTTACTGAGAAGTTAACTACAGTAATACCCCGCTTTACGCGACCCCGTTATACGCGGTTTCACTATAACGCGGATGCAAATTTCTTAAATGCCTCGAATTACGCGAAAGTGTGTAAATATAATGTAGTCATCAACAATAGATGTATTTTTCCGTAAAAAAATAAGAGTATGTATTGCATAAAGTGTACCTAGAATTAAAGTGATTGATTAAAATGATTTGTATTTTTTTGTAATAATTTTTGACTATGTTTAATCATAAACCTCGTTATACGCGAATTTCAGTTAACGCGATTTTTTTTGGAACGCATCCCTCGCGTAAAGCGGGGTATTTCTGTATTATTATATCAGTATAAAATACGTTCAAAGGTTCCTTAACAATGAAAATGTTAATAACACAAATTTCACTCAATATTCTTACCCTCCTTTGCTGAATTAAATTTTACAACCCATACAACTTGACCTACATTTCGTATTTAGATGGCTTTTGGCTTAAGTATGTATACAAAAAAATAAATTTCCCTTCTGTACTAAAAGATAATTCATGGATTAATTATAATAAAAAAATCGCGTAATTAAATGAAATTAATGATTTGAGTTTTAATATGATTTTCATAAATAAATAGCATTCAAATGTTAACCCTCAAGAGAACAGGTTTAGTAATGAAAGCTTTTATTTAAAAGCGGTGTTATTCTGTAGTGATTTCAGTTTTGGCCCCATCCGACGCTACCTACATACTTAGTATTATAGTTTTGTGTATAAATGTACACTATTTGGCATGTATTCAGAATATACCTTCTTTATGACAGTCCAAGGCTTTTAATATCATACTTCCATACGCTTGTCCGGTTTTCTTGTTGATCGGGCGTCATGGCAACGTCAGAACTGTGACGTCATCGTTGCAGCCAGCTTGCAGCGCCAGTCGGCTCGCAGCAGGCAAAAGGGACGGACATTCCACACGTTCTCGATAATTATAATAAGATATATTATATACATCGTTCGATACCATGAAGAGAAAATGTGACCGTGTGTGTGTTTAACTGAGTGGAGCAATTAATAGTGTATTAACAATTTATATTGCAATGGGGAGGAGGAGGAGGGATTACCGTGAGTGTCATTACTTAATAGCGTTTTTCATTGTACACCTTTTTTATTATATCTTTTACGATATCTCGGTATATGTAATGCGAAAGGCTATGCTCCGCTAATTTCAGAGTACTTTGACTTAAACTTCGATAAAGTATTATGTCACTTGTGTCCTAGTTTTGGGAGAGCTCAAGTTGAATTTGTCTCTAGTAATATAAATATTTGAAGTGAATGTCGTTTAAAAGTTTGATTTTAAAACGAGTTTGGATTTAATACCAGTATGAGTTTAATGCGAGATGTAATTTTCAAAATTATTACATTAAATTAATATTAACTGTGAATATCATAAATATTCAATATTAAATATTGGCTAGTTGTATAAATTAACACCGTTACGTTAGAATTGGTAACTCATTAAAATATACAAACAAACAATTACCGATAACATTTCAATTTAATATGTTGAAATGTTTAATAAAAATAGTTCCTAATACGTTTAACCTCGTATCCGTATACGGGGTAACCCCTTATATAGATACGAGGTTAGATCTAGTGCTCCATGCCTTCATGACCTATCTCATGAATCTTTTTATCTCATCGCGTTTTTTTAGTGTGTTAGAAGCCTTATTTTTGTTTTTTTTACATATAATATAATACTTTTAATGTCAGTAATTTTAATTAAAATTCGCACGCTAACACTTAATTAATATGCAATTTTTAATACATAAATTATAGAATTAAAAATAAACAATAGTGAGAAAAGCTGGCTACTGATTAACTTCAAGTTCTTCGAGTTACGTGGGAATACCCGAAATACTATAATGCAACATAACCTGTTTACACTATAGCCACATGTAATCATTTTCACTTTAATTTGTCTAATATAAAATACGTGTACGTTTTTGAATCACTCGAATCTATATTGATAATACTCCCATCGCTCTGTCAACTGAGGTTTTGTGATGAAACATTAGTATTATCAAAAATGTAACTATTTCTTAAAAGTGAATTCTTACATGAAACATTTTTTGATCGTCAAAGCTTAGAGTTACTTGTCACAGATCTTGCGACATAAACCCAGCGGGCTTGTGTTATGATACTTTTTTACCTGAAACCTAAATTATAATTTTAATATGGAAAACGATATATAAGAATATTTTTCCTAAATATATTGCTTCGACTTTCGAGGAGGTCCCCTCAAGTCTGTTAAGGGATCGGTGGTGAATTGCAGAATGTGTAGTTACCTGACCTAGATCCGTTACAGCTCGCGCCGCAAAGAAGCCTCTACTTACCGGAGATACTAGTTTTGTTAACATTACTACTTATTTTTAGTATATGTATGTATTTTATGAGTTATGAAGTTTTTCATATCTCGTTTATAAATATTTCATGTTAGAAAAGTAAATTATATCGTATGAATGATATCGACGAATGCTACGAAAAATAAATCATTTGAATAGAAGTACTTCGTGTCCATATTTTTATATGCCTCTAACTTTCTAATTTCCACTTCTAAACAACTGTTATTTTCATTTAAGATTGATTTGAGTTAATCAGGTATTAAAACACTATTATGAAGACTAGGTGTCTCGCCATAAACCTGATCCATTGAAAATTATATTTAATGCATTATTTAAATTCTCTTTAAATAATTCTTCTAACCAAATTAAATATTTTATTCGTTTATATATTTTAAAAATGTATTTTTCGCAAAATTATGACGTCATAACGAAAACTATATCAGGTTTTATCGCAAGCCTTCAAAAAACCTACATAGGTATTATATACATTTCGAATTTTCACAAACAAACTTTGTCCGTTCTGTATTATTTTCACTTTTCTCGGATGGATGTATGGATATCTGTGGACAGGAATTTTCATATCTGTCGAGAGATGACGCTGTTTATAATTTACTGATTTAGTTTATTTTCATATTTAACTATATTACTATTTTGTATTATTATTCATCACACTTTTTTTGTAATTATATAGTAATTATAAATGAACATGTATTTAACATTTATATATTATATTATAACACAATAATAATCATTTTATTTAAAAATCGAATGGTTTTTTATTAACATTTATAATTTCGTCAAACTTCGTTCGGGAAATACCCTAGGTATTTGCATATTGATTTACATTTTTTATTAACTTATTTATATTTTTTTCACCTTGAATACCAGTGATCACGTACGTCAAATGGGAGTGGCAGGAGGGTATTGATTGATTGATTATATTGATTGATCGATTGTATTGATTGATTTATATGATACCATACTTATCGAAATAAGCGCTTCTGTAGAGACACTCTCCAGCTTAAAAGCTACGAGGATTCTAAACGCTCCTTGGTCTGCGGAAAGCTACACAATAAACTCAGCCGGGTTTTGTTTTATTTGTGATATATGTAGTATTTTATTGTATTTATAACCCGAAACCAGTTTTAGTGTGTCTCATGAAAATTAAAACACTGCAGTGAAAGGCGTTTTATGAATGATAAGCTGTGTATGATTTAGAGAAAAATGCGGATCAAAATTATCAAAACTAATGTTTTCGAATCTGTATCCATCTTATTAAAAAATATCAATTATCATTAAATTAATTAAAGTATGTCGTTCATTAATATTGCATGTATATAGATTTTTCGTGTCCTGAATCCTATGCAGTATAGAACTTATCGAATTAAATGTTACTTACACATTAGTAGGTATATTTATTTCTCGCAACAAAACTCGGTCAGGTGGCGATTAGTCACGAGTCGCGGTATAATTGTTATAATTAAGGATTCACATTATTACGACTATTAAGTCCGTATTAAGTTTATTACATAACGAATCAATTCAAGTTATGGGTTTTGGTCATCGCCTTACTTGTAAATGTATCCACATTTGTACCATGATAATAAGTCTATAATTAGATTTGTGTGTTTTATGTAATGTAGTGCACATATTTTGTTACAATGTATGTTTATTTTGAATGTGGTGTGTGCAGAGTGGGGCTCGTGTGCGGGCTCGTGTGCGCACGGCGGGCGCTGCGTGTCGGGCGCGGGGGGCGGAGCGTGCGCGTGCGCCGGCGCGTGGGGCGGCCCACGCTGCCGGCACTACGTGGGACATGACAACGCGTGCCAGGCGAGAGGCTGCGTGCCGCCCGCCGTCTGCGTCTGGAGACCCTCGGGTGCGTAGTATATTTAATATTGATATACACTCAAACGACTGCGAGTGGTTTTCATCACTGATATAAATTCGCTTCCACAGAGAACCCCTCGGAGCCGGGCACGCCGTACTGCGCGTGCGCGGAGGGCGCCACTTGTGCGGCGGGAGGGGAGACCGCGCAGGGTAGTGGGGCGGGGTGGGGCACGGCGGGCGGTGCAACGCTCCTGGCGCTAGCGGCGTTGCTGGCGGCGCTGCTGGGCGCGCTGTACGCGGCGCGACGCAGGAGACAGTGAGTACAAACAAACATTCCTTTTATATTAACATGATAAACGTTTAATATTTTATCATAAATATGAAACGGTAGCAAATCTCTTGTATCCGTTCCGTCGTAACTAGTTGTTTTTTTACCAGCGGGGCGTTCGTGCACGCGCGTCTGTCCGAGGGCGCGACCGAGGGGTTGGAGATCAGCAACCCCATGTACCTGGCCGGGGACGACGACACCGACCCCCACGACCCCCACGACGCGCACGAGCCGTCACGTGTAGTGAGTACTTTTATATGTTTAATATTATATAATATGAGTGCTGAAGTTTAAATATTTAATAAAATTATTATTTCAGAACGGCGGCAATCACTTCGCGAATCCTATATACGACAGTATGTACGCGCCGCAAGAGAATAACCCCAGCGAGGTAATGTTCGAAAGACTCGTAAATACCACGCGCATGTAGTACCATCACTGACATCAGTACTCCATACTTAGATAGTAGTTAGCGATTGAGACAACGATACGGACGTGTGTCCCATTATCATAATTATATCACAGGTTAAAAAAACAAATCACTACCGGCTAAAAACAATATCACACTTAGATTTTCACGAGTACATTTTTTTTTTATACTAATAGAGTAAACTATACATTACGTACTCTGCAAATTGTAATAGATTTTATTAATTTCTGAGTAGTTTTACTTCAATCGATGATATATATAATGTATATAAAAACATACAAATTATCCCAACATACATACGGACTAGTAAATTCTCGATTCATATAATAATATGGAGGTATTCGGAAATTTGAAAACTCCGCTCCTCGTTTCCATCAAAGAGGTTCTCTTAGGAACTTAGCAAAGTAACGAGTCACGTTAGCGAGCACCCTCGTGCGGCGGCTGCGGGTGTAGTTGAGGGTGCGTAGGGTGCGGAGTGTAGGTGAGGGTGTGGGTTGCAGGAGCAGGCGTCGCTGCTGGAGGCGCCGCGACGTGCAGCGCCGCCCGAGCGAGCCGCGCTACTGTGAAGACAACACTAGTTACCGACATACAACTTGTAATACATACATACATAATACTCTGCGATCTATATACTATTATTTGTATTGGTTAAAATCGCACCATTTGTCGAAGTACATATTATTTCCATTGATAAATGCACAAATTGTATACTTTATATTATAACTTACATTACATAAGTACTGTATTGCAGTAACGAAATATAAATGAGGATTTTGACTGAATTCAAATTCTTAAATCCCGGCGCGTCTCCTCGTGCCAAATGTCATGACATATTTTATATTATATGTTTTTTGTTATCAATTTAATGTCTTCTACATATCGTATAAAAGCTCAAATCGTACATTATTGTAATCGAGGCAGCTATTTACGATAACGAGTTTTTCTGTTAGTTATTATGTGACCAACATTAAGACCATTGTGTATGAACACTAGATGTATTTGAGTTTAGCACCAAATATTCATTGAATAGTTTTTGTAGACGTAGTTCGAGTGAAATAGTAAATAAAACTTACACTGAATTTCATATTATTTTCATATATTGTATGTAGATTTTTACTAATATTTAATTTAAGCTCAAGTTGTAATTGTGATGTTTAGATTTTGTAACTTTGTTTAGTACAATTTTTAGGTTATTTAGATTAGACGATACGATACCAATATAATATGAACTATTAATTGTATGTGCCATAAATGTAATGCAAATTAATCGATTTAGTGCACTTATTAGTTCCGCAATAAATCGACTACAAAATGAGCGCGCAAATAAAATCCGGAGTTATTCGATACGTTTAGTAACTTTAGTTTAATTATATCAACCTTCGTTAATCGTTTGAAGAATCTCAGTATATTTAAAATGGGAGCTTATAACGAATCTTGCATTTGTACGAGGTCGAATCTCAAGAATTTTATCATCTATATATCATGTTAGTTTTAAGTAACATAAGATAATATTTAAGATAATTTGAATCTAAATAAAACGCAATAATTGAGAACAAATATAGTTTTATTTATATAATCTTAGTAGAAGTCGTCCGGTCTGGTCTGTCCGGTGCCGGCCGTGTTCCGGACCTGGTCCTGTGCGAGGTACATGTCCGCGAGTTGCTCCGCGCTCGTCGCCTGCTCCGGGGACTTGTCGTCGCGTTCTCGAATGAACCTGATCACAATACATACTAATACATATATGGAGGCCATTACGAGCTCTTGTAGTGGCATGCATTTTGGTCTTAAAAGATCGCACTAGTCAAATACATGTCACATACTACCAGTAATATAAACACTGATATCGGAAAAGATGTTCAATTAAATTAAAGTAACAAATTAACCATTTGAATGTAAATGGTTTAGTATTACAAAATATGTTTATGTGCGTGTGTATATACCGTGGGAAGCGCAGGCTGATTCCCTTGTTTGGGTGAACGATCCCCACGGCGGCGCGGTGCGCGGGCGACAGCGACAGGTCCGCGCACCGCACCTCCCACACGCGGGACGGGCTGAACCACGCGTCGGGGGCGTGGCTTGCGTCGTACCTGGGGGAGGGGAGAGGGATTAATCGTTCATGAAATCGAGATGAACTATGCTTATGCGGGAGTACCGACATGTAATAGTTCCGGGGTCCGTCTATGACGTGAGCGGCGAGGGTCTCGCCGAAGTTCTTGAGGTCCTCGTCGGAGAAGCCGGTCCCGATCTTGCACAGCGACTGGTACTGCTCCGCGGCGGGGTCGTAGCAGGCCAATAGGAAGCCCCCGTAGGCGCCGGCGCGCTTCCCTCGCCCGTGGTACGCTCCGATCACCACGGCGTCGATAGAGTCTCCGGCGCCCTCCAGGTAGTCCTTCTTCAGCTAAAATAAATATTTTTATTACAAGTAATTATATTGGTGTGTGATGAATTGAGATATAATTTGAGATACTTTTTATGTAACTTTAATCCTAACTCATTTTATTTGCAAAACTTAGGCTAAAGAAATTTAAACATTAAAAAGTTAGATATAAGTTACACTACATATACTATTTATTACAAAATATTGCTCGCAATAAAAAAGCTTTCTAATTTCGAATTCAAATTTCTTTAGAATTTTTGTGATTTAAAACTCGATGTAACAAAAAATGCGTCACGATATTGAAAGAGACATACAATGTATAGGAGAGAATGAGATAAAAGACATATTGCCCACTGCTGTTAAGGTGCTATGTATAGCTTAAACGTTTAACTAAAGTTTTATTAGAGACATATATTTCAGTTGTTATTTTTAAAAAATACGGTAGATGGCGTTGATACTTTTGTAAAAAAATTTGCAGCTTTACATAAAAATACAATATTATTTATTTGTGAATTTTTAAGCTTGGCAAAAAATAAAACCTTACAATTATCCTGATAGTCTACATCTATCTTAATCTGTCGTAGGCTATTTTCCAGAAGAGTCACTTCTGTTGTGAGTGAATTGTACACATACATTTTTTATTGACTTTGTTACTTTAAAAGTATTTGCAACTTATTATAATAGGAGAATTTTAACAGCTATTATAAAGTTTTGTCAAAGCATTAATAAACGTGGTATACCTTGAGCCAGTTGTGCGACCTCCTGGCGATATCGTACCGCGAGTTCTCCCCGCAGAGCGCCTTCACCATGAGCCCCTCACAGGAACCCTTCACGGACTCTTGCAGGAACTGGGCCACTTCCTCCTCGCCCGAGCAGTCGCGGCTCACGGCGAATTGCCATTCACCTGTGACGTTGTAACAACACTAAAGAATATTGACAGCTACATCACACACATTAATCTCTTCGTCCAGACACTCCATATAATTTGCAATTTCAACTGTTTTAATAACTACTAAAATAGTGTTACTCAAACTAGTTTATAAATGAAAATGAAGGCCGAATCTTGGCTACGAGACTATAATATATTATACAATATATGAACTCATTTAAGAGTACTTGTAAGCGAGCGAAGTATGTAAGTAGCGCACCCTCGACCTCGTGGAAGTGTTCCCGGAGCAGGCGGCGACGTTCCCGCAGCTCCTCCCGCACCAGCGGCGCCCCGTTGAGGTACAGCAGGTCGAACACGAACACGCACACCTGCACCTTGATGGACTCCGACGACGCGTCCTTGCGCTTACGAGTCGACAACACCTGGGGACCAAAGAGAACGACGCAACGTATTTTAATCTATGGTCGATATGGTTCTTAAAACAATCAGCTAACTTCTGGTTCTGTATTTGTTTCACTATAAATACCGTGGCAAGTTTTAATGATTATTATTACTTCTAAATGTTTAATGTAAGTTATAATAAAGATTGTATAATGTCTATACAATTATTCTTACCCCTTATAAATGTTGGCGCGTCATAAAATTATTACTCTATTCACATATACTACAATAAAATACTATACTATTTGAAAATTAAACATAAGTAAACCGATTTCCTTGTCTATTCTTATTTCTGAACCTATACCTTGGAACCACCTATAAGGGTAATGTATGCCTATATGCATAAAATATACCTGGAAGGGTAGTATTTGCTTGGTGGCGGTGTCGTAGGCGACGGCCTCGCAGTCCAGCACGCAGCTCTGCACTGTGTCCTTCAGCAGCGACGGGAGACGGCTGATTATGTCCGGGTATTTACTGGAAGAACATTTAATGATAAATAAAATATGTATCATTCGATTCTCAAAGTAGTACCGAGCGGTGACTAGTGTGAGTTTTTTACCAATCCCGTTAAAGTAACCGATTTATATGACATAAAAACGCCATCTAGCGTAACGTATGTACAACTGTTCTTATTTAATACAAATTTTATTTTAACGCAATCGAGTTGATAAAGAAACTGTCACTAGGCGCACTGATGAGCTGACTGACGAGGTGTTATCCTCCTGGTTCCTGCTGTAGAGCGTCGCCTGCTGTAGTTGGGGGGCGGAGTCCCCGGGCACGTGTATCTGCGCTCGTTCGCCGTCGTACTTGTACTCGCACGTGAACACTGTGCCCTCGAAGCTGCGGGGAAGTAATGTTGTATGACACAATTCATCCATCCGTATAACGTATCTTAGACTAATCCCATGACTTTGTATGGAATGTTTCTATACATGTCTCACCGGTTGAACACCTCGTGCACTCCCTTGGTGGGATGCGCCAACATGGGTTTGAGCGGCAGACCGGGAGTGAGGCGGCAGTGCTGCGGCAGCGCGCGGACGCCGTGCTGCAGCAGCGCCGGCACCAGGAGGTCGTAGTTGGGGCACTCGCAGTACGTCGTCTTGATGATGAGGGCGTACTCGTCCACTAGCGACTGGAGTAGTAAAATAATGAATGTCATGTATTGAACATTCGCGAATGCGAATATTTCTTTTTTATTTTCATATTTGACCTACATTGTCTATGGCTTGGGGGCAGTTTTGTTCAAACGAGGTGCGAAAAATAACTAATACCAAATGACACAGTGAACACTGATTATGTGATTACGTTTAAGTTACTTTTTCTTCTATAAAAAATATCAGAAATGAGTGGATTTTAATTTTTAAAAAGTCTTCAAAAAAAGGAGGGCGCTCTTAATTCGATTGTATGTATTGTTTGATGTTACCTCGGAACTTTTGGACTGGATGTGTCGAATTTTATGGCTTATTGTTTAAAGCTGGTGCTTCACGTATGTTAACACATTTTAAAGTTTTAGGGATGATAAAAATATGATTAGTTCAATTGTTTAATATTGTATGCCCGTACCTTGAACTGTTGCTCGCTGGTTCCTTCCGGTCGGTCCCTGGCGGCGGTGGCCAGCGCCAGCGCCTGCAGCAGGGACTGCTCGGCCAGACCCACGCGTAACTTGCCCTCTAGCGACCTGATTGTTATATTAACATTGTAGAGAGAAATATATAGTGGTAAAATTATTGATACTGACAAGACCTGCGAGCTTCGGAACACAATTAAGTGCTAGACATGGTTGGAACCGGAGACAAGGAGGTTTATATAAAGAAAGCTGGTTATCTAAGTGTATAATTATTTGAGCAATTCACTGTGCTTTCAAGATAAATACAGTATGAAACATTGGCCTCATTGCTATGATTTCTACCTCGTAAATACAGTGACTGGACCTACCTGATCAAATACCTCGCTTCAGAATATTTGCAGGCGACGTAAAGTGACTGTATCTTGCTGATTTTTTTGCTGACTGACGCCTGACCTGATAATTAAAAACTTCAAGTAAGAGTCAAATTTTCCCAGGACACTTATCTCACGACCGATGCCGAGAACCAATATCCTAGATAACTTATGTCAATCTAACACTGGGCTGGGCTTCACGATACATCTAGCGGAAGGTTACCCGTCATGGCGGCGACATCCTTAAGCGCGGCGAAAACTGCGCGCACAGCGAGTCGGGGCGGCGAGGCCAGCGTGCGCTGCGCGGCGCGCGCCTGCTCCGCCACCAGCCCGAGGTCCCCGCAGCGCTGCGCCGCAGCTCGCACCTGCGACAGCGACCGCCCCGTGCAGCCGCCCACCGCCTTCATCAAGTACGTCTCCGCTATGCCTGTGAATAATGCATTGTCTTATACGATGGAACATTAAGTGAGACGTAGCTGTTTTGCGTTTTCTACCGCATATACAAGGAGTGCTCCGAAGATTTCGCTCTGATGTCTGCTGCCGAATTTCATCACCGCACGGCGCGTCATCGCTTCCAATACCACCCCGCACCACCTGGATGCGTGCCGTTCTTCCTCTGTGCGGTTTTCAAGAACCTTGCTTCCACGTACCATTTAAGTGAGGAACGAACGCCCCTCGGCGGTATTTCTAGATCGTTTACGGAATAGGTACTAAAATAGGCGTTCACTCCCACCTCCAAAGGCGGCAGCGCTTTTATTAATCCTCGGATGTTGCAAGAGTTTACGGCGGTGATCACGAATTAGTCACCCGTAAACACCTTTGCCCTCCTGTTACATAAAAAAAAGCCGCATACCCAGCTCCACGCTCATGTGCGCCGGTGCCAGCCGGTTCAAGCATAGGTAGATGCTCGGCAGGAGGTCCTCCGGTGTCAGGGCGACCACCGATCTGAAGTAGTTGCTCAGTATTTCCACCATCTTGAGCCTGGCCGAGGTCGCCTCGATGACCTCCAAGGTCTTGGCCAGCGCGGAGTACGGCACCCGCTGGCCGCTCGCCCAGCACGCGTCCTCGATCGGACGGTACTTTGATTTACCCGGGTCGTAGTCCATCTCTGTGAAATATGTTAACATTAACTCTTACGTCGCCTATAAATGTTTTTGTCAGTAAGCACTCACCGTTGACCGGCTTGATATTATCTTCAATTTTATCATTTTCCTTGTTAGCATCCGGTTCCTTATCGATTTTTTCTACCTTAACTGCAAATTTGGTCATTATTGTTCCATTTTTATCAGTGCTATTGGTCTTTGGAGATTTCATTTGAGCGGGACTTTTTATATTCTTTTTACTCTTCGGTGAAACTGGTGACTTTTCAACTTTGATCTGCTTCTCAGTTTCCAGTTTTGTTTTTGTTTTCTTAACTTTTGGTGACGCGTAGGTTTTGGGTGGTTTGTCGCTTTTTTCTAATTTTATCTCGATTTTTTCCTCCTTTTTTGGGCTTTCATTTTCACTTTCTGAGCTTTCTATTCTTTGACGTTTAGACTTCTTTTTCTAAAAATGAAAATATTATTTTATATCAGTGATGTAACAAATGTATTATTTTTTAAATAGGAATGCGAATATCTGCTACCGACATTCGTGAATGTGAATATTCACTTTCAGTTTCTAGTTGAAACGAGGTGCGTTAAATATATATATATATATATATCTATAAATAGAAATTATCACGCCTAGTAGTAACCGTAGTCAAAGCCAAAGACTTCCACATGCTCTGATCAGGCTGTCATTGTCATCAACATTCACTTAATGTTAGAACCGACACCACCCTGTTTGAAGTCATCCAAGCCTTTTTTGAGAACGTGTGATTATTCATACCAAATATGGTATATATATATAATAGGTAATAACCTGCATTCATTCTCCTTTCAATATACCTTTTAAATCTTCCATCTCTTGCAAACAAAAAATCCAGATATACAAACTCTTTTACTTGTTCGACTGACTCTTCAATAATTAAAATAATACATTCAGCTAAATTTTCGTCTTTTTCAAAAACCATGACTTTTGTCTTACATAGACTTTTATTTCTTTCTCTATGAAAGCACCATGCATGACATTTACCATATCCTGTAACTCGTCAGCTGACAACGCAAGTATTACTTGGTCAACTGCGTTGATTGAAATTTGAGATTGAGAGAAGACATGATCACTTTAAAAGCACACTTTTTTAAATTGCAATACCTTTTAAACTTATTTACACTATTCTTAATTTAAATTAATTTTTTATTTTAGATTTTGTGAAAGTGTTTTTTTAATTATTTTGTTTATTTGAATTTTTTTTTCATATAAATGTCATTGGTCCTTGATAAGTACACAAAATTTCAAATTAACCCAACATCTTAAAGTACATCAAAATAGTGTACAAAGTTTCCGTTACATACAAACATATGAAGCTAATAAAAGCGTGTTAATAAAACAACATAAAAAATTAATGGATTTTCATTTTATGAACCTACTACATCTTCAAAAAATTTTTGTGATATTCATATTGGCAAAAAATTCACAGAAATTTTGTGGATTCGTGATTCCCAGATTGCAAGCAAATAAACAAATCTTTGAAGTGGAAAAAAATAGTTAAGTCAAAATAATCATAATATTTTGAATTACAGTTTTTATATATAACTTTAAATAATAGTCAAATTGTTTCATGATTTTGGTAATAGTATTTCATTTAATGTTTGTAGGTCTGAAAATTGTCTATTTTGTAACTTTTAAGCTGTACATAAAATAAATTAGTAACAATACAAAATCTATTAAAAGTTAATGTTATTATTCTGGTAAACATTGACAACATTTTTACGAAAAAAATAATACAAAACTTGGTTACAACTATAAATACGAGACAACTAAACATGGATGAATCAAATTTAGTAATATTGGCTCATTATCTAACTTAATATAAAGACTATTTTCCGATAATCAATTATAATTTGAGACAGATAGTGCGAGAGACAGAGATAGTCATTAGTAATAGCTAGTTCGAATAAAAACTTAACATATTACAAAGAAATATGTCTTTAACTATTCCAGTTAATGGGGTATCAAATGTATTTACTAACCTCAGTCCTAATAGGTGATGGAGTTTTCTTTTCTACCTCTTGAGATTCATTTTCACTACTGCTTGATCTTAATCTTTTGCTTCTCTAAAATAAACAATAATTGTATTAAAACTCATTTCAGTTTAATTTACTTATTAGTACACCTTCATATGAACTAAATACCTTATTAGTTGCGTTAGATGTATCATCCGTTTCACTGTTATTACTTGTGTTTAATATTGATGTCTCCTATTAGAATTTTAAAACATTTTTATATTTTTCATAGATCAGAGAAAAAATATATCCATAAAGATATGAACACGTTTTATAATACATACTTCTTGTTTTTCTACTGCAACATCAGTCTTCTTAGGAGTTATTTTAAAAAAGGACTTAATACTTTTTTGGGACATGTTTCTAAAATTTACTATATTTTTTAAAGAATTTGCACTGTTTAAACAACTGTTCACATTTCTTACAAAATATGTATGTTGCACAAACCGGCGTACAGTGGTTAGCCGAACTAATCTATAAGGAGTAAATATTTTAATAATAAACATATACACTTCATTACTGATTATATCTCATTATATAACTTAAAACTAAAACATTATTATAATTAGTATACATATTATTATAAAAACTTAACAGAAATTTATCAGACAATTGCAGTCAAATATTTGACATTGAGTAAATCAGGCGCGAAACTTTGTCCATGTCTCTGACTGTCAGTTGTCAGTTGTCCTGTACCAGTTGATAAAAAAAGTTATGTAGTAATTTACAAAATATTATAGAATGTGTTAGATTTATTTAAAACGACTTATTTAATACATGTCACATTCTTTTAAAAGTTCAATGTAAAATGAAAATCTTTTAAGTGTGAGTAAATTTTTCACCGGAAATTTATAGGAAAATTACTGAACCTTATATTACAGAATATGTCTAGAATATATTTTGCAAAGATGGCGCCCTCTAGTAAATGAAGTGTCAACTATCCGCGTGTCGTCCATGTTCCGAATGTGGTGGACTTATTTTTGTTTTTTATTAATTTTCAGTACCGTAATTATAAATGTGAAATGATACAAAATGTGTTATCCTATATAGTGAAACATTGCTTTGGCTGAATGGATCCCTACGTCGGGTGGTATCAGCCCGAGCAAGAAGGACCCGCGAAGCGCTTGTGGCTTCGTATCTGGGAAACTCAAAGTGAAACAGACAAAATGAACCTCAAAAACTTAGAAAATGCTAATCCTAATGTGAATAAAACTCCAGACTTTATACCTTTAAATGAAGTGAACGGTGAAAATAGGAATAATAATTATTTTAACCCTACACGAAGGAAAGTGAACGACAACCGTGCATCTACGTTTAACCTGAACCAAAATCACGATGCTCTCATAGGCGAATACGGTGGCTGCCCTTGGAGGATACCTAACTATAATTACAAGCCTGGAGTGTTAGGGTATGTATTATTTTACGTTTTTCGAGGTCCTGTCAATGTGTCTGACGTGATTAGCGCGGAGCACAGGGCCGCGATGTACTCGTGGGGTTGACAGCGCGGGCCGGTGCGACAGGTTTTAAGGCGGGCATCGTCATCTTTATGTGGTCGGTTTTTCCATATTGATTCCTATTTAGGCTTATGTAATTCAGCTAAATAAATATTTTCCTTGGTTGTAAATAGTAACCTAAATGAAGTATATTTTGGTAGGTAGATATCGCTTAGGTAATTTCGTCAATCTTCATAAAATACGTAAATAAAAAGAATTTTCCAATTAGAATTTTATTGATTAACTTTTATAGATCTGTTATTAAACAATATTTTTTTTTATATATCTAAACAAATAAAGTGGGTTAAAAGTAACTATAAAAAAAGTTTACTAATAACATGTCAATTAAAAATATATTAAAAAAGTAATTTATCTAAAAATTTTAAATTTTACCATTAAAACCAAATAGTCTGTTATCTATAGTGTCATGACACAAATGAGTTATACAATTTTTGGCTGTTAAAATTGTAGGAAGTAAAATAATAATATTAAATATAATAATGTTCCATAATCAGATGTAGCTAAATGTGTAGTACTAGCAGTTTAAAGTCTTGTAGACTTTATATTTCGGTGATCTCTGTTATTTCTGAATCCTATTAGTTCCAATTATTAAATTTTTTTAATCAGAGGTAATGTTCATGTCATGCCATTCCTTCAGTCCTGATACACTCCTAAAAGGTTTAGATACCTGATATATTGTAAAATTTACGGTATGATAAAATTATCTAGAATTTTTTTATAAACAAAAGAATATGGGATAAATGTAAACTTTATTTTATTATGGTGTCTTTTAAAAGACACCGCTTTATACTTTTTTCATTTTTTGTCACTAATTTTATTATGAAGTTCAAACTGAATCCAAGATATAAACCCTTGTTTCAGTTCTTTTTCCAAACATAGACATAAATATATCGTAATTTTTGAAGGAAATATCTTAGTCTGTAATTTTTATAAAAATAATTTAATAACAAAATTAGTCTTATTTTTTTTTAATGTTTTTATTTTATACAAGCTTAGAATTGTTATTATATTTCCTGTAATGAAGTCTGGATATATTTGGTAGTTGTAAATGGGATGTTTGACCTCATTGGGTCGCAGACATATTTACCAAGCATCAAATACGAGCTTGTTATTACAGAATAATCCTAATAAATTTGTCTGTCATAGAATCACATGTAGTCGAAATACCTTTTCAACTTGAGTAATTACACCCAGTCACACGTGAACGACGAAGCCAATTAAGGTTCCCTACACACTGGTGCCGGTTATATGTCGTTCTTGGTACAATCTTGTTAATTTTATAAAGAAAGATTCATACTATCACTAATAATATATTATTGAATAAATTGTGTAAGAGCGTAGCTTTATCAAACGACAAGTGTGTATCAACCTTAACCAATTAATATAGCAGTCCCAGTAAATAAAATAATAAAAAATATTGTTCCCATTTTTAAAGTTTAAGGTCTAAATTTGATATATATCTGTATAGGACGCCTAATATGCGTATTGTGATTTATTCTCGTAGTATATTTTCAACGTCTAATAATCCTTAAACAAATGCGTCATTTACGATCCACACATACGTCAATGTCACGTCACGTTAGTTATAAAATCTAAGACATTTCGTATTTATCGATTTAATTAACTCGTAGGTATAAAAATTATTTAAAACTCACTCGAGGGCGAGGGCGAATAAATTTCTTGTGGTACATTTACTCATATAAAAAAAAATATTATAAAAAACATATTGCATATAATGTCGTAGGTACTAAAGAAAATCTCAATGTTGGAGTTCGAGTACTATATATATATAATATAGTATATTTTGGTTGATAGTTTATCTCGTAGATTGCTCAATGTGGTAGACGACCTTGCGAGTCAGTGCCCCCTACAGTCCACCGCGCCTTATGTAATAGTACATTTACTATGACACTTCCGGTGTAGTGAAAGTCGTCTACGAGATACGAAGGAACGTAAAAGGAAGCAGTTTTTTTTTTCATACCCAATCCAAAGAACCCTTCGAATACTTATCGAAGGATTTGATCATCTTGTCCAATTTTTTTTTTTTTTTAAATAAAAGGTTTCGTCCAATTTTTTTTTTATAAAAATAATTAGGTACAAACCACAAAGCAAGCTATTGTTAAGCTGTAATATATATATATATATAATATTGAATAATTCATGCCACGTGTTATAAAATATTATATTAATCTTGACACAAATGTGTTTTTATATTTATTCATAATACGGCCGTGTTTTAATTATGTCACCATATGTTATGTGATATCATTGCCGTTGTCTTGATGTATTTCATTTATCACTATAACTATATAGACTATTATCAGACGCGTCTGTTGTTTTTTTTAGATCTACAGAGATAGGCTTTTAAGCTGTCCGCGATGTATAGTTTTATGGAGTTTAGATATTATTTAACACTAAACCTACCAAGTAACGGTCAAACGGTTCTTAAACTTTTGTAAAACTTACACATTTTTAAACGTTATAATATCGTTATCAAACTCAAAAAGGGTTTTAAAAGCAAAAGCAATTAAACTCTTTAATATTAAAGTGCAAAAAATACAGCGTCTTATATTTATTGTTGACTGAAATTAATATTATTATATTTCATAGTTATTTTTATGGGCGATGTTTGTTTAAATGCGTTTTACGTATTAACACTAAACCTACCTAGTACCGGTCAAATTGACCGTTCTTAAACTTACACATTTTTAAACGTTATAATATCGTTATCAAACTACATGACAATTATTAGAATATGCATATAATATTGTCTACACTCAATACTTTTAGTTATTTCCATTATTACCTGCGTTATATAATAAAATGACTTTTAATTACCGGTCAATTTGACGGCGTGCGGTAGGAACATGTATACAAGAATTGTCGGTAGGTTTAGTGTTAATAATAATATTAGACTTGAGAAATATGTTGTCATGAGCTCAGTGTATATCTATACATATAAGTGTCTGTTTTTGACTAAATGCGTATTAAATTATATACAACACCTCCATTTTTTGTCTGTCTGCCTGTTGGTTAAGCTAATCACAGAAACGGCTGGACCGATTCCAATAGGACTTTGATTGTCAGTTCTTATAAGGAGTAAATTGGTCTACGTTTATTTAAAAAACATATTCTGTGCGAGCGAAGTCGTAGACCCGAAGTTAGTATTAAAATAGATTAAATCTCAAAATATAAAAGTTAAAAACACGGGTATCCTTTAACATGGGTACTAAGCACGTATCATGACAGTAAAATGTTGTATTAAAGTATTTTTACCTAATTTTTTATTGAGGTCGCTCTTTATACTTAACTATAACTAGACTAGACTATAGACTTGGGAATTTAAAACTAGATTATAGACGAAAATAAAAATCATATCTAAAATAGAATACCTCAAGTGTGTTAAGAACAAACAAAAGATCTCGATTCGACTTGGAATTCGACTAGAATAAAATAAAATGTATAGAAATATAAATATAAAAATATATATTAAACACTTTCGTAACGGATGCTGTGTAATAATTTATCTGAATTCCTAGCGGTTGAGTGAAAGGTACCCCGCTAAGGCCGCGCGCCGCATTCTCTTAAAGGTGACTTTAATTGGGCTGCAATCAAAATATTATATTTTATTATATATATATATATATATATATATATATATATATATATATATATATATATTATTTTGCTCTATATAAGAATTATACATTTTTTTATATTATTATTACTTGTGTGCTTTTTTTTACTGTATTATTATTATTTAGGAGAGTTTTCTTGATGTGATTTTAATTATTTATTTATTTAAAAAAATATATAAATAGTCTATTTAATATATTCTCCCAAAATGTTTACCTAATTTCGTTAATTAAAACAATAGAATTGATAAATACTTAATATTAAATAAATGTACTCATTCTGTTTTAGAGTTTTTAATAATGTTATACTGTATCTATGTATATCTGTATATGTAACATTTTGAGGACTGGTTCCTAGATACATCGACATCGGGGCCAAGGTTGCGTGCGACCGTCCAACTAATGATTTATCCACGGATCACTTCACAGACAGGAATTAGATCTTTGTCCTATTTCAACTATATATATATATATATGTACAAAATTCCCTCTAAAATTTTTGTTTTTTCCAAAGTCAGGACCTATTCTAAATAATAATTATTGTTTTATTAAATTATATCTATTTCTGGAGAGACATCACTCTTCACGATCACGTCAATTGAGAATCGGTTTATATTGAACGTTCCTGTGACATAAAACTTGTTAGTCGGATGCTGTAGATGCTGCATTTGTCTTCATAACAGATTGTATACTCTAAGTAATTTTAACACTAAACCTACCGACAATTCTTGTATACCTGTACCTACCGCACGCCGTCAAATTGACCGGTAATTAAAAGTTATTTTATTATATAACGTAGGTAATAATGAAAATAACTAAAAGTAAAAAGTGAAGAAAATATTATATGCATATTTTAAGAATTGTCATATCGTTTGATAACGATATAACGTTTAAAAATGTGTAAGTTTTACAAAAGTTTAAGAATGGTCAATTTGACTGGTACTTGGTAGGTTTAGTGTTAATATTGCTAGAATTACTTCGTATTGCATCGTAAGTGGTATTAAGTGTGTGTGATCATTTGTAGTTGTGGGCACGTTGGAGACCACAATGATCGATCCGTCTTTTATATTACTATGCCCCAGACGTGACTGTATATATACACGAAAACAATACTTCCATGACAATAAACTAGAACACTAAGCTCAGGCTTCGGTCGACGACCCAGATCTACTGAATACATATACTATATATATATATATATATAACGTCTTACAAGTCTATAGGAAGAATTTACCACAATTATGACTGAATATAAATTCATTTCATAATTATTTTACTTATTCACGCTGTTGTCGTTTCTATCGAGATAATATCTTAAGTCTAAGAGATTATATTTTTTATTTTAATATACGTTAACTTTTAATAGTCAGATAATAGCTTCGACAATGCCAGATGTTTTGTTAAAAACTTACTTCGATATAGAATATGATTCTGATTTGATTTTTTTTTATTCTATCATTATATGTGTGATATAATTATCTTACAGATTGCACGAAGAGATCGAGCACTTCTACATGTACATGTCTCCGTCGGAGACGGAGCACATGGTGCGTACCACCGTGGTGTCGCGCATCCGGGGTGCCATCCTGGCGCTGTGGCCGCAGGCAAGGGTCGAGGTGTTCGGTTCCTTCCGGACCGGCCTTTACCTGCCCACCAGCGACATCGACCTCGTTGTTATAGGTGAGTGGCAGATTAAGGCAATGGCTCCACCGTTGAGGTGAGGTTGAGGAATTGACTACCGTTGAGGTGAGGTCGAGGAACTGACTCCACCGTTGAGGTGAGGTGAGATTGAAGGATTGACTCCACCCTTGAGGTGAAGTGAGGTTGAGGCGAGTGTCAGACGCCGAAACTCCATCCTTCCACTCTGTTAACGTCCACATGTAAAACTAGACTCACAAAAAATTCCTGCTTATTTCCCTAAATAGAAAAAAATATATATTTTTGTTTGTAATTCTAAGTCGGAGGTTATTTTATATTTCGGTAGTTGAAGACTATAAATTCGATTCGATAAATGTTATCTCTTATCACATTACGTTGATAACATTATCAAATAAGTATGTCACTACCATATTTGGTGGAATCTGTTATGTAAGACATATTTTTAGCACTTTTATACTGCGTTGAAACTACTATTGTATCAGAAATGTAATAAAATCCTATAAATCTACATTATATCCGATACTTTATATCTAGGTCCAGTCTAATCTAAGACTAGTGGATCGTTTTCGTCTTGTTTAGATTAAATAAAAAGCGCTGACGTCACCACAGCTATCAGTATGTCAGTGGAACAATGACTTAGTGACGGGTTATAAAGATATTTAAGTACCTATCTTTTTACTTAAAATTTATTATATGTACACTTGTTTACACTTTTGTACACTTAACAGAAGTGTACTGAAGTGTACTGAAGTGTATATTCACTTGCAGTGTTTTGATTGTGAAAAAAGTGTAAAACCCTTATCAGTTAGCGTCTTTGGAATGTATAGACTGTTGTTGAGTTGAAGACATAATGTCTATCAGTATTATATATATATATATATATATATATTTCAGAAGTCACAGTTAAGAGTCAAATTCGTGTAATTTTAATTGTAATACAATAAAAAAATAAAATTAAATGTAAAAAAAATATAATAATAAATGTAAATTTATATGTATATATGTATTTATGTATATATGTATATATATGTATCACCCCGTAACCCAGTGATTAAGTTACTGAATAAAACAGATAAACGATGCCACGAGGAGGGAGCATGCTATGAACATCCGAGTGACTACTGTTGTTATATACTAGCTGTTCCCGCGACTTCGCTCTTGTTTATTGTTTTTAAAATTAAAGTAGCCTAATTTTCTCCTTATAAAACCCAACAATGAAGTGAAGGTCCCTTTAAAATCCGTCCGGACGTTTCAGAGATTAGCTGGAACAAACGGACAGACATTTTATATTTATATATATATATATATGTATATACTAATTGCTAGCTGTACATACGCTTCGCTGATGGTGTGACTCAGACTATTTAATCGTAATATTATTATTAATATTATTATATATTCACTTAAATCGCTCACAAACCATGAATAATTAATTCGTCTCTACGTAAAGAAAAAAAATTATAATTTGAATACGACCGCGTTATTATTGAACGGTGAATAAAAAAATTATAACTCGGTCCAGAGATTATTTAAATGATGGTTATTTATTTTATTACACGAGTATGTAAAGATAAAAGATAAAAAAAATGAGGTAAAATTGAAATCTATCTTCTATAGATATATATATATGTATATATATATATATATATATATATATGTATGTATGTATATATATAAGCGATTCACCACACACTGACTCATCACGAAATCTCCGTAACTATATGTCCGATTAACTTGAAATTTTACATAGTTACTTCTTTTGTGACGTAGACGTCAACTAAGAACGGATTTTACTGAATTCCTATCCCAAAGGATTTCAAATTATGCATTTCGACAAGTTCTAAACTTGTAGGAGCTAAACTTAAAGCGGTTACCATGGCAACGGTTACGATGACAACGGTTACAATGACAAAAGTTACCATAGCAACCTAAGTTGACATCCAAATTAATAGTGTGCCAAGCGAAGCGGGAGGGAAAAGGCTAGTATAAATTTAGTTCATTTCTTGTCATAATTATTTATCTAATTAGATTGATGCAATCTATTTAATTTATCTATATACTATCAAAATTTCTTATATAAAGTTATTTACTCACTATTTTTTGTTACCATCGATTCGTACAGAGTGAAAGAATCAAATAAAGATTCCTCACATGCTCTATATAGCTAAAATATGGTTTTAATTATAAACTAATAATTTATAAATATTATTGTATTTAAATCTGATATTACTGAAGTACAAATCGACAGTTAGCTCTTGCAATCCTTGCCCAAGATGACACTGGTCCAAAGAAATACTTCTTTAGTAATAATCCTTATCTTAATATATAAATATATATGTATATATGTATATATATATATGTTGTTACAAAGTCTTGTTAGATGAAGCATCATTCAGTTGTAGATAATAATTATAATAATTAACTCATTATGTCTCATAACTATGCTAAAAGAAGGAATTTTATATATATAATACATATAAATAAAATTAAAGTGTCTGGTTGTTATCTTACGTTATTTACAATTATAATTTTTCTCCGTCTGTCTGTCTGTTTGGTCCGACTAATCTATGTAACGGCTGGACCGATTTTAATAAGATTTACACTGATAACTGATGTTGCAAGCTGTAATTTAGGCTACTTTTATTACAAAGATAGTAAAATTTCCTTTCATATATATTTTCCTCTTTGAAATTTTTTTCTACTAACTCTGGAACATTTTCTACTAATGTAATTCTACTAACGTTGTTTTAAAGATCACCGGGATTGAAAATTGTTATCTTTAACCAAATTGTAATCTATTTAACAAATGTATCTTAAAAACCCCAAAGTGTGTCATCGTACAACACTATATATAGCTCGGGCATGGGCGACCTTCACGGTGTGTAATTGCTAAACTGGAACACCAATGGACGACGAGTGTCTAACGACCTCCGGAAGATCTCCAGGGATACCGCTATTAGGACATATCGTATTATACAAAATTTCATTAAATAAATATGTATAGTTTAACATCCATATTTTCTTTATTTAAGGTAATATTGCGCATATAATATTATACAAATTTTACCTTTTAAGGTTCATAGAAAGAATTGCAAAGTAACTTTTCATATAAACAATTCTGTATTTTAATTGTAGAACTATACTAAGATATAGATTGGAATACTTGCGATCTAATGTCAAATTTCATAGACATCTATAGATATATATTTTCTCTTCTTTTCTGGTGATGAATGGACTTTACTATGAAAAAATCGTACACCTAGGTTCAGTTTCATATAGTGTAGCAATTGTATTAAAAAATATAAATGCAGTAAGTATCATCAACGATAGAACTCAATACAATTTCTGTTTGCATCCTAAAGGAAAACTAATTTCCCCCGGGATGAGAAGTCGGTGACGGTTTTGTGATCTCCAGATTTAACGTTCGATTTATTTACTTAATATACCCTAAAATTACTTGAAAAAACACGATTAAAATGATAATTACAATCTGTTAGATTAAATTTGGTATCATTGTCTGCATACATACATACGCTATACATTTATTATATACTAGCAATGCCCCGCGGTTTCATAGATAGATAGATACCGATCTCGTGGTAGTGGTGACTTTTGAATGGAATGTCCGATTTTAATAATTTAAAAAGTATTTTATAGGTGTTGGTTTGGGCACGTCGAACGAATGAGTGATGAAAGAATGGTAAAAAAGATTTATAAAGGAAAAATGAGCGGCAAGAGAGACAGGGGGCGGCCTCAAGTGATCTTCGAAAACACAGTAGCTATGATACTGGAGGACGGTCACGTAAAAAGTAGTGAGGTCACGTGAAGACCCCTCGGAGGGCATGTATGAAGAAGTTAATGTCTGTGGCCGGGGCGAAAGAGGTATGCAGGGACCGTAGCGTTTGGCACTCATTCGTCTCTGGCTACCCCGCAAGGGATATGCCGTGAAGTAATATAAAAAAAAAAATTTGTGTGTGTTTAAACGGTCTTTACTAAAATATAACTTAATAACCAATTTTTTGCACACCTTGTGTCACATTATTGCATTTTTATCGGGAATCCTTATTTTTTGAAAATATGTCACTCAGTGAAGATACGGTTTTCCAATTTTTTTTTGTGTGAAAACATTACAAACATACATACAAAAACACAAATGTCTCATCTTTATACTATTATATATATCGCAAGTTGTAATATGAATGGACGTTGACAATTACGCAAGAAAACGAGGAAGAGACGAATGATGTGTATAGAGACCTTGAAAAACTGTTCCGTATAATAAATATTTAATAGACAGAATGAATTTAAACATTTTGTCTTTAATATATTTAAATATATAATTGTATTTTAATAGGAACTATTTGAATAACACGAAAACGCGTATGTAGATTTAAAATGTTAATGTCACTAATATATATAAATATGTATATGTATATAATAGTTTGACCCTATCTGTGTATAGGTCAATGGGAGAAGCTTCCTCTATGGACCCTGGAGCGCGAGCTGGTGGCTCAGGACATAGCGGAGAAAGACAGCATCAAGGTTCTCGAAAAGGCTACCGTGCCCATCGTCAAGATGACCGACAAGTACTCAGACGTAAAGGTCAGTGACCCCTATTAATAATAACTCCTTTTATCATCTTAATTTTTAAATAAATAGGCGTTTATATACTTTTGAATCATCAATTATTACTTTAAAAAGGTCAGTGTAGTCAGTCCGTGAGTAAGCTACCGTAAGTAAGCTACCGTAAGTAATACCTACTGCTCTGTTGAGAGGAGTTATAGAAACTCAACAGTTGCTATTTTTAAATGAAATTTAACAATGTTATGAACTTAAACTAAATTTACATTTAACCAACTAGGTACTAATAAATAAATAAGATTCATTTAAAACTAAGATGCAGGTCTAATTTATCTTTTATAATAATAATAATAATATGATTTCCTAATCTCGTAGGTCGACATCTCTTTCAATATGAGCAGCGGAGTCAAGAGCGCCGAACTCATCAAACAGTTTAAGGTTTGTATCAATTAATATTAATTGATTGCAGTGTGTTTGTCTTTGAATGTTATTGCCAAATAAATATTGATATCCCCGTTATAACGAGAATTCGTCTATAACGCGGATGTTATCTATAACCGCCTCATAACGAGGATACAATTTAATACTCAATTTTCTCAAAAAAAAAATTAGTAATTTTTCACTATAATTAAACTTATATAGTTTTTAGCTTTGGATAAATAAATATAAAAGAAAACACTCATAAAAAAATACACTAAATATATGACGACGTTAAATATATATATTTTTTGAATTTCACACGAGCAAAGCCGGGTTTTTTAACTAGTATTGTTGTATATGTAGATACGTTAATATGATAATTGCTACATACAAAGGGCGTTCATCCGGCATCCGGCCATCCGGCCATCCCACCGGGAGTCGATCCAACGATAATACGATCATATTACGGGGCTTTGTGTTTAACAAAACTAGTTTGAAGTCTCGTATATTAAAAGTGCTATTATTCTTTAAAAACAGTTCGGTCTGCGCAGGCGCAGGTTGACATTAGATTATGTAAATAATTATTAAGTCAAATAAACAGAAACAAAAGATGGTATTATAAATGTCGCCCGGTGTCCTTGGCATTCTGTACTTGGACATAAAACTGTGTGTGTTTGTGTGCGCGTGCGTGTGTGTGTGTGTATTCATTAAGAGTTGAATGCCACGAATTTTGAACTATCACTTTTATCATAAACGTGGTTTAAAAAGAGGCATTTATTTATAAAACCAGTTTAATCAAATATGTGTCAAGGTTTAGGTTGCCATTGTAAATAAATACAGGTTAAATTAGAAATAAAAACTCGCACTGGTCTATAACTATCCTAATATTCCAGGAGCAGTACCCGGAACTTTCGCGGCTGGTGATGGTTCTGAAGCAGTTCCTGCTCCAGCGCGACCTGAACGAGGTTTTCACTGGAGGCATATCCTCCTACTCCCTAATCCTCATGTGCATCAGCTTCCTTCAGCTCCACCCACGACCAGAGAGGCTCCGTCAGAGACACAACCTAGGTGTGCTGCTGATAGAGTTCTTCGAGCTGTACGGGAGGAAGTTCAACTACGTGAAGACCGCAATCAGGGTCAAGAACGGGGGATCGTACGTGTCAAAGGACGAGATCTCGAAGGTACGTGTGTTGGGTGTCCCGAATAAGGACCGAGAATTAGAACCAAGACTTCTCTTTCATCTCTCTCTCCCTTCCAATTTGATGAAACATCCGCAACTAACACTAGTTACAGACTTATCATAAAAAGGACCGTATCCTCCTTTGTCCTTTGGTAGTATTTAAAAAAATAGTTAAACATATAATAAAAGTATTCTCAACAGAAGTCCATTTACAATAATATTTTTAAACCCCCAGGAGATGAATGATGGCCACCGACCCTCTCTGCTGTGTATCGAAGATCCACTCACTCCCGGGAACGACATCGGCCGCTCCAGCTACGGGGCCATACAGGTCAAACAGGTACAGATGAAACACGTTTAATTTAATTGCAGATTTCGAGAAGGGGGCGGGGTCTAAGATATACGATATTGGAGTTATGGATGCTTTTAAATCTCTTTCATCCTATCCTCTTATCAATTAAAATCTGCACTGGGAGTAGTTTATATAATTTTATTATGTATAATTAAAATCCATATAAAATTAATAATCTGGTCTATATTTATAGTAAGCGATAAATTATTAGAATATATATATTTAAACCACCCTATTTATTACTTTTCTAGGCCTTCGACTACGGCTACATAATCCTGCAGCAGGCGGTGGCTCCCCACAACGCGCTGCTGGCGCGCCACAGCGTACTGGGTCGCGTCGTGCGCGTGACGGACCACGTGCTCCAGTACCGCCGCTGGGTGCGGGACACCTTCGAGCTGTTCTTCTTCCCGCACAGGGCGCGCCCGGCCCGCCGAGTCGCCCACGCCCACACGCGCTCACCCTCCCCCGAGGCCACGCCCACGCCCACGCCCTCGGACACCGAGCCAGTGAGTCTCGCCTCAAAGTTTTATCATATAATTGTTAACACTTAGCCGATCATGCTTGACTATAGTGAACTGTACTATTTCCACCGACATTTTGACAAGATAAATCATATATTCACAAGACTCACTCAAAGCTCTCTGAATATTGACAAAGACTCATTAAATCGAAGAGCTTCTAATCTCGAGGCACCTTCTAATAATTTCAAGTGTTTTCACGTTGCGGTGTAAAATTAATCAAAATTCACAACTAATATTAATATATTAATAAGATATTCTAATACTGTACTAAAATTATTTAAATATCCTTTTATATCTGTTCAGGTGCAATTTACAAAAACATTAAATATTTACTTGTACATATAAATATAATTAATCATCAACTTGTAATATGTTAATTCTTAATATATCCTCCATAAATCACCTCACACGTCGGGGGGTTACAGGGAGGGGTTACAACGTGACAATAATATCAAGGTTGCTAATAACTGGTTAGTTACTAGCAAAACATACTTTATATCTCGATTGGTGCACTACCAAACGGGGACATATCCCCGTTCGGTCGGCTAAGTGTTAAAATATATTAATAGATCAGTAACATAATCACTTTGCCATCCTAGGAGTGGTCGGACGGCTCCGGCCCGGTGGTGAGCGCAACGGGCTCGGTCCCGGTCGTGGGAACCGTGGGTGTCTCGGGTGTGGGCACGAACACGAGTGCCGCCGGCGGCGTGGGCGCGCGCACGTCCCCGCCTCCTCTGTCGGCGCTGCAGTGCTCGTCGCCCACGCCGCGCCGCGTCTCCGCCCACCAGAGTCTCATCATACATCACATCACCAGCAATTCGGACTTCAACAACATACCATCGGGTAAGTTTATATTACATTTCTTATTAATTACCTTTCTTCTTGCCTGTATTTTTATTGTTAAAAGTTATTTTATTAAATCATTATAATAGTAAAAATATTTTTTTTCACAACAGTTTATGCAATTCCTCTATATTAATAAATCATTGATCTATCAAAAGTACTCAATATTATATTATTAGCTCTTGATTATTTTTTATTTATACCATTCACCATTATGTTGATCCAAACTCCTTCTTGACCGACATAAAGACCCGCTTGCAGGAGTGCTGCGTCCGCGGCCGCGGCCGCGCCGGCGCGCCTCCCCTCCCCGCGCCCGCGGCCCCCGCACCGACCGGGCCGAGCGACCCGACCGACAGGACCGACCGGACCGCCCGGACCGGACCGACAGACACCGCAAGAGACGCGGCTACACGCGATGATACACGCCCCCGGACGGACGCGGACCGACCACTGTGAAGTGTTACTGTGACTCGTGATATAGTCGGAGAGGGAAATTTTACGATTATATAAAATTAAGTACAAATACGTTTCGGGATCTCGCCTCCTTAACGAATGATTATCGCATTTCGGCTGTTGTCTATCATCGATTTCCCGTTCTGACTATTTATAGTATAGAGTAGATATTTATAAAGTAACCAGTGAACGTGAGGAGTAGCCTTGTATGACGGACGGCGTGATGTAACAATATTATTAATTAAACGCCGTACTCTGTAATCTATCTTGTTAAGATATTGATAAGATAACAACTAACATTTGGATGTCGTCACTCGGACTTTGTGTTTGGGATCAGATAAAAACCTCCACATCACGATAAATACCACAGATTATATATAATTTGTAGTGTTTTTATCTGATTATAGCTAGACGCGTATGTTATTAGTGAGATATTATGTTTTGACACTAACCATAAATGTAATGGTTCTATAATACTAATATATCTACTGTGACTCCAAAAGTCCATAGTCCATGGTAACGACAAGCTGACAACGGACATGATATGAATCGTTCACACTAAGTGTTAGTACCGAGCTGTTCCTCATATTAATTAAGATCTATATAAAAATAATCACTAAATTGTAACACCAATGTAATATAATATAGTTATTCTAACTGCCAGTTATTATATTTATATGAAGTATGTTATTATTAAAGCGGTCTTAATATTTTTTCTTTATATATATATATATATGCATTAACTTATTACACACAGACAACTGTTGTTCAACTAAATACTATGTAATATATATATATATATATATTTTGGCAGTTATTCATTGTAAAAGGTTGTGTTAGTACTTTAGGTGATTTAAGCGTGTATTATAATATTTAATTGTTTTTTATTTTAAATGCGTTGTAGTTTAAGCATTTTTTTAGTCGAAATATATATTTTTTATATTATATTTGACTAATATTACAGCTTCTGTTGAAAATTATGTTAAATATGAAGAAATAAAAAAAATTAATGTCCGGTAACTTTAAACAGATCAACAATCTCAACTATACTTATAGATCTCTGACGTGTATTTAATAATACATCATATATATATATGTATGAATTATATGTACTCAATATTTCTTTACACAAAATGAAATTACATCCAATTGCACTTGGGACTTGATTGGACTGGTTTTAACCGGTTTTATCCGGTCTTGGCTGGTTTTAATCGGTTTTCTCCGGCTTTGGCAGGTTTTGGCCGCTTTTATCCGGTTTTGGCTGGTTTTAATCGGTCTTGACCGGTTTTATCCGGTTTTGGCTGATCGTAACCGGTTATATCCGGTTTTGGCTGGTTTTAACCGGTTTTGACCGGACAGCCAACAATACAATAAATCAATACCACACAGCCAACCGGTTTATTATCAATCGGATTAAGTCTTGAAGTTTTTGGGGGGCGAAGCTATATTAATACTGCCACGGCTATATTAAAAAAAAATGTCAAGAAATGTCATATTTGTGATGTAAAACATAAATAGTAATAAATATATTAGTTTTATATTTTAAAATCCATTAACTTAAAGATAATTTATAGACTTTTTTTTATAAATCTCTCGAGTTTTGAAATAAATTTTGCTAAATAAATAAAATGTTTAAAAAAATATTATAACTGAAATTAAAATGAGTGCTTTATAACAGCTAACTAAGGGAAAAAGTGATAACAAAAAAATGCAAATAATTTTTCTTAAACTTATATGAATTGTAACAGCTCTTTAAAAAAACGAAATTATTTGCATATTTTTTTGTTTAATACTATTGCTTTTTTATATAATAGTGATCGATGTACATAATGTAGTGTACATACAATGTACATACGTGTAAATACACCCCAAAATATATATAATATTAATATAAAGTTTGATTAAAGAGAAGTTTTAAAAATAAATAAATTGAAACAAAAAAAAAAATACAAAAAAATTTAATAAAATAAATAAATACATACAGTGAGTATGAAGTGGAAAAGAAATGATGGCTTTTATTTTAATCTTAATTTTTGTTTAATTTAAACTAAAGTCCCGGATTCAATTCCTGCCTGGAATTTTATTTCGCAAAATACACATACCTTTAGGTTTGTCCGCCACAAGGATAAATAGCATTAACGTCAGGGGGTCGTTTATAAATTAAATAGTGGAGGGGGAGGGGGGGGGGGAATAAATATCAATTTAATTAATCGGATTTTACGTAAAATTGAGATTTGAAATTTGTACTATTTATTGTCTGTTAGTTTCAATAATACTGAACTGATTCTGGTCAATATTAACATATTTCCAGGAAACTGTTTATTTTTTAGATTTGCCCATTTATTACCGGGGGGGGGGGGGGTAAAAAAACTGATATCCTATTGAAGTCGATGGGAAACGATGAGTCAATACACTGGGCTCGCTTCGCTATGCAAACGGCACCCGAGATTTCGTGAGTGCAGCGAGTCGAAATTGAGAGTTTGTTGGGACCCTAGTATTTCTTTTTAAGACACATCTAATCTAAGAACCATCGGATGAGGATTAAAATAGTCTTAAAAAATTCGTATGAATGCTTATAAAGATTGTGTTTTGAACAGTTTACCAGACGTTTAAATAAGAAATTGCATTGCATGGATTTCTGAAATATATAGAATAGTCGAGTGTATGTATATCTGTATGTAAAATACTTGAGGTCATTCATCAATAAATTACATTCAGATTGAAATTCTCTAACAACTAAGCCATGTTACGTATACCTAAACTTATAGGCAAACTACACTCAATATCGCGTTGTAAAGCCACTTACAGGAATTACTTATTACTTAACCACGGAGATTATATTATGATATATTGCTATTAATTGCTATTACAAAACAGATCGAACTTTATTTAATCGAACTTTAAACTGTCTGAATTCTCACAAAATTTCAAAATCTGTCTTGTTTTGTGCGAATAGTTTGTCAACTGAAAAGTTAAAAATATTATATAGAAAAATAATGTCTATCATGAACCTATATGAATGTATTACTTTAGAAGAATATCTTATTTAAATACAGCTTTGATAACGTTAACATTTTATTGTATTTTATTAGGAAATATTAATTAGTCAACATGTTAGTTAAAGAATTCAGTTAAATGCCATTATAACTTTTTTGTATTCTATTAATTATCAGGTATATCTATAGGGTGAATTATTAATCTTTAAGTTGTGTTTTCATTTAGAAATGGGACTGTACTTCGAGTTTCAAGCGTCGAATAAGTTTTGTAATTAATGTTGGGAAGAGATCTACATTTGTTCATTTGTGTTCATATATATAGGTACATATAACTAGGGGCGCCAACAGACCCTTAATTTTAACTCGCTGCGCTCGTGAAATCTCGAGTGCCGTTTGCATATTGAGCAAAGTGGGCCCAATGTAATGACTCATCGTTTCCTATTGACTTCAATAAGATATCAGTTTTTTGACATGACATTTAAAAAATTAAAAAAATCTTTTTTTCTTATTTTTTCCAATTTTTTTAAACCATCACCTAATGTGTGTCGTAGCCTATTCGTGACAAAGAATGTGAAAAAGTCTCCAGTAGAACGCTTCGCTCAATAAAAGGTATCGATAACCTACTGAAATAACAGTGAACTATAAAGAGATTTTAAAAATGCAAAGTTCAGTTTAACTTTCATTAATTACGGTTAATTGGAGTTCTATTATTAACTATTCAAATTTAGACTTTTGTGAAGGACGAAGTTTCTCCATTACGAATATACTATAATCAATAAGAAAATTGGTATGCACCAATTTTCTTATTAATTTTGTATATACACAGACGGCTTCATGGTCCAAAATCTATACTTTGTTTGAATAAGAATATATAACATATATTATTTATATAATTATTAAAAGTAATTGTTGTACATTCAGAGAATAAAACGCAAGAATCAAGATAATATATTCTTTGAGTAACAATGACGATGTTTTTCAGTGTAATCTAATGTAAAATCCATTATAACATAAAAAATGCGGTTTGGATTACAATTATAATGTTACTAGAAGTGTTAGGATTTTGTAAAAATCATATAATAAAAAGATAACTTCGTCATATTATCGATTTTAAATTTATTCTAAGGGGATGGATAAGAACATGACATGATCGGATTCTCAAAGCCGTCACAACTTCCTGTCTACTCATCCTTTTAAGATTGAACTCACAAACGAAAGATAACCACAAAACCTTATATCAAATACCTTTTGTCAAGGGCCTTTAGTCAAAACATTCTGACCAAAAAGGTAATATTTATTAAAATATAAAAAACACTCGCTTGAATCAGATTGTAGGTTTGAACACAAAGGAAAGTTTTGGGTTTCTCTCGTACGTAAGAAGCGATTTGTATTCCCTTTATTGGGGTTACATATTGTAACATAAATCATTTTTCGTGTATTTTTTATTATTAAATTATTTGTTACTATATTCAATTTTCATAATTTTCATTAATGTTTTTTTTGTGTGTTTTCTACATTTGGATGTAAAGAAAAATAAATAATGTGGTCGGAAAAGTTTGGATAAGCTGGAAGTTTTTCCTATTTTATTATAATATTGAGGTAATTGTAATTATTTTTGGCAATTTATTAGTGCGGTCAAATTCAATCGTTATTACCATATAAAGGACAACATCGGTTCCAAAATTTAACGATTTTATATTTGACCAAATAAAGATATATTCCTGGAATATTTCATAAGGCTACTTACTAATTTCAATAGAGAAGATAGAACGTATCTCAAAACCGCTATCCATTTATGATAAATGAAAGAACATTGTGATTTAAAGATGCTCTTAGTATATATATCCTTAGCTTTAAATATCCTTACCTTGCTTATATATTAAGAAATTGTGGAGAGTAAATAACATCTATCTATATCTCATGTCGTCAACAGGTTTGCTGAAAAGCATTTGATATGTTTTTTTGACATGTGCAATTTTTCAAAAAGTTCTTAAATAAAAAATATTAAGGCTACATTGCATATCACAAGAGAAAGTTATTAAGTAGACGAAATATCTCATGATAGATTTTGTAGACATAGTGCTTAATATTTTACTAACTCTAAGATCTGATATCAAAACTTTTATATATAACTATCTATCACAGTACGTGAATATATCGTTAGTATTCTAAACTGTATATTTACCTATATTTTCAACATTTTTTAAATTTACATTTGACAATGGTAAATCATTTTTACCTTTTAAGCTCTTAATTAAATAAAATAAAATAACACTATTGTTGAATGAATTACAGACTTTCTAAAGATGGTTAGTTATACTGACACATTGTGAAAATTTTAGTTAATGGAAATTATATTGAAAAATTATCTTGGCATTTCGAGTGAAATTAACATAATGTAAACTTACAACCAAACGCCCACAGCTTTGGAAACGTCTCCAAAAAATATAATTACTTAGTAAAAGCAAATTTAATTACATAAATTATATCGCCTTTTGATAATCAATCAATAAAAAGAATTTATTTCTCTACAGAATATTTTATAGAAAATATTCCATTACTAATCTATTAGTTTAATTGAAAACAAAATCCTCATTAAAAGCAACAAAATCTTATAACATCAAGTACAATGTTATGTACAACAATGAATCCCAAATTGGAATTAAAATAATGATAGAGAGGAAGGTTTAAATATAAACGGTAACTAAACCCGGGTCCAAACAAAACCCAATAACAAACCCTCTGTTAGCTTTCAACCTCAGAACTAATTTCGATTAAATATATCCCTAAATCAAAACACTATCTAAGGATTAAAGTATATAATAAGGTTAGGTAAATTTTCTTTGTTTTTTATGTAGATATTTCAAATGAAGACTACATATTTTTTTACATTTAGTTGTAACAAATATGTTCTTATTTGGTTCAATAACTTGCTGTCATTTCGTACCTGTCATGTCCATTGCGGTAAAAATTTTGGACCTTCTCATCACAGGTACAATTAGTTTTGACAATCGTCTCTTGGTAACCTTACACTACCTAAATAATTCTAAAGATACCTAAACGGAACGGAAATCAGTAAGACCACAGCTATTCTGTTGATCAATTCCAGCCATTTTTTCTAAATTTTTTGCTTAAGTCTCATCAGTTTTTGACAGTACAAATTCGAATGGATGGTTTTGCGATAAAAAATCACAATGAATAATGCTCTTCCAATCCCATCATACACTCGACATCACCTTATTGAGTGTAAACCGGGTTTCGCGATAGTCTGTGCAGCTTAACCTTTGACCAAGATCCTTTTCATACATTCTTATCCACTTTTAAAAGATATTTTCAAAAATTGTTTTATTTCATTACTTCTTAACAAAGAATTGAAAACGAGTACGTATTACGTTTCTTTTTCTTCTTTTTTCTTCAGCTATATTGTTCAGCTTCACTTTTTCCAAAATGTCTTCACGTCTATCCGTAACTTTCCGACCAAAGCGAGATGTAGCTTAGTCATCCGTCTGTAAATGCTTTAAACAATTGTGTGCTGCTCTTACTGACACTGCATTAGATCTATAAGCGTCCCTATAAATTTTTAATTTGCTTGGGTCGAATCTTTCCCTTTTATAACAAAAAAAATGTACCGAATTTCTTTGTTACATACTCACATTTTGGAGAACAGAAAATCATTTTTTTTTAAATTTCACCTTTAATGGTATCGTGATCTGCCTGTTATAAACAATACAACAAAAAAGATTTTATTACAACTTTTTAGTAGAAAATTCGAAAAAACTTTCCCCGACTTTTTATGATATATATCTTATTAAGTGAAAAATTAAGTAGCATAACGAATAAAAACCTATTCCACCCTTCGTCTGATCTTTATAATCTTCTTTGTCTGTGAATTTTCATAGATATCTCGTTTAAGAAAAGACCCAGAACGTTAACAAAGAAAAGGATCAAGTAAAATCACCAATAAATAAATATATCCAAACAATACTCCGAAGCTTTGTATTTTGCTTCATCCAATCTTTACCACATCCAGACCGATATCCATCTCATCTATGTAGACTTTAAGTCGACTACACAAAGACCACTTTAAAACAATTCAGTTCCAATACACTCGTTATTGTATGAGCAATTCTGAGGGTAGTTGGACGCATGCGTGGCTACAGTAAACACGCCGTAGCCGTCAGTCTTACGGTGACTGCCGCGGCGATAGGACGTATACCGTTCCCATCACAGTCGCATTTAACGCAACGTGTGTGCTATGTAAATTTTTATTCACATTTTATTTAGTTTTATAAGTGGGCGAATTTTGGAGGGCTTTCGACGGTGAGTGCTTTGCTTTTGATAATCGAATCTTCGGTCAGGTTACGGATCGCTGTTGTTTTTGTGCTGAATGATGGATAAGAATCCTTTTTTAATGTATAGATTGGAAAAAGTGCTTCTAATTTCCATATTAACGGTGTCAACACGCGTGCCAGCAAGCGGCGACGCCGGGGACTCGTAAAATAGGACATTTTATTTATCGTACGAATACAAATATACAACCCTTGATATGAACATAATAAAGCGAAATATGTAAATGAGTTTTAGGAATATATTATGTTGTAAAAATAACTTTTGTTATACACACAAAAAGATAAGGTCATATTGGAATATATGTGGGTTTAGATAAAGTTGTATTAGCGCTATATTAAAAAGGTTATTGCCTTATATATATATATATATATATATATATATATATATATAAGAAAATTCAACACACAGACTTAAAACACCATGACCTAGATTAACAAAGGCCCGTTGCGGTTAAAATCGCAAGCTAATGCTGTTTTGAAAACGATGTATCATTAATAATTTATTTTTCTTCTTTTACTATTGTTAGATTATAATATTTTGATATTTATATCGGTTTCTTATTTGATTATACTCCTAGAATAAACTGTAAAATATAATTTGTATCTTGAGTAATCTATAAACTATTTGTTGAAAAAACTACTAATACTGGAGAATGGAGTTTTTCAAACCATGAAATCTATGAAGACCAATCCATCATGTTGATCCACTACGATAGTTGGTTCACATTATTTCTTGCGAGACGTGGGTTAAGATTTTTTCACCAAAAGCCAGGAAAAAGTCAAACCTGAAAGTGAAAGGCATTCATCATAAGAATATTTAGTGAAGGCGTCGAATTTTTTAGTGAAGGAATTGATTTTTAGTTTAATGGTTCTTTATTTTGATCATTTAACATGGACGTGGTTGGTGTCCTAATTCTAAGTTTTTATATATATAAGTAATGATAATATAAAAATATATATAGAAATATAAAGATAAATAAATGATTAATTCGATACATAAACTAAAAGCAAGCATGCAATAACTAGATTTAAGATTATCTATTAATAAATGTTTATATATAAGTATATAGTTTAAATACAGATATAATTACAAGACAAATACTTTGTTAACTAAACAATTGATTACAAAATACGTTCGATTATATATAGACTAGCAATTATAATTATCAACAAATTTAAACATTAATTTAATGTATTTTTAAACGTAACACCCGTGCGGTGAGCATTTTCTACCTCTCTAGTACTATTTACAACAGGACAATTGTATTTTTATAATAATTTTAACCATATTTCAGTCTTTACATTATAAAGTTGAAAACTCTACTTGAACGGTTCATAAAATGATTACTGGGTAAAAGTGGATATACGAGTTGATGTTTGATAATATGTTAGTATTTATACTCAAATACAAACCCTTTAAAGACTTGACTCCCGGCATTGTCATGAGTCAGCCGCGCCCTCTATAATCCAACAGTGGAGGTCATTACAACGACAAATCCTCCATAACTTTGTTTATATCAGATATGGGACACGGAAATATAATCAAACTTTTCCCAATCAATGCCACTGATATATGGACTGAATTTTTTACTTAAGATAGTACAAGAATTAGATAAGTAGGTATTAATTGAAGACCAAACTTAATGTTAAACTATAGTATTGTAAGCTATATAAAAGATATCAATATATGCCGGTATGAATCATCAGTTCGTTTCGAAGGCAGTAATTTTATTTCGTGTACAATTTGGTTGAGACGAAGTAATATTTCAGGCCTTGACAGTGACTGTAAAATCGAAGCCTTTATGTAACACTGCAGGTAGAAACTTCATTACACAGACCTGCGTACTACGAATTATATTATACGAAAAATCTATCAGCTTTAATATTAATAATAAACAAATAAATGAAAATAACACGAGTATTCGAATCTGCAACTTTAATTATCTTTTTCTTTACTTTCTTTTGGAATTAAATAATATATTTGTTTATAGACTTAGCTAAAAGTTTGTTTATTCTAATTCTAAGCGACTGCAAAATGTACCTATGTTTGTCTGTCAAACTGTTTATTAAATTTTACAGTAAATATGAACAGTTTAACTTAAAACTGAGCGAAGGTAGAGTGTGTTTAATAATGTAGGATACATTTACGACTTCGGACTTCTTTGAATAAGTTTCGTTTCAAAATTTCATACTTCGAAAAGATTAAACTAGATTAAACTTTGAAAGTATATCCATAAAGAAAATTACTAAATTTCTCTGACACGAGGAACTCGTTTTCTCAGTTAAAACACACGTAACCGAGTTCGGAACTCAATTTTGCATTGAACTTAGTTTTAAATTGTTTTCGAAGATAGTGAGAAAGATTCGATATATACATATATTTTAGTTGGATAAAAGAAATATTTGTCGGATATAAATAACTATGGACTTTAACATCTACTATTACTTCTAAAACTTGTAATTATTTACTTTTCTTTTTCGAGACAAAAATCCTCGTCATAAATATGAATATGGATCTCCATAACTTAGCATTTACCTTCTTAAATCCAACATACCCTAAATATTAATGTGGATAAATTATTCAATTGAATAATTATACAATTAACTAATAATTATTCATGCATTAAATATACAGATAATAGAATATTAAACAATAAACAGACAAGGGTTGACCTCAAAATGGTCCACGTTATCTCGTTCCCGTCACGTTTGCTCCACAGCTAGTTCTCACAGCGCTAACGAGCGTCATCCCTACAAACACGAACAGGAATTATGGGATAAATGATGTTAAATATTTAATTAATTCAATACACTCATGTTTAGCGGTTATATGAATAATAACAATTCATTGTTTATTTACTTATTCAGTTTGTTTGTATACATTTTAATTACACACACACACACACATATTTGTACGTTAAAGTACAGTATTTTACATATTAGAGAAAAGACACGGATCTAGTTGTATTGGTTCACATAATATTTGCATACGGATACTGGTATATAAAAAAAGAAAGGTTTATTGAGAAAGAGACAGAGACAGTCTCTTTTTTAGTATAAAAATACTCTTGTATTGGTGGAAAATGTAATAATATAAAATAAATCTAAATAAGGGAAGGTATGTTGGAAGGCATTACTGACGTTCATGTCTTTAATATATTTAAGAAGCTTTTGTGAACAATTTAGGGAGCTCGGAGTGTCGCTCCCGAATACTCAGAGCAAGTGACATTCGTGGATTTTAGACGACAAAGACTTGGTTTGATATACGTAAGGGAGTTAATTATTTTAACTGAATTTAAACGTTTAATCAGAATTTAAACGAAATTGGGGTTAGGTTACCTTTAAGATTTCATTAAATTTCCAATACAATTTGAATAGTGTACTAAAATTAGGTTTATTAGATAAAGTAGACCCAATAAGCCTTAGTTGAAAGATTTTATTTTCTTAAATATTTTTATTTCGATATTCCTTTATCTAAAATTACCGTTATTTTTACGAAAATGACTGTCAATTGTTTAAATGTTTTTTTATATCCTTCTTCCTCAATATGTTATAATGTAAATATTTTATTACAATTAAAAAAATACCTAACATTCTATATATTTTGGCAACTCAGAATACAATCACCATATAAATATATTGTAGCTAACGACATACATGTTTTTGTAAACTCACATTTCTTAATACTGAAATGAATAATTCATTTTAACAGTTACTCGTAGATGCTAGGGTACTTATTCATATATATATTAGTTAACTGAAAATTTTGGGAGGTTTAACAATCAGGTAAGAAAATATTGTATTAAGCATTAGTAACTTTTTCTAAAATATTCAGATTAATAGACAAATAATTTTTTTTCTTTGTTCCTTCGGTTTTTTTTGTGTCTTGCCAGTCTATTGTCTGCGTGCTGTGGCATTGGTGGCAACATTGGTACAAGGCATGAACTGAAAAGTTGTTCTAAGCTGAGTTCATATCCTTTTCAGTAGCATTCAAATAATCATAAAAGTTAGTTATTTTTAATGTTACCTACTTCTGTATGCTTCTTGAATAAAATTTTTATTATTCTTATTACTTATAGTTTTCGAAAACCACTTGGGTGGGGAAGGGATTTTAGCTAGCATGGTAATAGGTTGACCCTCTATTTTAGCTATTAGCATGTAGTTAGTCAACAATGTGTGTATTGTTTCGTGGCAAGAGGCGTTATTCATTATAAAACCTGGAAGACGGTCAGACTAGCTTCCATAAATCTTTTAGTTCCTTTCGATATAGAAAGAGATGTACAAGTTATACTTAGCAAAAGTTGTCGGGTTTTCAAAATTAGAGTTGGCAGGCTTAAAATGGAGTTTCAGGTTATCGTAAAGTTTTAATTCATTTCAATTATTTAATTAAATAATTCGTTCTACACAATGGAATGATCGCTAAATGTTATTGAGTTGTTTTTAAGCTTCTGGAAGCTGAAGTTCAGGAATATTTCGAGACTTGATTGCACAAACATTGGTAACCTTATACGTACAAGTTTATACGTACTTTTCCGCAATTAAGTGCGTGTGGTTCAGTTTTTTTACTCAAATAGATTTGTGATCAACTCATAAAGTGGGTGCAGCACTCTTTATCAAAAACAAACGATATAGCCTTTTTAACTAAGGTATTTTTGTTATTATAGACAATATTATTAAAATTTGGACAAATATTACAAAACTACAGCTTTATTTTATATTTTTATTTAATGTATAAATATTTCTGTGGTTTATTTTAATTGGCAGCAAACTTCTTCTACATCAATTGACAGATGTTTATTTACAGTTGAAACTTGAAACGTTTTAAGGAAATCGTTGCAAACTAGTCCTTTCTGCAAATAACATTTAATTTAACGCTTGCCAAATGTATTTACTCTCTACTATAATAAACTACAAGAATGTATAGTAATCTAGAAAAGTAAAATGTTATTCCAATATCAAAGAAAGTGAAGACTTTTTCTAATTTCGAGCAAACATGACTGAAGAGTCATGTTTGCTCGAAATTAGGGCGCGTCCGTGAATAACAATATAATATTACATTGTAGAATCTAAGGCTTAAAGAAATAATCGATGAAAGAATTCTTTGTTCCGCATCATACTTAATTGTTATCGTGTCAGAGAAGGTTTGCACTGAATTCCTAAACCTATCGATTTAATATTCATGGCCTTGGATACTGCAATTATGGATACTAGACAGAATAATCGGTGAAATGGAAACGCCTAAGCTCAGTGGCAGAAGTGTTTAACCGCAACTTACCCTCCATCCATCACTGCGGAATATTACCGCCCTATATTACTACTCAAAGTACTTGACTTTTCTATCCAGTTATCGATTCTTTTGTATTGATACTATTTAATATAGTTTAAGACAATTTTTTCTTATAATAAGAATATATATAATAAAAGAACATTGCAGGATATATTAAATTATAAATATTAAATTATAGCAGACAGTCGACATGTCTCTTAATTAATGCTTACACAGTTGTGTTTAACCCACACGTTCTATCCTATTACATAATGTAAAACATTTTATTCAGGTGGACTATATTTTTCGATATGTTCACAAAAAGACTAAGATTTACATGGAGAGACTCTTGTGATGAATAAGTCTGCATGATGAGTCAGATGTCCTGGATTCCTTTTCACAGATAAGAAAGAATAATTTGCGTGATTCAGGTATTGTTGTGCTGATTTTGTCTGAATTTTGTGTCTTTTGTTTTTATATTCGCAAAACTTTCGTACAACGGAAATTATTTGGGAGTAGTTGTATTGGAAAGAATAAGTTTATTTATGTAAGTCGTTCGTTCGTTTTTATTCTTACTCTTTATGTAAATGTATTTTGATTCTTTAAGTGCTAATTAATGGAAATGCAATTTATCAGTCTTATAAATTATTATGCTTTTAAGTACTTAGTGCAATTAAAGAAGTCACGGCAAGGATTTTAATAATTTTGCAAAAATGCGGAACCTTATAGAGTGGCACCAATTTCTATTAAAAAGGCTTTGAGACTTAGGATAAAATGATTAGAAATTAAAGTTGAATAACTTAAGGATATAAAATATAAAGGTGGGAATGCCACTTTAATTATAGGTATTGCACTCAGATATTTTTTTCAATGTCAACATTTTTAACTTTGTGGGTTTATTGTTTAGATTTGTTCTTTAGTGTTAACACCTAGTTGTGTACCGATCCACTTTCGACACATAGTACACACACGAGAACTTTCATGAATACTAATAAATTTGTCGACACGTACTTTTGATGTATCCACGTAAGCTACTAATAGTAGAGAGGAAAGTTGAAAATCATAGATTAGGTTCACGTTCTAATCTAGATTATGATAATGAAATCCAAACAGCTCGGAGTGAGAGCGAGCAGGTTGTTAAATGTGAGAATACTGAGTTAATGTTTGATTATTCTTGATATGGAAACTTGATATTAATAAATTACGGATTCCTATTAGAGCTCATACAGCCCTTAAATGAACTTAAGTTCATGAAATTTATTAATTTATCATTTGTGTTGTGTCTAATTATACTCGTATAGTAAACAGGTTTTTAATATTTAATTAAACGTATACAGCAATGTGGAATAGGAGTCATTAGGAGGCCACGGTGAGTGCGCAAGCGATCCCATGGCGTCCCATTAAGGCGTTGAGGGCATCCGTTGGTTTTTTAGTGGGTAGCCTTAAAAATGGCAGCGTGCTCGATGCTGCCGGGTAGTCCCACGTAACCCTCCGACCATCACCTTCTTGGTCGGCGGGTATCCGTAACGGATTTTTCCAACGATATAAAAAAAAAAAGGAGTCATTAGGAGGCATTAACGGCGCCACAGTCCTTCTCTCCACCTATAATAGTAATTATTATTTAACAAACACCGCAACACAATAACATTTGTTAAATGCTTCTATGCTGTTTAACGACTAATAGGAGTAAATGTATGCGATTAAGCAATTTGTTGCTGATTTTTGGTATTACTAATACTGAAGTTAAAGCAGTATTGAGTGACAAAAGAAGGTAGGTAGGTGAGAAAGGGCAAATGGGAAGAGTGCCTTAGTAGGGCAGTGTTTGTGACCTGCAAGCTCATTTGACCTAATATAATAAAAATAAAATCATATTGAAAAATTTGGATTGTATCTTTGTCGGGGAATTTATATATTTCTTCTTACTTTAGGTTTAATTCTGACAAGTTATGACTATTTAGACATTGTGAGAAATGAATGTAAAATACGTGCTAAAATATGTTTAATTAATTAATAATATTTTTTTTAATTTTTAATTTTAAAAAAGTGAATGCTCAAGAAGTAATCAAAGTATTTAAATTAATTAGCGTTAAAAAGACTAGTGATATTTGGGGAATATCTGTTGTCGTACTCAAGTCCATAATTGACATTGTAGCGCCAGACTTAGCATTGATATTTAATAATTGTTTAGAATGTGGTATATTTCCTGATCTAATGAAACAAAGTAAAATAACTCCATTATTTAAATCTGGCAGTTCATTAGATCCTAGTAATTATAGACCAATTTCAGTCTTACCCACATTTAGCAAGATTTTTGAAAAAATAATTCTTAATCAACTTGTTGATTTTTTCAGTAAAAACAATCTCTTGCACAAAAACCAGTTTGGTTTCACTTCCGGTCGCTCTACAACAGATGCTGGGGTCGAGCTATTACTCAATATATTTGAAGCCTGGGAAGGATCCCAGGATGCACTTGGCATTTTCTGTGATCTATCTAAGGCGTTTGACTGCGTTCAACACGAAATCCTTATACAAAAATTAGAACATTATGGAGTTAAGAATAAGTCCCTAGATTTGATCAGTTCATATCTTAATGATAGAATTCAAAAAGTAGACGTAAATGGAATACGTTCCCCCGGTTCTTTGGTAAAAATAGGTGTGCTACAGGGCTCTATCTTAGGGCCTTTCTTGTTCCTCATTTACATAAATGACTTACCTCACCTAGTGAGGGAAAAACATGGGATAGTGTTGTTTGCTGATGATACTTCTCTTACTTTTAAAGTTAGCAGAAGGCAATCTGTTATTGACGATGTAAATAACACTCTCTCAGATGTTGTACAATGGTTTAACGCCAATAATTTGTTGCTCAATAAAAAAAAGACGAAATGTGTTAAATTTACTTTACCAAATGTTAAAAATGTTAAAACCAATGTACAATTAAACAATGAGGAATTGGACTTGGTCAAATCTACTACTTTCTTGGGCATTACCTTAGATGAAAAATTGCAATGGGGTCCTCATATATTTGATTTATCAAGTAGACTTAGTTCTGCTATATACGCGGTTAAAAAAATACGTCGATTGACAAATATGGAAACTGCTCGATTAGTTTACTTTAGTTACTTTCATAGTATAATGTCATACGGTATACTCTTATGGGGTAATGCAGCCGACATCGATACCATATTCACACTACAGAAGAGGGCTGTTCGAGCAATATATAATATGAGACCTAGAGAATCCTTAAGAAACAAATTTAAAGAATTTAAAATAATGACTGTTTATAATCAATATATTTATGAAAATTTAATTTACGTTCATAAAAATATTTCTAAATTATACGAGAAATTCAAATTAATACGAGAAATAAAAATAAACTCGCTATGCCCAACACTAGGCTCCATAAAATAGGTAAATCCTTTAAGGTTAATTGTATACGTTTTTATAATAAGCTCCCAAATGAAGCCTTAAGTTTATCGTTAAATAAATTTAAATTATATATAAAAATAAATTTGATAAAAAAATCCTACTATAGTGTACAGGATTACATTAACGACGGTATGGCCTGGGAATGAATTGTATTATATTGCGAATAACTAGTAATTTCCGCAATTTGTTTTTTGTTGTAGATTAATTTCGTTTTATCGACTTGTTGCATCACACCGATTCCTTAGAAGTCATTACTTGCGGTAGCGTCGGGAGTCGGGTTGCGCTCCTCCCTCAAATATGTGCGAAGAGGGTGATGGCTGGCTCTTGCGTTATGCTCGTGAACGGGTGCTGCTTGCGGTGACTGGTTGTGTAGCAGGCCTATTTTTATTTTTTATTATTATTATCATTATTATTATTTTTTTCATTATATTGCGACGGTTCTAGTTGTTCCAAAATAGCTTTTAAGATTGACATTTGTGAAACAGTGATCACAATATAAAAAAATATATATCCGGCTGAGTTTGTTGTGTGGTTCTTCTCAGACCAGGACGCGTTTGGAACCCTCATAGCTTTAACATTAAGTTGGACAGTGCTTTTACAGAAGGGCTTATTACGATAAATCTGGTATCGAAATAGGCCCTCCTGACACTTCCATTTTGACGTACACAAGTGATCACTGATAATGATTCAAAGTGGAAAAGATATTAATAAATAAATAAATAAATGAAAATTAATTTATTTAGCTTCACGCCAAATTCCCTTCGGGGTAGCCAGAGACGACGGAGCGCCAAACGCTACGGTCCCTGCACACCTCTTTCGCCTGGGCCACAGACATCAACCTCTTCATACATGCCCTCGGGGGGGTCCTCGTGCTTTTTACGTGACCTTCCTTCAGTATCATAGATACTGTGTTTTCGAAGGTCACTCGAGGCCTCCCCCTGTCTCTCTTACCACTCAATTTTAATGTATAAATCTTTTTTACCATTCGTTCATCATTCATTCGTTCGACGTGCCCAAACCACCTGAACACGTTCTTCTTCATTCTCTCTTGTTTGTATATATTTTAATTACACACACACACACACACACACACACATGTTTGTACATTAAAGTACAGTATATTTTACAGATTAGATAAAAGAGACGGATCTAGTTATATTGGTTCACATAATATTTGCATATGGATACTGGTATATAAAAAAACAAAGGTTTATTGAGAGAGAGACAGAGACAGTCTCTTTTTTAGTATAAAAATACTCTTGTATTGGTGGAAAATTTAATAATATAAAATAAATCTAAATAAGAGAAGGTATGTTGGAAGGCATTACTGACGTTCATGTCTTTAATATATTTAAGAAGCTTTTGTGAACAATTTAGGAAGCTCGGAGTGTCGCTCCAGAATACTCAGAGCAAGTGACATTCGTGGATTTTAGACGACAAAGACTTGGTTTGATATACGTAAGGGAGTTAATTATTTTAACTGAATTTAAACGTTTAATCAGAATTTAAACGTAATTGAGGTTGGGTTAACTTTAAGATTTCATTAAATTTCCAATACAATTTGAATAGTGTACTAAAATAAGGTTTATTAGATAAAGTAGACCCAATAAGCTTTGGTTGAAAGATTTTATTTTTTTAAATATTTTTATTTCGATATTCCTTTATCTAAAATTACCGTTGTTTTTATGAAAAAGTGTTTATTAACCTTTATAGAATTCATTGAATTATTAATGGAATTGAATATATTAATGTCAATTTTTTTTATGTTTTTTTATATCCTTCTTCCTCAATATGTTATAATGTAAATATTTTATTACAATTCAAAAAATACCTAACATTCTATATATTTTGGCACCTCAGAATACAATCACCATATAAATATATTGTAGCTAACGACATACATGTTTTTGTAAACTCACATTTCTTAATACTGAAATGAATAATTCATTTTAACATTCATAAAATAACATTGCCAGTTACTCGTAGATGCTAGGGTACTTACGAGTATTCGTATCGGTATTCTGTATAATCTTTTTTATTTCGTATCCAGTCTAAGCATTTGAATTGCTATTTTTTGTAAAGCTTTTTCACTCGGGAATAGAGATGCAGCTTTTTTTATCTTCGGACACAAATAAACTGTAAAAAACATGAATGGAAAGGTTTTGTCAAAAGTAACAAGCGAAAAAGACCATCCGCTCCCCATTCGAGCACTCTTGAATGTTTTGACGTAACAGCATGTTTAAGTTGCAATATGGTGGCCGGCAGCCATTACACGTGTCCTGCGGCGACATTTCAAATGTCATTTGATTTTAAATTTTGTTTTATTCTTGCAAACATCATATCTGCCAATTCGTGTAGTAGCATAAATATACCTTCTAGTTAACTGATAATTTTGGGAGTTTTAACAATCAGGCAAGGAAATATTGTATTAAGCATTAGTAACTTTTTTGTAAAAATATTCAGATTAATAGACAATTTTTTTTTCTTTGCTCCTTCGTTTTTTTTTGTGTCTTGCGAGTCTATTGTCTGCGTGCTTTGGCAGCATTGGTACCAGGCATGAACTGAAAAGTTGTTCTAAGCTGAGTTCATATCCATTTCAGTTGTATTCAAATTATCATAAAAGTTAGTTATTTTTAATGTTACCTGGTTCTGTATGCTTCTTGAATAAAGTTATTATTATTATTACTTATAGTTTTCGAAATCCACTTGGGTGCGGAAGGGATTTCAGCTAGCATGGTAATAGGTTGATCCTCTCTTATAGCTATTAGCATATAGTTAGTCAACAATGTGTGTATTCTTTAGTGGCAATAGGCGTTATAAATTATAAAACCTGGAAGACGGTCAGACTAGCTTCCATAAATATTTTAGTTCCTTTCGATATAGAAAGAGATGTACAAGTCATACTTAGCAAAAGCTGTCGGGTTATCAAAATTAGAGTTGGCAGGCTTAAAATGGAGTTTCAGGTTATCGTAAAGTTTTAACTCATTTCAATTATTTAATTAAATAATTCGTCCTACACAATGGAATGATCGCTAAATGTTATTGAGTTGTTTTTAAACTTTTGGAAGCTGAAGTTCAGGAATATTTCGGGACTTGATTGCAAAAATATTGGTAACCTACAAGTTTATACATACTTTTCCGCAATTAAGACCGTGTGGTGGTGGTTGGTGGTACAGTTTTTTTTACTTAAATAGATTTGTTATCAACTCATAAAGTGGGTGCAGCACTATTTAAAATGCTTTATTAAAAACAATAAATAACGGACAGTACATAATCGTTTTCTTGGTTACCTGTAATTTGATTAGTTTCTGTTAACGATATAGCCTTTTTAACTAAGGCATTTTTGTTATTATAGACAATATAATTTACAACTGCACAAATATTACAAAACTTTATTTTATATTTTTATTTAATGTATAAATATTTCTGTGGTTTATTTCAATTGGCAGCAAAGTGCTTCTACATCAATTGACAGATGTTTATTTACAGTTGAAACTTGAAACGCTTTAAGGAAATCATTGCAAACTTGTCCTTTCTGCAAATAACATTTAATTTAACGCTTGCCAAATGTATTTACACTCTGCTAAGAAACTACAAGAATGTATAGTAATTTGGAAAAGAAAAATGTTATTCCAATATCAAAGAAAGTGATGACTTTTCTAATTTCGAGCAAACATGACTGAAGAGTCATGTTTGCTCGAAATTAGGGCGCGTCCGTGAATAACAATATAATATTACATTGTAGAATCTAAGGCTTAAAGAAATAATCGATGAAAGAATTCTTTGTTCCGCATCATACTTAATTGTTATCGTGTCAGAGAAGGTTTACACGGAATTCCTAAACCTATCGATTTAATATTCACGGCCTTGGATACTACAATTATGGATTCTAGACAGAATAATCGGTGAAATGGAAACGCCTAAGCTCAGTGGCAGAAGTGTTTAACCGCAACTTGCCCTCCATCCATCACAGCGGAATATTACCGCCCTATATTACTACTCAAAGTACTTGACTTTTCTATCCAGTTATCGATTCTTTTGTATTGATTCTATTTAATATAGTTTAAGACATTTTTTTCTTATAATAAGAATATATATAATAAAAAAACATTGCAGGATATATTAAATTATAAATATTAAATTATAACAGACAGTCGACATGTTTCTTAATTAATGCTTACACAGTTGTATTTAACCCACACGTTCTATCCTATTACATAATGTAAAACATTTTATTCAGGTGGGCCATGTTTGTCGATATGTTTAGAAAAAGGCTAAGATTTACATGGAGAGACTCTTGTGATTAATAAGTCTGCATGCTGAGTCAGATGTCCTGGATTCCTATTCACAGATAAGGAAGAATAATTTGCGTGATTCAGGTATTGTTGTGCTGAGTTTGTCTGAATTTTGTGTCTTTTGTTTTTATATTCGCAAAACCTTCGTACAACGAAAATTATTTGGGAGTAGTTGTATTGGAAAGAATAAGTTTATTTATGTAAGTCGTTCGTTCGTTTTTATTCTTACTCTTTATTTTTGATTTTGATTCTTTAAATGCTAATTAATGGAAATGCACTTTATCAGTCTTATAAATTATTATGCTTTTAAGTACTTAGTGCAATTAAAGAAGTCACGGCAAGGATTTTAATAATCCTGCAAAAAAGCGGAACAATCTAGAGTAGAACCAACATTATTAACATTATATCTATTAAAAAAGCTTTAAGACATGAAAGGTAAAACTGTTAGTGAAGTTAAATAAATTAGTAAATAAAATATGAAATTGGGAATGCCGATTTAATTGTAGATATTGTAATCAGGCATGTTCTTCAATGTAATTTTTTTTTACTTTATGGGTTTGTTTTTCAGATTTGTTCTTTAGTATCAACACTTAGTTGTGAACCGATCAACTTTCGACACATAGTAACATTTCTCGCCACTTTCTACTACTTTCATGAATACTAATAAATTTGTCGCCACGTACTTTGGATGTATCCACGTAAGCTATTAATAGTAGAGAGGAAAGTTGAAAACTATAGATTAGGTTCACGTCCTAATCTAGATTATGATAATGAAATCCAAACAAACTGTTCAATATCCGGAGTGAGTGCGAGCAGGTTGTTAAATGTGAGAATACTGAGTTAATGTTTGATTATTCTTGATATAGAAACTTGATATTAATAAATTACGGATTCCTATTAGAACTCATAAAGCTAAGGGCTTTATTAAATTAAGTTCATGTTCAGTATCTAACTATACTCGTATAGTAAGCAGGTTTTTAATATTTTATTAAACGTATACAACAATGTGGAATAGGAGTCATTAGAGGGTATTAAAGGCGCCACAGTTCTTCGGTACACCTATAATAGCAATTATTATTTAACAAACACCGCAACACAATAACATTTGTTAAATGCTTCTATGTTGTTTAACGACTAATAGGAGTATCTGTATACGATTAAACAATTTGTTTTGTTGATTATTGGTAATACTAATACTGAAGTTAAAGCAGTATGGAGTGGCAAAAGAAGGTAGGTAGGTGAGAAAGGGCAAATGGGAAGAGTGCCTAAATAGGGTAGTGTTTGTGACCTGCAAGCTCATTTGACCTCCTATGATAAAAAAAATAAATCATATTGAAAAACTTGGATTGTATCTTTGCCGGGGAATTTATATATTTCTTCTTACTTTAGGTTTAATTCTGACAAGTTATGACTATTTAGACATTGTGAGAAATGAATGTGATATACGTGCTAAAATTTGTTTAATTAATTAATTTATTTATTTATTTAGCTTCACGTCAAATTCTCTTCGGAAGCCAGAGATGACGGAGCGCCAAACGCTACGGTGCCTGCATACCTCTTTCGCCTCGGCCACACATATCAACCTCTTCATACATGCCCTCCTCCTCCTCATCCTCATGTTTTTACGTGACCTTCCTTCAGTATCATAGATACTGTGTTTTCACTCGAAGGTCACTCGAGGCCTCCCCCTGTCTCTCTTACCGCTCAATTTTACTGTATAAATCTTTTTTACCATTCTTTCATCATTCATTCTTTCGACGTGCCCAAACCACCTGTGCACGTTCTTCTTCAATCTGACCGTGACATCTTCGCTAGTACCTGACATTCTGTGGATCTCTTAATGGCGGATTCAGTCAGCTGGACTGACTCCGCATATTCTGCGAAGAGATCGCATCTCCACAGCATTCATCTTTCTTATATTCTTCTTCTGTGTTACCCACGTTTGGCTGCCGTATAACAGCGTCGGTAACAAAACCGCATTGTGTACAACCAAACGTGAAGCTATGCAGCCAAAGCAGCATTGACTCTGTTACCGGCAGCAATACGCCTTTCCACATCCATTTCGTATCTTCCGTCTCTGATAAACATACTTCCCAAATTTACCACTTCACTCACTTGTTCTATTATCTTAATCTATATAATATTACGTTAATCTTACATTTTGTTCTTTCTTCATTTCTTTCAAATATCAGAACCTTCGTCTTATCTGCATTTAGGTTTAGACCATTATTTTCACACCGATCTTTCAGAGTGGTGACCAATGCCTGCAAATAGCATTCTGATGATGCAATGAGCACTGCATCATCTGCATATAGCAAGCAATTGACCTTAAGGTCAACTTCTTTCACTCCCATGTCTTTCACGCATTTAATAAACACTAAACTAAATTTATCATAATTCTGGGTGTAAGTGATATATAAGTAGTAAAATGTATTATATATTATAACCTTCTAGACTTAAATATCTTAAATGTAAAATCTGACTCAATCAACTTGCGACACGTTGCGACACGCCAGAACACTAATTAATTATGTCGTCATAGTTCTGTTGTTGTAAGTACCTAATTTTAGTAACTAGGAATGTTGAAGTTAGATATGAGGTTCACCTTCGACTTTAGAGCCGGTCGTAATGTGCAACTAAATATAATATGTCAAATCTGAGTTTTGTGAAAAATTTGTTGGTGTTTTTCCACGACATGAATTTTGCGTAAGAAATATGAATAAAATGCATTATCTACAAATAATTGTTTAAAGTTAATTTGATTCATAAGATAACACATATTTTACTTATTGTAAACACAGTAGCTTTTTTTAAAGACCAAAAGCAGCATAAACTAACAGTCGCTTAATATAATCATTCATGTTAATTTACTTTCACACATTAACAACACGTTATAGAGATGTCATCGGCGTTATACACGTCACCGACACTCCCTCCCCTTCAACTACTTCTACCCTCCTCACTCCACCCAGGTAATTAACGTTACAATAATAAACAACATAATGGCCTCCTCAGATTGATATCAAATCGTTTGAATATTATCGATACCGATTATTACCGATCAGCCAAAAGTACAATACCCTAAAATAACTGTCAAAAACTAATAACAGTATATAAATATATAATTATATTTCTATTATTTGTACACATCTGTTATGACGAAAAAGTCTGACAACAATGTATTAATATATCTTATTATCGTACTATTGATTATTTCCAGAGAATTATAGATAAAATAAATAGTTTTCATCATCGCTATTCATTATAAGACTTCAAGTGAATAGAATTAAAATTGTTCATGTTAACGAAGTTTGGAATTTATATGCAAAATTCTTTTTATCAAAGTCCGTCAAAGGCTTTTTAACTGCACTTTGACGTTATAGTTTTCGGCATGAAAATACTATCTTCAATCATAACGAACATCAGTATGTTTTTAATAACGTTTGCAATTGACTTTCTTACTACAATTTACTGTTACATAGAGCCATACAGTGATTTGAAGCGGGATCTTTAACTTCTCTATTGATAACATACATTTTGTGAGAGTTGTGTGGTCGGGATAAACGCGATAAATTAAATAAATAAATTTAATTGATTATTAAGATTAAGGTAAAATGCACTTAGCTGGTTGTAAATACTTTTGTCTTCTTTGACATTAGGTATTAATTTACCTAAAACTGAAAAAAAGTCATGTACTTTTGGAGACAATATTTTCGGGCATCTCTAGGTGTTCTTGCGTTTTGTTGTAGTTAATATTAAAGTTACAATTATTCGCACGGTCCTCACTTCAGAAGGAAATTGAGGTAACGCTATTTATATTTCTGTCACCTCGAGATGTTTCAATATTAAATTAATTTAAGCTGCCTTTATCCTTGTGTGGGCACAATCCGACCCTCTTGATTCGGCTTGTTAGCTTAGGATATATTGTCTAAACATATTCTTATTATAGTCAATAATTCAGATATCTTGATTTTCGAAATGAATGAAATGTTTAATTTAACGGTTTATAACTTCCTTCTGTATAATTATTTAACATTATTCTGATCTATATCATTAAATAATGAAATATTAAATAAATTATGGCTTTTATCGTTACTACATGAGGGACATTTAAAATGATTACATTTTTGTTAGGTCGCCATATTAATTGTAATGTCAAGAGACCCTGTCTTTTTCCGCTGCTTTAATTTTAAACAAGTGACAATCTATTTATGTCATTATCAAAGTTTTGATAAATTCTGTTGTTACTATTTCGGCCCTGTGTACGCATTAACTTATTTTGGGTTTTTCACAACGGAATCGCAAACTAAGTGCAAAACTAAAAAACGTGAAGGGAATATCTGGCATGCGTTGGATTGATTATTCGTTTTAAAATATAAAATATATTGAGCGAGCTGGACAATTAACTATTTTGGGTTGGTTTGTAATATAATAAATTTTATGATTATATATTATAGTAATTTATTTTTATATTAGCGAAAATCGTAACGCTTGAAAAAAAGATTTAATAATTTGATATATTTTTAATTTTAATTTTAGTGGTGCTGTGGCCAATGGACATGTGATTTTAAACTTCTATTTATAATTTTAAATTGATAACTTATCATAAGCAGTTACAAAGACGTCAAATGGGATTCGGTCATCGAACTCTATTACCCCATAGAGTTACTCACTTTTGGTGTTTGTTCCTCGTGTTTATATTACATAAACAGAATGTTCAATAAAATTATCCTTGTTCTTATGTTTAAGATTTTCAAAAAATATACTGTCTAGCAGTAAACTAGTTTGATTTCCAGTCAAGTTTGTAAACTGAACGGGTAGCTCTGTTTTATAAAATAAAAATGATACTTATATCAACAGCGTTACCCCAGAGTGGAATACCGACATTATGTTATAAAAATACCTTTAAGGGATCTTATCTTTTAAACAGCATATGTTGAAGAACTAAGTTTACTAGCCATTCCTAGCTTTATGAGGACCCCATTTAGCATCTACAGTGATAGCCAAAAAATCTAAGATTCAACCACTTCCACAGTTTCTTAATTCAACAGTACCTTAGTTGGCACCTCTGTTACATTTGAACTTGTGAATCTGAGAAGATTATCTCTTTATATTATTAAGTAAAAGGTTTCTGACACTATACCAATGCTTTAGACAGAGTTTTTTTACATCGTCAGACATTACCTGATGCCTTTTTACATTAGTTATCGAACGAGCATTATCAACAAACAATACTACCTCATTATATTTGGGTACAAAAGTAAGCCGATCATTTATTTAAAATTGGAGATCTTCAGTTAATGCCGTTGCTCTTTTGTTAAACAGAAGAGTTCATCGTGAAGGAAGTTTTTTTTATTCAAATCTTCTAATAATTTATTGACTATGTTTTTTTTGATAATATTTAACTGAGTTAAGATAACTAATATATTATATTATTATATTATTTTTACTATTATTAATTAAAGGTATTTTATTATATTAAACTGTAAGAAAACAGCAACGGGATAAAATATATAACCAAAAAAGATTTTTCATGTTTTTTTTTATTCGACGTCTGCAATATTAAAATACTGAACAGATTTTTTTAATGTTAAAAATATCTAATATTTTATATTTTTTGACAACTCAGAATATAATACAAAATATGTCGATGCAATATCTTTAACAAATGGTTAAAAATATTGTAGCTAATTACATACCATAAATTTCGTTAAATCACATTTCTTAATACTGTTCATTTAATATATAATTCATTTTAACATATGAATTAATTAATAATTTATCAAAAATAGCACTATCAGTTAGATGCCAGAGAACTTATTCATATCGTTATTCTGTATTATCTTTTTTATTTCGTATCCAATCTTAGCATTAGAATCGCTGTTTGTTTTTGTTAAGCTTTTTTTTTATCTTCGGGAACAAGTAAACTGTAAAATACATGAATTAAAAAAGTAAACCACGAAAAAGACCATCCACTCCCAATGCGAGCTTTCTTGAATATTTTGACATTAAAGTAAGTTGCAACATGGTGGCCGGCAGCCATTACACGTGTCCTGCGCGACGCTTTCAATTGTCATTTGATTTTAAATTTCGTTTTGTTCAAAAACAATACAAACATCATGTTACCTTAATCGTGTAGTATCAAAAATGTACCCGTAAATTGAAAACTTTGTTCGGTTTAATAATCAGACAAGTAATAGAATTGTATAAGTTTAGATTTTTCAAATACTACTTGGTAGGGCCAGGCATTTTCTCTAGAATGGTGTTGGATGGTAAACATTAAATATAGCTAACAAGAATGAATGTATAAGTCGGCGGAAATGGGTTTTGATAATTATAGATTCAATCATTTTTTTAGTTCCTTAAAAATTAGAAAGCCGTTTGCTTTAAGGATGAAAGAGGAATGTACGGATGATACATGAGATTTCTTATTTCTGTGCGTAGGGTTCCTCTTTCGCGAGGTTTTCAAGGTATGCTTAAGCAAAAGTTGTCGGATTTTCAAAATTAGAGTTGGCAGACTTAAAATTAAGTTTTTGCAAAATGGTTATCGAGAAGTTTTTCCACATTTTAATTATTTAATGGGATCAGTAGAGCAACCAAATAGTATTATCGATAAATACTATTAGACTGTTCAGAGTTCCGTACCTTAAAAGGATTAAACTGAACCCTATTAGTGGAGATCAAAATAAAAATCTTGAAGCTCTGAAAAAATATTTTTTCTAAATTAATGTAAAAAGAAGATATGGGGTGGTTATGGCACAAAAAAACGCATATTTATATACTCCTAGTCTTATTTATAATGAAAAGTATAAAAAAATACCATTTATCGTTTTGGAAGCTGAATTTCGGGAATAGTTCGTCGAGACTCGATTTCAGAACTTTGTAATCAATAAATTTATACGGAATCCTCAGTGGGCAAATTCGACTTGCAGTTGCCCTGTTTTTATTTATTCTAAGAGCTTTGTGACCAATTCACAAAGTGAGTAGCGGTCTTTAAAAAGTTCTGTTAATAAATATATGACATATAGCACCTACTTCCTAATTGTTTTCTTTGTTATTAGCAATTTGATTATTTTCTGTTACCGATACAGCCTTTAACTTGATATTATTTTTATTTTTTTATAGAAAATACTATTTAAAACTGTACTAATAAAATAAAACCATATATATAGTTTTATTTTCATTAAGTGTCAAAACATTTCTGTGGTTTATTTTAAATGAAAGCAAAGTGGAATTGACAGATGTATATTGTCAATTTTCAATCTTCAAACTCTTTAAAGAAAATCTTTGTAAACTAATCGTTTCTGCAAATAATATTTAATTTAACGTTTGCCAAAATATATTTTCTAACACATCTTTCTTTGATTTACACAAAGAAACTACTAGCCTATAGTAATCTGGAAAAGAAAAATGTTATTCCAGTATCAAAGAAAGTCTTCAGTCATATTTGCGCAAAATTAGGGCGCGTCGGTGAAAAACAATATAATATTACATTGTAGAATCTAAGGCTTAAAGAAATAAATCGATAAAAGAATCTTTTGTTCCGCATCATACTTAATTGTTATCGTGTCAGAAAAGGCTTACACGGAATTCCTAAACCTATCGATTTAATATTCACGGCCTTGGATACTGCAATTATGGATACTAGACAGAATAGTCGGTGAAATGGAAACGCCTAAGCTCAGTGGCAGAAGTATTTAACCGCAACTTGCCCTCCGTTCATCACTGCGGAATATTACCAGCTAAAGTACTTGACTTTTTAATCGAGTTACCGATGCCGTGGTATTGATACTGTGTAATATAGTTTTTAAGATTTACAATTTATGTTTCCCTTATAAAACATAATAAGAAGAGAATATGGGTAATAAAAGAACATTAAAGGAATATATACACTCCATATTAAACTATAATAGACAGTAGACATGTTTCTTAATTAATGCTAACACAGTATTGTGTTTAACCCACACGCTATTACTTATTAACTATTATTATTATTAACCCAATTTATATCCTATTACATAATGTAAAACATTTTATTGAGGGGGGCATGTTTCTCGATATGTTCGGAAAATGACGAAGACTTACATGGAGAGTCTCTTGTGATTAGTAACTCTGCATGCTGAGTCAGATGTCGTGGTTTCGATTTTCACAGAAAAGGGGGAAAACTGTGTGATCCAGATAGTGTTGTCAGAGTTTGTCTGAATGTTGTCTTGTCTTTTGTCTATATATTTGTAAAACCAACTCTACAGATATTTTGTGGGAGTGGTTTTATCCGTAAGAATAAGTTTATCTATGTAAAGTGAAAAATGGTTCTTTCGTTTGGTTTTTATTCGTATTCTTTATGAAAATGTATTCTGCTTCATTAAATGTTAATTAATGGCAATGCACTTTATCAATCTTATAAATTATTATGCTTTTAAGTTCTTAGTGCAATTAAAGGAGTCATGGCAAGGATTTTAATAATCCTGCAAAAATGCGGAACCTTTTAGAGTGGCACCAACTTCTATTAAAAAGGCTTTGAGACTTAAGGATAAAGTGATTAGAGATTAAAGTTGAATAAATTAAAGATATAAAATATAAAGGTGGGAATGCAACTTTAATTGTAAGTATTGTACTCAGACATGTTTTTCAATGTCAACATTTTTTACTTTATGGGTTTGTTGTTCAAATTTGTTCTTTAGTATCAACACCTAGTTGTGTATCGATCAACTTTCGACACATAGTAACATTTCGCGCCACGCGAAAATTTTCATGAATACTAATAAATTTGTCACACGTACTTTGGATGTATCCACGTAAGCTACTAATAGTAGAGAGGAAGGAAGAGGAGAATAGTTGAAAACTATAGATTAGGTTCACGTCCTAATCTAGATTATGTTAATGAAATCCAAACAAACTGTTTAATATCCGGAGTGAGTGCGAGAATGTTCTTAAATGTGAGAATGCTGTTTGATTATTCCTGATATAGAAAGTTGGTATTAATAAATTATGGATTCCTATTAGAGCTCATAAAGACCTCAAATTAAGTTCATGGTATTTATTAGCGGTCCTTAATCACTTGTGTTGTGTCTAATTATACTCGTATAGTAAACAGGTTTTTAATACTGAATTGAACGTATACAGCAATATGGAATAGGAGTTATTAGGGGCATTAAACGCGCCACAGTCCTTCTCTCCACCTATAATAGTAAGTATTATTTAACAAACACCGCAACACAATAACTTTTGTTAAATGTTTCTATGCTGTTTAACGACTAACAGGAGTAACTGTATGCGATTAAGCAATGCGTTACTGATTATTGGTAATCGTAATACTGAAGTTGAAGCAGTTACTTATTTCTATTATTTTTATGGTATTAAGTAGCGAAATAGTACGTGAGAAAGGGCAAATGAGGAGTGCGTAGGCAGGACAATGTTCACCAAATTTTTATAGTTTATTTATTTGTTGATAATGACTGATGTTAGTGTTATTCCAAATGTATTGTGATATCAGTAATAATTAAAAATAATAGTCCTGAGTTAGTATTTAGTTACCAGTTTTTACAGAATATTCGAGGACTGACGGACGAGCTGGTGATCAATTACTGCTTAAGCTGTATGACTTAATATTAACTGTGTTATTAGCGGTGTTTGCAGATCGATATGACATGGGTATGTTCAAAAAGGCCGGCAGCACTCTTGTGAATCCTCGCATGAATCGAATGAATCTTGTGAATTCTCGGCGGCAGTGATCACGTATCATCAGTGAAACGCAATTTGTCCTCCCATATTATAAAAAAAAAAAATCTAATTAATCAATAATTTAAATACTTATTTATACTTTCAGTTAAATTCTGACAAGTTATGACTATTTAGACATTGTAAGAAATTAATTTAAAAAACGTGTTAAAAATTGTTTTTTTTTAAAGTAAACTTTTTTCGTTGGGTGAAAGTGACAGACTACTACTAATATATATTACAACCTTCTAGACTTAAATATTAAATGTACAATCGGATAATAAATTATTAAATTGAGAAATTCATAAATGCAACAACTTTTATCTTAAACTTAAATGTCTTTGAGATGAAACTGAAACGATGTTTTTTGGAAAGTGGTGTTCATCCAAGCTTTATTAATTGCGCCTCTGTATTTAATTCCCTGTTTATAGAAGCCAGCTACTTATCCATACCCACGTAGAAATAACGCAATACTGGCTTATAGACATACTGAAATATATAAGTTTAGTATAGTTTTGTCATTATGCATTGCCGGTAGTTTGTTTTATTTGAAGAAATAAAATGATCTTTGAGAAATCACAAGCACAATTGCGTTTGAAAATAATAGTATTGAGAATCAAATAGTAGATCTTGCACGACAAAAGCTTATTTTTTTTATGTTTTGTGGAATTCCCTCATTAGATTTTCCGTTTTTAGGGTAGACTAACAAAATGCTGCATGTATGAAAGGTAATGGCAATGAAATGATAATACTATTTATGATCTGAAACTTATGAAGTCAAACTCAAAAAAATATATAGATACATCAAGCTAGTTCAATTGTCAGAATTGTGATCAAAGACAAAATTAGGTGCAGTAAATAGAGTGAAACCAATCTTTCAAAACCGAAATTTCTGATAAAGAAAGCAGAGAGGTATCGACATATTAAAGTTAATTAAATAAATGGAATTAGATTAGAAGCATTTATTCGAAGAGCTACATAAATGTCTTATCAAATATTAACAATACATTAATAATAATTAAAGATATCATAAAGTCATGGAATTATTAGGGATGTCACAGAGTCGTACATCGAACTTTAATCGTAGTGATTATTTTGTCCTCCCATATGTATAGTACTATCATTAAACATAAACATATATATGCTAATAAAATTAGTATTTACTTTATACAGGTCCTTTTAGATTTACTACTATGTTGTTAAAATTTATAATTACAGTTTACACTTGTTTGTGTACTGATCAACTTGCGACACGTTGCGACACGCCAGAACTTTCACGAACACTAATTAATTTTGTCGTCATAGTTCTGTTGTTGTAAGTACCTAATTTTAGTAAACTAGGAATGTTGAAGTTAGAGATAACGTTCACCTTCGACTATGGAGCTGGTTGTAATGTGTGTAAATAAATATAATATGTAAAATCTGGGTTGTGTGCAAAATTTGTTGGTGTCTTTCCACGACTTTTATTTTAACTTAAGAAATATAAATAAAATGCATTATCACCGAATAATTAGCAAAAACAACACAAATAACTAACAGTCGCTTAATATAATCCTTCATGTTAATTTACTTTCACACATTAACAACACGTTATAGAGATGTCATCGGCGTTATACACGTCACCGACACTCCCTCCCCTTCAACTCCTCCTACCCTCCTCACTCCACCCAGGTGATTATCGTTACAATAATAAACAACATAATGGCCTCCTCAGATTGACATCAAATCGTTTGAATACGATTAGGAATGTTCGGTTGAGAATTATTACCGATCAGCCAAAAGTACAATACACTAAAATAATTGTCAAAAACTAATAACAGTATATAAATATATAATTATTATTTCTATTATTTGTACACATCTGTTATGACGAAAAAGTATGATAACAATGTATTAATATATCTTATTATCGTACTATTGATTATTTCCAGAGAATTATAGATAAAATAAATAGTTTACATCATCGCTATTCATTATAACACTTCAAGTGACGATGGAATTAAAATTGTTCATGTTAACGAAGTTTGGAATTTATATGCGAAATTCTTTTTATCAAAGTTCGTCAAAGGCTTTTTAACTGCACTTTAACATCATAGTTTTCGGCATGAAAATACTATCTTCAATCCTAACGAAAATCAGTATGTTTTTAATAACGTTTGCAATTGACTTGCTTACTACAATTTACTGTTACATCCAGCCATACAGTGATTTGGAGCGGGATCTTTGACTTCTCTATTGAAATCCTAAATTCATTGACTACTTCTTCTATGGTCGGGATAAACGGGATTAATAAAATGAATATATTTAATTGAATGTTATAAAAGAATCCAAACGCACTCCAAGCTACCGATAATTTAGATGTAATTTCTTTCATCGTAAACTGAGTGTGTCTTTAATCCAAGATTCCAAAGATTCGACACATTTCTCTTTGTTTTCTTTTATTACTCACTGTACAAAAAATATAGCATGTTAATATGTTTGTTAAAGTGCCACTAATTTACCTATAGCTGAAAAAAAGCCCTGTACTTTTGGGGATAATATGTTCGGGCATGTCTAGTTTTTTCTTGCGGTTAATATTACAGTTACAATTATTCGCACGGTCCTCACTTCAGAAGGAAATTGAGGTAACGCTATTTATATTTCTGTCACCTCGAGATGTTTCAATATTAAATTAATTTAAGCTGCCTTTGTCCTAGTGTGGGCACAATCCGACCCTCTTGATTCGGCTTGTTAGTTTAGGATATATTGTCTAAACATATTCTTATTATAGTCAATAATTCAGATATCTTGATTGTCGAAATGAATGAAATGTTTAATTTAACGGCTTATAACTTCCTTCTGTATAATTATTTAACATTATTCTGATCTATATCATTAAATAATGAAATATGGAAAAGTATGGCTTTTATCGTTACTACATTATATAATATTTGTATTATATATTATTTGCCACCAACCAAAAATTCAGGTATACATGTTTTATAAAAATTTAAAGTAGCTTGGCAAAGAGCACTTCATACCAACGGCGCATCATATTCTAGATATTAGGAAAAACTTTAGTATCGATTAGCACACAGAGTGGGATACCGTACGACATTATGTTATAAAAATATCTTTAAGGGATCTTATCTTTTAAGCAGCATATATTGCAGAACTAAGTTTACTAGCCATTCGTAGCTTTATGAGGACCCCATTTAGCATCTACAGTGATAGCCAAAAAATCTGAGGTTCAACCACTTCCACAGCTTCTTAATTCAACAGTACCTTAGTTGGCACCTCTGTTACATTTGAACTTGTGAATCTGAGAAGATTATCTGTTTATATTATTAAGTAAAAGGTTTCTGACACTATACCAATGCTTTAGAGAGAGTTTTTTACATCGTCAGACATTACCTGATGCCTTTTTACATTAGTTATCGAACGAGCATTATCAACAAACAATACTACCTCATTATATTTGGGTACAAAAGTAAGCCGATCATTTATTTAAAATCGGAGATCTTGGTGATCTTCGGTTAATGTCGTTGTTCTTTTGTTAAACAGAAGAGTTCATCGTGAAGGAAGTTTTTTTTATTATTCAAATCATCTAATAATTTATTGATTATGTTTTTTTGCTAATATTTTAGTGAGTTAAGATAATTAATATATTAATTTTTTCTGTTATTTTACTAGTATTAATTAAAGGTGTTTATTAATCTGTAAGAAAACAGCAACGGGATAAAATATATAACCGAAAAAGAAGATTTTTGATGTTTTTTTTATTCGACGTCTTTAATGTTTTATACTGAACAGATTTTTTTAATGTAAAAATATCTAATATTTTATATTTTTTGACAACTCAGAATGCAATACAAAATATGTCGATGCAATATCTTTAACAAATGGTTAAAAATATTGTAGCTAATTACATACCATACATTTTGTTAAATCACATTTCTTAATACTGATGATTTAATATATAATTCATTTAAACTTTACAATACATTTAAACAATACATTTAAACTTTACAATACAATTTATCAATTAGATGCCAGGGTACTTATTCATATCGTTATTCTGTATTACCTTTTTTATTTCGTATCCAGTCTTAGCATTTGAATAGCTATTTGTTTTTGTTAAGCTTTTTTTTATCTTCGGGAACAAGTAAACTGTAAAATACATGAATTAAAAAAGTTTTGTAAAAAGTAAACCACGAAAAAGACCATCCACTCCCAATTCGAGCATTCTTGAATATTTTGACATTAAAGTAAGTTGCAACATGGTGGCCGGCAGCCATTACACGTGTCCTGTGCGACACTTTCAATTGTCATTCGATTTTAAATTTCGTTTCGTTCAAAAAGAATGCAAACATCATGTTACCTTAATCGTGTAGTATCAAAAATGTACCCGTAAACTGAAAACTTTGTTAGGTTTACTAATCAGACAGACAGAGACGAAGCTTCTTAGCATTCCATGGATTCACCGTGCGGGTGCCGGGCCCATCGCGTTGCAGGAAAAGGAGCGCAAACAATGCCTGGGACTTGCGACCCAGGTGTAGGTTTAAGGGGCCCCTTTAGTATGCGCATACACGCTCACCTTCACTGTTCACGCTCCTCTCCCTACCTAACCAAATATCGTAAGAACCTACTAAAGCTGCCTTTGAAATACGTTCCAGAAATGAACTGATGATCGTTCTAGAAAGGCCGAGATCCTTAAATAAATTGTAGAGAGATTTTGCTGTTATACCTCTCGCTCCTACTTCTACAGCGTACAAATTAACTATAAATTTATTCCTGATCAGTTCGTTACACAGTTCGTAATACTTGTTAAGCTTAAATGTATGATCTTTGGGTATGTTTGTTTCCCAGGGTACAGTAAGCTCCACAAGAATAAAGCGCCTTAATTGTTTTGAATACAGGAATAAGTCCGGCGATCCTAACCCTGCTTTATTTGTTTGAGCACCTATCATAAATTGTTTATAGAATTGAAGTCGTGACTCTAGTTCTGCGGCAATTTTATCTTTTGGGAGAGACGTTATAGTATCATCATTCGATTTTGAGATGATATGTCTTTTGGTCACTCTTAGGTGTTTATAGAGTTCCGATGGTTTCTTTAATTTTAACCCAAAATTGTGTCGGTCTCTAAATAAGGTAGAAGAGTCCGCTGGATGCGCTAACCCGAGCCATGACTTCAATGTCCTTATGACGCTTGCATGCAGCAACTTCAACAAAAGGGTCTTATTGATATCGTAAATGAGGAAAGGCCAATTTAGACGTGATGTTAAGTAATTATCGTATATCCAAGTCTTTTTGATGTTACTTATTGGTTGACTGTCTACCTTTTTTAGATCATTCAAAAAGCTATCGACTATTATATCTAACGATGGAGTGCGCCCTTGGTAATCGATTTTTTGCCTAAGAATTTGAACGGAGCTGCGTCGGTAATTGTAGTAACGCACTTACCGCCTATTATAAGACCCGGATCGTAAGAGGTATATCTGGTATTCCGCCTACCCAGACATAGACTGTAGCATTTATTTGGTTTTGTCCTCAATCCGTCCGTCCAAACACAGAAATCCTCCACAACATTTAAAAGTAGCTGACATTGTTTTGGATTACGTGTCAGTATCGCGAGATCGTCTGCGAATGCTAGTATGGATTCTGTATATTTATTGTTAAACTTGAACCGATAACCCCATTTCTTTTCGTTTTTAATTAATTTATCTATTAAAATAATGATTACTATGTTAAATATTATTGGAGAAATACAACAGCCTTGAAGTAAACCAATGTTGTAATTTAAGGGTTTGAAATGATTTTCATTTATGATTATGGAAAATTTTAATTTTGAATAATATGATGCAATCATGTTACTAACTAACGTTGGAAAGTTATACCACCTTAGCGCGAACATCATCAGTTCATGTCGTACCGACCCGAAAGCGTTTTCTAAGTCTATCCAACATACCGTTATTTGTCTTTCACCAGTTCTGGCATCTTTAAGGCTTTCCGATAGTAACGTGTTATGTTCGAGCCACCCAGAAATGCCAGGCAAAAACCCTTTCTGGTGATTAGGCCCGAAATATTTGTTATTTATCATGAATTGCGTCATTTTCGTTTGTAAAAAGGAAAAAAATATTTTTGATATTGTGTTTGTAAGAGCTATCGGTCTAGTGTCCCTAGGATCCGAGACATTGTCACGTTTGGGAATGAGGACAAAAAGAGCATTTCCGAATGTTACCGGTGTTTGTCCTCTTGACCAGATTTTACCGAATATATTCAATAGATGTTTATGAATCGAGGGACATTTTTTATAAACTATATAAGGGATACCATCCGGACCTGGTGCTGACTTAGATGGTTTCTTTTTAATTATTTTATTGATTTCCTCCAAAGTTGGAGGGTTGGCATGAAAATCTATGGAAGGACTCTCAGGTTTTCGTTCGTTGGGATCCCCATACAACCTTTGATTTTTTGGCACTTCGTATGTGCTTTTATAATAATCAAAAATTTGCTCCTTGGTCAAGAGAAGCTTACCTTTTTCGTCTTTGAAAATGTTTTTGGAGTACTTAAAAGGATTTTTGTCAAAGTCTACTTCGTGTTTTGCCCGGTCAAAGCTATCACGGTTTTTTGTTATTTGTATTAAATAGAATTGTATAATTTTCGATTTTTCAAAAACTACTTGGTAGGGCCCGGCATTTTCTCTAGAATGGTGTTGGATGGTAAACATTAAATATAGTTAACAAGAATGAATGTATAAGTCGGCGGAAATGGGTTTTGATAATTATAGATTCAATCATTCTTTTAGTTCCTTAAAAATTAGAAAACCGTTTGCTTTATGGATGAAAGAGGAATGTACGGATAATTCATGAGATTTCTTATTTCTGTGCGTAGGGTTCCTCTGTCGCGAGGTTTTCAAAGTATGCTTTAGCAAAAGTTGTCGGATTTTCAAAATTAGAGTTGGCAGACTTAAAATTAAGTTTTTGCAAAATGGTTATCGAGAAGTTTTTCCACATTTTAATTATTTAATGGGATCAGTAGATCAACCAAATAGTATCATCGATAAATACTATTAGAATGTTCAGAGTTCCGTACCTTAAAAGGAAAAACTGAACCCTAATAGTTGTTAGTAAACTCCCTTATTAATGGGAATGAGTGGAGATCAAAATAAAAACCTTGAGGCTCTGAAATAATATTTTTTCTAAATTAATGTAAAAAGAAGATATGGGGCACAAAAAACGCATTTTTAGATAGTCTTATTTATAATGAAAAGTATAAAAAAATACCATTTACCGTATTGGAAGCTGAATTTCGGGAATAGTTCGAGACTCGATTCCAGAACTTTGTAATCTACAAATTTATACGGAATCCTCAGTGGGCAAATCCGCCTTTCAGTTGTCCTGTTTTTTTTTATTCTAAGAGCTTTGTGACCAATTCACAAAGTGAGTAACGGTCTTTAAAAAGTTTTGTTAAAAATATATAAAGTATACTCGTAGCACCTACTGCCTAATTGTTTCCTTTGCTATTTGCAATTTGATTATTTTCTGTTAACGATACAGCCTTTAACTTGATATTATTTTTAATTTTTATAGAAAATACTATTTAAAACTGTACTAATAAAATAAAACCATATATATAGTTTTATGGTGTATGGTGGGATGATGAAGTGAAGGACGCTGTGGAGTTATAAAGCCTCGGGTAAGGATAAAAGTATGAGAGAGATAAGAAAAAGAGAGTACAAGCTGCAAAAGCACAAAAGGAAAGCACTTATAAAGATGAAGCGTGAAAATTCTGAGAGAGAAAGGGATGACAGGTTGACGAACAACTTCCGGAAAAACACGAAGCTTTTCTGGCGAGAAATTAGTGATTCCCTGGGTGGTTCGGTAACCTGTAGAATGAAAGGGGTGCTTTCGAAGAGCGGTGAAATCTTAACAGAGCAAGAACATGTTTTGCAGCGGTGGGAGGAATTCTACAAGGAGATGTATGAATGTGAGGACGCCTCGGCCTTGAGTACCGGCGAAATGCTGAGTCAGGATGTAGCCGATGGTGAAATCAGTTTGGAAGAAGTGGAGAGCGCGATTCGAAGTCGGAAATGTGGTAAGGCTGCGGGAGCAGATGAAGTTACTGCCGAGATGATCAAATATGGTGGGCCACGCGTCTGGGACTTGTTCTGGTTTTTGTGAAATTTATGATGGAAATCAAGGGAGGTCGCAGGCGATTGGCGAGGAGCAGTCATCGTACCTTTGTATAAAAGCAAAGCTTCACAGATAGACTGTGCAAGCTATAGGGCTATCAATTTGATTAGCTTGGGCGGTAAGGTTTATGCTAAAATATTAGCGAGAAGAATGCAAGAGAGATCTGAAAGGCTGTTGTGGGAGGCCCAAGGAGGTTTTAGACCTGGAAGAAGGTGTATAGATCAGATCTTTTCCCTCCGCATGATCACAGAAAAGTTTTTGGCCCTTAACCAAAAGGTTTTCTGAGTTTTTGTAGATTTGGAAAATGCGTTTGACAGGGTTGTGAGAGAGAAATTATGGGAGATACTGTCCCGATATAATGTGAGCAGACTCTTGCTACAGGCTGTAAAGTCTCTTTACAGAGATCACTCAGCCTGTGTGCGAGTTGGAGCTGGCATGTCGCCCTGGTTTGACATGCAATCGGGTGTTAAGCTATGTCAGCTTGGTTGTTCAATTTGTATTTGGATAGTTGTCTCCAAGGCGTGAAAGACAGTGACATGGGAGTGAAAGTAGGTGACCTTAAGGTCAATTACTTGCTATATGCAGATGATGCAGTATTCATTGCATCATCATAATGCGATTTGCAGGCATTGGTCACCACTCTGAAAGATGGGTGTGAAAATAATGGTCTTAACCTGAATGCAGATAAGACGAAGGTTCTGATGAAAAAAATGAAGAACGAACAGAATGTAAGATCAACGTGAATGGTAAGATAATAGAACAAGTGAATGAAGCGGTATATTTGGTAAGTATGTTTAGCAGAGACGGAAGATACGAAATGGATGCGGAAAGGCGTATTATTGCCGGTTACAAAGTTAACGGTGCTTTGGATGCATTGTTGAAACGGCGAAACGTCAGCATAGCTGCACGTTTGGCTGTACACAACGCAGTTTTGCTACCAACGCTGTTATACGGCAGCCAAACGTGGGTAACGCAGAAGGATAATGTAAGAAAGATGAATGCTGTGGAAATGCGATCTCTTCGCCGAATTTGCGGAGTCATTTTAGCTGACCGAATCCGCAATGAAGAGATCCACAGAATGGCAGGTACTAGCGAAAATGTCGCAGTGAGAATGAAGAGGAACGTGCTCAGGTGGTTTGGGCACGTCGAACGAATGAGTGATGAAAGAATGGTAAAAAAGATTTATAAAGGAAAAGTGAGCGGTAAGAGAGACAGGGGGAGGCATTGAGTGACCTTCGACGACACAGTAGCTATGATACTGGAGGAAGGTCACGTAAAAAGCATGAGGACCCCCCGGAGGGCATGTATGAAGAGGTTAATGTCTGTGGTCGAGGCGAAAGAGGTATGCAGGGACCGTAGCGTTTGGCGCTCCGTCGTTTCTGGCTACCCCGCAAGGGATATGGCGTGAAGGTAAATAAATAAATAATAAATATATAGTTTTATTTTCATTAAGTGTCAAAACATTTCTGTGGTTTATTTCAAATGAAAGCAAAGTGGAATTAACAGATGTTTATTGTCAATTTTCAATCTTCAAACGCTTTAAAGAAAATCTTTGTAAACTAATCGTTTCTGCAAATAATATTTAATTTAACGTTTGCCAAAATATATTTTCTAACACGTCTTTCTTTGATTTACACAAAGAAACTACTAGCCTATAGTAATCTGAAAAAGAAAAATGTTATGCCAATATCAAAGAAAGTCTTCAGTCATGTTTGCTCGAAATTAGTGAATAACAATATAATATTACTTTGTAAAGAATTCTTTGTTCCGCATCATACTTAATTGTTATCGTGTCAGAGAAGGCTTACACGGAATTTCTAAACCTATCGATTTAATATTCAAGGCCTTGGATACTGCAATTATGTATACTAGACAGAATAATCGGTGAAATAGAAACGCCTAAACTCAGTGGCAGAAGTGTTTAACCGCAACCTGCCCTCGAATCCATCACTAAGGAATATTACTAGCTAAAGTACTTGACTTTTTAATCGAGTTACCGATGCCGTGGTATTGATACTGTGTAATATAGTTGTTAAGAATTACAATTTATGTTTCCCTTATAAAACATAATAAGAAGAAAATATGGGTAATAAAAGAACATTAAAGGAATATATACACTCCATATTAAACTATAATAGACAGTAGACATGTTTCTTAATTGATGCTAACACAGTATTGTGTTTAACGCACACGCTATTACTTATTAACTATTATAATTATTAACCCAACTTAAACATAATGTAAATCATTTACAACAACAACCTATTACATAATGTAAATCATTTTATAGAGGGCATGTTTTTTTGATAAGTTCGGAAAATGACGAAGACGTACATGGAGAGCCTCTTGTGATTAGTAAGTCTGCATGCTGAGTCAGATTTCGTTGATTCGATTTTCACAGAAAAGGGGGAACACTGTGTGATCCAGATACTGTTGTCAGAGTTTGTCTGAATGTTGTCTTGTCTTTTGTCTATATATTTGTAAAACAAACTTTACACATATGTTTTGTGGGAGTGGTTTTATCCGTAAGAATAAGTTTATCTATGTAATAAGTGAAAAATGGTTCTTTCGTTTGGTTTTTATTCGTATTCTTTATGAAAATGAATTCTGCTTCATTAAATGTTAATTAATGGCAATGCACTTTATCAATCTTATAAATTATTATGCTTTTAAGTTCTTAGTGCAATTAAAGTTGTTGAGTTGTTGAGTTATGGCAATGATTTCAATAATCCTGCTAAAATGCGGAACCTTCTAAAGTGGCACCAACTTCTATTAAAAAGGCTTTGAGACTTAAGGATAAAATGATTAGAGATTAAAGTTGAATAAATTAAAGATATAAAATATAAAGGTGGGAATGCAACTTTAATTGTAGGTATTGTACTCAGACATGTTTTTCAATGTCAACATTTTTTACTTCATGGGTTTGTTGTTCAGATTTGTTATTTAGTATCAACACCTAGTTGTGTACTGATCAACTTTCGACACATAGTAACATTTCGCGCCACGCGAAAACTTTCACGAATACTAATAAATTTGTCGACACCTACTTTTGATGTATCCACGTAAGCTACTAATAGTAGAGAGGAAAGTTGAAAACTATAGATTAGGTTCACGTCCTAATCTAGATTATGTTAATGAAATCCAAACAAACTGTTTAATATCCGGAGTGAGTGCGAGAATGTTCATAAATGTGAGAATGCTGTTTGATTATTCCTGATATAGAAAGTTGGTATTAATAAATTATTTATTCCTATTAGAGCTCATAAAGACCTCAAATTATGTTCATGGTATTTATTAGCGGTCATTAATCACTTGTGTTGTGTATAGTAAACAGGTTTTTAATATAGAATTGAACGTATACAGTAATGTGGAATAGGAGTTATTAGGGGGCATTAAAGGCGCCACAGTCCTTCTCTCCACCTATAATAGTAATTATTATTTAACAAACACCGCAACACAATAACATTTGTTAAATGTTTTTATGCTGTTTAACGACTAACAGGAGTAACTGTATGCGATTAAGCAATGCGTTACTCATTTTTGGTAATAGTAATACTGAAGTTGAAGCAGTTACTTGTTTCTATTATTTTTATGGTATTAATTAAGTAGCGAAATAGTAAGTGAGAAAGGGCAAATGAGGAGTGCGTAGGCAGGACAATGTTCACCAAATTTTTATAGTTTATTTATTTGTTGATAATAACTGATGTTGGTGTTATATAAGTTGTTGGTGTGTAATAATTCCAAATGTATTGTGATATCAGTAATAATTAAAAATAATAGTCCTGAGTTAGTATTTAGTTACCAGTTTTTACAGAATATGCAAGGACTGACGGACGAGCTGGTGATCCGTTACTGCTTAAGCTGTATGACTTAATATTGATTGTTTTATTAGCTGTGTGTCCAGATCGATATGACATGGGCATGTTCAAAAAAGGCCGGCAGCGCTCTTGTGAATCCTCGCATGAATCGAATGAATCTTGTGAATTCTCGGCGGCGGTGATGACGTATCATCAGTGAACCGCAAACTCATTTGTCCTCCTATATTATAAAAAAAAACACTTTGAAAACTTTAGATTGCATCGCTTATCAGACAATTTACGTACTTATTTATACTTTCAGTTTAATTCTGACAAGTTATGACTATTTAGACATTGTAAGAAATTAATTTAAAATAGGTGCTAAAAATTGTTTTATTTTAAAGTATTTTTTTTTCTGGCGAAAGTGACAGACTACTACTAATATATATTACAACCTTCTAGACTTAAATGTTAAATGTACAATCTGATAACAAATTATTAAATTGAGAAACTCATAAATGCTACAACTTTTATCTTAAACTTAAATGTCTTTGAGAAGAAACTGAAACGATGTTTTGGGAAAGTGGTGTTCATCCAAGCTTTATTAATTGCGCCTCTGTATTTAATCTCTGTTTATAGAAGCCAGCTACTTATACCAACGTAGAAATAACATAGACGCAATACTGGCTTATAGACATACTGCAATATATAAGTTTAGTATAGTGTTGTCATTATGAATTGCCGGTAGTTTGTTTTATCTTTATTTCAAAAAATAAAATGCTCTCTGAGAAGTCACTAGCACAATTGCGTTTGGAAATAATACTGAGAATCAAATCGTAGATCTTGCGCGACAAAAGCGGTCTTTTTTGATATATGTTTTGTGGAATTCCCTCATTAGATTTTTCGTTTTTAGGGTAGACTACCAAATGCTGCATGTATGAAAGATAATGGCAATGAAAAGATAATACTATTTATGATCTGGAACTTATTACGATAAAAGCAAAAATATATAGATACATTAAGCTAATCCAATTGTCAGCTGTGATTAAAGACAAAATTAGGTGCAGTAAATAGAGTGAAAACAATCTTTCAAAACCGAAATTTCTGATAAAGAAAGCAGAGAGGTATCGACATATTAAAGTTAATTAAATAAATGGAATTAGATTAGAAGCATTAATTTGAAGAGGTACATACATGTCTTATCAAATATTAAGAATACATTAATAATAATTAAAAAAATCATAAAAACATGGAATTGTTACAGATGTCTCAGAGTCATCATTTAACTTTTAGCGTGGTGTTTGATTTGGTCCTCTAGTAAAAAGTAATATTAATATCATATGCTAATATAATTAGTATTTACTTCGCTCAGATCCTTTTAAATTTACTACTATGTTGTTAAAATTTATAATTATAGTTTACACCTGCTTGTGCACTGATCAACTTGCGACACGTTGCGACACGCCAGAACTTTCACGAACACTAATTAATTTTGGTGTCATAGTTCCGTTGTTGTAAGTACCTAATTTTAGTAAACTAGGAATGTTGAAGTTAGAGATAACGTTCACCTTCGACTATGGAGCTGGTTGTAATGTGTGTAACTAAATATAACATGTATAATCTGGGTTGTGTGCAAAATTTGTTGGTGTCTTTCCACGACCTATATTTTAAACTAAGAAATATAAATAAAATGCATTATCACCGAATAATTATTTTAAAATTTATTTGACCAAAAGCAGCATAAATAAGTAACAGTCGCTTAATATAATCATTCAGGTTAATTTACTTTCACATATTAACAACACGTTATAGAGATGTCATGGGCGTTATACACGTCACCGACACTTCCTCCCCTTCAACTCCTCCTACCCTCCTCACTCCACCCAGGTAATTAACGTTACAATAATAAACAACATAATAGCCTCCTCAGATTGACATCAAATCGTTTGAATACGATTAGGAATGTTCGGTTGTTAATTATTACCGATCAGCCAAAAGTACAATACCCTAAAATAACTGTCAAAAACTAATAACAGTATATAAATATTTAATTATTATTTCTATTATTTGTACACATCTGTTATGAAGAAAAAGTATGACAACAATGTATTAATATATCTTATTATCGTACTATTGATTATTTCCAGAGAATTATAGATAAAATAAATAGTTTACATCATCGCTATTCATTATAACACTTCAAGTGACGATGGAATTAAAATTGTTCATGTTAACGAAGTTTGGAATTTATATGCGAAGATCTTTTTATCAAAGACCGTCAAAAGCTTTTTAACTACACTTTGACATTATAGTTTTCGGCATGAAAATACTATCTTCAATCCTAACGAACATTAGTATGTTTTTAATAACGTTTGCAATTGACTTTCTTACTACAATTTACTGTTACATAGAGCCAAACAGTGATTTGGAGCGGGATCTTTAACTCCTTGATTGAAATCATGAGTTGAGATTGAGTTGTATGGTCGGGATAAACGCTATAAATTAAATAAATAACTTTAATTGAATATTATAAAAGAATCCAAAGTTGTTTTTATTCATAAACGCACTCCAAGCTTACCGGTAATTTAGATGTAATTTCTCTCATCGTACAGTGATACTAATGAACTTAGTGTCTTTAATCCAAGATCCCAAAGATTCGACACATTTCTCCTCGTTTTCTTTTATTACTCACTGTACAAAAAATATAGCATGTTAGTATGTTTGTTAAAGTGCTACTAAGATTAAAGTTAAATCCATTTAGCTAGTTGTATATAGTTTTGTCTTTTTTGACATTAGGTATTAGTAAGATGAGTATCAATTTACCTAAAATTGAAAAAAGTTAGGCATCTCTAGTTTTTCTTGTGTTTTTTTGCAGTTAATATTACAATTACAATTATTTGCACGTCCTTACTTCAAAAAGAAATTGAGGTAACGCTATTCATATTTCTGTCACTTCCAGATGTTTCAATATTAAATTAATTTAAGCTGCTTTCGTCCATGTGGGGATACAATCCGACCCTCGTGATTCGGCTTGTTAGCTTAGGATGTATTGTCTAAACATATTCTAATTATAGTCAATAATTCAGATATCTTGATTGTCGAGTACAATGTTTAATTTAACGGCTTATAACTTCCTTCGGTATAATTATTAAACATTATTCTGATCTATACCGTTTAATAATCGAAAACTCTTGCAACATCCGAGGATTTGCAAGGGCGCTGCCGGCCTAAGTAGGTGGGAGTATACGTGGAAGTATAGGCGGGAGTAAAAGTTGGAGTATACGACTTTTTTGAAGGTACCTATGTCGTACCGATCTGGAAATACCGCCGAAGGGAGTTCGTTCTACATTCGAGTGGTACGTGGAAGAAAGCTCCTTGAGAACCGCACCGTGGAAGACCAATACGCATCTAGGTGGTACGAATGGTATTGGAGACGATGACGCGCTGTGCGGTGATGAAATTTTGGCGGCAGGCATCAGATCGAATAGCTCATCGTAACACTCCCCTTTTTAAATGCTGTAGTAGACGCACAGAGAAGCAACGTTTTTACGTAATGCCAAAAAGTCCAGCCGTTCGCATAGCTCCGGGTTCGTTGATGTGCAAGAGGAACAGAATTGGGGATAGCACGCAGCCTTTTGATACATACACGATCGAAGGCTTTCGCCATTTCCAGACTAAGTGCCAGACCCTCTTCCTTGCTTTCAATAACAGCTGCCCAAAGATGCGAAAGATATAACAGAATATCACCACCCGATCGACCATGACGAAAGCCGTATTGCCGGTTATTGATCATCTAGTGATCCTCGAGGTATTACATTAGGGATTAATATGTACGTTGATTGATGGCTCTCTCCATTACTTTGGAGAGAAGAGAGGTACTGGCGATAGGTCAGTAGTTAGCTGGGTCCGAGTTATGATCTTCTTTAGTGATCGGGTGGACAAGGACACGTTTCCATGAGAACGAGATTACGCCTTTGAGATAGGAGTACCGAAATAGAAGCGTTAGCACTTGTGTCAACTAAGAGGCACACTACGAACACGTAGCACCAAAGGAGGAAAGTCTTTTCTTGGTCATTCAAATTCGAGTTTGAGGCAAAAAGAGTGCCCAATAGATGAGCTTTCCCTTTTGCCGTATGGGACAACTGGGTCATAACTACATTATGGATATTTAAAATAGTCACATTATTGTTTGGTTGATATTTCAATTATAGTGTCCTAAGACTGTATTTTCCCGCTTTGAAAAAAAAGTGGTAATTTATTTTCTCTGATTCTCAAGTTTTAATAAATGAAGTTGTCGCCAGTTCGTATCTATATACGCATTAACTTATTTTGGAAAAACTCACAACGGAATCGCAAAACTAAGTGCGAAACTTAAACACGTGATGAAAATATCGAATTTGTGTTGGATTTATTCCTTTTTTAAATAAAAAATATATTGAGCGAGCTCGACTGTTAACCATTTAAGGTTAGTTTGAAATATTATATTGATTATTTATTATAGGATTTTTTTCATATCGATTAAAGTCGTAACGCTTGGAAAAAGTATTTAATAATTTGATTATTTAAGATAATGATGAAAAGATTGTTGTGATTTTATTCTAGGTTTGGTTTGGGGACCACACGAACTTACTTTCTACATGATGGCCAGTGGTGCTGTGTCAATGGACATGTGATTTTTACCTTTTATTTATAATTTCAAATCGATAACTTACTATAAGCAGTTACAAAGACGTTAAAAGGGGTTCTGTCATCGAACTCCATGGCCTATAAGCCGATATTCTTTGAGCGGGTAGTACTAACCCGGTTGAGCCAGTTCTAACACCTTTAAAAATGTCTGCCTTATACAAATATTTTTGTGTAAGACTGTATTATATTTTTTAAAATATTCAAAGCTACCACGGGCTCGGTACTTTATTTTGCCACAAACCTGACTATTATACTAGGTATAAATTTGTTAAAAATTTGAAGTAGTTTGGTAAAGAGCACTTCATACCAACGGCGCATCATATTCTAGGTATTCGGAACAACTTTAATATCGGTTAGCACACAAGCGCTCCTTAACAAGTTTTTAAAAATATTTAAAGAGTAAAATCTAAACACACAAACGATCACTGGGAGCTTGTCGAAAACTAGTATACATTACCCCTTAGAGTTACTCACTTTTGGTGTTTGTTCCTCGTGTTTATATTACATTCAACAGCATGCTTAATAAAATTATCCTTGTTCTTACGTGCATGTTTAAGATTTACAAAAAATATACTGTCTAGTAGTAAACTGGTTTCATTTCCAGCCTAGTTTGAAATGCGCGGATAGCACTGTTTTGTAAAATAAAGATTATACTTATATCAACAGCGTTATCACAGAGTGATAGCAAGAAAAACTATACAACATTTACAGGGATAGCAAAATAAACAGTAGATTCAACCAGTTCCACCGCTTGTACATTCAACAGTACCTTAGTTGGCACCTCTTTCACGTTTGAACTTGTGAATCTGAGAAATTTACCTGTTTATATTATTAAGTAAATGGTTTCTGATACTACACCAATGCATACATTACTTAGTGCCTTTTTACATTAGATATCGAAGAAGCATCTCTCTCTCTCTCATCTCATTATATTCGTACATAAAAGTAAGCAGATCATTTATATAAAGTTTAAGATCATGGCCGTTGATCTATTGTAAAACCGAATATAACTCTTAGGTTATCATCATATTAGTTATTCATATTGGTTTTATCGAATGACTATGATTTTCGATTTTTCAAAACCGCTTGAGCTTTGCAGGGATTTTGTGTAGCATGTTGTTAGGTTGCCTCCCTAGTATAGCACATAAAATTTAGTTAGTCAACAATAAGTGTATACAATCCGTCTATCAGTTTGTCTGCCGAGACCTTTAATTTTAAGAACGCGTACGGTAAAGAAAATACCGTTAACCGTATTAGAAACTGAATTTCTGGGATAGTTCGAGGCTCGATTCCAGAACTTTGTAATCCACAGTGGCCGAATCCGACTCGGAGTTGTCCTGTTTTTTTTATTCAAAGAGCTTTGTGACCAATTCACAACGTATGTATAGCGGTCTTTAAAAAGTTCTGTTAAAAAATATATGAAGGATAGTTAGTACCTACTGCCTAATAGTTTCCTTTGTTATTTGTAATTTTATTATTTTCTGTTAACGATACAGACTTTTAACTTGATATTATTTTTAATTATTATCGACAAAACTATTTAAAATTGTACAAAAAAAATTCAACCATAAATAAATATACATTTTTATTTTTATTAAATATAAAAGATTTCTATGGGTTATTTTAAATGACTGCAAAGTGCAATTGACAGACGTTTATTGACAATTTTCAATCTTCAAACGCTTTAAGAAAATCTTTGTCAACTAGTCCTTTTTGCAAATAACATTTAATTTAACGTTTGCCAAAATCTATTTACTCACACGTCTTTCTTTGATTTACACAAAGAAACTACTAGCCTATAGTAATCTGGAAAAGAAAAATGTTATTCCAATATCAAAGAAGGTCTTCAGTCATGTTTGCTCGAAATTAGGGCGCGTCGGTGAATAACAATATAATATTACATTGTAGAATCTAAGGCTTAAAGAAATAATCGATGAAAGAATTCTTTGTTCCGCATCACACTTAATTGTTATCGTGTTAGAGAAGGTTTTCACGCAATTCCTAAGCCTATCGATTTAATATTCACGGCCTTGAATACTTCAATTATGGATACTAGAAAGAATAGTCGGTGAAATGGAAACGCCTAATCTCAGTGGCAGAAGTATTTAACCAACCTGCCCTCCATCCATCACTGTGGAATGTTAATAAAAAAATAATAATAATAAAAGAACATTAAAAGAATATATACACTCCATATTAAACTATAATAGACAGTAGACATGTTTCTTAATTAATGCTAACACAGTATTGTGTTTAGCCCACACGCTATTACTTATTAACTATTATTGTTATTAACCCAACTTATATCCTATTACATAATGTAAAACATTTTATTGAGGGGGGGCATGTTTCTCGATAAGTTCGGAAAATGACGAAGACGTACATGGAGAGCCTTTTGTGATTAATAAGTCTGCATGCTGAGTCAGATGCCGTCGTTTCGATTTCCACAGAAAAGGGGGAACACTGTGTGATCCAGATACTGTTGTCAGAGTTTGTCTGAATGTTGTCTTGTCTTTTGTCTATATATTTGTAAAACAAACTTTACACATATATTTTGTGGGAGTGGTTTTATCCGTAAGAATAAGTTTATCAATGTAATAAGTGAAAAATGGTTCTTTCGTTTGCTTTTTATTCATATTCTTTATGTAAATGTATTCTGCTTCACTAAATGCTAATTAATGGCAATACACTTTATCAATCTTAAAAATTATTATGCTTTTAAGTTCTTAGTACAATTAAAGGAGTCATGGCAAGGATTTTAATAATCCTGCAAAAATGCGGAACATTCTAGAGTGGCACCAACTTCTATTAAAAAGGCTTTGAGACTTAAGGATAAAATGATTAGAGATAAAAGTTGAATAAATTAAAGATATAATATATAAAGGTGGGAATGCCAATTTAATTGTAGGTATTGTACTCAGATATGTTTTTCAATGTCAACATTTTTTACTTTATGGGTTTGTTGTTCAGATTTGTTCTTTAGTATCAACACCTGGTTGTGTATCGATCAACTTTCGACACATAGTAACATTTCGCGCCACGCGAAAACTTTCGTGAATACTAATAAATTTGTCGACACGTACTTTGGATGTATCCACGTAAGCTACTAATAGTAGAGAGGAATGTTGAAAACTATAGATTAGGTTCACGTCCTAATCTAGATTATGATAATGAAATCCAAACAAACTGTTTAATATCCGGAGTGAGTGCGAGAATGTTCTTAAATGTGAGAATGCTGTTTGATTATTCCTGATATAGAAAGTTGGTGTTAATAAATTATGGATTCCTATTAGAGCACATAAAGACCTCAAATTAAGTTCATGGTATTTATTAGCGGTCCTTAATCACTTGTGTTGTGTCTAATTATACAGGTTTTTAATGTAGAAGTGAACGTATACAGCAATATGGAATAGGAGTTATTAGGGGGCATTAAAGGCGTTACAGTCCTTCTCTCCACCTATAATAGTAATTATTATTTAACAAACACCGCAACATAATAACATTTGTTAAATGTTTCTATGCTGTTTAAAGACTGATAGGAGTAACTATATGCGATTAAGTATTGCGTTACTGATTTTTGTTAATAGTAATACTGAAGTTGAAGCAGTTATTTATTTCTATTATTTTTATGGTATTTAGTAGCGAAATAGTAAGTGAGAAAGGGCAAATGAGGAGTGCGTAGGCAGGACAATGTTCACCAAATTTTTATAGTTTAGTTATTTGTTGATAATAACAGGTGTTGGTGTAATTCCAAATGTATTGTGATATCAGTAATAATTAAGAAAATAATATTCCTGAGTTAGTATTTAGTTACTAGTTTTTACAGAATATGCGAGGACTGACGGACGAGCTGGTGATCCATTACTGCTTAATCTGTATGACTTAATATTGATTGTGTTATTAGCGATGTGTTCAGATCAATATGACATGGGTATGTTCAAAAAAGGCCCGCAGCGCTCTTGTGAATCCTCGTATGAATCGAATGAATCTTGTGAATTCTCGGCGGCAGTGATCACGTATCATCAGTGAAACGCAAGCTCATTTGTCCTGCCATATTATAAAATAAAAAAAATCTAATTAATCAATAATTTAAATACTTATTTATACTTTCAGTTCAATTCTGACAAGTTATGACTATTTAGACATTGTAAGAAATTAATTTAAAAAACGTGTTAAAAATTGTTTTTTTAACACTTACGATGCCACCAGATTTTCAGAAATTGAGCCCTGTGTGCTGTTTCAATTTTTCATATAAACGTTTGCATAAAGGCATTTAAATAAACGGAAAAATAGTAAAAAAAATGTTGAGGCAATTAAATACTATAAAAAATTGACTTTTAATTGCTCCGTACATGCTACGGCCCTGGGGTGAAACACGGGGTGAAACTTGCGTCTCCGTACACGCTACGGAGCTGGCAGTGAAAGTGTTAAAGTAAACTTTTTTCGTTGGGTGAAAGTGACAGACTACTACTAATATATATTACAACGTTCTAGACTTAAATATTAAATGTACAATCTGATAATAAATTATTAAATTGAGAAATTCATAAATGCAACAACTTTTATCTTAAACTTAAATGTTTTTGAGAAGAAACTGAAACGATGTTTTTTGGAAAGTGGTGTTCATCCAAGCTTTATTAATTGCGCCTCTGTATTTAATCCCTGTTTATAAAAGCCAGCTACTTATCCGTACTAACGTAGAAATAAAATAGAACCAATACTGGCTTATAGACATTCTGCAATATATAAGTTTAATATAGTGTTGTCATTATGAATTGCCGGTATTTTGTTTTATTTGAAAAAATTAAATGCTCTTTCAGAAGTCACTGGCACAATTGCATTTGGAAATAATACTGAGAATCAAATAGTAGATCTTACACGACAAAAGCGGTCTTTTTTTATATATATTTTGTGAAATTCCCTCATTCGATTTTTCGTTTTTAGGGTTGACTAACAAAATGCTGCATGTATGAAAGGTAATGGCAATGAAATGATAATACTACTTACGATCTGGAACTAATTACGATAAAAGCAGAAATATATAGATACATCAAGCTAGTCCAATTTTCAGCTGTGATTAAAGACAAAATTAGGTGTAGTAAATAGAGTGAAAACAATCTTTCAAAACGGAAATTTCATAAAGATAAATAAATTTCATAAAGATAAAGAAAGCAGAGAGGTATCGATATATTACAGTTAATTAAATAAATGGAATTCGATTAGAAGCATTTATTCGAAGAGGTACATAAATGTCTTATCAAATATTAAGAATACATTAATAATAATTTAAAAAATCATAAAAACATGGAATTGTTACAGATGTCTCAGAGTCATCATTGAAATTTTAGCGTGGTGTTTAATTTTGTCCTCTATTAAAAAGTAATATTAATATCATCATATATATGCTAATATAATTGGTACTAACTTTACTCAGATCCTTTTAAATTTACTACTAAATTGTTAAAATTTATAATTATAGTTTACACCTGCTTGTGTACTGATCAACTTGCGACACGTTGCGACACGCCAGAACTTTCACGAATACTAATTAATTTTGTCGTCATAGTTCTGTTGTTGTAAGTACCTAATTTTAGTAAACAAGGAATATTGAAGTTAGAGGTAACGTTTGCCTTCGACTATGGAGCTGGTTGTAATGTGTGTAACTAAATTAATATGTAAAATCTGGGTTGTGTGCAAAATTTGGTGGTGTCTTTCCACGACCTATATTTTAAGTTAAGAAATATAAATAAAATGAATTATAGCCAAATAATTATTTTAAGATAAAACATATTTTACTTATTGTAAACACAATAGCTTTTATTAAACACCAAAAGCAGCATAAATAACTAACAGTCGCTTAATATAATAATTCATGTTAATTTACTTTCACACATTAACAACACGTTACAGAGATGTCATCGGCGTTATACACGTCACCGACACTCCCTCCCCTTCAACTCCTCCTACCCTCCTCACTCCACCTAGGTAATTATCGTTACAATGATAAACCACATAATAGCCTCCTCAGATTGACATCAAATCGTTTGAATACGATTAGGAATGTTCGGTTGAGAATTATTACCGATCAGCTAAAGTACAATACCTATATAATTACACAGGCACACAAAAAAAAAAACATCATGAACCAGAGGGGAGACCCCATTATTCTTAGGTTTTTGGGATCGCTGAAACCGAATATGACAATAAAAACTAATTTTAAATGCCCGTTTTCCCGCTAGCACCCCTTTACTACCTCTTAAGGGGTGAAAATTGAAATTTTTGTATAAAATCAAGATAGATGTGTATTTCTACGTTTTTTGGGATGTTGAAACCGAAAATGATAACTAAAAATAAATTCATGACCACTATCACCCCCTACCACCCCTTACAGGGGGTGAAAATTTCATTTTTTCTATAAAATCAAGATAGATGTGTATTTCTATGTTTTTTGGGATGCTGGAACCGAAAATGATAACTAAAAATAAATTCATGGCCACTATCACCCCCTTACCACCCCTTACAGGGGGTGAAAATTTAAATCTTTATATAAAATCAAGAAAGATGTGTATTTCTACGTTTTTTGGGATGCTGAAAACGAAAATGATAACTAAAAATTAATTCAAAACCTCCATAACCCATTAACACTTTCTTACTACCGCCGGTACTTACCGGTCGCCGTGTGGTGGCGGCGTAAGAATACCATTTCCACCACCCCTTCTCTTCTCGTGGGTGTCGTAAGAGGCGACAGAGAGAATATACCGGCTCAATTGCCGAGGGAGGAACGGGCAGCAGCGTTCCTTTTCATTTTATTACAGTCCATCTGTACTGCGCTCGCCAAACCGCCTGCCCAGCGTGGCGAGTACGGGCAATTCCCCTTAATGATACGTCTACTAAAAACCAGGCCCCTAGTCCCCGGCAGCCCTGCTATTCCTGGCTCCGGAAGCAGTCATGGTAACGGCGGGGCAGGGGGTGCTAAGAATCCCCGGAAGAGATTCGGCTACCACATCAAACGGAAACTGGCCCTGGTAACACACAACATCCGCACTTTGAGGACAGACGAGAAGCTTGTGGAGCTGGAAGAAGAACTGAGTAAGTTGAACTGGGACATAATTGGGTTATCGGAAGTCCGAAGAGAGGGTGAGGACACCGTGACCTTGAGTTCCGGCAACTTATTCTTCTACCGGGAGGGTGAACACCAATCTCAGGGTGGTGTCGGATTCATCGTCCATAAGTCCCTTGTAAAGAACATAGCGACCATCGGAAGTGTGTCGAGTAGGGTGGCATACCTGATACTCAGAATATCTGAAAGATATTCGTTGAAGGTCATCCAGGTATACGCACCGACCTCGTCACACACTGATGATGAAGTTGAGGTTATGTATGAGGACGTAAGTAGAGCCATACATACCTCCAAAACTCACTTCACTGTTGTTATGGGGGACTTTAATGCAAAACTCGGCAATAGAAGCGATTCAGAGATGAGAGTGGGGGAATTTGGATATGGACAAAGGAACCCAAGGGGCGAGCCCCGACGGTGTGGTCAAAAACGAGATAGACTTCATCTTGACCAACAAGAGACACGTCTTCAATGATGTCTCCGTGATTCACAGGGTGAAAACCGGCAGTGATCACCGAATGGTAAGAGGCGTATTGAAGATCGACGTCAAGCTCGAAAGGGCTAAACTGATGAAGTCTACGCTCCGACCATCTAATGCTCATATCCAAAACCCCGAAAGCTTTCAACTCGAATTGCAGAATCGCTTCAGTTGCTTAGAAGATTGCGTTACAGTGGACGATGTAAACAACAGGTTTGTAGAAACTGTCCATGAAGTGGGGTCAAAGTTCTTTACACCACTTCGTAAAGGTAGACCTCAAAAACTTTCCACCCATACTCTCGAACTCATGGCAGGTCGACGCTCAATGGTGTTGCAGACATCCTATGACGCAGAGTCATATAGGCAGCTCAATAGAAAGATAAAAACTTCCTTGCGATACGACATCCGTGCTTTCAACACTAAATGTATTGAAGACACGATCGAGCGAAACCAAGGCTCCAAAGTATTCGCTAGGAATGTTTCTATTGGGCAAAGCCGGCTGACAAAGCTGAAGACGGAGGACGGCAATATAGCGTTGACTAAGGCCGACGTTCTGAGGGAGGTGGAAAGTTTCTATGGACAGTTATACACATCAGCTAAAAAACCTGTTGTTGCCTTGGAGAAAGAACCCAGAGCCAAGCTAACCCGACACTATACTGAAGACATCCCGGACATCAGCCTGTGCGAGATTGGGATGGCTCTAAAACAGCTAAAGAACAATAAGGCGCCGGGCGAGGACGGAATCACCTCGGAGCTTCTGAAAGCGGGTGGAAAACCAGTACTTAAAGCCCTTCAGAAGCTCTTCAATTCCGTCTTGCTCGAACAAGGGACCACGCCAGAAGCATGGAACAGGAGCATCGTCGTCTTGTTCTTCAAAAAGGGAGATAACACCCAATTGAAGAACTACAGACCGATATCGCTCCTGAACCATGTTTATAAGCTGTTTTCTAGAGTCATCACGAATCGTCTCACTCGCAGGTTCGATGACTTCCAGCCTCCCGAACAAGCCGGATTCCGAAAGGGCTTTTCTACCATAGACCACATTCATACGCTGCGGCAAGTTATACAGAAGACCGGTGAGTATAACTTGCCATTATGCTTAGCGTTTGTGGACTATGAAAAAGCCTTCGATTCGATCGAGACTTGGGCTGTGCTTCATTCTCTCCAGCGGTGCCATATTGACTATCGGTACATCGAAGTGTTGAAGTGTTTGTACAAAAACGCCACTATGTCGGTCCGAGTACAAGAAGAGCATACCAAGGCTATTCCGTTACAGCGCGGGGTAAGACAGGGAGATGTCATATCTCCGAAACTGTTTACCACCGCGCTTGAAGACGCCTTCAAGCTTCTAGAATGGAAAGGATTCGGCATCAATATCAACGGCGAGTACATCACTCACCTTCGATTTGCCGATGATATCGTAGTCATGGCAGAATCGCTGGAAGACTTAAGCACTATGCTCGTAGGCCTCAACAGAGTATCCCAAGAGGTGGGCCTTAAAATGAATATGGACAAGACAAAGGTCATGTCGAATGTCCATATTGTGCCCACCCCCATAACCATTGGGAACTCTGTTCTCGAAGTTGTTGACGAATACGTATACCTAGGCCAAATGGTTCAACTAGGTAAGTCCAACTTTGAGAAAGAGGTCAATCGACGAATCCAACTCGGTTGGGCAGCGTTCGGGAAACTTCGTCACATCTTCTCGTCCAAAATACCTCAGTGCCTCAAGACCAAAGTCTTCAATAAATGTGTGTTGCCAGTGATGACTTACGGGACTGAGACGTGGTCTCTAACTATGGGCCTCATAAGAAGGCTCAGAGTCACGCAACGAGCTATGGAGAGGGCTATGTTAGGTGTTTCTCTACGCGATCGAATCAGAAATGAGGAGATCCGTAAAAGAACTAAAGTCACTGACATAGCCCAGCGGATTAGCAAATTGAAGTGGCAATGGGCAGGGCACATAGCTCGACGAACCGATGGCCGTTGGGGCCGTAAGGTTCTAGAGTGGAGACCACGTACGGGAAGGCGCAGCGTGGGTCGGCCCCCCACTCGGTGGACGGACGACCTTCTAAAGGTTGCAGGGCGCCGTTGGACGTCAAGTGCACAAGACCGTTTTTTTTGGAGATCGTTGGGGGAGGCTTATGTCCAGCAGTGGACGTCGATTGACTTATGATGATTACTATCGTTGTCATCATAATTCAATCGGCATATATAGCCGTAATAATAATAAAATAAAAGAGGTAGTAAGGGGGTGCTAGCGGGAAAACGGGCATTTAAAATTATTTTTTATTGTCATATTCGGTTTCAGCGATCCCAAAAACCTAACAATAATGGGGTCTCCTCTCTGGTTCATGATGTTTTTTTTTTTTGTGTGCCTGTGTTATTATTTATATTATTTGTACGCACCTGTTATAGCGAAAAAGTTTGACAACAATGTATTAATATATCTTATTGTCGTACTATTGATTATTTCCAGAGAATTATAGATAAAATAAATAGTTTTCATCATCGCTATTATTATAACACTTCAAGTGAATAGAATTAAAATTGTTCATGTTAACGAAGTTTGGATTTTATATGTGAAATTCTTTTTATCAAAGTCCGTCAAAGGCTTTTTAACTGCACTTTGAATTTATAGTTTTCAGCATAAAAATACTATCTTCAATCCTAACGAACATCAGTACAACGGTTGCAATTGAATTTTATACTACAATTTACTGTTACATCCAGCCATACAGTGATTTGGAGCTGCATCGTTAATTCCTTGATTGAAATCATAAATTCTGTGAGACTTCTTGTATGGTCGGGATATACGCGATTAATGGAATAAATAACTAATTGAATATCATAAAAGAATCAAAAGGCACTCCAAGCTACCGATAATTTAGATGTAATTTCTCTCCTCGTACAGTGAATGACTGGTGAACTTAGTGTTTCTTTAATCCAAGATTCCAAAGATTCGTCACATTTCTCCTTGTTTTCTTTTATTACTCACTGTACAAAAAATATAACATATTAGTATGTTTGTCAAAGTGCTACTGAGATTAAAGTTAAATCCAGTTAGCTAGTTGTATATAGTTTTGTCTTTTTTGACATTAGGTATTAGTAAGATGAGTATCAATTTACCTAAAATTGAAAAAAGTTAGGCATCTCTAGTTTTTCTTGTGTTTTCTTGCAGTTAATATTACAGTTACAATTATTTACACGTCCTTACTTCAAAAAGAAATTGAGGTAACGCTATTCATATTTCTGTCACTTCCAGATGTTTCAATATTAAATTAATTTTAGCTGCTTTCGTCCATGTGGGGATACAATCCGACCCTCGTGATTCGGCTTGTTAGCTTAGGATGTATTGTCTAAACATATTCTAATTATAGTCAATAATTCAGATATCTTGATTGTCGAGTACAATGTTTAATTTAACGGCTTATAACTTCCTTCGGTATAATTATTAAACATTATTCTGATCTATACCGTTTAATAATCGAAAACTCTTGCAACATCCGAGGATTTGCAAGGGCGCTGCCGGTCTAAGTAGGTGGGAGTATACGTGGAAGTATAGGCGGGAGTAAAAGTTGGAGTATACGACTTTTTTGAAGGTACCTATGTCGTACCGATCTGGAAATACCGCCGAAGGGAGTTCGTTCTACATTCGAGTGGTACGTGGAAGAAAGCTCCTTGAGAACCGCACCGTGGAAGACCAATAAGCATCTAGGTGGTACGAATGGTATTGGAGACGATGACGCGCTGTGCGGTGATGAAATTTTGGCGGCAGGCATTAGATCGAATAGCTCATCGTAACACTCCCCGTTTTAAATGCTGTAGTAGACGCACAGAGAAGCAACGTTTTTACGTAATGCCAAAAAGTCCAGCCGTTCGCAATGCTCTGGGTTCGTTGATGTGCAAGAGGAACAGAATTGGGGATAGCACGCAGCCTTTTGATACATACACGATCGAAGGCTTTCGCCATAACCAGACTAAGGGCCAGACCCTCTTCCTTGCTTTCAATAACAGCTGCCCAAAGATGCGAAAGATATAACAGAATATCACCACCCGATCGACCATGACGAAAGCCGTATTGCCGGTTATTGATCATCTAGTGATCCTCGAGGTATTACATTAGGGATTAATATGTACGTTGATTGATGGCTCTCTCCATTACTTTGGAGAGAAGAGAGGTACTGGCGATAGGTCAGTAGTTAGCTGGGTCCGAGTTATGATCTTCTTTAGTGATCGGGTGGACAAGGACACGTTTCCATGAGAACGAGATTACGCCTTTGAGATAGGAGTACCGAAATAGAAGCGTTAGCATTTGTGTCAACTAAGAGGCACACTACGAACACGTAGCACCAAAGGAAAAAAGTCTTTTCTTGGTCATTCAAATTCGAGTTTGAGGCAAAAAGAGTGCCCAATAGATGAGCTTTCTCTTTTGCCGTATGGGACAACTGGGTCATAACTACATTATGGATATTTAAAATAGTCACATTATTGTTTGGTTGATATTTTAATTATAGTGTCGTAAGACTGTATTTTCCCGCTTTGAAAAAAAAGTGGTAATTTCTTTCTCTGATTCTCAAGTTTTAATAAATGAAGTTGTCGCCAGTTCGTATCTATATACGCATTAACTTATTTTGGAAAAACTCACAACGGAATCGCAAAACTAAGTGCGAAACTTAAACACGTGATGAAAATATCGAATTTGTGTTGGATTTATTCCTTTTTTAAATAAAAAATATATTGAGCGAGCTCGACTGTTAACCATTTAAGGTTAGTTTGAAATATTATATTGATTATTTATTATAGGATTTTTTTCATACCCATTAAAGTCGTAACGCTTGGAAAAAGTATTTAATAATTTGATTATTTAAGATAATGATGAAAAGATTTTGTTGTGATTTTATTCTAGGTTTGGTTTGGGGACCACACAAACTTACTCTCTACCTGATGGCAAGTGGTCCTGTGGCAATGGACATGTGATTTTTACCTTTTATTTATAATTTCAAATCGATAACTTACTATTAGCAGTTATAAAGATGTTAAAAGGGGTTCTGTCATCGAACTCCATGGCCTATAAACCGATATTCTTTGAACGGGTAGTACTAACCCGGTTGAGCCAATTCTAACACCTTTAAAATAGTCAGCCTTATATAAATATTTTTGTGTAAGACTGTATTATATTTTTTTAAATATTCAAAGCTACCACGGGCTCGGAACTTTATTTTGCTACCAACCTGACTATTCCGGTATATATTTTTTTTTTAATTTGAAGTAGTTTGGTAAAGAGCACTTCATATCAACGGCGCATCATATTCTGGACATTCGGAACAACTTTAGTATCGGTTAGCACACAAACGCTCCTTAACAAGTTTTTAAAAATATTTCAAGAGTAAAATCTAAACACACAAACGATCACTGGTAGCTTGTCGAAAACTAGTATACATTACCCCTTAGAGTTACTCACTTTTGGTGTTTGTTTCTCGTATTTATATTACATTCAACAGCATGCTTAATAAAATTATCCTTGTTCTTACGTGCATGTTTAAGATTTACAAAAAATATACTGTCTAGTAGTAAACTAGTTTCATTTCCAGCCTAGTTTGTAAACTGCGCGGATAGCACTGTTTTGTAAAATAAAGATTATACTTATATCAACAGCGTTATCCCAGAGTGATAGCAAGAAAACTGTACAACATTTACAGTGATAGCACGAAAAACTCTAGATTCAACCACTTCCATCGCATCTTCATTCAACAGTACCTTAGTTGGCACTTCTTTCACGTTTGAACTTGTGAATCTGAGAAATTTACCTGTTTATATTATTAAGTAAATGGTTTCTGATACTACAGCAATGCATACATTACTTGGTGTCTTTTTATATTAGATATCGAAGAAGCATCATCAGCAAACCAATACTATCTCATTATATTTGTACACAAAAGTAAGCAGATCATTTATATAAAGTTTAAGATCATGGCCGTTGATCTATTGTAAAACCGAATATAACTCTTCGGTTATCATCATATTAGTTATTCATATTGGTTTTATCGAATGACTATGATTTTTTGCACATCTCATTTACTGAGTGAAGATAGCACCGTAAATATATTAAATGTTCTTTTATGTTTGTTATTGTTTCTGAATTGAAAGTATTTATTGAACTTTAAGAAAACAGCACCGGAATTGAATGTATGACTGAAAAACGGGATTTTTTAAACTTTTTTTATTTGTCGTCTGCAATATTTTAAACTGTACAGACTTTTTTTTATAATTTCAAAAATACCTTAAATTCTATATTTTTTGACAACTCCGAATACTTTATATTTTTTTGTATGTCTCTACTTTAGCCCTACTGGCCATGACAGCGTCACCGGTGGAAGACTCCGAATACAATCAACATAAGTTGATACAAAATCTTTAACCAATGGCTAAAAATATTGTAACATATACATAGTTATACATACCACGATTTTGTAAAGTCACATTTATTAATACTTAAGGGTAATTAGTTTTAACATTCACAAAATAACACTGCCCGTTGCCAAGGTACTTATTCGTATCAGTATTTTGTATTATCTTTTTTATTTCGTATCCAATCTAATGTTATTGATTTTATATTTCATTTGGTAAAAAAAATACAACCATCATATCTCCCTGTTCGTATAATAGCAAAATTGTACCAGTAAACTGAAAACTTTTGTTGTTGGGGTTTGACAATCAGGTAAGGAAAATTATTGTAGGATTTTCGATTTTTCAAAACCGCTTGAGCTTTGCAGGGATTTTGTGTAGCATGTTGTTAGGTTGCCTCCCTAGTATAGCACATAAAATTTAGTTAGTCAACAATAAGTGTATAATCCGTCTCTCAGTTTATCTGCTGAGACCCTTAATTTTAAGAACGCGTAGATATCAAACCGAAATTAAAACCTAACCTAAGGTCTACAACACTTTGAAGCTATCAAAATAGAAAACTTCTAAATTAATGTAAAATGAAGATATGAGTTATGCCGCAAGAAACGAATTTTTTGACACTGTTATTCTTATTTATAACGAAAATAAAATAAAAAAAATACCGTTAACCGTATTAGAAACTGAATTTCTGGAATAGTTCGAGGCTCGATTTCAGAACTTTGTAATCCACAGTGGCCGAATCTGACTCGGAGTTTTTTTATTCAAAGAGCTTTGTGACCAATTCACAATGTGAGTATAGCGGTCTTTAAAAAGTTCTGTTAAAAAATATATGAGGGATAGTTATTACCTACTGCCTAATAGTTCTAGTGCCTAATCATAATTTGTTATTTGTAATTTTATTATTTTCTGTTAAGAATACAGACTTTTAACTTGATATTATTTTTAATTATTATCGACAAAACTATTTAAAATTGTACTAAAAAAATTAAACCATAAATAAACATTTTTATTTTTATTAAATATAAAAGATTTCAGTGGGTTATCTTAAATGACTGCAAACTGCAATTGACAGATGTTTATTGACAATTTTCAATCTTCAAACGCTTTAAGAAAATCTTTGTCAACTAGTCCTTTTTGCAAATAACATTTAATTTAACGTTAGCCAAAATCTATTTACTCACACGTCTTTCTTTGATTTACACAAAGAAACTACTAGCCTATAGTAATCTGGAAAAGAAAAATGTTATTCCAATATCAAAGAAAGTCTTCAGTCATGTTTGCACAAAATAAGGGCGCGTCGGTGAATAACAATATAATATTACATTGTAGAATCTAAGGCTTAAAGAAATAATCGATGAAAGAATTCTTTGTTCCGCATCATAATTAATTGTTATCGTGTCAGAGAAGGTTTGCACGGAATTTTTGAACCTATCGATTTAATATTCACGGCCTTGAATACTTCAATTATGGATACTAGACAGAATAGTCGGTGAAATGGAAACGCCTAAGCTCAGTGGCAGAAGTATTTAACCGCAACGTGCCCTGCATCCATCACTGAGGAATATTACTAGCTAAAGTACTTGACTTTTTAATCGAGTTACCGATGCCGTGGTATTGATACTGTGTAATGTAGTTTTTAAGAATTACAATTTATGTTTCCCTTATAAAACATAATAAGAAGAGAATATGGGTAATAAAAGAACACTAAAGGAACATGTATACTCCATATTAAACTATAATAGACAGTAGACATGTTTCTTAATTAATGCTAACACAGTATTGTGTTTAACCCACACGCTATTACTTATTAACTATTTTTATTATTAACCCAACTTATATCCTATTACATAATATAAAACATTTTATAGAGGGGGGGGGGGGCATGTTTCTCGATAAGTTAGGAAAATGATGAAGACGTACATGGAGAGCCTCTTGTGATTAGTAAGTCTGCATGCTGAGTCAGATGTCGTGGATTAGATTTTCACAGAAAAGGGGGAACACTGTGTGATCCAGATACTGTTGTCAGAGTTTGTCTGAATATTGTCTTGTCTTTGGTCTATATATTTGAAAAAACAAACTTTACACAGATATTTTGTGGGAGTGGTTTTATCCGTAAGAATAAGTTTATCTATGTAATAAGTGAAAAATGGTTCTTTCGTTTGGTTTTTATTCGTATTATTTATGTAAATGTATTCTGCTTCTTTAAATGCTAATTAATGGCAATGCACTTTATCAATCTTATAAATTATTATGCTTTTAAGTTCTTAGTGCAATTAAAGGAGTCATGGCAAGGATCTTAATAATCCTGCAAAAATCCGGAACCTTCTAGAGCGGCACCAACTTCTATTTAAAAGGCTTTGAGACTTAAGGATATACTGATTAGAGATAAAAGTTGAATAAATTAAAGATATAAAATATAAAGGTGGGAATGCCACTTTAATTGTAGGTATTGTACTCAGACATGTTTTTCAATGTCAACATTTTTTACTTTATGGGTTTGTTGTTCAGATTTGTTCTTTAGTATCAACACCTAATTGTGTACTGATCAACTTTCGACATATAGTAACATTTTGCGTCACGCGAAAACTTTCATGAATTTGTCGACACTTACTTTTGATGTATCCACGTAAGCTACTAATAGTAGCGAGGAAAGTTGAAAACTATAGATTAGGTTCACGTCCTAATTTAGATTATGATAATGAAATCCAAACAAACTGTTTAATATCCGGAGTGAGTGCGAGACTGTTCTTAAATGTGAGAATGCTGTTTGATTATTCCTGATATAGAAAGTTGGTATTAATAAATTATGGATTCCTATTAGAGCTCATAAAGACCTTAAATTAAGTTCATGATATTTATTAACGGTCCTTAATCATTTGTGTTGTCTCTAATTATATTCGTATAGTAAACAGGTTTTTAATATTGGATTAAACGTATACAGCAATGTGGAATAGGAGTCATTAGGGGGCATTAAAGGCGCCACAGTCCTTCTCACCACCTATAATAGTAATTATTATTTAACAAACACCGCAACACAATAACATTCGTTAAATGTTTCTATGCTGTTTAACGACTAACAGGAGTAACTGTATGCGATTAAGTAATGCGTTACTGATTTTTGGTAATAGTAATACTGAAGTTGAAGCAGTTATTTATTTCTATTATTTTTATGGTATTAAGTAGTAAGTGAGAAAGGGCAAATGAGGAATGCGTAGGCAGGACAATGTTCACCAATTTTTTATAGTAGTAGTACTTTTTATAGTATATTTATTTGTTGATAATAACTGGTGTTGGTGTAATTCCAAATGTATTGTGATATCAGTAATAATTAAGAAAATATTAGTCGTGAGTTACCAGTTTTTACAGAATATGCAAGGACTGACGGACGAGCTGGTGATCCATTACTGCTTAAGCTGTATGACTTAATATTGATTGTTTTATTAGCGATGTGTTCAGATCAATATGACATGGGTATGTTCAAAAAAGGCCCGCAGCGCTCTTGTGAATCCTAGTATGAATCGAATGAATCTTGTGAATTCTCGGCGGTGGTGATCACGTATCATCAGTGAACCGCAAGCTCATTTGTCCTCCCATATTATAAAAAAAAAATTAAATCACTTTGAAAACTTTGAATTGCATCGCTTATCAGTCAATTTAAATACTTATTTGTACTTTCAGTTTAATTCTGACAAGTTATGACTATTTAGACATTGTAAGAAATTAATTTAAAAAACGTGTTAAAAATTGTATTTTTTTAAGTAATTTTTTTTTCTGGGTGAAAGTGACAGACTACTACTAATATATATTACAATCTTCTAGACTTAAATATTAAATGTAGAATCTGATAATAAATTATTAAATTGAGAAACTCATAAATGCAACAACTTTTATCTTAAACTTAAATGTCTTTGAGAAGAAACTGAAACGATGTTTTGGGAAAGTGGTGTTCATCCAAGCTTTATCAATTGCACCTCTGTATTTAATCCTTGTTTATAGAAGCCAGCTACTTATCCATACCAACGTAGAAATAAAATAGACGCAATACTGGCTTACAGACATTCTGCAATATATAAGTTTAGTATAGTGTTGTCATTATGCATTGCCGGTAGTTTGTTTTATTTGAAGAAATAAAATGCTCTTTGAGAAGTCACTAGCACAATTGCGTTTGGAAATAATACTGAGAATCAAATCGTAGATCTTGCACGACAAAAGCGGTCTTTTTTGATATATGTTTTGTGGAATTCCCTCATTAGATTTTTCGTTTTTAAGGTAGACTAACAAAATGATGCATGTACGAAAGGTAATGGCAACGAAATGATAATACTATTTATAATCTGGAACTTATGAAGTCAAACGCGAAAAAAAATATAGATACATCAAGCTAGTTCAATTGTCACAGCTGTGATCAAAGACAAAATTAGGTGCAGTAAATAGAGTGAAACCAATTTTTCAAAACCGAAATGTCTGATAAAGAAAGCAGAGAGGTATCGACATATTACAGTTAATTAAATAAATGGAATTAGATTAGAAGCATTTATTGGAAGAGGTACATAAATGTCTTATCAAATATTAAGAATAGTATATATATATATAGTAATAATAATTAAAAATATCTTAAATACATGGAATTGTTACAGATGTCTCAGAGTCATCATTTAACTTTTAGCGTGGTGTTTAATTTTGTCCTCTAGTAATAAGTAATATTAATATCATCATATATATGCTAATATAATTAGTATTTACTTCGCTCAGATCCTTTTAAATTTACTACTATGTTGTTAAAATTTATAATTATAGTTTACACCTGCTTGTGTACTGATCAACTTGCGACACGTTGCGACACGCCAGAACTTTCACGAACACTAATTAATTTTGTCGTCATAGTTCTGTTGTTGTAACTACCTAATTTTAGTAAACTAGGAATATTGTAATTAGAGGTAACGTTTGCCTTCGACTATGGAGCTGGTTGTAATATGTGTAACTAAATATAATATGTATAATCTGGGTTGTGTGCAAAATTTGTTGGTGTATTTCCACGGCCTATATTTTAACTTAAGAAATATAAATAAAATGCATTATCACCAAATAATTAGCAAAAGCAACACAAATAACTAACAGTCGCTTAATATAATCCTTCATGTTAATTTACTTTCACACATTAACAACACGTTATAGAGATGTCATCGGCGTTATACACGTCACCGACACTCCCTCCCCTTCAACTCCTCCTACCCTCCTCACTCCACCTAGGTAATTAACGTTACAATAATAAACAACATAATGGCATCCTCAGATTGACATCAAATCGTTTGAATACGATTAGGAATGTTCGGTTTAGAATTATTACCGATCAGCCAAAAGTACAATACCCTAAAATAACTGTCAAAAACTAATAACAGTATATAAATATATAATTATTATTTCTATTATTTGTACACATCTGTTATGACGAAAAAGTATGACAACAATGTATTAATATATCTTATTATCGTACTATTCATTATTTCCAGACAATTACATATAAAATAAATAGTTTTTATCGTCGCTATTCATTATAACATTTCAAGTGAATGGAATTAAAAGTGTTCATGTTAACGAAGTTTGGAATTTATATGCAAAATTCTTTTTATCAAAGTCCGTCAAAGGCTTTTTAACTGCACTTTGACATTATAGTTTTTGGCGTGAAAATACTATCTTCAATCTTAACTAACATCAGTATGTTTTTAATAACGTTTGCAATTGACTTTCTTACTACAATTTACTGTTACCTCCAGCCAACAGTGATTTCGAGCGGGATCTTTAACTTCTCTATAGAAATCCTAAATTGTTTGAATACCTCTTGTATGGTCGGGATAAACGAGATTAATTATATAAATAACTTTAAATGAATATTACTAGGGGCGCCAACAAACCCTCAATTTCAACTCGCTGCGCTCTCGAAATCTCGGGTGCCGTTTGCATATTGAGCGAAGCGAGCCCAGTGTATTCACTCATCGTTTCTTCGATGGGATATCAGTTTTTAGACATAATATAAAAAAAAAAATTTTTTTTTTAAATTTTTTTTTAAAACCACCACCTCATTTTTGTCTTTTTGTTTGCAAAGTTTCATAATTTTCCGTCAAGTAGTTTTTGAGCCAATTCGTGACAAAGAATGCAAAAAGTCTCCAATAAAACGCTCCGCTCACTTCGTTCGCTTCGCTCAATAAAAGAATCCAAAGGTATTCCAAGCTACCGATAATTTAAATGTAATTTCTCTCGTCATACAGTGAATCACTGAATGAATGAATGAATGAACTGTCTTTAATCCAGACCGTTTCTAAAGATCAATAACTATTATCTTTTATTACTCCATGATGTACAAAAAATATATAATGTTAGTTAAAGTGCTGCTAAGATTAAAGTTAAATCCAGTTAGCTGGTTCTGGTCTTCTTTGTATTTAGGTATTAAGTTGTAGTAAGGTGAGCACCAATTTACCTAACATTGAAAAAAAGTCTTGTTATTTTGGAGACGATATGTTTGGGCATCTCCAGTTGTTCTTGCGTTTTCTTGCAGTTAGTATTAAAGTTTGTAACTTTATAACTAACTATATTCGCACGGTCCTTACTTGAAAAGGAAATTAAGGTAACGCTGTTTATATTTCTGTCACCTCCAAATGTTTCAATTATAAATTAATTTAAGCTGCTATCGTCCTTGTATAAGCACAATCCGACCCTCGTGATTCGGCTTGTTAGCTTAAGATATATTGTCTAAATATATTGTAATTATTATCTTGATTGTCGAGTGAAATATTTAATTTAACCGTTTATAACTTTCTTCGGTATAATTATTTAATACTATTCTGATCTATACCGTTTAGTAATGGAATAAAAGTTATGGCTTTTTTTTACGTTAGTGGAGGGCAAACGAGCATGCGGGTCACAGATGATACGTGGTCACCGCCGCCCATAAACTCTTGCAACATCCGAGGATTCACAAGAGCGTTGCCGGCCTTGGAAATAGGAATATATGCCTTTTTTGAAGGTACCCATGTCGTATCGATCTGGAAATACCGCCGAACGAAGTTCGTTCCACATTCGAGTGGAACGTGGGTAAAAAGTCCTTGAAAAGCTCACAGTGAAGAATCGCCACGCATCCAGGTGGTATGGATGGTAAAGGAGGCGAAGGCGAGCTGTGCGGTGGTGAAAGTCGGCGGTAGGCATCAGATCGAATAGTTCTTCGGAACACTCCCCTTTGTAAATGCGGTAGAAGACGCACAGAGAAACAACGTCTCTACGCAATGCCAAAGAGTCCAGCCGTGCGCAGAGCACTGGATCCCCGACAATCCGAACTGCTCTCCGTTGTACGCGGTCAAATTGTAGAAACTGATATTGGGATGATCCGGACCAGAGATGAGAACAGTACTCCATGTGTGGCTGGACCTGCGCCTTATAGAGCGCAAGTCTTTGGCCAGGTTTGAAGTACTGCCTCGCTCTATTGATCACTCCCAATTTCATCGAGGCCAACTTGGCCTTGCTCTCCAGATGACCACGAAACTGACAGTCGCTCGAAATGTCGAGACCTAGTATTCTGATACTTGGCGAGGCAATAAGGGGAGTGCTCTCGAAGAGCGGTGATACGACAGATGGGGTTTTCTTAGTGGTAAACGCGCAAACCTGTGTCTTTAGGGGATTGAACTGAACGTGGTTCAGTTCACCCCACTCAGAGACAATCCCCAGGGAGGTCTCTATTGAAGACACAAGTTTCTTTCGACACTCATTGACGTTTTCCCGAAAGAGACCTGCACGACCGGAATATACCGCATCCCCAGTGCTGTCATCCGCATAATAATGTATGTTGAGAATATCCAACATATCATTGATGTGCAGGAGGAACAGAGTTGGGGATAGCACGCAGCCTTGGGGTACACCAGCGTTCACTGGCTTGGGGTCGAGCAAAAACCGTCGAGAACGACCTGTATGGTCCGCCCAGTGAGGAAGCTGGTGATCCACTTGCATAAACTCTCGGGAAGCCCATAGGAAGGTAGCTTCGAAAGAAGCCCCTTGTGCCATACACGATCGAAGGCTTTCGCCATATCCAGACTAACTGCCAGACCCTCTCACTTGCTTTCAATAACAGAAGATCACCAGCCGATCGACCATGGCGAAAGCCATATTGCCGGTCATTGACCAACTGGTGATCCTCGAGGTAAAAGGTCCTTTTGAAGGTACCCATGTTGTACCGTTCTGGAAATACCGCCGAAGGGAGTTCGTTCCACATTCTGTTGGTACGTGGAAGAAAGCTCTTTGAGAACCGTACAGTCTAAAATCACCACGCATCTAGGTGGTACGAATGGTATTGGAGATGATGACGCACTGTGCTGTGATGAAATTTGGCAGCAGGCATCAGATCGAATAGCTCATCGTAACACTCCCTTTTAACGTAACTTTATGTTGCTAATGTATAATGTCGTAACACCCTGTCTTTTCCCGCTTTGAAAAAAAAAGTGACAATTTATTTCTCTGATTGTCAAGGTTTAATCAATTAAGTTGTTGCCAGTTCGTTTCTGTGTACGCATTAACTTATTTTGGAAAAACTCACAACGGAATCGCAAAACTAAGTGCGAAACTTAAACACGTGATGAAAATATGAAATATGTGTTGGATTTATTCGTTTTAAAATAAAAAATATATTGAGCGAGCTGGACTGTTAACTATTTACGGTTAGCTTGAAATATTATAAGTATATTGGTTATTTATTATAGGATTTTTTTCATATCAATTAAAGTCGTAACGCTAGGAAAAAGTATTTAATAATTTGATTATTTAAAATAATGATAAAAAGATTTTGTTGTTATTTTATTCTAGGTTTGGTTTGGGGACCACACGAACTTACTTTCTACGTGATGGCAAGTGGTGCTGTGGCAATGGACATGTGATTTTTACCTTTTATTTATAATTTCAAATCGATAACTTACTATTAGCAGTTATAAAGATGTTAAAAGGGGTTCTGTCATCGAACTCCATGGCCTATAAACCGATATTCTTTGAACGGGTAGTACTAACCCGGTTTAGCCAATTCTAACACCTTTAAAATAGTCAGCCTTATATAAATATTTTTGTGTAAGGCTGTATTATATTTTTTTAAATATTCAAAGCTACCACGGGCTCGGAACTTTATTTTGCCACCAACCTGACTATTCCGGTATACATTTAAAAAAAATTTGAAGTAGTTTGGTAAAGAGCACTTCATACCAACGGCGCATCATATTCTAGATATTCGGAAAAACTTTAGTATCGGTTAGCACACAAACGCTCCTTAACAAGTTTTTAAAAATATTTAAAGAGTAAAATCTAAACGATCACTGGGAGCTTGTCGAAAACTAGTATACATTACCCCTTAGAGTTACTCACTTTTGGTGTTTGTTCCTCGTCTTTATATTACATTCAACAGCATGCTTAGTAAAATTATCCTTGTTCTTATGTGCGTGTTTAAGATTTTCAAAAAAATATGTTTCCAGCCTAGTTTGTAAACTGCGCGGATAGCACTGTTTTGTAAAATAAAGATTATACTTATATCAACAGCGTTATCCCAGAGTGATAGCAAGGAAAACTATACAACATTTACAGGGATAGCAAAAAAAAAAAGGTAATTTAACCAGTTCCACCGCTTGTACATTCAACAGTACCTTAGTTGGCACCTCTTTCACGTTTGAACTTGTGAATCTGAGAAATTTACCTGTTTATATTATTAAGTAAATGGTTTCTGATACTACACCAATGCATATATTACCTGGTACCATTTTACATTAAACATCGAAGAAGCATCATCAGCAAACAACACTATCTCAATATATTTGTACACAAAAGTAAAGAGATCATTTATATAAAGTTTGAGATCATGGTGTTTAATGCCGTTGATATATTGTAAGACAACAACAACAACAAACAACAAAAACGAGAAAAAATCTTCGGTTATCATCATATTAGTTATTCAGATTGTTTTTATTCTAATCGTCTTATAATCGAATAACTATGAATTTTGCACATCTCATTTACTGAATGAAGATAACACCGTAAATATATTAAATGTTCTGTTATGTTTGTTTGTTATTGTTTCTGAATTTAAAGTATTTATTGAACTTTAAGAAAACAGCACCGGAATTGAATGTATGACTGAAAAACGGGATTTATTATACTTTTTTTATTTGTCGTCTGCAATATTTTAAAATGTACAGATTTTTTTTATAATTTCAAAAATACCTAACATTCTGTACTTTTTGGCAACTCCGAATACTTTTTTTTTCTATGATTGCTGTTAACTACTGGCCATAACAGCGTCGCCAGTGGAAGGCTTCGAATACAAACAACATATACGAAATCTTTAACCAATGGTTAAAAATATTGTAACATATATATAGTTATACATTTTGGAAAGTCACATTTATTAATACTTAAGGGTAATTAGTTTTAACATTCACAATATAACACTGCCCGTTGCCAAGGTACTTATTCGTATATGATTTTATATTTCATTTGGTCAAAAAAATTAAACCATCATGTCGCCCTGTTCGTATAATAGCAAAAATGTACCAGTAAACTGAAAACGTTGGGGGTTTGACAACCAGGTAAGGAAAGTTATTTTGAAAACCGCTTGAGCGTTACAGGGATGTTGTTAGGTTGCCCCCTAGTATAGCACATAAAATGTAGTTAGTCAACAATGACTGTATACAATCCGTCTATCTGTTTGTCTGCCGAGACCCTTAATTTTTAGAAAAGAACGTAGGTATCGAACCAAAATTAGAACCTAACCTAAGGTCTAAAGCGCTTTGAAGCTATGAAAATAGAAAACTTCTAAATTAATGTAAAATGAAGATATGAGTTATGCCGCAAGAAACACATATTTTGACACTGTTATTCTTATTTATAACGAAAATAAAGTAAAAAAAATACCGCTAACCGTATTAGAAACTGAATTTCTGGAATAGTTCGAGGCTCGATTCCAGAACTTTGTAATCCACAGTGGGCGAATCCGACTCGGAGTTGTCCTGTTTTTTTTATTCAAAGAGCTTTGTGACCAATTCACAACGTATGTATAGCGGTCTTTAAAAAGTTCTATTAAAAATATATAAAGGATAGTTAGTACCTATTGCCTAATAGTTTCCTTTGTTATTTGTAATTTTATTATTTTCTGTTAACGATACAGACTTTTAACTTGATATTATTTTTAATTATTATCGACAAAACTATTTAAAATTGTACTAAAAACATGAAACCATAAATAAACATTTTTATTTTTATTAAATATAAAAGATTTCTGTGGGTTATTTTAAATGACTGCAAAGTGCAATTGACAGATGTTTATTGACAATTTTCAATCTTCAAACGCTTTAAGAAAATCTTTGTCAACTAGTCCTTTTTGCAAATAACATTTAATTTAACGTTTGCCAAAATCTATTTACTCACACGTCTTTCTTTGATTTACACAAAGAAACTACTAGCCTATAGTAATCTGGAAAAGAAAAATGTTATTCCAATATCAAAGAAAGCCTTCAGTCATGTTTGCTCGAAATTAGGGCGCGTCGGTGAATAACAATATAATATTACATTGTAGAATCTAAGGCTTAAAGAAATAATCGATGAAAGAATTCTTTGTTCCGCATCATACTTAATTGTTATCGTGTCAGAGAAGGTTTTCACGGAATTCCTAAACTTATCGATTTAATATTGATGGCCTTGGATATTGCAATTATGGATACTAGACAGAATAATCGGTGAAATGGAAACGCCTAATCTCAGTGGCAGAAGTATTTAACCGCAACCTGCCCTCCATCCATCGCTGCGGAATATTACTAGCTAAAGTACTTGACTTTTTAATCGAGTTACCGATGCCGTGGTATTGATACTGTGTAATATAGTTTTTAGGAATTACTATTTAGGTTTCCCTTATAAAACATAATAAGAAGAGAATATGGGTAATGAAAGAACATTAAAGGAATATATATACTCCATATTAAACTATAATAGACAGTAGACATGTTTCTTAATTAATGCTAACACAGTATTGTGTTTAACCCACACGCTATTACTTATTAACTATTATTATTACTAACCCAACTTATATCTTATTACATAATATAAAACATTTTATTGAAGGGGTGCATGTTTCTCGATGAGTTCGGAAAATGACGAAGACGTACATGGAGAGTCTCTTGTGATTAGTAAGTCTGCATGCTGAGTCAGATGTCGTGGATTCGATTTTCACAGAAAAGGGGGAACACTGTGTGATCCAGATACTGTTGTCAGAGTTTGTCTGAATGTTGTCTTGTCTTTTGTCTATATAAAACAAATTTTACCCAGATATTTTGTGGGAGTGGTGTTATCGGTAAGAATAAGATAATCTATGTAATAAGTGAAAAATGGTTCTTTCGTTTGGATTTTATTCGTAGTCTTTATGTAACTGTATTCTGCTTCTTTAAATGGTAATTAAAGGCAATGCACTTTATCAATCTTAGAAATTATTACGCTTTTAAATTCTTAGTGCAATTAAGGGGGTCGTGGCAAGGATTTTAATAATCCTGCAAAAATGCGGAACCTTCTAGAGCGGCACCAACTTCTATTAAAAGGCTTTGAGACTTAAGGATAAAATGATTAGAGATTAAAGTTGAATAAATTAAAGATATAAAATATAAAGGTGTGAATGCAACTTTAATTGTAGGTAATGTGCTCATGTTTTTCAATGTCAACATTTTTTACTTTATGGGTTTGTTGTTCAGATTTGTTCTTTAGTATCAACACCTAGTTGTGTATCGATCAACTTTCGACACATAGTAACATTTCGCGCCACGCGATTTTTCATGAATACTAATAAATTTGTCACACGTATTTTGGATGTATCCACGTAAGCTACTAATAGTAGAGAGGAAGGAAGAGGAGAGTAGTTTAAAACTATAGATTAGGTTCACGTCCTAATCTAGATTATGTTAATGAAATCCAAACAAACTGTTTAATATCCGGAGTGAGTGCGAGAATGTTCTTAAATGAGAGAATGCTGTTTGATTATTCCTGATATAGAAAGTTGGTATTAATAAATTATGGACTCTTATTAGAGCTCATAAAGACCTCAAATTAAGTTCATGGTATTTATTAGCGGTCCTTAATCACTTGTGTTGTGTCTAATTATATTCGTATAGTAAACAGATTTTTAATATAGAATTGAACGAATACAGCAATATGGAATAGGAGTTATTAGGGGGCATTAAAGGCGCCACAGTCCTTCTCTCCACCTATAATAATTATTATTATTTACCAAACACCGCAACCCAATAACATTCGTTAAATGTTTCTATGCTGTTTAAGCAATGCGTTACTGATTTTTGGTAATAGTAATACTGAAGTTGAAGCAGTTACTTATTTCTATTATTTTTATGGTATTTAGTAGCGAAATAGTAAGTGAGAAAGGGCAAATGAGGAGTGCGTAGGCAGGACAATGTTCACCAAATTTTTATAGTTTAGTTATTTGTTGATAATAACAGGTGTTGGTGTAATTCCAAATATATTGTGATATCAGTAATAATTAAGAAAATAATATTCCTGAGTTAGTATTTAGTTACTAGTTTTTACAGAATATGCAAGGACTGACGGACGAGCTGGTGATCCATTACTGCTTAAGCTGTATGACTTAATATTGATTGTGTTATTAGCGATGTGTTCAGATCAATATGACAAGGATATGTTCAAAAAAGGCTGGCAGCGCTCTTGTGAATCCTCGCATGAATCGAATGAATCTTGTGAATTCTCGGCGGTGATCACGTATCATCAGTGAACCGCAAGCTCATTTGTCCTCCCATATTATAAAAAAAATTAAATCACTTTGAAAGCTTTGGATTGCATCGCTTATCAGACAATTTAAATATCTATTTATACTTTCAGTTTAATTCTGACAAGTTATGACTATTTAGACATTGTAAAAAATTTATTTAAACCTTCACCTTATTACAACCTTCTAGACTTAAATATTAAATGTACAATCTGATAACAAATTATTGAATTGAGAAACTCATAAATGCTACAACTTTTATGTTAAACTTAAATGTCTTTGAGAAGAAACTGAAACGATGTTTTGGGAAAGTGGTGTTCATCCAAGCTTTATTAATTGCGCCTCTGTATTTAATCTCTGTTTATAGAAGCCAGCTACCTATCCATACTAACGTAGAAATAAAATAGACGCAATACTGGTTTATAGTATAGTGTTGTCATTATGCATAGCCGGTAGTTTGTTTAATTTGAAAAAATAAAATGCTCTTTGAGAAGTCACTAGCACAATTGCGTTTGGAAATAATACTGAGAATCAAATAGTAGATCTTGCACGACGAAAGCTGTCTTTTTTGATATATGTTTTGTGGAATTCCCTCATTAGATTTTTCGTTTTTAGGGTAGACTGACAAAATGATGCATGTACGAAAGGTAATGGTATAAAATGATAATACTATTTATGATCTCAAACTTACAAACGCAAAAAAATATATAGATACATCAAGCTAGTTCAATTGTCAGAATTGTGATCAAATACAAAATTAGGTGTAGTAAATAAAGTGAAACCAATCTTTCAAAACCGAAATTTCTGATAAAGAAAGCAGAGAGGTATCGACATATTAAAGTTAATTAAATAAATGGAATTAGATTAGAAGCATTTATTCGAAGAGCTACATAAATGTCTTATGAAATATTAACAATACATTAATAATAATTAAAGATATCATAAAATCATGGAATTATTAGGGATGTCACAAAGTCGTACATCGAACTTTAATCGTAGTGATTATTTTGTCCTCCCATACGTATAGTACTATCATTAAACATAAACATATATATGCTAATAAAATTAGTATTTACTTTATACAGGTCCTTTTAGATTTACTACTATGTTGTTAAAATTTATAATTATAGTTTACACCTGCTTGTGTACTGATCAACTTGCGACACGTTGCGACACGCCAGAACTTTCACGAACACTAATTAATTTTGTCGTCATAGTTCTGTTGTTGTAAGTACCTAATTTTAGTAAACAAGGAATGTTGAAGTTAGAGGTAACGTTTGCCTTCGACTATGGAGCTGGTTGTAATGTGTGTAACTAAATTAATATGTAAAATCTGGGTTGTGTGCAAAATTTGGTGGTGTCTTTCCACGACCTATATTTTAAGTTAAGAAATATAAATAAAATGAATTATAACCAAATAATTATTTTAAGATAAAACATATTTTACTTATTGTAAACACAATAGCTTTTATTAAACACCAAAAGCAGCATAAATAACTAACAGTCGCTTAATATAATAATTCATGTTAATTTACTTTCACACATTAACAACACGTTACAGAGATGTCATCGGCGTTATACACGTCACCGACACTCCCTCCCCTTCAACTCCTCCTACCCTCCTCACTCCACCCAGGTAATTATCGTTACAATGATAAACCACATAATAGCCTCCTCAGATTGACATCAAATCGTTTGAATACGATTAGGAATGTTCGGTTGAGAATTATTACCGATCAGCTAAAGTACAATACCCTAAAATAACTGTCAAAAACTAATAACAGTATATAAATATATAATTATTATTTCTATTATTTGTACACATCTGTTATGACGAAAAAGTATGACAATAATGTATTAATATATCTTATTATCGTACTATTTATTATTTCCAGACAATTACATATAAAATAAAAAGGTTTGTGTAAGCTATTCATTATAACACTTCAAGTGATGATGGAATTAAAATTGTTCATGTTAACGAAGTTTGGAATTTATATGCAAAATTCTTTTTATCAAAGTCCGTCAAAGGCTTTTTAACTGCACTTTGACATCATAGTTTTCGGCATGAAAATACTATCTTCAATCATAACTAACATCAGTATGTTTTTTAATAATATTTGCATTTAGCCATGTAGTGATTTGGAGCGGGATCTTTAACTTCTCTATTGAAATCCTAAATTCTTTGTCTACTTCTTGTATGGTCGGGATAAACGGGATTAATGAAATAAATAACTGTAATTGAATAATGTTAAAGAATCCAAACGCACTCCAAGCTATCGATAATTAGATGTAATTTCTTTCATCATACACGTGAGTGACTGACGAACTGAGTGTGTCTTTAATCCAAGATGATGATGTGATGAGATGTTAGTATGTTTGTTAAAGTGCCACTAATTTATCTATAACTGAAAAAAAGCCCTGTACTTTTGAGAATAATATGTTCGGGCATGTCTAGTTTTTCTTGCAGTTAATATTACAGTTACAATTATTCGCACGGTCCTCACTTCAGAAGGAAATTGAGGTAACGCTATTTATATTTCTGTCACCTCGAGATGTTTCAATATTAAATTAATTTAAGCTGCCTTTGTCAACAATCCGACCCTCGTGATTCGGCTTGTTAGCTTAGGATATATTGTCTAAACATATTCTTATTATAGTCAATAATTCAGATATCTTGATTGTCGAATGAAATGTTTAATTTAACGGTTTATAACTTCCTTCTGTATAATTATTTAACATTATTCTGATCTATATCATTAAATAATGAAATAAAAATTATGGCTTTTATCGTTACTACATGAGGGACATTTAAAATGATTACATTTTTGTTAGGTCGCCATATTAATTGTAATGTCAAGAGACCCTGTCTTTTTCCGCTGCTTTAATTTTAAACAAATGACAATTTATTTCTGTCATTGTCAAAGTTTTGATAAATTCTGTTGTTACTAGTTCGTCCCTGTTACGCATTAACTTATTTTGGGTTTTTCACAACGGAATCGCAAACTAAGTGCGAAACTAAATAACGTGATGAAAATATCTAGTAAGTGGTGGATTTATTATTCGTTTTAAAATATAAAATATACTGAGGGCGCACGACCGTTAACTATTTTGGGCTGGTTTGAAATATTTTAAATTTATCGATTATTTATTATAGTATTTTTTTATATTAACGTTAATCGTAACGCCTAAAAAACATTTAATAATTTGAGATAATTTCAGACTTTAGTTCAATTTATCTGTACAGATTGTTGTGGTTTTATTATGGGTTTAGTTTAGGGACCAAACGAACGTACATTCTACTTCATGGCTAGTGGTGCTGTGGCCAATGTACATGTGATTTTTACCTTCTATTTATGTTTTTAAATTAATAAATTATCACCAGTAGTAACAAAGACGTTAAAAGGGATTCTCGCATCGAACTCCCTGGCCTATAAGCCGATATTCTGTGAGAGGGTAGTACTAACAGGGTTGAGCCAGCACAAACACCTTTAAAAAAATCAAAATATTTATTGAAAGTTAGCCTTATACAAATATTTTTGTACGAGGGCCAAACTGAAAGTTTTTAGAACTGGCCACTTAAAAGCATTATTTAAAAAAAAATAGTTTAAATTTTGAAAATAGAACTCTTTACCAATATTATTGAGTGTACATTTCATTCATTTGGCGATTCGATTTGGCGGCAAATTGAAAATTGTCTGTGCACGTCAGAATGCCGAGAAAATTTTCGTGCAATGATTTTTTATGACTTTCGATGTCATTTAAGTCAACAAGAAAGTTATGATAGACTTCGATTGGCTTTTCACGATGAAGCCCCATCTCGTGCCACAGTTTACAACTGGTTTAATGAATTCAAACGTGGTCGAACTAATCTCACCGATGATTTGCGTGAGGGACGGCCTTCTACAGCGACGACTGAAGATAACATCAGTGTTGTGTGGCGTATGATAGAGACTGACAAAAGAGTGACCTATCAGCAAATTCGGACAAGTCTAGGCATAGGTATGAGTCAAGTGCACAAAATCCTCCATGAATATTTAGCGGTCAGGAAGCTTTGTACCGCTGGATACCGCATAATTTGACCGAGGCTCAAAAACTCCGCCGTGTTGATTGGTGCCGAGAAATGATCCAAAAATTTAACGGAGGTGACTCAAATGCTGTGTTCGACATACTAACGGGTGACGAAAGCTGGATTTACTGTTATGATCCGGAAACCAAAAGACAGTCTGTTCAGTGTGTGTTTCCTTCCGAAGAGTTGCCAACTAAAGTGAAGAGAGGTCGAAGTGTTGGAAAAAAGATGGTGGCCTCGTTCTTCGGAAAGACAGGTCATTACGCGACAGTATTCTTAGAGGATCAGAAAACGGTTAATGCAGAGTGGTATACTAACAATTGTTTGCCACTTGTCTTGGAAAAAGTTCGAGAGAAACGACCTCGCAGCAGGATCCTCCTTCATCACGACAATGCCTCGTCGCACACCGCCAGGCAAACGATCGACTATTTGGTGACCTCAGACGTGGAATTACTTGGTCACCCGCCGTATAGCCCCGACCTCGCACCCTGCGATTTTTATTTATTTCCGAAAATAAAAGAAAAACTTCGAGGAAAACGTTTTATAGACGCCGAAGAAGCAGTGGCTGCGTTTCAAAACGCCGTCGAAGAGACCCCTAAGGCCGAGTGGGCAAGGTGCTTTTCTCAATGGTTCCATCGAATGCAGCGATGTATTGATATAAATGGACGCTATTTTGAAAAGTTACAATAAAACTAATAACTTGCTAGAATGCTTAGTTTTTGATTTTCTAAGAACTTTCAGTTTGACCCTCGTATAGTCTTATACATTATTTTATTTATATTATTTATTTTTTATATTATATAATATTTGTATTATATATTATTTGCCACCAACCAAAAATTCTGGTGTATATGTTTTACTATAAAAATTTTAAGTAGCTTGGCAAAGAGCACTTCATACCAACGGCGCATCATATTCTAGATATTAGGAAAAACTTTAGTATCGATTAGCACACAAACGCTCCTTAACCAGTTTTATTAAATTTATTAAAGAGTAAAATTTAAACGATCACTGGGAGCTTGTCGAAAACTAGTATACATTACCCCATAGAGTTACTCACTTTTGGTGTTTGTTCCTCGTGTTTATATTACATAAACAGCATGCTCAATAAAATTATCCTTGTTCTTATGTTCATGTTTAAGATTTTCAAAAAATATGCTGTCTAGCAGTAAACTAGTTTGATTTCCAGTCAAGTATGTAAACTGCGCGGATAGCTCTTTTTTATAAAATAATAATGATACTTATATCAACAGCAATACCCTAGAATGGGATACCGTACGACATTATGTTATAAAAATATCTTTAAGGGATCTCATCTTTTAAACAGCATATGCTGCAGAATTAAGTTTACTAGCCATTCGTAGCTTTATGAGGACCCCATTTAGCATCTACAGTAATAGCCAAAAAATCTAAGATTCAACAACTTCCACAGCTTCTTAATTCAACAGTACCTTAGTTGGCACCTCTTTTACATTTGAACTTGTGAAGCTGAGAAGTTTATCTCTTTATATTATTAAGTAAAAGATTTCTGACACTATACCAATGCTTTAGAGAGAGTTTTTTACATCGTCAGACATTACCTGATGCCTTTTTACATTAGTTATCGAATGAGCATTATCAACAAACAATACTACCTCATTATATTTGGGTACAAAAGTAAGCCGATCATTTATTTAAAATTGGAGATCTTGGTGATGTTCGGTTAATGTCGTTGCTCTTTTGTTAAACAGAAGAGTTCATCGTGAAGGAAGTTTTTTTTTTATTCAAATCATCTAATAATTTATTGATTATTTTTTTTTTGCTAATATTTTACTGAGTTAAGATAACTAATATATTATTTTTTTCTATTATTTTTACTATTATTAATTAAAGGTATTTATTAAAGTGTAAGAAAACAGCAACGGGATTAAATATATAACCGAGAAAGAAGATTTTTGACGTTTTTTTCTATTCGAAGTCTGCAATATTTTATACTGAACAGATTTTTTTAATGTCAAAAATATCTAATATTTTATATTTTTTGACAACTCAGAATACAATACAAAATATGTCAATGCAATATCTTTAACAAATGGTTAAAAATATTGTAGCTAATTACATACCATAAATTTTGTTAAATCACATTTCTTAATACTGATAATTTAATATATAATTCATTTAAACATATGAATTAATGAATAATTTATCAAAAATAACACTATCAGTAAGATGCCAGAGAACTTATTCATATCGTTATTCTGTATTATCTTTTTTATTTCGTATCCAGTCTTAGCATTTGAATTGCTGTTTGTTTTTGTTAAGCTTTTTTTTATCTTCGGGAACAAGTAAACTGTAAAATACATGAATTAAAAAAGTTTTGTAAAAAGTAAACCATGAAAAAGACCGTCCACTCCCAACTCGAGCATTCTTGAATATTTTGACATTAAAGTAAGTTGCAACATGGTGGCCGGCAGCCATGACACGTGTCCTGCGCGACGCTTTCAATTGTCATTTGATTTTAAATTTTGTTTTGTTCAAAAATAATACAAACATCATGTTACCTTAATCGTGTAGTATCAAAAATGTACCCGTAAATTGAAAACTTTGTTCGGTTTAATAATCAGACAAAGAAATAGAATTGTATAATTTTTGATTTTTCAAAAACTACTTGGTAGGGCCAGGCATTTTCTCTAGATAATGTTGGATGGTAAACATTAAATATAGTTAACAAGAATGAATGTATAAGTCGGCGGAAATGGGTTTTGATAATTAAAGATTCAATCATTATTTTAGTTCCTTAAAAATTAGAAAGCCGTTTGCTATACGGATGAAGGAGGAATGTACGGATGATACATGAGATTTCTTATTTCTGTGCGTAGGGTTCCTCTTTCGCGAGTTGTTCAAGTTATGCTTTTACAAAAGTTGTCGGATTTTCAAAATTAGAGTTGGCAGACTTAAAATTAAGTTTTTGCAAAATGGTTATCGAGAAGTTTTTCCACATTTTAATTATTTAATGGGATCAGTAGATCAACCAAATAGTATTATCGATAAATACTATTAGACTGTTCAGAGTGCCGTACCTTAAAAGGAAAAAACTGAACCCTAATAGTTGTTAGTAAACTCCCTTATTATTGGGAATGCGTGGAGATCAAAATAGAAACCTTGAAGCTCTGAAAAAATATTTTTTCTAAATTAATGTAAAAAGTAATGTAATAGTTATGGCACGTAAAACGCATATTTAGATACTCCTATTCTTATTTATAATGAAAAGTATAAAAAAATACCGTTTACCGTATTGGAAGCTGAATTTCGGGAATAGTTCGAGACTCGATTCCAGAACTTTGCCTTGTTTTTTTTAATTCTAAGAGCTTTATGACCAATTCACAAAGTGAGTAGCAGTCTTTAAAAAGTTCTGTTAAAAAATATATGAAGTGTAGAACCTACTGCCTAATTGTTTGCAATTTGATTATTATCTGTTAACGATACAGCCTTTAACTTAATATTATTTTTATTTTTTATAGAAAATACTTTTTAAAACTGTACTAATAAAATAAAACCATATTTAAAGTTTTATTTTTATTAAGTGTCAAAATATTTCTGTGGTTTATTTTAAATGAAAGCAAGTGGAATTGACATATGTTTATTGTCAATTTTCAATCTTCAAACGCTTTAAAAAAAAATGTTTGTAAACTAATTGTTTCTGCAAATAATATTTAATTTAACGTTTGCCAAAATATATTTTCTAACACGTCTTTCTTTGATTTACACAAAGAAACTACTAGCCTATAGTAATCTGGAAAAGAAAAATGTTATTCCAATATCAAAGAAAGTCTTCAGTCATGTTTGCACAAAATTAGGGCGTGTCGATGAATAACAATATGATATTACATTGTAGAATCTAAGGCTTAAAGAAATAAATCGATGAAAGAATTCTTTGTTCCGCATCATACTTAATTGTTATCGTGTCAGAGAAGGTTTGCACGGAATTTCTAAACCTATCGATTTAATATTCACAGCCTTGAATACTGCAATTATGGATACTAGACAGAATAATCGGTGAAATGGAAACGCCTAAGCTCAGTGGCAGAAGTGTTTAACCGCAACTTTCCCTCCATCCATCACTGCGGAATATTACCGCCCTATATTACTAATGAAAGTCAATCCAGTTATCGATTCATTTGTATTGATACTATTTATTATAGTGTAAGATATACAATTTATATTTCCCTTATTAGACTTAATAAGAAGAGAATATGTAAAATAAAAGAATTTACAGGAAAATATAGAGTCCATATTAAATTATAATAGACAATCGACATGCTTCTTAATTAATGCTTACACAGTATTGGGTTAACCCCGTTTAGGTTTAAACACAATACTGTGTAAGCGCTTTCCTATTATAAAATGCAAAATATTTTATTGAGGTGGTCCATGTTTTTCGATGTGTTCGGAAAATGACGAAGACTTACATGGAGAGACTCTTGTGATTAGTAAGTCTGCATGCTGAGTCAGATGTCGTGGATTCGATTTTCACTGAAAAGGGAGAACACTTTGTGTGATTCAAATATTGTTGTGTGAGTTTGTCTAAATGTCTTGTCTTTTGTTTATATATTAATAAAACAAACTTCACACAGATATTATGTGGGAGTAGTTTTATTGGAAATAATAAGTTTATTTATGTAATAAGTGAAAAACGGTCGTTCGTTCGTTTCGTTTCCAAGCGTATTCTTTATTCTGTATTAAATGCTAATTAATGGAAATGCACTTTATCAGTCTTATAAATTATTATGCTTTTAAATACTTAGTGCAATTAAGGAAGTCACGGCAGGCATTTAAATAATCGTGCAAAAAAATGGAACAATCTATAGTAGCACCAACATATATTGAACATAAAAAGCTTTTGAGATTTTAAAGATAAAATTATTAGAGATTAAAGTTGAATAAATTAAAAAAATAAAGTATTTAGGTGTAATGCCAATTTAATTGTAGGTATTGTACTCAGACATATTTTTTAATGTCACACTTTTTAACTTTATGGGTTGGATGTTCGGATTCGTTTTTTATTATCAACACTTAGTTGTGTACCGATCAACTCTCGACGCATAGTAACATTTTTTGACACACGAGAACTTTCATGAATACTAATAAATTTGTCAACAAAGTACTTTTGATGTATCCTCGTAATCTTCTAATAGTAGAGAGGAAAGTTGAAAATTATAGATTAGGTTCACGTTCTAATCTAGATTATGATAATGAAATCCAAACAAACTGTTCAATATCCGGAGTGAGAGCGAGCAGGTTGTTAAATGTGAGAATACTGACTTAATGTTTGATTATTCTTGATATGGAAAACTTGGTATTAATAAATTACGGATTCCTATTAGGGCTCATAAAGCCCTTAAATTAAGTTTATGGTATTTATTATCGCTCCTAATTTATTTGTACTGTGTTATCTAATTTAGATATATAGTTATTTATCTTCACGCCATATCCCTTGCGGGGTAGCCAGAGACGACGGAGCGCGAAACGCAACGGTCCCTGCATACCTCTTTCGCCTCAGCCACAGACATCAACCTCTTCATACATGCCCTCCGGGGGGTCCTCATGCTTTTTACGTGACCTTCCTTCAGTATCATAGATACTGTGTTTTCGAAAGCCACTCGAGGCGTCCCCCTAATTAATTAATTGTTGTCTAATTACACTCGGACAATAAAGGTTTAGTTCATAAATATAGAAAAGATATCAATAGTCCCCATTAAAGTCGTTAAAATCCTTCTATCCCCACGTAATAGTAATTATTATTTAACAAACACCGCAACACAATTCATTTGTTAATCCATTCTAAACTGTGTAATGACCAACAGAAGTATCTATGTCCGATTATGCAAAGTGTTACTGAGGTTTGATAATACTAATACTGAAGTTAACACAGTTATTTATTTTTATGGTATTGAGTAGCTAAAAGATAGGCGAGATAGCGCAAATAAACGGAGTCTGCCTGAGCAGAGCAGTGTTCGCCAAAACTCCAAAGTTAATTTGATTGTTACTAATAACAAGTATCATTGTAAAATGACTAGGTCAGTAATAATTAAAAGTAGGAAAATATTAGTTTCAAACTAGAATTTAGTTACCAGTTTTCAAAGTTCATACAGATGCTAAAGGACGAGCTGGTGATCAATTGCTGCGTAAGCTATATGACTTAATATTGATTGTGTTGATTAGAAAACGGGGTTGACTGTGGTATATACATGTAAAAACATTGTAAGAAATTATTTTATATAACGTGAAAAAACTAAGAACTTCTAGTAGTTATATACGAGTATATACATATATATAGTTCAGTCTTCTAGACATAAATATCTTAAATGTAAAATCTGATAACTAATTATAAAATTAAGCAACTCATAAATGCTAAACTTTTATGATAACGTTTTGATGAATGTCTTTGAGAATTTAAAAGAACTGATACGCTCTTTTGGGAAGGTCGTGTTCATCCAAGCTTTATTAATTGTACCTCTGTATTTAATCCCCTGTTTATAGAAGCCAGCTACTTATCCATACCAACGTAGAAATAACATAGACGCCATACTGGCTTACAGACATTCTGCAATACATGAGTTTAGTATAGTGTTGTCATAACGCATTGCCGGTAGTTTGTTTTATTTGAATAAAAAAAATACTCTTTGAGAAGTCTCAAGCAGAATTGCGTTAGGAAACAATTAATTTGGAAACAGTACTTAGAATCAAAAAGTATATCTTGCACGACAAAAGCGGTCTTTTTTGAAATCCGTTTTTTTCAACCTGTTAGCACAAAACTATATAAATAGATTTTCAGATGGATTAAAAATAATGCATAAACAAAAGGTAATGGCATCGAAATGATCTATTTATGTTCAGGAACTTATAAAGTCAAACACAAAAAAATATATAGATACATCAGGCTAGTCCAATTGTCAGAACTGTGTTAGAACAAAGATAAAATTAGGTGCAGAAAAGAGAGAAAATAATAAATAATGGTAGTAGAGTCTAGCTGAAGTCATTTAATTGCAGGGAAACGATTTCATTCCAACCTAAACACCGTCCACCAACACCTAGAGATGGCGCTGTAGGCTTTGTTGGTTTTGAATTAGACGCAGATATCTCAACCTAGCGACACAGCGTACTTATCCTGCCCCAGGTATAAACTAGAATGTCATTTTATACCACACGCATACTTTTCCCTATCACTTTTTCCCGCACTTTCAAAATATGTGACATGAGCTTTATACCACGATAACTATTGCAGTCTTGTATATGACCCTTATTTTTATAAATGATTACTAGGTCATTATTGCACCATTCATCGGGGATCACTTCTTCATGTAACAACTTATTCATTATATATATATACATATGTTCATATAATTAGTGTTCATTTTACTTACTTTAACTAAGCTTACTATTTCGTTGTTAAAATTGATAATTAGAATTAACAACTGCTTGTGTACTGATCAACTTGCGACACGTTGCGACACGCCAGAACTTTCAGGAATACTAATTAGTTTTGTTGTCATAGTTCTGTTATGTAAGTACCTAATTTTAGTAAACTAGGAATGTTGAAATTAGAAATGAGGTTCCTCTTCTATTTTAGAATCGATCATAATGTGTAACTAAATATAGTATCCTATATATGTGTTATGTGAAAAAAAATATTGGTATTACTTTTCACGATTTTGCTTAAGAAACATTAGTAAAATGCATTAAGTAAAAGCCATTATTTTAAAGTTTATTTGATTCATATAATAAAACATACTTACATACTTTACTTCTTCTATACATAGATATATTTAGATATATTTTTTTCTAGATCAAAATCAACATACAATCAACATAATAATCAAGTTACTTAATATATTAATTCATGTTATTATACTTTGTTATCATTATTGTTATTTACACGTCACCGATTCCCTCCCCTTGAACACCTTCTCCCCTCCTCCTCCCATCCAGGTAATTAAGATAACATTAATAACCAACAATAATAGCCTCCTGAGAATGACATGCAATCGTTTGATTACGATTAGGAATGTTCGGTTGAGAATTATTATCTATCGGTTAAAAGTATATCCTAAAATAATTGTAAAAACTAATAACAATATATAAATATATAATAATTATTCCTATTATTTGTACAAATCTGTTAACGAAAAAGTATAACAATAATGTATCTCTTATTATTATATTTTTGATTGCTTCCAGAGATTTATAGATAAAACAAATGGTTTTGATCATAGCTATTCATTATAATTTTCAAGTCTCGGTGGGATTAAAATTGCTAATGTTAACGAGGTTTGGAATTTATATGCGAAATTCATTTTATCAAAGTCCGTCAAAGGCTTTTTAACTGCAATTCGACATTATAGTTTTCGGCTTAAAAATACTTTCTTCTTCCAAACGAACATCAGTATGTTTTTTAACAACGGTTGCAATTGACTTTTATAACATCATTTACTGTTACATCCAGCCATAAAGTGATTTGGAGCGGGATCTTTAACTTCCTGATTGAAATCATAAATTCTTATGGTCGGGATAAACGCTATTAATGAAATAAATAACTTTAAATGAATATTATAAAAGAATCCCCTTTGGATTTTTTTTATTTATAGACATAATTAATTTATACGATGTAATTTCTCTCATACAGTGATTCCATTGGATAACATTCTCCTTGGTTTTATTAATCTATGCTGTACAAAAAATATATAAAATGGTAGTATTGTTAATGTACTACTAAGATTAATGTTAAATCCAGTTAGCTGGTTGAAAATACTTTTATCTAAAACTGAAAAAAAAATCATCCGTTTTGGATACGATATATTTGGGCTTCTCTAGTTTTTCGTATTTTCTTGTTAGCTAATATTAAAGTTACAATAATTCGCAAGGTCCTTATTCCAAGAGTAAATTACGGTAATGGTATTCATATATCTGTCACCTCCAGATGCCTTCGTCCTTGTGGAGACACAATCCGACCCTCGTGATTCGGCTTGTTAGTTTAGATATATTGTCTAAACATATTCTAATTATAGTCAATAATTCTGATATCTTGATAGTCGAGGGAAATGTTTAATTTAACGGTTTATAACTTCCTTTGGTATAATTATTCAACACAATATTATTCTAGTTTATACCGTTTAATAATGTAATAAAATATATATTTGGCTTTTATTAAAAAAAATCATGAACCAGAGGGGAGACCCCATTATCTTTAGGTTTTTGGGATCGCTGAAACCGAATATGACAATAAAAACTAATTTTAATTGCTCGTTTTCCCGCTAGCACCCCTTTACTACCTCTTAAGGGTTGAAATATAAATTTTTGTATGAAATCCAGATGGATGTGTATTTCTACGTTTTTTGGGATGCTGAAACCGAAAATGATAACTAAAAATTAATTCAAAACCTCCATAACCCATAAACACTTTCTTACTACCCCTTATGGGCAGTGAAGTTTTTCATTTTCTACAAAATAAAGATAAATATGTATTTCTATGTTTTTTGGTATGATGAAACCGAAAATGACAACCAAAAGTGAATTTGATACCTCTTTTACTCAATACCAGCCCCTGACCACCCCTTACAGGGGGTGGGGGTAGTTTCAATTTTGTATAAAATCAAGAAGTATGAAGAAATTTTAACGATTTACAGTAAATGACATGTTTATCAAACTAATTTGAGGTTACTCTTAGCTCTTATATTAGAAATTCAAATGCTTTATCGATCAGAAGTATCTGATATATATTCATGATTTAATTCTACTCTTAGTGCAACCCAGGAACAACAGCGTGGACGTAGTAGATTTCTGTTCCCTTTTGGGGTGCTGGATTAAAGTGAGTCGCCTTGCCTCTCACTATTCAGCGTCTCCCTTTTTCTACGATAACGAACTTTCTTGTTTTCAAAAGATCTTCTAAGTGGTTTCCTTTTATTGGCTCTTTTCTGTTCTGGCAAATCTCTTTTTAAATACCAACAGTAGTCTGCTAACATATTGACATCCCATTTACCCTGATAGCGCTGTTCCATTGTCTTAAGATCCTGATGGAACCTTTCACCTTGCTCCTCACTGTAGTCTCCTAAATTGTCAGGAAAATGGTCTAGATGAGATTCGAGGAAGTGTAATTTTAAATTCATCAAGCAACCTAGTATATTATAGTTTATTAGCAGTTTCTTTATTTATTTCTTGTTTTTGGACATTTTTCATTGCCTAAAAAATTCTCTACTACACTCTTAAAACTAAGCCACGCATTTTTATCTTTAGCACTCATCGACTGAATGAATTCAGTATCGAGTAAAAGCTTTCGAATTTCCGACCCATCGAATATTCCTTCTTTAAGTTTAGCGTCAGATTTGGTTTGAAACTTCTGACGGATGTACATAAAAGTGCTTCCTTCTTTGTCTCAAGCTTTAACAAATTGCTTAATTAAGCCGAGCTTTATGTGGAGTGGAGGAAGAAGAAATTTCGTAGGTGGTACTAGAGGATCGTTCAGGATATTTTCTGAGCCAGGAACTAAAGAGGCTCTAGCAGTCCATTTGAAGTTTGTGTAATGCTTTTCACGATCTTGACTATTCCAAAGGCATAAAAAGCAAGAATGCCTTGTAAAACCTCTTTGCTGGCCAAGAAGAATCGTGAGAATCTTTAGATCTCCGCAAATTTGCCAGTTTTTATTTTTTCAAGTACCAGCTTTAATGACTGGTACTCTTCATTCATCTCCACGGAATAGTCTATTGATATCGAAGCTAACTCATTAGTATTATGTAGAAAAACTATTTTCAGAATGCGGGTGGATGAGTCCATAAAAGGCCTCCATTCGTTACTATTGTAAGTGTTTGGTTTTAAAACATTTATAAGACCTTGGATATCCGTGCAATAGATAAGACGGTCTTCTTTTCTGAATAAAGGAAGAAAATCTTTTTCCCGATTCCGGAAAAATGTAACACGTGTACCTTTAGCCAAGGGTCCATCATTTTGAGATTTGACGCAAGATATTCTGCAGCATCTTTTGCTAATCCCAAGTCCCTAACCATATCATTTAATGTTTTTTGATCCCATGTTTTTATTATCTTTAAAACAATCATTAACATCAGAATTTAAATCAGAGTCACTTTCAATCTCAGTACTGTTTGAATCTTCAGTTAGCTCATCAACATCCATTTCATTTTCATCTTTGATTACATTACTCGGGGAATTCATTTCAATATGGTTAGCTGAAATAACATCGATATTATTATAAATTGGTGGAGTAAAGGATGAAGTTGTGTTATATACGGCATGGTTTGGAGTTAACATACCTGGGTTACCCGTCTGGGTTTAAACACAGTACCGTGTTAGCGCTTTTCTTTTATATAATGCAAAATATTTTATTGAGGTGGGCCATGTTTTTCGATATGTTTGGAAAATGACGAAGACTTACATGAAGAGACTCTTGTGATTAGTAAGTCTGCATGCTGAGTCAGATGTCGTGGATTTGATTTTCACTGAAAAGGGACAACACTTTGTGTGATTCAAATATTGTTGTCTGACTTTGTCTGAATGTTGTCTCGTCTTTTGTTTATAAATTAGTAAAAGAAACTTAAAACAGATATTATGTTGCATTGGTTTTATTGGAAAGAATAAGTTTATTTATGTAATAAGTGAAAAACGGTCGTTCGTTCGTTTCGTTTCCAATCGTATTCTTTATTCTGTATTAAATGCTAATTAATGGAAATGCACTTTATCAGTCTTATAAATTATTATGCTTTTAAATACTTAGTGTAATTAAATAAGTCACGAGGGGCATTTAAATAATCGTGCAAAAAAATGGAACAATCTATAGTAGCACCAACTTATATTGAACATATAAAGATTATGAGACTTTCAAGATAAAATTATTAGTAATTAAAGTTGAATGAATTAAAGAAATAAAATATTAAGGTGTGAATGCCAATTTAATTGTAGGTTTTGTACTGAGACATGTTTTTTAATGTCACACTTTTTAACTGTGTGGGTTGGATGTTCGGATTCGTTTTTATTATCAACACTTAGTTGTGTACCGATCAAATTTCGACACATAGTAACATTTTGCGACACGCGAAAACTTTCATGAATACTAACAAATTTGTCGACACGTACTTTGGATGTATCCACGTAAGCTACTAATAGTAGAGAGGAAAGTTGAAAATTATAGATTAGGTTCACGTTCTAATCTAGATTATGATAATGAAATCCAAACAAACTGTTCAATATCCGGAGTGAGAGCGAGCAGGTTGTTAAATGTGAGAATACTGACTTAATGTTTGATTATTCTTGATATGGAAACTTGGTATTAATAAATTACGGATTCCTATTAGGGCTCATAAAGCCCTTAAATTAAGTTTATGGTATTTATTATCGCTTCTAATTTAGTTGTGTCTAATTTATATATATATTTATTTATCTTCACGCCATATCCCTTGCGGGGTAGCCAGAGAGGCGGAGGGCCAAACGCAACGGTCCCTGAATACCTCTTTCGCCTCGGCCACAAACATCAACCTCTTCATACATGCCCTCCGGGGGGTCCTCATGCTTTTTACGTGCCCTTCCTTCAGTATCATAGATACTGTGTTTTCAAAGGTCACTCGAGGCGTCCCCCTAATTAATTAATTGTTGTCTAATTACACTCGGACAATAAAGGTTTAGTTCATAAATATAGAATAGATATCATTAGTATCCATTAAAGTCGTTAAAGTAATTCTATCCACCCATAATAGTAATTATTATTTAACAAACACCGCAACACAATTCATTTGTTAATCCATTCTAAACTGTGTAATGACCAACAGAAGTATCTATGTCCGATTATGCAAAGTGTTACTGAGGTTTGATAATACTAATACTGAAGTTTAAACGGTTATTTATTTTTGTTATAGTATTGAGTAGCGAAAAAATAGGTGAGATAGCGCAAATAAACGGAGTCTGCCTGAGTAGAGCAGTGTTCGCCAAAACTCCAAAGTTAATTTGATTGTTACTAATAACAAGTATCATTGTAAAATGACTAGGTCAGTAATAATTAAAAGTAGGAATATATTAGTTTCAAACTAGAATTTAATTACCTTTTGCTTTTGCATTGCTTGTCTATAAATAGTAAGAAATTGTGGGCACCATTTAGTAAATGTAATTATAATAAAATAATAAAAAATTTAAACAAATTTGATTTGTTCCTAAACTAATTTTAACATAGCCAATGATATTGAAAATTGAATTGCATTGTTTACTGAGAAAATATTCATATATTTATTGTGATAAATGACTGTGTTAAACATTGTAAGGAACTATTGTATATAACGTAAAAAAACCAAGAACTTCTAGAAGCTATGTATATACATATATATAGTTCAGTCTTCTAGACATAAATATCTTAAATGTAAAATCTGATAACAAATTATAAAATTAAGCTACTCATAAATGCTAAACTTTTATGATAACGTTTCGATAAATGTCTTTGAGAATTTAAAAGAACTGATACGCTCTTTTGGGAAGGTCGTGTTCATCCAAACTTTATTAATTGTGCCTCTGTATTTAATCCCCTGTTTATAGAAGCCAGCTACTTATCCATACCAACGTAGAAATAACATAGACGCCTTACTGGCTACAGACATTCTGCAATATATGAGATTAGTATAGTGTTGTCATAACGCATTGCCGGTATTGTGTTTTATTTGAAGGAATAAAATGCTCTTTGAGAAGTTTCAAGTATAATTGCGTTTTGAAACAATTAATTTGGAAACAGTACATATAACAGTACAAATAGTAAATCTTGCATGACAAAAGCGGTCTTTTTTGAAATCCGTTTTTTTCGACCCGTTAGTACAAAACTATATAAATATATTTTCAAATGGATTAAAAATAATGCATAAACAAAAGGTAATGGCATCGAAATGATAATACTATTTATGATCAGGAACTTATGTAGTCAAACGCTGAAATATATAGATAGGTACATCAAGTTAGTCCAATTGTCGGAACTGTGTTAGATCAAAGATAAAATTAGGTGCAGAAAAGAGAGAAAATAATAGATAATGGTGGTAGAGTCTAGCTGTAGTCATTTGATTGCAGGGGAACGATTTCATTTCAACGTAAACACCGTCCACCATCACCAAGAGATGGCGCAGTAGGTCTTGTTGTTTTTGAATTAGACGCAAATATCTCGACCTAGCGACACAGCGTACTTATCCTGTCCCAGGTATATCATTCTCGAAAATCATTTTATATCACGCGCATCCTTTTCTCTATAACTTTTTCCACACTTTCATAGTATGTGACATAAGCTTTATACCACGATAACTGTTGCAGTCTTGTACCCTTATTTTTATAAATGATTACTAGGTCACTATTGCACCATTCATCGGGGATCACTTCTTCATGTAACAACTTATTCATTATATATATATATTAGGTCTACAACTTTGCTCCCGCCGTTTTTTTTATAATTTTAAAAATTATATAAAAAAAAATGGTATCTTATTTATGTTTCAAAGTATTGTCCGTCACTTTCCACTACTTTGGCCCATCTTTCGGGCAACAAACGAATCCCGTGTCGGAAAAATTCTTCATCCTTTGATAAGATCCAAGAATCGATCCATTCTTTCACTTTTTCAAAAGAATCGAAGCACTGGCCCGCCAGGCCGTGTGCCATCGACCTAAATAAATGGTAATCAGATGGAGCAACATCTGGAGAGTATGGCGGGTGAGGTAGAATTTCCCATTTCAGTGTTTCGAGGTACGTCTTGACTACTTTCGCCACGTGAGGTCAAATTACTTTTTCGTGTCTATCAGCGTATTGCGGCCGTTTTGCTTTTAATGCCCGACTCAAACGCATTAATTGCGTTCGATAAAGTGCACTAGTAATTTTTTCAGAAGGTTTTAGCAGCTCATAATAAATTACGCCAAGCTGATCCCAACAAATACACAACATGACCTTGGATCCGTAAATATTCTGTCGAGGTGTCGCCGTAGGAGTGTGGCCGGGCAATCCCCATAACCCATAACCCAGTAACAATACGATGAAGAAATCCTTTTCGTTTTTGTCTTTCAAGCAGCTGTTCACAAGCAAATAAACGTCGCTCAACATCTCTTGGTTTCAACTGATACGGTACCCACTATCCTTGTTTTTGGATCATCCTCAGCTGTTCCAGGCGTTTTGATACTGCTTGCTGAGTAACTCCCAATGATTTTGCTAGCTGTTCTTAAGTTTGACGAGTCTTCATTAAGTAAAGCCTCCAGTTCATCATCTTCAAAAGTTTTTTCTCTGCCACCGCTATGCCGATCTTCAACAACAAAATCACCGCTTTTAAAGCGCTGGAACCACTCGCGATACGTTCTTTCACTAATAGTAACATCACCATAAGTACTTGAAATAACCCGATGAGCCTCAGCCGCCGATTTTTCATGTTGAAATGAAAAAGTAAAATCTCCCGCAAATGACGTGAATTCGGTTTATAAGTTGACATATTTAATTAAGTGTAACTATATGACGCAAACTAAAATTAACTAATATCGATGTAAGGTTATATTTATAGATGTCAAAACTGATGGAAAACAACTGTGATTTATTTATTTGAACTTTTACTGGCTACTAGCGCCATCTTTTGGAAAATGGCGGGAGCAAAGTTGTTGACCTAATATATATATATATATATATATATATATATATATATATATATATATATATATATATATATATATATGTTCATATAATTAGTGTTCATTTTACTTACGTTAACTAAGGTAACTATTTCGTTGTTAAAATTGATAATTAGAATTAACACCTGCTTGTGTACTGATCAACTTCCGACACGTTGCGACACGCCAGAACTTTCAGGAATACTAATTAGTTTTGTTGTCATAGTTCTGTTGTGTAAGTACCTAATTTTAGTAAACTAGGAATGTTGAAATTAGAAATGAGATTCATCTTCTATTTTAGAATCGGTCGTAATGTGTCACTAAATATATTTAGTTACACATTACGACCGATAAATTAAACCAATTAAATAGTGCCTAAAATGTTGTAACGCTTTAACGACCGCCAGCGTCTCCAACTCATATGAATAGTACCTGATTTCAGCGCCCTGAGTCACCTTACTAAAATACGCTATTACCCTCTTATTGCCATCGCTATGTACCTGCATAAATACGGCTCCGTAGCCAGCACTACTGGCGTCGGTGTGAATTTCCGTGTCTAACTGGGGATTAAATATCGCGAGAATCGGTTCGCTTGTTAATTGTGCGATTACGTATTGACGGGCTGTTTCTTGTTCGGAACCCCAATTAAACTTTATGTCTTTTTTTTTTGTTACTTTTCACGATTTTGCTTAAAAAACATAAGTAAAATGCTTTAAGTACAAGTCATTATTATAGTTTATTTGATTCATATAAAATATACTTTACTTCTTGTAAACACATATATTTTAGATATTTTCTGGATCAAAATTAACATATAATCAACATAATAATCAAGTTACTTAATGTAATAATTCATGTTAATATACTTTGTTATTGTTATTTACACGTCAGCGATAACCTCCCCTTCAACACCTTCTCCCCTTCTCCTCCCATCCAGGTAATTAAGATAACATTAATAACCAACAATAATGGCCTCCTGAGAATGACATGCAATCGTTTGATTACGATTAGGAATGTTAGGTTGAGAATTATTATCTATCGGCTAAAAGTATATCCTAAAATAATTGTAAAAACTAATAACAATATATAAATATATAATAATTATTCCTATTATTTGTATAATTTGTTAACGAAAAAGTATAACAATAATGTATCTCATATTATTATATTTTTGATTGCTTCCAGAGAATTATAGATAAAACAAATGGTTTTTATCATAGCTATTCATTATTATTTTCAAGTCTCGATGGGATTAAAATTGCTAATGTTAACGAGGTTTGGAATTTATATGCGAAATTCTTTTTATCAAAGTCCGTCAAAGGCTTTTTAATTGTACTTTGACATTATAGTTTTCTTCATGAAAATACTCTCTCTAATCTTAACGAATATCAGTATGTTTTTTAATAATATTTGCAATTGACTTTTATACTACAATTTACTGTTACATTTAGCCATAAAGTGATTTGGAACGGGATCTTTAACTACTCTATTGAAATCATAAATTCTGTGAGAGTAGTATGGTCGGGATAAACGCGATAAATGAAATAAATAACTTTAATTGATAATTATAAAAGGTTTTTTAATTTATAGACATAATTATTATAGATGATGTAATTTCTCTCATACAGTGATTCGATTTAATACCATTCTCCTTGGTTTCTTTTATTACAAAATTTATTACTGTTAAAAAATATTAATATTAATGTGCTACTAAAATTAATGTGAAATCCAGTTAGCTGGTTCAAAATACTTTTGTCATTTTTGACATAAGGTTAAGTGAACGTCAATTTATCTAAAACTGAAAAAATATCATGCCCTTTTAGATACGATATATTTGGGCTTCTCTAGTTTTTCGTATTTTCTTGTTAGCTTATATTAAAGTTACAATAATTCGCAAGGTCCTTATTCCAAAAGTAAATTACGGTAACGCTATTCATATATCTGTCACCTCCAGATGCCTTCGTCCTTGTGTGAGCACAATCCGACCCTCGTGATTCGGCTTGTTAGTTTAGGATATATTGTCTAAACATATTCTAATTATAGTCAATAATTCTGATATCTTGATTGTCGAGGGAAATGTTTAATTTAACGGTTTATAACTTCCTTTGGTATAATTATTCAACACAATATTATTCTAGTTTATACCGTTTAATCATGGAATAAATTATATGTTTGGCTTTTATTATTACAATAATGGACGAAAAAGTATTAATATAATTCTCACATTTAAATCACATTTTTGTTAGGTTGCCATATTAGAATAATGTCATAGGATCCTGTCTCTCTGTCGCTTTTATATTAAACAAGTATCAATTTATTACTGTCATTGTCAAGTTTTAATGAATTCAGTAGTTTCCAGTTCGTGTCTGTACGCAATAACTAATTTTGGGTTTTATCACAACAGATTCGTAAACTAAGTGCGAAACTAAAAAACGTGATGAGAATATCTAATGTGTTGGACTTATTATTCGTTTTAAAATACAAAATATATGGAGCGATCTGGGCCATTAACTATTTATACCTTTTGCTATTTATAAATTTATAACTTATCATACTCAATAATAAACGCGTTGCCATCAATGAGGATCGGGGAGAAGAACCACTGAGAGGAAGGGAGAGAGAGTAAGAGATTTTGTCATCCGACTTTATGACTCATAGAAAATCTGTGAGAGGGTAGTAACCTAGTTGAGGCATCGTGTATACGAACTCCATACAAATTACTATACATAACTCAATCAACTTTAGATAAAAATCTTTGTCGAGTAATAATTTTCTAGAAAACAATTTTTCATAGTCAAAAGTACCACCAGCGCGGAAAGTTATTTGCCACCAACCTGACTATTCAGGTATAAATTTATTACTAATTAAAATAAATTTGAAGTAGCTTGTCGAGAGCACTTCATACCAACGGTGCATCATGTTCTAGATATTTGTAAATACTTTAGTATCCATTAACTCACAAACCATTCTTAACAAGGTTTTTTAAATTTATTAAAGAGTAAAATCTGAACACTTAAAGGAGCTTGTTGAACATTGCCCTATAGAATTACAATTTTTTTTGTGTTTGTTCTTAGTATATTTATCATTATTCTTAATAAAATTATCATTATTCTTATGTAAATACCTAAGACTTTCAAAAATATACTGACCCGTGGCTGTGAGTTTATAACTTTGCTTAACTTGCTTTAATTTATCTGAGTAATCTAGGGCCCAGATTATAAATTAGACGATTACCTCTCTTTTGTGAAACAAAAATGCTATATATATATATATATATATATATATATATATATATATATATATATCAATAGCGTTTCCCTAACGTAGAAAATTATACGACAGTTTGCTATGAAAATAACTATAATAAACTATCTTGTCAGTAGCGTCGTCACTAAAGGATCTTATTTCTTTAAAAGCATACGCGGCAGAACTAAGTTTATTAGCCAACCCAGCTATATGAGAGCTCTATTTAGCATCTACAGTGATACCAAGAAAATCTAAATTCATCCACTTCCACCTTCTCTTCATTTAACAGTACCTTAGTTGGCTTTTACATTGTAAGTTGTGAATCTGAGAAGTTTATACTTTATATTATATTATTATGTAAAAGATTGCTAACACTACATACGTACTAAAAACTTTAGAAAGAGCCTTGATTTCTTTGTTATACATTAAGTGATGCCTTTTTACCTTAAATATCATCAGCGAACAATATTATCTCATTATGTTTCTCTACAGAATGAACAGATCATTTATATAAACAAACAAGAGGAAAGTAGGCAAGTAAGAAGTTAAAAATTTGCGATCGTTGCTGTTAATGTTATAGTGGATCAATTTCCTGAACACATTCGATTACCTTAGATAAATCACAGAATAGTCCAATAAGAAAGACACCAGAAAATCCTTTTCATTAAAATAATCTAATAATGTTATTCAGAGCCTGATCTTATCAAATTTATTAAGTGAAGATAGCACCGATATTGCTCTCTAATTAGATAGTTCTGAAGCATTTTATAAATTGTAAGAGTTTTTACTTTGCTATTTTTCATCAGGTCAGGAAACACCCTAAATGAAATACTTGCAGCAGAAGAAATTAAAGAATAAATTGTAGAAGAAATAAATTCATTTAATAGCAGAAATTCTTCTTCTTTATCTGATTTTATCAGTTGCTTATCTATGTGAAGAATTAAATGGAGACTTGCGAGCTTTACTTTATGATATTGTAGGTCAATTTAATTTTATATAATGCATTATTGATCAAATTTCTGATATAACCCGGCTTGCAAACGAACTTTATTAAATAATTTAGAATAATTTCTAATATGTTGCAAATAAGTCACTGTAATTGAATTCTCCGTTCCATAGAGACCATACAATTACTGTCCACCCTTGTGAATTTCTGGGTTCGCCCATTTATTAAACGGTAAATTATTTCTAAAAGTTATATTTTTTGAAGTAAAAGCTTAAATTCCGAATTTATTTACTAGAAAAATTTATTATGTTCTTGTGATTTTATCACCTTTGAAAGATGAGCATTTAGCTAAAATATTATTTCTAAACTTTTCCATGCGCAAAGTTTTTAAATAATATTATAAATTATGCAACTTTCATATGTAAAACTCTATATTATAAGTTGCAAATTATATTGTATAGGATTTTATTTTTACAATCAGATATATAACTTTACTAATAATATTTTATATCTTATAGTTAATATTCAGAACACTAATAAAAATAACTCACTAAAAATCTTTTGTATCTGTTATGTTTACTACAATTTATAAAAGTTGCTGACTATTTATCTGGTGAAGTATTTTATGCTTTTGACATTAAATTTATGCCGGAAACTAGAGTTTTTTGTCCTTTTGGTGTTTTATTTTCATGCTACATTTATTACAAGGTCCAATAAAATTCATTGTTACAGAATAAACTTATTGAGAGGTATAATACAAAACATGTTATGTAAAAATATATTAATATTATGCTAGTCTAGAATGTACTAAAGGATTCAGATTTAAATACAGATAATACCGGTTCAGGCAATATTTTATAATGTTTTTATTGTAAAATACAACTTATTCTGGTCGCATTAAGGTTGATATTTGATTTATAAGAACAGGGATCGCATTATGCAAGGAGATAGTGTACAAGTCGTGGCCAAGGTTGGTCGTCCACAGATTATTGAACTTCGCAGATAGTATGTTACCGTATTCATATTTTGTGTAGGTTTTAAAAATATCTATGATATAGCATTGAAGAAGTTTATCGCCATATAATCTAGTTCTAGTAAGAAAAGGTATTATAAAGTTACTACTATTTTAATAACCTGTTTTGTAATCAAATACAAACAGCAGGGATATTTGAGAAAATTACCAAAAAAAGTCATTAATTAATATGCTTTCTACCTTGTCTTAGTAAATCATTTATAATAATTATTGATCATTAATAAATGTAATCTTAATAGTTGGTAAATACAAATATTTTGTATAACATCCTTTCATATGTAAATGTTGTCAGATGAGAAATAGACTAAGTAGAAAAAAGGTGTAACATTTTTAAAATTTAGAATATAATATTAAAAAAATATTTACGTAAGTGACTACTTAAATTAGCATAAATATCACAAGATTATCAACAAGCAATAAAAAAGCAGGTTAGTGATGACGCGTGTTGAGTCACGGCGGAATGCGTCAAAGCCTTGCCTTGCTACGGTTCTGGATAACATACAAACAACGGACATACAACATCAGCTGAACTTGAATATAAACAGTCTGCTGCCAGCCAGCGTCGCGACAGGTCGTGTTGGACATGTTACAATGAATGTTATAGTGTTTTTATTAATTGCCGGTTCGGCATCAGCGCGGCACGTGCTGGACGTGCAATTCAATACGCATGATAATAATGGCGATATTGTGATCGAAAGAAGGAATATTGGATATATAAGTACAAATACTGAGAACACGCCGTATATTAATAGTGATTTTAGACAAACTGAAAAATCTATTCGCACAAAAACTAACGAAAGATTCGTTGAGTCCACCGTAAAATATAATGAAGACAATCATGAAAATTCCTTAAATAATATCAGTTATGATGTAAACGTGCATAAATTGAGGACCAACGCCTACACTATAGAAGCATACAGCACGACGGAGTACGTAGTTCAAGATGTTAAAGTTTATACAAATAAAAAAGAACCGAAGTACATTGCAGACAGGAATTTAGATAACCGAAGTGTAATAATCAATCAAGGGGATCAGAAATACAATCAGAATGTAGCATTAAATCAAAGTAACAAGCCAAGATTAAGACCACAAAACAGACCTGCCATAAACAATAACCAAGAAAGAAGAAGGCCGGAAACCAGTATGAATATACCCAGTCAAAATCCACAAAACGAAAGAACAGATATTGACATAAACCATTCAAAAGAACCTGCCAATGTACAAGGAACAGTTCTAATTCAACCAATTCCGACTGAAGAGACTATAAAAAGAACGGAAAGCCTGCCTAATACTGACACCGATGAACAGATATGGGTGTGGGGGACGGAGCAAGCGATCACCGAACCTGGATCTTTAGACGACAGAGCTGCTTTTAGTGGAGACAAATGTCCCACGGGGCAGGCCAAAGTGAAAGGAATATGTGTGGAAACGCACTAGTTATAATTTGTTAAATGTATAGTATTTTAATTATGAAACATAACATTTGTAAATATTAATTATAATCTTGTAAATAATAAACTTATTATAAGTAGGCGATAATATTTATATGAATAATAATAATAGATAACCTTGTCTAGATAATTTCCGCTTTAATAAAACTATGTTATTTTTAACCCACATATAATTTATATTATTTTTAAGTTTATGTTTGTGTATATTACATATAGATAACGTTGAATTAAATTCATCTTATAATATAATAATATTTATTTACAAATTTACAAAACGCTGCGATCCCTTCACATCTCTTAGAATTCCAAATATTCAATTAAATCGTCATTCAAAGCTTCATCAATTTACATCGTATCTGAAAGGACATATTGAAAAGCCACTTCAGCCAAAACCATATATATATAATATGTTGCATATAATAGAAGGAATGTCTATATTTGTTTACAAAAGTATTTATATATGATCTAATATGTTAGTGTGAACAGTTTACAGATATATAAAGAGATAGAATGTGGTAACATTTTTTGTTGAGATTAAATTTGATTTAAAGTAAGAGATCCGTTCAAATAACTTTTAGTGAATATATAATATTTAGCCAATGATTTGGTTCTGTTATGAATAAAGATGTGATTTTGTTAGAAGCCTTGGATTTTATTTTTCAAGACGCACTGATTTGAACAAAAAAGTAATGGCGACAAAAAAGTGAATCAGTGACACCCCATTACTGGCCTGAAGGTTAATTATCCACAAAGTTTATTTTAGTAAAATCTTAGTATCTTATAAATATGTATATATATATATATATATATATATATATATATATATAAACGGTAATTCTGTAAGTTATTTTAAACGTTATTATTTAACATCGTAATGTACAAACACAATATAAAAAGTAAATAAAGGTTTATTGATGTTTTTATAGAGAGTTATATAATTTTAACAAATAATACTATATAACACTTCAGGTATTCTGATATAATTTTTAATATAAAGTCTTTAACTATTCAATTAAATTATTAGCTATTGCTAGCGGCTTTACTACCGCCGTAAGAGGTGATCCATTTGTCATAGAAAAACAGGAATAGTATCAGTATATTTCTAATGCTCATATAATTTATATAAAAAAAAGTTTTCCTGATTTCCGTCAAATATTTTTTCTCAATTATATTTTTTTACAGAATACCAAAACAATAATCCTCACAAAAATATCAAATTTTATTTATTAGGCGCAAAGCAGTTATCCTTTTTCACTTTTCGTCGCTTTTCTTTCACCTTTTTTTTTTCTTACAGGTACGTATTTTTAACTTACTTTACATTAAACAGAACACAGACAGAAACTAGATATAGTATTACATATATTAAATGGATAAAAATTTTTAAAATCATTATAATTTTACAAAATAAATTTTATAAATTTAAGAATAATTTCTTTGGAAGGTAAGCCTTAGTGGAGCGTCAACCATTCAGAGTTAATGGTCCAAGTTAGAAAATAATGTTGACATAAAACAACGTGAATATCTGATGGGTCATTTGTGAAATCCCATCATTAATAACATCCATTGTTAATCGCACATTTAACAACGAGGAAACAGGCGATAAGAAAATTAAAATGTTTTCTGGAAAATATAATTGTATTAATTATAATCTATTCAATTATTCATAAATATGAACCATTGGTTAATTACGTCTTGATTTGGAATCCATAATAAATTTATTCTTCATAAATATAGGATTTTTCTTATTCTGGTTCAAGACAAAATGTTGGCGAATTCAAATCCAGGTTACCAATCAAACGTATGTTTGATTTTCAGGTTTCAAAATTGTTTTGTCCGGGACTGATATTGAGTCTTACATAGTTTTAAGCTCACTGATAACACTATCATTATAGGATTGAACACTGTTGGTTATCGGTGAATGGATATCTGTATCCAGTAGAAACACAATCGTAATGGGTAATCTTATCTTTTTGTTTTTACCACAGTACTATTTACAGCTTTACCTTTAGAAATTTTTTTAGAGCCAAAAAAAGTATTCAAAAAAGAGATCTTTTTAAAAACATGGACAAGGAACGTCTCATTAAAACATGTTCATTATAATAATCTGGTAAACAAAATGAAATTATTTATCAAATTTTAGTATTTTCAGATAAATAGGCCATCCGTGAATAATGTCGGTCATTAGTAATGTTAAATAATATCATTACGATCATATTTTAGTTATAACGATGGTAATTTAATACCAATTTATCGAACATATTTACAAAATCCAATTATCTGGATGGCTTTGAAAATAAATGAAATCGAAATACTAATAAGTACCAATAGTATTTGTATTGGATTTTTTTTTTGTTTTTTTTATATTCGAACGCGCAGACACTTGGAGACCTTTTCAGGTCGGCGGGAGTTTTTATTTATGGGTCAAACGTGCTGTTGTCGGCGTTTTGATAAGGGTTCTTTTATTAATATTTAGTTAAAAAATATGTCTATTTAAATATTTGCTATTTCTTTTGAGTTTTATTTATTTTAAAGGGATCATATGGGACGATAACACAAAAGTCGCATGTTCGAGTCCTGCTCATGTTAATACATATGTTTAATTATTACTAATAAAAATATATATATCCTAAAATTTTTAGCTAGAGACGTCAGTGTTTGTACAGTTAAACATATTTTTATTAAGAAATAGAAAAATAAAATCATTGATACGATAATAAATTATATTCGAGGGTAAGTTGGAGATTACGACACAACTCTCAACAATTTGGAACAAATTCGGAATAGCAAAACGAGGAAAATTTTTTACGTTTGCAAACCAATAAGCAATCTTCCATCGGCCCTTTATTAAATTGTAAATAGAAAACAGTTACTACCACGTTTATAGCGTCTTTTTGTTATATATATATAGATATATATATATATATATATATATATATATATATATATATATATATATATATATATATATTACTTGTAGTTGTATATAATATATCAATGTATAACATAATAATGGGTTTCACTTAACATCGAATTAACTTTGTTTATTGCAACTACTAGTACTGTGGATGTCCCATCTGATGTCATACTTACATTGTAGGAGGGTAATTTTAATATTGCAATTTAAAATCATAATATATGTATAGCATTAATACATGTTAATATATATAAATAATATTGTCTTTTAGTATGTTTTTTTTTGGTCAAATTATGTTGAATAACATAACATATACAATATATGTTAATGGGTATAAAAAATGCCTCAAAGAATTCACATTCAACATCCATTTCATCAGATCGGATGTTACGTCACAACATATTACACCACTGTCATATTTGTTGTGAAACATCTAGAAATATATGACATTATGAGTATGACATATTAACACTAAACCTACCAAGTACCGGTCAAATTGACCGTTCTTAAACTTTTGTAAAACTTACACATTTTCAAACGTTATTAATATCGTTATCAAACTACATGACAATTCTTAGAATATGCATATAATATTTTCTACACTCTTTGCTTTTAGTTATTTCTATTATTAAATGCGTTATATAATAAAATAACTTTTAATTACCGGTCAATTTGACGGCGTGCGGTAGGAACAGGTATACAAGAATTGTCGGTGGGTTTAGTGTTAAGGTATGTCTACATCAGAAACGCGATACACAGTATATCATAAAGATATTACACATGGATGGTGTCGACGTAGAAATAGAAATGTAATTAAAAATCCAATTAACGTCCATTATTAATCGAGATCTATAGATTAATTAATTTGAGATGAATCTTTGTAATCACAACAAAAACATCGTCCTTTTAGACAATAATGAAAGATGTTTCTCAATATTATATTTCATTCGTTGAATATAAGAAATAAATTAAAAATTTGTTCAGTAGGTAATTATTTACCATTTTTTGTTATAGAAATTCATAAAAGTAAAATAATTTTGTTGTAATTTCCTCTTTTATAAGCTTTTATAAATAAAAGTATTACACTAGTTAATACTTTTGATAACCTTCCAGTCAGTGACTTCTATGACTCTATAGATAAGGGTATGGTCTTATAATCTGGAGTTGTATGGTACAGATATATTAACTATTCCTTTAATAACCTTTTCAGACCATATATAACTTAATTTAAAACATAAAATAAATAAAAAACTATAAGATAATTAACAGTAATCTTTATTCATGATAACTTTTATCTAATTCAATATTTTTTTGTTTTGTTTATTTATTCATCCCCAAGGAGTTTTTAGAAGAAGCGGTCATTTTAAAACATACTATAGTTGCAACAATAAAAAGATGAAATTCCAAACTTAAACTATTATATTTCTACAGACTGCGTTTCTCATTAGCTCAAATTATATATATCTTCATACAAACACAATCACATCACATGTATTCTATAAAAGCTTTTAATCCACAATATAATCCACAATATTCTATGCTATAATAATTAAATCAATTACTACGACCTAATTGTCTTTATATTTAAGTGTCTAGGTCGATTATATTAGTGCCTCACTCAGCGTCCTGCTGCTATCACTAAAGGAATTCTAATTTAATTCACTCCATTTTGATTAGTCATATTCTTTCAATAGTTTGGTTCATTTCAAACTAGATATTGAATCTCAAATATATATAGGTTTATTTTTTATTGAGCGAAGCGAACGAAGTGAGCGGAGCGTTTTACTGGAGACTTTTTGCATTCTTTGTCACGAATTGGCTCGAAAACTACTTGACGGAAAATTATGAAACTTTGCAATCAAAAAGACACACATTAGGTGATGGTTTTTTTTTTTAAAAAAAATTGTTTTTCAAAAAAAATTTTTTTTTTTCATTTCAAAAAACTGATATTCCATTGAAGTCAATGAGAAACGATGAGTCGCTGGGCTCGCTTCGCTCAATATGCAAACGGCACCTGAGATTTCGCGAGCGCAGCGAGTCGAAGTTGAGGGTTTGTTAGCGCCCCTAGTTTATTAGGTTTATTAGCTTAAGATATTAGAGAATTTGCGTTTTGGTGTTTAAATATCTGTATAGAGGTATCAATAATTTGTTTGCATTTTAATGGACTGATCTTGACATCTGGGGACTTGTATATAAAAAAAATCGTTTAATGAAAATTATAATAGCAGTAAATAAATAAAGATTTATAATTCATAACACGACTAACTTAAAGGATGGAATTCAAAATGAATAACTTAACTTATATCTTATACTAGTAATAAGATAATAAAGAATAACCTGTAATTATTATTCATCTCAAGGTTGCCTCAGTCCCCTGAGACGTCTGTGGTGGGGGGGATGGTCACGGTCATGGTCGTGGTCACGTGACCACGAGGTATTGCGATTTGCATTACAACAATTTTCATAGAAGTATAATATTTAAAACCATCTTAAGTGATACGTAAACTATTTATATTTCGGGTTTTATTTTTATATTTTTGGTTGGTGAGAAGACATATTTTTTTAGTATATTTTGTTGAATCTAATTTGAAAAATATGAGGTATGAGGTATGAGTGTTTTGAGATTATCAAAGTTGCAAAAAATAATATTAATATTATTTATTATTATTATTATTATGTCAATATTATGGCCTTCAGAACATTATGATACTTTAATGATTTGAAAAATACATTATATTAATTCTTTGATCCGTTTTTAATCCTTTTGATATGAAAACATTCATAATACACATTAATAAAACTATTTATTGTCTTTTAGGTAGATTCTATAGATGAATCTACCTATTGCAATCGATGCGATGACGGGACCCAGACCCCAGAGTAGGGGCGCTACGCCGTTTATGAACTGGAGATTGAGAATCCGTCGAAAAAAAAAATTTATATATCCCTCTATATATATATGTATATATGATCCATCAGTCCAAATTCATCATAGGCGAAATCTGACTTCACAGGTCAATAGGATAAATTAGTAGGACAAACGTGGCATCTCGTTTTTTTGGAAAAAGTGAAAGGGGGGGCTGGGAGGGGGGGGTGAAAGTGCAAACCTTTGGGACACGCTACAGGTCGCAAATATTGACGAAGGATTTTCAAACTCGGCATACCCATTCTTAAGGACAAAATGAAGGTTAAGTTCTTGAACGGGGGAAATCGGTCGGGGGGTTGAGGTGCTGGGGGGGTTGAAAGTTAAAAACCGAAAAAAGTCACAGAAGACGGCAAAATTTTGCTGTCGGAAAAATCTTAGAAAATTAACAAATTAAAAGAGGAAACTTTTTTGTCCGAAAAGTTTTTTGATGCGACCCTCCGTTTAGGAGATAGGAGTGATGGGTGGTTCCCCGCTCACCCAATATGAGCAGAGTGATCCGTCATAAGACTCGTAATGACCAGTAGAATACTGCTGGCTAGTTTTTCTTTGTCGATCCGACCGACGGGAATCTACCTAACACGATCGACCCTGTCGAACGAGGTATTTTTATATATAAGGTGATATCTTTTGAAAAACATAGATTTAATTAGGATAAAAGATAAACATTACTCATATCTTACAATATGATTAATATTATGGTTATTTATTGTAACTTTATTAAATAAACCGATTAATAAATAATAAACTACAGTTTAAGTTTTCCTCTAGCCTTGTGTTTTCCTTATATACATATATATATATATATATATATATATATATATATAATATTTTCATACAACACAAACTATAATATACCGTATGCATATAGCATACGGTTTCTCTTGAAGACTTTTAATGATTTTCTTATTTACACGCGGTCTCTCAATATTTCACATGTTTTCGGTGAAAATGAGAGAATTTTCCGGATTCAAAATAACATGATGACTCAGACATATCAAAACACCTTTATTACTTTTGTTTAATTGTTATTATATCCCAATTAAAATCTCTCTTTGAGAGTATTTATATCAAAAGTATCTTCTATCATGACCGGTGCAAAACTTATCACATTTCATCACAATTCATCACAGTTCATCAAAGAGTGATGAACAAAACAAATTTTATCATCCAAGTGATCAAATCACAAAGCGATCACGGGAATTGACGATTAGATAATGGATAGATGGATAATAGATAAAATGGTTCAGAAATTTGACGTTCACAAATAGACCGCGTCTACGACTGCTGCAGAGTATAAATATCTCATCTGATTTCCCAATTAAGGGTTAAAAATATTTCATTTAACGATAAAAATTAAAATCATTAATAAATCTGAAAATCATTGTACCTCTCTGTGGTTGTGGTTGTGAAGTGGTTGAAGTGTAAAGTTATAAAAAAAACTATATTTTAATAAGCTATTAATTTTATGCAAAAGTGTGAGTAATCTTTATATATTTATAAAATTGCCATTCGCTAACCACTCTTGCAACAAAGAAACTATGACAGAAATTTTGGGTGGTGAATCTTAAGACGGACGGAATTAGTCCTAGGTGAAAATAAGGTATCAATACTATTTTTCTTATTTCAGAAGGCACATAAAAATGTCTTTATACAAATGTATCAAATGATTATTTAAAATTATACTCAATTATTGTACATGAACGGATCTTTGGTGAACAGTTACAAATAATTCTTTTGAACAAATGTTTCCATTCAGAGAATGCACTAGGAGTGGCACTTGTCGTGCCATAACGTACTTGAACCTTGGACATTAGTCTGTACAAACAACAACAGTTGGCTGCGAATGTTATAAAAAAAACTTTAATTAACTAGTAAGAGACGGGTTAACCAACGCCCAACCGGTGTATTTTATGCTATTTTTTATTTGTGTTGGTGGGTTTTAAGATTTAATAGTGTGGGACAATTGACAACTACCAGGAATGTGGGTTTAATTATAAATACAGTAGTCACATTAAACAATTATAATAATTATATACGACATGCTACTATGTCGGAATTAGAACGTGGCAGTAAACTTTCAATACTAAAATCTTAGGTTCTTTAAATTAAAAAAAATAAATCGAGGTGTAGAATATAATCTGGTAAATATTTCACTACTTCTTAATTAAGATGATTCTATATAAAATAGTATATATATCAGATGAATAAAAAATCCACGCTATAGCTCAGTCAGCAAAGCGTCATTGACAGACCCGAAAAGGTCGTAGGTTCAAGTTCTACTCGAGATATATTTCAAGTCTATATGTATATAAATATGATATAATTTTGAAACTAGTTTCCGTGCCTGAACATTATGAATACTTCTAGAATATTCTTCTATATATTAATGAGTTGTTTATAAATGTTTTGAGTTACTTAAAATAGCTGTGATAAAAAGTTTGACGTCACAACAAACAGTAAAAGTATAACAACCTATTAAGTGTCTAGTCTGTAGTTGTTTTTATAAGTATTGTAGATATAAATGTAATCTGTAATATAAAAATGTTACTAACATCAGTTTATAAAAACATTTTTATAAATATTCACCCATGCGAAAAAGTTTCAACCTGATTTCTTGGAATCTGATTACCACATATAATATATTTAAAAGTAATGAGAGTGTAAAGAGGACAGTTACGTCTAGAGATTTTCAGCTCTGTGACTCAGTCTCTTACACTCTAATGTTCTTAATAGTTTATTGGATACAGACTCTTACCACTCGGATCACGTTTTCTTCCCTTGTTACCCTCGTTATATCTTTTTTTTTGTGCTCGTTATATCAATGTTCGTAAGATCTGTGTGCTTGTTGTAGATGAGAGCAGCGGGCGCGTGACCACGGACGGTCTGCTGAGCGCTCTGGCCCGCCTGCGACGTCCGCCGCCCCCCCTCCCGCACCCCTCGATACCCACCCGACCCGTGAGTATTATATGTTCAAATAATTGTATGTATTTGTGTTAGATATTAGCCTGCTCTTTCAGACAAATAGAAAAACCGTTTTCGGGGACTTGTTGAAAATGAGTAGGTATATTCATATCCTGATAATAAGCAAAGACTAACTGTAAACAGCACTCATTATGAAAGCAGATTCAAATAATACTTCAACACACACACACACACACACACAAAATACAACAATCCACTTTATAATTATCCTAAAATCTTAGTTGCAGTGTTCTGTAGCAATTTGGCGCGTTGCCTGACGGTAGTGCCAATGTTGCCACAGGCATGGATTAAAATTAAATAACTAAATATAACTTTATTATTATAATTATATTTGTATTTTATAGGCTTCGTAATACAATTAATGTTATAGATTGATATTTAGTGCACAATAATACGGATAAATCTTTTGTATGAGAGTTTCAATAGTGTAAGTTATAACAGTAATGTTTTTTTGTTGTTGGCTATAAAAGTTTTTATCTAAATTTAGAAATCTAAATATAACAGTGTATTCCGGCCTTAACAATGTAATCACAGTCGACTGCCAGCTTGTTGCAGTTGCATAACGTCTAGTATTATTTCAGTAGCTATTTAGAAGTCTTGTAAAGTCTTAGATTAAATTCAGTTTAATGTTCTTACTAGAAGAATATCTTTTTCATTTTGGCAAAATTGATGACCTAAAATTTGTATGTGAAATTTAGGTACAAGAGTAGTTTGAGGTGATGTTATTTTGATATGCATAGAAAAAAATGAATAATAATAATAATTATCCTTGTTGCAAGGGATAAAAGAGTAGGGCACGTGAAAGATATGAGAAAAAAATAAAATATTACTTTAGGTTATATTTATTTCATTCAAAATAACCTAAAATAACCATCGGAGCATTGACGCTGGTTGTATCGACGAAGTTTCGTGCGTCTGAAACACAATTACGAGTCTGCAAATGTCCTGAATAGCACTCCTCGAAGCCAGTGAATGCATCATGGCGGTAAACCCGACCCTTTGAGTTGGTTTATAATTTTATTAAACAAAGTGAAATCAGTGCCGTGAGGCACATGAAAAGCTTTAGCTTTAGGATTTCGATGAACATTTTTCTTTTATAACAGCAGTCAAATAAAAGACCATTTCATTCTTCAAATTGCGACCACACTTACACTATTATTATACAATGGCTTACAAATGGAAAGAAAATGCTTAAAATTACAATTAATACTTTAAAACAACCTTGTGAAAGTGTTACTTTATATAGTGAAGGTGATTTTATAAAAGTTATAGTGAAATGCTAATGAAAACAAGGCACCTTGTCCATAAAAGCTAATTGAAGTCGATTAAACGATTTACCAGGTTTCAAATTAGACTTAAAGTCGTAAAAGCACGAAATTTTCTCGACGCAACTCCGTTTCTCTATAACAGACGATAATTTTATAATTCTGATAAAAGATTTGAGTGATTTTAAATTTGGAATGTATATATTTTAGCTTTTAAATAATTGGATCGACTAAAAACTGTTTTACGCAAAACTTTCTAATGTCCTCCTAATTTTTATATCTTATATTTTATTTTGCAAATCTGTTGCGTTGTTTTTATGAAACATAATTTATGTAATAAATTACGATGTTTTAGTATGATGAAAAATAATTAAATTTTAAGAACAATTCTTATCTAACGATCAATCTTACAGTAATTTCGTAACATTTTTGAAGTTTTGAAAACATTATAAACCATTCAATTATTATTACTGACACATTTGTCAGACCATCCAATTTTTATATTGGGATGATTAAAACCTAAAATTTCTGATTAATAAAAAATACTACTGAAATCAAACTAAAAGGCACAGAAAAAGGTTGTTATGTTATCTGTAAAATTATTGTGGAAATCAAAAACTTAGAAATATATTTTTGAAAATACATAAACACGGGTGTAATTTAAAAATATATATTTTTTATGTTTTCTTAAATAAATGTCTCAAGGTTCGTGATTTACCTGTTTTATTATTAATGGAATTATGGTTCTTTTGTGTCGTGATTTGAATCCCATCTCAGAAATATTACCGTTAAAGTGTTTAAAGGGCAACCAAAATTAATGTCAAATATCAAAATGTTTTATAATTATCACAGTTTACATATTGGCCCATTAATAACTTTTGGGACCCCAGGAAGAGAAAAGTTTGTAACCGAAAATGGTACCGGTTAAAACTATTTATCAAAGTATTTGAACTATGAAATGTGACGGTGATGTTGGATAGATTAAATTTAAAGTTATGTGTTCGACACCATATCTTAAATTAGTTTTTTGTTTTACTTATACAAACGGTATTCATATATTAAAAAAAATATACATTTTATAAAAATAACACTAAAACTCAAATTGTAAAACGACAAAATTCTCCTAAATATTGTAAATGAATTTAAAAAATATTTTTTTCATCTGCTCTCCGAAACGTTATAAAACTCTAAGCTGTCAAACACAAAATACCTCTCCTTTAGAATACTATACGCCAAAAGGACATATTTCAGAAGTGATTAAAATATCTTAATTACACTGTATATTATGGTTTGAAAGCAATAATTACTCTGTCGGCCACATCTAATTGTTTTTCTTGTTAAAAGTTTTGATGTATTTGATATGTTAATTACGAAAGTCTCTTTAATATCAAAACGAGGTTAAAAATAGTTTTTGCAGAGCAGTGTTTTTTAATAAAGTTAATTTTAATGTAAATACTGAATCTTGAAACTTATTTTTCCTTGAAACAAGGTAAAAAGTTATAATTTATTATCCTCCAAACATAGTCACTTATAATGACGTCGTGGCAAAAGATTTTATATAGATTTTTGGTTCCTTATACCAGACTTAAATGGTGGCCTTTGTGATATCGGGTCTGGCTGCAGCATCCGTTCTAGGTACGTGCCCAGAAATTTCCGGGTCCTAAAAATTTGGGAAGGCATTTTGGTGGTAATTGTGCATGTCGATGGATTATGTTGTTGTAAATTTTTTGGAGTACCTACCAGTAAACTGATGGTTGATAACCAAAACTATTATGCTATAGAATTCACTCTTAATAAATCTTTTTAAAGCACCTTTAAAATCTTATGAATATGGTCTAAACTAGACTAATTTAGTATGCAATAATTTTCAGTATTTTTCCCCGATGGATAACTATTGAACCACTATTCACAGTTCACAGTTTCATCGTGAAATTTATGTGTAGACATCAGTCATTGACTAAATAGGAAAGTAGAATAGAGAAAGACGTATAAGCCTCAATAAACATTTGCGGAAATCAAGTTTCCGTGTCCGTCATAGAGCACTCTTAAATAGCTCTTGCGAACAGTTGCGACGATGACAAACTTGCATCTTTTAAACAAGATTCAATATAAACTCCTAACTCCGGAGCTTTAGTACCCTACCAAGGTTTGCGTTTTCACTCACGGTTTTTTTCAAAAGTAACCGAACTACGACCGTCGAAAAAGTTATCGTTGCTACTCTCAGTGGAAAATCTGATAATCCAATGGCCTAAGTCTTTGGAAAATACGTATAGCTCCATATATGATAATGCCGCAATATTCGAATTACCTGTTAAATCGTTCTATAGCCGTTAATAGACTGACACCAATCGATAATAACATAAGCAATATAATGGACCATCGACAATCCGTTTTAACTTGCTGCAAGATCTGACATTTAATTATGTTTACTTAAATATTTGGACAATTATGTTGTAATAACAGTAGTTCTGTAACAAAACGGGTTTAAGTTGAAGTTTTTTTTAAATATAAGACCGACAAAGGCCAAGAAAAAATTACCATTTGTTCTTATTATTGTTTTTGCTTTATTTACCTTTCGTATTCGAGGAAACGGATGGCAGAAATTTTCCAAGCACTTTGAACTAAGCAAAGCGCTTAGAATAGAAATTTCTCGGACGGGTAGCTTGCAAACTAGTCGCCAATTTGGGACTAAACTAGGATGTGCTTTGAGCTTAAATTGAATGAAAAAGAGACTTTTTTATAATAAAGGACTTAAAAAGCCTACTAAAAGTTTAATTTCTATATACTTATAAAGAAAATTTTAATAATTATGGGAGGCTCTTACATTTATTACGCAGCCTTTTTTTGAATTACACCACACCTGTTAATAAGTATTTATTTTAATCTGATTAAATGTAACAAGAACACGATATTTTCTTTATTACATATAAATCTTGGTACCGAATCGGAACCGCGTTGTTGATGTTACGAGAAGTAATATTTATGTTTCAAGTTTTGTAATTTCCTGGTAAGCTCGTCAGTCAACATCGAAGTGTAAATTAGGCTATATACTTGAACATATACATCGAAGTTTGTTATAAATTGTGTTAATATTATAACATACTTACTCTCTCTCTTCTCTTTTCTTTCAAAACTCTGCGTGGTTTTATTTCCGAATTGCTAACACTAAAACAACGCTAAAAAGCATCGTCTTGTTTTTACAATACTTTGATTAATATATAGATATAATTTGAATAAATTAAAAAGAACAAACTAAATTCAATTATTTTAATATATTTGAAAATGTTATAACATGTATAGTCATGTTAAACTTATTAAAGTCAGGATTTGAACAAGGGACCTCTGAAACCGTCCTGTCGCTCTAGCAATACGATAGCAAAATTGGTGTAAATTGGTGTGGTGTGTAGAGCAGTTTCCCATAGGTTATAAAAACAATTTTTTTTTCTGTTTTTAGTAACAAATTATCGCCATGTATAAATGTAATATATCTCTTAGGTATATGATATATAGGTAATAGAAACATGATTGTGTATTACCAAGTAATATTTTTCAAATAAGAACAAAAGACGAAGTAAAATTCTTTTATCTAAGACCGGATAACAAAATTTAATTGAAATAGCGAATCATTTAACTCTAAAAATACTCCTCTCTAATATAAAATTTTGTCGCTATTTCCATTTTTTTAATAAAAAAATAACAATCTGTTAACTTGGTAAAGTATTTTCATTATATTTACATAAAATTATTAAGATTCAACATTTCATTAACATAATGTATACAGTAGAAATAATTTCATTGAATATCATTTAACATTTTAATTATTTGGCAACAATGGCATATTATATATGCAGGCCGTGCATTAAGATAAGTGAAAAACAGTGACTGTACAAGGGTTATACTTTTCTAATATAATATGTTAAGCCTTCTATATGCAACGGTGACACAAATCTGTCTGTATATAATATATATATATATATATAGCGTGAACAAGCCAGAATTGAGAAGGTGTAGTGAACCGGATGATTCCGTTAGTGCCGCTCGCCGCTTTCGTTTTTATGAACTATCAATATATTATCACTTATAATAGAAGTTCAAAGCTCACATATATTATATATTTAATATTTGGATATATTTACAGTTACAGTAAAAGTTACAGTTAAAAAATCAAAACATTTCATTTCATTTGTTTACAATTTCAGTAACGAGTTCGTTGTTAGTTTGTTTACAGTTTGTTTGAGTATTTCAATTCAATTAAGTAATGTTGTTATAATTTATACTATTCTATACTAAATCTGAATATTTTTTCTCTTAAAAGATAACAAACTATTGTAATAAAGGACGTAATTCCCCATTTTGTACTGCTAAATAAATAGCCGAAAGTGAATGGAACTGATTATAACTATATAGACCGGTTGACTTCGTTAAAGGGTGTCTGTCTGTACCGTAAGGGTGAATCTACTCGTCTGTCTGAGGGCAGGAATGAAAACCGTATTAAATTATGTATTTTAAGACAGAATTGAAAGACAGGTTTGTTATTTTTCATTTAAGAGTATTCTTTGTGAAATGTTTCTTTCTTCTCGATGGAAAATGTTATAATTATAATGAATATACAATTATCCGTGTTTGTACATGGTAATGTTAGATATATTACATTATCTGTATGTCAAGTTACGAATATTTCAACTTTTTGCTCTCTCTCTCTCTCTCTCTCTCTTTCTCTCTTTCTCTCTGTCTCTGTCTCTTTCTCTCTCTCTCTTTCAGAAATTATTAAACATATAAATGTTTATTAACTAAAGCGTTTTCCATGAATAAATGCGTGGTATTAATGAACTATTGAACAAATATAATTGAATTTCGTATAGGAAATTCAATCCCCGATGATCAAAGGCACTGCAATATCGTATATGTAACTTGACGCTTTAAAAATAGTTAATTAACGATATTTTTTTAATTACAAATGATTTATACGTTTTGAAATGAAACCACAACAACAAAACAACTTGGGAAGCCATTTTGAAAATAATCAACATTGTGATAACAATGTTATGATTTATAGCACTTGAAATGATAAATAGTTTTAAAGCACATACATACTATTGCCTGTGACTTCATCTGCCTTATGGACTTCTATAATATTCAAGCCCATGTTAAGTACACGACGGAAAGTCTAAAGAATGGTTTATAATCCTTTTGTATATTTGTTAGAACATAATCCAAAAACTTATGGTCATGTTTTAGTAAAATTTTGTATGCCAGATAGTAGTTTACAGTCCGGGAGAATATATGTATATAGAGTTTTACTTTGACCAGGGGGAGAGAGTGTAGAGCAGATGAAGTCGGTGGCAGAAGCTAGTTATAAACAACATAAATAAAAACTAGATTAATTATTAATATATATTTACACTTTCAGAATTTACGAACTAATTAAAATTCCAAAATAATAAGTAAATCTTAAAACTAATTAATATTATAATAATGTAACCATAACAATTATATGTCAGCTAGATTTTTCTAATTTTTCTTGAATGTCATCTGTGTTCCGCTGCAGCTCGCAGCATCTTTTGTCTTCGCCTGATTCTTCTCGGAATGAACGTCTGCAGTTATTTTCTTTTTGTTACATTTCTAAGCCTATCTCTTACAACCGTGCTTTATTTCAATATGTAATGTATGCTTCTGATTGTCTAAGACATTACAAAAGAAATCTTTTTTTACAGTCTTTGTTAAATATTAAAATTTAAAGATATAAAAATTTACTTATTGTATTGTTGGTACTTTAATATTTTTCATAACATTTTATTTTGGAATATAGTAGATAAATTTATATAAAATATTATAAACTACAATTATGAACTCGATGAGATGGTTTTCATATAAAAACGCCTGCAGGGTGTAAAGTATGACGCTGTACGGCGCTGAACCAACATTGTTCTTATTTGATCAGGCGCTTTATTGTGCAATATTTATGAATCTCGCTGAAAGCAATAACAATGCTTTTAGTATATTAATTAGTTTGAACTGAATATTGAGCCTTTGTTCTTTAAGTATTTATGGTAATTACTTACAAACACAGATACCTCAGATTGCATACCTGTAAATATGCATTTCCCGGGTAGCATATTACAGTAGAAGTTTTTATTTTACTATCAATACAAAAATACACGTGTTAAAGATTCCTTTTCGACAAGAGGTGCCATTGCACATATTTGCAAACGTAGATGTAAAACTCATGCTAAATGAAGCTAGAAAAAAGGAAAAAGTGTGAATGTTTATACTTCTGTCTCTCTTACCGTCCAAAACGTAGCTATAATAGCAACTATTAGAAGAACTACTAGAACTTATTAGTGGTACCACCGCGTCCAAGGCAGTCTATACAAGTTGCGGTCATACGACTACAGGTAGGTTCTACCATCTATGTTTAATGAGAATTAATTTACAAAAAAATATATATAACAGAGTTGGAGTTCAACTAAATAAATCATAAATTTAAAACTAACACGAAATTTGTAAAAGTAATTAAGTAAAAATAAACTATGAAATAAATTTTACATAAAACTTTTATTCCTTTTAAGTTTCTTTGCTTATTACCCTCTAATATTCTACCGAAGCAGCATTCTTCTTTTCTCTTACAACCGAAGCCGGGAGGTTTGACATGTTTAGGTTCAGTTTCGGATACCAAAAAAACTTTAATGTAACATAATCCGTAGTTATTTCCAAATACAGGTCGCAGTGAGTAGTTCTTTTGAATTTTAAGTGATTTAGAAGTATGTCATTAATTTTGAGTTTCATTGCAAATGCGGTCGACTCAATTACTAAAGTCAATGACGTGTGATTAAAGCAGTTACATGTTATATAACTATAACCAGCGGTTAACTATTAAGAAATGATATTAAGTTAGTTTATGGGCGATCCCAGGTGTCTTTTACGAGTAGGTATCTTAAAAACTTTTAGTTCCTGCAATTTCGACAGGTATTTGAGGTCTGAAATTGGAAGGATAACGCTATATATTTTTTATTGCTCCAATTTCGCGTTCCATGCAAGGATTATAGAATATTTATAATTATTTTCTGTACCATAATTATTTTATTGAAAATAAAGCAAAAATACAGAACCGTGGATAATCCTAATCTTATTTAACGCCAGAAGTTTAATAACTTTGAAATGTTCAAATCATTTGGGGAATCTATACAAATAATACGAGAACTTTATATAAATTGTATTAGAAAAGTTGTGCCATTTAAACGTAAGCAATAAAAATAATCAAATTGAAGTCTTTGAGAAATGTAATATTTCTATAACAATATACTTTATATTATATCGTGGTTAGATATTTGATATGTTATATTTTATAAATAGTAAATGTAAATAGTTTAATATAATTTAATTGCAGACCTTACTGTTAACGATTTAACGGCAAAGCTGTTTGATGTGGTTTAGTCGAATTAATTGGTTATTGTGGAATAAAATCAATTCACCAAAACCGAAACGCTGAAATTTCCTATTTCATTAAAGCAAAACTCTGATAAGTTTCCATTGTTAAATCGATCCTGTCTAATGTTTAATGGATGCTGGGATCAGGGTTACCGTGTGATAAGTTTGGGATCATCCCATTGTTATGGTTGGTGTTCAAATGTTCTATGTACCTTAACATAATTTCATATAAACATATTTTAGGTACGGTTAATACTACTATGTAGACTCTAGTTTGTCGGTTCCAAAGGAATTCCATGTAGAAGAATCGTTAAAAAACTTCATGGAGACTTTCTTAATATTTATTAATTTTCAAATTGTATAGTAATTATTCAGCCACGGTCATAATTGTATGTAAAAAGTTGGTGCTCAGTTAAGCAAATTTATGAAGACTTCAATTTAAATATTAAAAATATTTGTAGTAATTATGTAACGCCTATTTGTAGCTAGGAATATATTAATGGATATCAGTATGGAAGGTATTATAGTGAAGCACGAACAATATAAATATATTTTTGCGGAATATGTCAGAGACACGATAAAGTCGAAATTACAAAACGTGTCACTTAAAAGATCTAGTAGTTTAAATTGACACAAATAAATGTGCAACCAGATGATTAATGGGTGTTTAGAGATCTTTTTAGTTGTAATATAGTACCTATAATTTTGTTTTAGAGTTGAGGTCACGTCTCGCGAACCTTGATATTATTGTCACGTTGTAACCCCTCGCCGTAACCCCCCGACGTGTGAGGTGATTTATGGAGGATATATTAGAATTAACATATTACAAGTTGATGATTAATTATATTTATATGTACCATTAAATATTTAATGTTTTTGTAACATGCACTTAAAAAGATATAAAAGAATATTTAAATAATTTTAGTACAGTATTAGAATATCTTATTGAAATATTAATATTAGTTGTAAATTTTGATTAATTTTAAACCGCAACGTGAAAACACTTGAAATTATTAGAAGGTGCCTCGAGATTAGAAGCTCTTCGATTTAATGAGTCTTTGTCAATATTCAGAGGGCTTTGAGTGCAGTGTTGTGAATATATGATTTATCTTGTCGAGTGTTTATATCTCTCTCTCACAGAGTGTTTGTGAATCACAAATATGAAGACTACTAATGACAGATGAAAATTCTTAGAATGTTCATTACACACTACATTTTTAATAGTCCTTTATTTAATGCTAACGATAGTTGTATTTATATCTTTTATATCTTTAAAACTAAAAGGAGTAATAGGCCATTACAAATTATTAGAAACGTCACGTTAACCCAATTCAATTCCAGTTATTAGATTTCCACTGACCCACGTATTCACGGCGGATACCTTTTAAATTATATTTATAAGTCAAGGGCCGAGGGCCTGTGTAGTCTATTGCATTTACAGACAAAACAGGAACCTTTTAGCTTTTATATTCGATGCTATTTTACCCGAACCAGGTAAAAATACTTTTAATTTAATAACGTGAATTCCTCCCTTCGTGAAGGCGTACTTGTTATATATGAGGGCTGAAATATTTGAATCGTTCTACTTAAGATTAGATTTTTTACATGAATATAGAATGAAAATATTATTTATCCCTACGTACAGGATACGAACCTGGAATCTCTGAAAGTTGTTTTTTGTCGGTCTCGCAACTGAACTGTCGTTACTTTACTCGTCTTGATTTATGTACCGTATTATATTTAATTGTTCTTGTCTCTTATACTTTTATTTACTACTAAATGATTTCAAATATTAGGCTATAAGTAAGGTGTTTATTTTTGTCAACAAAATAGGGGGTAAAGGGGTCATGGACTTTTACAATACATACCTCGTAAAAGGATACCTATAAGGATACCTTATAGGGATCTCAGGTCAGTCTATCTGTTTGTCTGTTAAGGTACAGACATATATACTTAAAAAAGATATTTGAACAGTAATGATAATAAGTGATATTGTACTTATATCTTAATATATAGACAATTCTATATAAAATGATTCCAATTCTTTATCTCCTATGACCATTGATTATTCAATGAAAAACATACGATTCACTTCACCTACCTTTGCTTTGTGGACAATTTGCCGCGTGACCGACGACTGCCAGTCGTAAAGGGTGTAGGGTGTGGGTGTAGGGTGTAAATTGTTTACGGTCAGCAGCCACGCATGTGGGTCAACCGAATATAGTGATAGTAAAAACCACCTCGATGGAAAGATATTGTGATTATTTGATTTAAGGTGAACTAATTGAGTTTATTGTCATTAAATTAATTGTTAAAATAGTAATATATTTTTAAGGTATACTTCATGTTGATTTCGTTTGTATACGTGTATGTGTGTATGTTTGTTTTGTTTAACCTTTTTTATACCTTATGTCAAATTCATGAGATAAGATATAAAACAGGTGGTTATATATTTTTAAAAATAACACACATTGAATGGAAATATTACGTCTTCCTCATACGATAAAGTTGAGGAACAGAGACTTGGAGTAAAGGCGCACTACACAGAGCAGTATTCGATTATAACTATCGTAACTAACATAATTCTAATTCATTATTTAATTATTAATTTGCAAGACTCTATAATTATTTACGTCTTCAAAATCATCGAAATCACAAATTTTTGTAAACATATAGTAAAGGCGTCGGAAATGTCTCCATTCCCTTTAAATTATTGACACTCTTCGCTTAGATTGCTTTTTTATAATTATAGTTTCGAACATTTTTTCATATGCATATAATTTTTAATTTACAAACGGTATTGTGTTACAGTATTGTACTTTACTTGAATATTTTTATTTTCCTGTACCAGATAAATCTATACAAGTCCCTGAGCTATATAGAAATACAGAATAATACATTGAGGTATAACATATATATATATATATATATATATATATATATGTTATACCTCCATACATAACCATCCCTTGAGGACCTTTAAATCTTAATACTTCAAGACTGCCCTGATTGAAGTCAATTTTACAGTCGTAATCACTATACACATATTTAAAATACATTATTTTACTATATATACTTATAGTGGTATATAATTTTATAAAAATATAGAGGCATACTCGTATGTAAGTGACTGATTGAGTTACAGGCCTTTCAACGTTTATTGTATTTAGTAAGACCTTATCTTAAAGTGATTTTACAAGTAAATAGATCAGAGTATAATATCAGTTTACCGATCCAATAACGGACTGATCCTTATTATTATAGTATTGGAAATTTAGTACATATAATTTCTTTTATTAACTATATTACGTTAACGTGGTATTTTAGTATCTTATCTTTGAAAAAATTGTTGTAAATATTATTTGAGCATATTTATTTTAAACTTTATTTTGTTTTGCTATTGATTTTAAACTAAACCTTTATTAGAATAAACTAACTAACCTTAAACAATCGTAAAACGAATACCAATCACTAAAGATCACTTCTGCGTACAATCCCAAGAATGCTGACTGTATTTTTTCTCAAAATAGCTTTCGAAATGTGAATACGAATTGAGTTTATAAAGAAACAATTTTTTTATATATTTTATTTTTTAATTTAACCAAATTATTTGTAATAAAAAATATTTTTTTTTCCTAATTTACATTATTTTTTTGGAAATTTCAAATGTTTTGGACAAGTGTTCACGTTGTGTTGCTTATTAAAAATATATTTATTTAAACGTATGATATGAAAATTATAGAAACATCTTTCATTTTATGTATCACAATCAAAACCTTTTGATAGTTTGATATCATGTTGTTCGATCTAACTGACGTTGTCTCTAGAGCACTTATCACGTTACATGGAAACTTGATTCGGTAATGGATCACCCCTCCAGCTGTCAATTATCATAGTTAATTAATCCGATTACATACGAGTACTGGATAAAATGAGTCTAAAGGTGACATAAATGATAAATTTATCAAATTAACCACACACCTCAGTTGGTAGAGCAGAATCCAGATGTCACAGGTTGAAATTTCGCTTGTGGATATGAGTTTTCTTCTTGTAGAAGGTATATATATATATATATATATTAAAATAAAGTAATGTTGTTTGTTACAGTCGGATGGGCGTAACCAGGCTCCCAAAATCCACTCGTCTCACTCTTCCCCTGAACACGGCGCAGGTATCCTTTAAATAATCTATTTTTAATTAAAAAAAAAAATTGAAAATAGACAATATTAACAAAGTGTTGAAGACTTTTTATCCTAAATATAACCTATTTAGTTCATTAGACTCCGCTCGAGCATATATACTAAAAATACAGAGGATACGGCAGACAATACCTAAAATAGATTCATTACTAGCTTCCAAACATTAGTAGAAACAAAGTTCGTACAGTTGTCTGGATCATTCTCTTCATGGATATTCTATGTTCCACATCATATTAAGCTTATTTTTAGATCATAACAATATAGACAAAGAATTGAAGATAAGACATATTACCAACTTCTGAGGTTATAACCAAAATGGTTTGAGACCAGGAGCGGAGGACAGCATGACGGTAGCCCGCGGAGAGAGTTCTCCCGAGCGTCTGGGCGGCGCACTGCGACGGCTGCACTATCGGGCCACGCGCCGCGCGCAGTCCGCTGCAGCCAGACACCATTCCACTCCTAAGGTTAGATATTCAATTTAAAACTTGGCCTATCAAGTCTAGTCTAGTCTTACTCACGTACGAAGGTTTCTTTTACAACCAATGCAATATGTAAGAATATTTTTAAGTTAAGAATCAGAGGGGGCTGTATTCTTAAAATTTTAACTATATATTATGAATGTTTGTATTAGTAATCTTTAACATATATGGTTGAGTGATAGGTGCCTGTCTATCATAGACCTATCACTCCACATGTCTAGGCAGTTGAACGAAATTACAACGGTTCTTTTGTTTTTTCACGGACTTGATAACGAAATATATAGAAACTATAAGTAAATAATATTCATCAATATTTATTTGTAATAGTTTTAGCCCCGCGCTACATGTCGGAGTCAAATTTATGATTGTACTGTCTAACATTCTATTTGTTAACAAGTAAGGCTAAAGCGCACTTATAAGGAAGCTAAGCAGAGCTATTTCTTATATTAATAATTATAACTTAAAAAATGTATAAAATATCAAAAATCGGTTCAGTACTTTCAAAACTTTTCGATAATACACCATGAAACGAAACTTATCACAATATTAGTATAAATATTCAAAATCAAACACGTTAACTTTCAAACTGATTTTAAATTTATTATATGATTGATATCATCACGCTGCTTATGAAGTGGATAGAAACTTATTACTCTCATAACATTGGAATAAAGCACTCCAGGAACGTAACGTAAAGACACCTTATTAGATAGTTGACGGGTTATAAAGGTAGCGGAGACGTGGAACGGATGTCGCGTCTCCGTTATTACATTCGAGATATTCAACCTGGAGATGTTATAACATCCTGGAACTTTATTGAATATTATCTCTTGTGTTGAAGTTTCCTCCTGTTAATGATGTTTTTTATAAGTAGTTCCGTAGTTACTGGAACTGTGATCGATTTTGTTATAACTTCCTGGAATTTTTCCGGATACAATTAAGTTTTCTTTAACGATAAGTAAGTTCTATAAAAATAATAGTATGAGCTTATGTATTTCCTATTAAAAGGTTCATTTATGTAATGGAAAAGTTACTTGTAAAGTCGAACTACACTGCATGCGCTCGAGTTCCACATCATAGAATTCTAAAATGAAAAAGTTTTCTTACAGCTTCAAAATATTTTAAAACTAGACGTTCATTACTATTCTAGTCGCAGCTGGTAATCAATGAATTTAAAGAGAAATATTGATTTATTCACATCATAATTAATGGATATAAATACATTACATACTTCCATAATTCTATTATCTATGTAATTAATACTTATTTTATAGTTCGATGAGAATAATATTCGGAAGAATAAAATATTATTTTCTCATTTAGATGTATTTATTTTGCTCTAACCTTTATAATAAAGGCTTATACACATATATCCTTTTTATTTGTACGTCGACGAGGTACTCGTATTTCTATGACATTTTCATCTGGTTTAGGCTTTGTTGGGCGTTAAAGCTGTGGGCTCACCGATATTTCATATTGACATAAAATAGAAATAAGGAATAGGATATCGATTATGTACTATCGCCTGTACAGTGGAATATTTAAATTAAATTATTTTAGTCTACGGGTACTAATAAGTCCACTATAGAAGACTTTAGCATTCCATTTGATGGCAAGTCATGCGATCGCACATCGACATCAGCAAATGCGTTATCACTTTGAGAAATGTATATGGATGGAGAAAGCAAAGAATTGTTTTTTCCTAATACATATATCATTTTAGTTTCTCATTTCAAGGAAATCAAAAGTCATAATTCGGAAAACCACTGTATCGCTTTACAGGAAATACTTCGTGAACTTGATGACTACACTTATGAGCGGTACAATGTTGAGGACTGAACCTCTAAATGTTGATAAATAACAAAGATATATAAATAGTTGACACAAAGTACTTTCAGACTTAGAATAAGAATCTATGGATCACACGAGAATGCGAAAAGTACCCACGACCTACGGATTAGCAATTAGTGGTTGACACCTAGTGGTTGGTAAGTTAGGTTGGACCGTTTTACTAAAAGTTAGTAACTCTCAGTCAAAGTTTGTAAGAGTATAATTGTTATAACCCTTTAAAATTTAGAAATTACCTGAACCGGACAACCTATATTAATAGTCACGTAAGCAAATATATAATAAATCCACGTAAACATGTTATATTAAGCTATACTTTTTGATTTATGCAATACTTTCGCTCTCCCATTTCAGAACGTCGTAATAATATTACATTCACATGACATTGATCTAAAACGAATTTAAACGACACGAAGAATCTGTTTTATTTCACACATGTTTTTCATTATTTTTAATAAATTTAAAAAACATTGACACAGATTGTAATTAATTTTCTTTATATCCGTATATTCTCGAATTAGATTAAATTAACGAACTTTTTGTAAAATGTAAATAAACCAAACATGGAATTAAACATCAAGGTTATTAAAATGATGTACATCAGACCTTGGGATCAAAATTAATGACCCTAAATCAATTAAATCAATTAATCGAACAAAATTAAAAAAAATAATAAAAAAACAATTACAATAACTCACGGAAGATCGATTTATTAATCTATTTATTATGACTAATGAATATAAAAATGGAGAACATTTTTATTGTCATTTTGATCTACAAGCTCTATGATACCGGGTAATAGCTTTTAAATTCTGTACTAGGTTGTTATTGAACTGTCTATCGTCCGCCTTTTCTTGGATTGCTTTGTAACTTAGAAATATCAGTTTTCTGTTTTCAATATCAGTATTTTAATTTTACGGCTTCATTCTTCAAGAACACAATGTTTTCACTGAGGATATATCTTGATAATTTGCCTGCTCCTTTAAACGCTTTTACAATTACAGGTCAAAAATATAATTTTAAAAATATCTTTTTGTAAGTCAATCTCATTTTTCAAAACTTTAACATCTTAAAAAATGATAAAAAAAATATATTTTACATTGATGTAAGCTCAATAAGACTTTTGTTTACTGATTGCTTAAAAACTAAAAGCAATTAAAGAAGTATTCCAGAAATAATGAAAAGGCTTAATTAACTTTATAGTTTTGTATATAACATAGAATAGTATTAACACTAGACTAAATTGTAGAATAGTATAAATACTAGAACTTTATTGAATATTATCTCTTGTGTTGAGGTTTCCTCCTGTTAATGATGTTTTTATAGTAGTTCCGTAGTGACTGAAACTATGATGGATTTTGTTATTACTTCCTAGATTTTTTCCTTTCTAGAAGTTTTTTTTAATGTTAAGTAGTTTCTATAAAAATAATCATTTTATTATTGTTTATGTATTCTATTAGAAGGTTCATTAAAACAATGGAAGAGATACTTGATAAAACGAACTGAACTCCATGCGGTCGAGTTACAAACTATGATATTATGTACAAAATTCTTTAAAAGATTATTTTCAAAAAGATTTAGAAAAATATAAATTTAAATATTATTAACTGTTTTGATGATAGCTGTTAATTGAATCCTGTTCCAATCAATTGTAAAAGAAATATTGATCCTTAATCATCAGTACTAAATAAATAAACAAATAAATTTCTGGACTATCTTGTACTTAGCACTGCCAGCTCATGTAACAATTATTATATAAAATAAAATCTTTACATACAATATCTGTTATAAATATAATAATACAATAACAACTGAAATGAAAATTTAATTGAATTTCTCTGATTGGATATTGATATTATCGATATGATAATATTTGCTTATTAACTTTAAAATTAACAAAATTTTAGCATATAAATGACGATTTATGAACATTGTGAATCACTTATTATATTGTTTATAAATGAATTGCAAATAAAACTTCCACATTCATCGGGTATTGATGTTTGTGATTCTTTGACGAAAAAAGACTAAAGGGATTCAAAGAAAACTTAATAGTATTACATCTTAAAAATTATAATAATTCATAGGCTTTCATCTATAAAGATATTGTCTAATTTGGATCAATTATGGCGATAATGGTGAAGTAAGTAAGCCGGAAATATTCAACCACCATAGGGTTAGATTAGTATTAATTCCCTTACTTACAAGAGGATTATGTATAGAGGATAACTTTTTAAGTTATTTAAAAATAAAAGACTCACGTCTTGATTTTATATTAAAGCTTTTTTTGTACTAGTTGTCACGACTCCATTGGCGCGGAATATGATTTTAAAATAAAAGTAGCCTACTTAACGCCTTATATTATTAGCTCTGTGAAAGTCCTGTTAAAATTTGTCCAAAGATCCTGATTGAAAAAATAATATATCATCAAAATTCACGTCCTAATTTTGAATTACTGTTTCTCCGCATTAGAAATGTAAATTCAGAGAGTTTTTAAAGGATGTCGGTGTTATCTATCTTTTACGGTTGTTGTTGTCGTTGTTTGAAATCCTAAATAAAACTAGACGGAACTTTCACAGACAGAGAAGTTTTCAAAGTTCTTGCTTAAAAGTACATATGGTGTCCAATAGGAAAAAAAAATAGTTAAACAAATAAGTTTAGTGAAACAATTAAAAACTATCACGAAATCTGAATATTATATTTATTATATTAATAAATGAATCAAAATATCCTAAAAATAGGAAGAAAAACAACAAACCTACAAAAATTAAATTAAATTTCCACACAAAAATTAAAAGTAACACATCAACTTTTTAATTAACCCAAGACGGTTATATTACTTTCATACAAATTTGCTGAATTATGATCCAGAGCGTGAAACTATCAAAAATATCTGGAAATATTCACGTTTTATTCAAAAAGAGTATCTTTTATAAACTGTCGATATGATATCAATTTTATTGAATTATAATTATAATTTATATCAATTCACATTCGCAAATTCAATGTTATCCAGGTTTCTTTTTTTGGAGATTCTTATTTGAGAAGTAATAAAACTCAGAGCGTTTCTCTATTGCTTGAATATATTTATTACATATTCTCTGATATTGTTATATAACTTTCGATTTTCCTCTATCAGCCGATCAATCAACAGTCGGTCAATCAATGGTTGTACTCTCATTTCGTCAGTAGAGAAATGTTTGTTAATAATCCTTATTTACAAAGTGTTCAAAATCTTATTTTTGTTATATAAAAATATAGCTAAAGTGATAGAAAAAAAAATAGTTTGCTATAAAATTCTAAGCTGAAAGATATTGGTTTTTCAATCATACATGTATACGTATACCTACGATAATAAATATACTTATATAAAAGAAATAGTATTTACCTAATCCACATTAGTCCTTAATTACAAAACATTATATTAACAGGATCAAAGAAAAGAGTTTTCCTAATAAAATATCTCTCAGAAAATATCTAATTCGAAGTCAAGACACGTGTGCTGCTGTCAGGACCATCTTCCAATAAACTTTTAACCTCCAATCTGTTGCTACATCTTTGTAAGGTTCTTATGTTGTATGCTCTGGTACGAAGAAGCTTTTTCGAAGCTGTAATTACATTACGTAGTGTCGAAAAAGGCTAATATAAATAAGATTTTATATTCTTTCTATTGGCTTTTAACAAAATTGAGCTTTTCGTGGATTTACTAAATATTTAATGCCTGGTGTATCTTTAATATCAAAAGTTTTTTATGATTGAATTATAAAGCTAGGGATTTACTCTCAAATTATTATAATTCTTTTAACATTCACAATTTTCTCCGTTCGATTAAGTGATATAGAAAATGTACAATGACGTTTCTGTTTCGTGATGGAAGCTAGCGGTGGTGAGTAGGCTTAAAAGAAATATAGTGTTTAACAATGAACTTTTTTTGTAAAAAATTTGCCAATCTATATAATGTCACGATGTTTTAAGTTTTACTTATATTTAGGTTTTTGATCCAATTTATAAAATTATGTTGAAGGACCTAAAAACAAACATTAATTAATAATAAATAATTAATTAATAAATAATTAATAATTGAATAAAAGAACATTAATTGTGTAGATTTTGATAATTATGGACAAAAGTGGGTAAAAGGAATAAAATATCAATTAAAATTATAGGAAATATAGGAATTCAGTTTGCAACATAAATGATGTCTCCATATGAACAATGACCCTTAGTAATTTAGAAGGTTAATACGCAGATTCGTTTGTATTTCAGGCGGTAACGAGACACACCAGAACCTCGAATAATCACAAGGATCATAATACCAGGCATTGATTGAACCGTTTTTCATTTCCCAAACACGAAAGGTCAAATTGCCAATTATTAGCAATATCGTTTCAAATTGCCAGAGCAATGTTCGAGTTCATGATCGATAGATACGAGGGGAGGTCCAAAAGTTCATGGAATGAAAGGGATCTAAATAAAATAAAACAACAAAACTATTTTTCCATTTCAATATAATCACCCTTAAGCTCAATACATTTATTAGACCTATAAATTAATTTTTCTAAACCACTATAAAAAATGTTTTATCTTTTCCGTCAAAATGAGCCGAAATTGCCTCCCTTACCTCATTGTCGTAGGAAAATTTCCTTCCCCTTAAGTCTTTTTTTTAAATTGGGGAGTAAAAAAAAAGTCACTCGGGGCCAGGTCTGGAATGTAGGGTGGGTGAACTAGGAATTCGAACCCATGCGTGTGCAGAGCAGCCATTGCAATTCTGCTCTTGTGAACCGGCGCGTTGTCTTGCAACAGCAACACACCCTTTGTTAATTTTCCTCGCCGCTATTCCTTGATGGCATCCTTTAATTTTTCTAATATCGTTGCGTAGTATTCTCCGGTTATAGTCCTTCCCTTTTCTTTGTAATCAATCAAGATTATCCCCTCACAATCCCAAAAAACAGTAGCCATCATCTTTCCAGCCGACTCCGTCACCTTGAATTTCTTTGGCGGTTGTGTCCCCTTTTTATGCCATTGCATGGACTCTTATTTGGACTCAGGCTCAAAGTGATGAACCCATGTTTCATCTCCCGTAACAATTTGGTCTAAAATCTGTGCAGGTTTATCTCCACACAACTCCGAAAAATGCTTTGACGCATCGACGCGCTGCTCTTTCTGAAACGGCGTGAGCATTCTCGGTATTCATCTTGCACTGACTTTTGTCATACCCAGGTGATCATGTAGGATACGCAAAATGGTGGTATCTTGTACTCCAACTAATGCAGATTATTGGTTTTTTTTCAAATGGGCATCCTCTAGTACAATTTTCTCCACTTTTTCAACGATGTCCGATGTGGTGGCCTCAACTGGCCTTCCTGAGCGGGGGTCGTCTTCAATTGACTCTTGACCATGTTTATAAAGACCATGCCAATTGTAAATTATTGATTTACTAGGGCACTGTTCCCTATAAACGACTCCCATTTCATTCAAAATGGTTTGAGTGTTCTTTCCTTGCTTGGTAAGGAATTTTATCACAGCGCGGTGTTCAATTTTCTCCATAGTTTCAGTTTTCTTCCGGATTGAATTGTTTAACAGGCGACTGTTCGTAAACGAATGACGCAATCGGGTTGAAACTCGGTATTTATGCTAATGATGAGTCTCCGATTCGTATGACACCAAGCGAGCGCCCCTACCCCCGCTCCATCCTCTCCATTCCACGAACTTTTGGACCTCCCCTCGTATGACGGATGTACCATGTTACGTTCAGTTTGAGTGATTACTGACCAAATTAGATACAACGCTTCACTAACAGTTTGTATTCTTTTAAAAACTTGTCTTAATCTAAATTAATATTATATCATTATCCTTTTTTTATATTTTAAGTTATTATTCTAGTGTTATATATTCTAACACCCGAGATACCAGACACTTACAAAGTGTCACTTTGCAATATTTATCACTAGACATTAGTCTAAGTGCTTGATAAATAAATACAGAGAATGTTTTAAACTATTGAATAAGTATTTTGTTAAATTGTGAGTCAAATATACGAGTAAATATATTTAAAACGTGAATTATATTTTTCATTTTATTTAGATCGACAGACACCTACATTAAGGATCCGGAGAAAGCGTCGGTGTTGTAAAGTAAAAATGTATATTGTATTATTTATATTGTATTCATATGCTATAAACTAAACTATATAATATATTATATAAAATTTTAAAGAAACAACACGAATATTAAATAAAAAAAGGAAACAAAACTTTGTTAATAACAGAATAACATCCGTTCCACCGGGAACTCGGAACCAAACAATTACACCGATCGCACGTCATGAGTTCGTTCGTGTTCGTTTATTCGATTTCTTTAATTTGTGGTTTTTGATATCTTTACAAAATCTCTAAATATAATCTTCCGTTTAGGTTTTAATTAACGACATATCTGTATATTTATAAAGTGATTTAATTTCAGTAAATAAAGCAATTTATTTGCATTTGAGAACAATTAAATCCTTAGCCAGTCCTATTTGCAATCGATGGGATGATAAATGAGTCGAGTATTTGAGATTTGTCTCGATCTATTGAAAACCATCTTTGTCGATGGGTCAATTATTATTATTATTAAATAACCAATAATATTATAAGGAATACTTAGATATTGTGAGCGAAGAGAATCTTAAATTAAAGTTGTTTTTATTTCATAACGATGTTATTGTGAGGTGACTTCATAATTAACTCTTTAGATAAATACTATACCACTGTTAGACTCAGATCATTGTTAAAGGTAAATAAATGGAGCCAAATAGAATACCAGAGCCTACTTCTCCTTTATTGGTAATATTTCCATAAATTTTATATCAAAGGATATAATAAGCATGTTGAAGAAGAAATATTAATATAGCAAATTATTATTATGTTCTGTCTATTAATAATAAAAATAATAAAATTGTAATTTTTTTAAATAATATAGAATAATTTTTATACACAACATTACAGTTTAAAATTAAATACTCGAAAAAACAATGATAAATTAAGTGGAGGCTGACGACGGTCTTAGCTCTGTTCTTCGGTGGTTTTGATCGTGGTTGTCATGGGTCACAATTCTACGTTCATCTGCTGTGGATTCCAGAGTCCCATAACTTACTTTTAAATTTAAATTTAAATTTATAGGAAGTAAAGAAATATTTCCTTTTAGTAAAATTTTAATTAGTATTATAGTAACCTTACAATAAATTTCACTTAACTATCTTCTTTCTTAACTATCTCGAACTAAAAAGTAATTACTATTAATTGGTCAAATCTAAAACACATTTACTGAACCAATCAGTAGCCAGAACTTAGCGTCATTTCCTGTCAACTATAGAAAATAGATGACATCACAGGAAGAGGCAACTAACTGATATCCGAGTGGAGGATAGTAACTAATGTGGGTTAATATTAGATGAAGTTTTGTCATTAGAAGTCTTTGTTAGAGTTAAAGTTAAACAAAGAAAAACCCGTTCATTCTGTTCCGTGATATTCTATGTCACTGACCATTATGTTCAACTAGTAGTTTGTTTGATCGAGATAAAACAAAGAAAATAGTAAATATATTGAATTGTAATGATTTTGAAGTAGATAAAAGTGGAATTATAATTTATTTAGAGTAGAAAATACTAGAAAACACACTGAACAAAATACTGTGGTTTAAAAAATACAATGTGGACATGTGATGACAAATACTTCATTTTTAACAAAAGTTAGTGACCACGAGCGACCTTAACTTGTTTGTGACGACGAATGGAACTATCATTTTTATTAAACCTCATTCTAAAGTAAGGTAAGGTAAGTGGCTTAAATGTCGAGTCAGTTTAATTTGATCCCAGCTTCACCGTGAACTCGACGACTATGATATAATATTGGTGTAGCTTTGTGTGTAATGTATATCTTGATTTGTGGAATATCGTTTGTTATTTTCACGAGCGGTACAAATATATATAAAAATACCTCATTTCTACAAAGAAAGCTATCTCGTTTTCGGTAGATTTGAGAAGTAAGAATACTATTTAAAACATAAAAATATACATACATAGAATAAATATCATAATGATAGTTCATAGTTTGCATTCAGACTGAAAAAGTCTAAAACTGTGATACATACTTATAAGATAACAAATAAATACTCTAAAATTAATGATATTTATATCGAGTGTTTTTTTATTATAAACTTATTATAATTGCTTAAATCAGGGCCGTCTTTTTTGTGCCTGTTATGACGATTACGTCAAAACATACCTCCTCTAATTAACTTTTAACTTTATGTTTATTATTTAATTTTATTAATAGCAATAACTATCTTTGTTTATATAAAGTAATACACAATAATCGTGTTATAAACTATTTTAACTCAAAATTCAACTTCAGATAAAGTAGTAAAAAACATCGATCTGTCTAAAAACGTCACGTTTAAACCTATCCGCCAGAAGTTTAATTTAAAAACAAATTTAAAATATCTCATTCAGCTATCGTAGGAATATTTAATCCAAAAATTAATAAAATAAAAATGTATAATACCAAGTGATAAAAAAGTTATTCATGGTTTCTTATTATCATAAAATTTATCGATGTAACCTAATTACCAGGATCTCGATAAGTCTTCTCTCCGTGTCTAGGAATTTATTAGAGTTAGTCTTTGTTTAAGTATATAATAAATAATATAGTTAGTAGGTTGAGTTTAATTTTTTAAGCGATAAATTTCTTTACTTTGAATACACGAATAGTGTAGTAAGTATTTACTATTGTTATCTTACGCACTTAATTACCTTATACTAGATATATTAATAAGTACAGATTACAATGGAGTAAGTAAATAATGTAGCAGAAGCAAATCTTGCGATAGATTAAATTAATTTCTAATTGTCTAATATTTTAACACCAGGACAATAAGACGAGTCATTAATCTTAATAAGGTTTTGTTTCTAATAAAATTAAATACGAAATATAACAGAAATTGAAATAACGTATTCTTTGTTGTGCGTTAAAGCTGTGGGCTCATCGATAACTCATTTTGACATAAAATAGAAATAAAGAAATGGAAAAGGAATAGGATATCGATAGTGTACTATCGCCTGTAAAGTGGAATATTTAAATAAAATGATTTTAGTCTACCGGTACTAATAAGGCCACTATAAAAGACTTTAGCATTTCATTTGATGGCAAGTCATGCGATCGCACATCGACATCTGCAAATTTATATGGACGGAGAAATTTTTTATTTTTTTTTCCTAATACGTATATCATTTTTGTTTCTCATTTCAAATAAATCAAAAGTCATAATTCGGAAAACCACTGTATCGCTTTTTGCAGGGAAAACTCCATGAACTTGTTGCCTATACTTATGAGCGGTAAAATGTTATAGACTAAACCGCTAAATGTTGTTATACAGCACACATATAGAAATAGTTGACACAAAGTACTATCCGGTTTAGAATAAGAATCAATGGATCACACGAGAACGGGAGAAGTAGCTACGACCTACGTATTAAAAACCAGGTCCATAAGTATATAGTCCAAAACTCTTTAGTATAAGTTTGCAAAAGTATATTAAATTTTTTTAATATATCCAGACATGACCCATATTAATATTTACGTATTATTGAATCTGTGTAAACATGTTATATTAAGATAAACAATTCGCACAAAATATTATCAGACTCTAGTATCTATTTTATTTCACACATGTTTTTCATTATTTTTAATAAATTTAAATAACATTGACACAGAACGTAAGTATATTTTTAATATCTGTGTATTCTTGAATGTGATTAAATTAACGAACTTTTTGTAAAATGTAAATAAACCAAACATGGAATTAAACATCAAGGTTATAAAAATGAAGTACATCAGACCTTGGGATTGAAATTAATCAATTAAATCAATTAATCAAACATAATGAAAACAATAAATAAAAAAACAATTACAATAACTCACGGAAGATGGATTTATAAATCTATTTATTATGACTAGTGAATATAAAAATGGAGAGGATTTTTATTGTCATTTTGATCTACACGCTCTATGATACCGGGTAATAGCTTTTAAATTCTGTACTAGGTTATTATTGAACTGTCTATCGTCCGCCTTTTCTTGGATTGCTTTGTAACTTAGAAATACCAGTTTTCTGTTTTCAATATCAGTATTTAAATTTTACGGTTTCATTCTTCCAGCACACCATGTTTCCACTGAGGATAGTTATATCTTGATAATTTGCCTGCTTCTTTAAACGGTTTTACAATTACAGGCCAAAAAAAATAATTTTTGAAGATATCTGTAAGTCAATCTCATTTTTTAAAACTTTAACATCTTCAAAAATGATAAAATAAATATATTTTACATTGATATAAGCTGAATAAAATTATTGTTTACTGATTGCTTAAAAACTAAAAGCAATTAAAGAAGTATTCCAGAAATAATGAAAAGGCTTAATTAACTTTATAATTTTGTATATAACATAGAATAAGTATTAACATACTGGAACTTTATTGAATATTATCTCCTGTGTTGAGGTTTCCTCCTGTTGATGATGTTTTTATAAGTAGTTCCGTAGTTACTGGAGCTGTGATCGACTTTGATATTACTTCCTAGAATTTTTCCTGGCTAGAAGTTTTCTTTAATGTTAAGTAGTTTCTATAAAAATAATACTATGGGTTCATGTATTCTTTTAGAAGGTTCATTAAAACAACGGAAGAGATACTTGATAAAACGAACTGAACTGCATGCGGTCGAGTTACAAACTATGATATTATGTACAAAATTCTTTAAAAGATTATTTTCAAAAAGATTTAGAAAAATATAAATTTAAATATTATTAACTGTTTTGATGATAGCTGTTAATTGAATCCTGTTCCAATCAATTGTAAAAGAAATATTGATCCTTAATCATCAGTACTAAATAAATAAACAAATAAATTTCTGGACTATCTTGTACGTAGCACTGCCAGCTCATGTAACAATTATTATATAAAATAAAATCTTTACATACAATATCTGTTATAAATATAATACAATATCAAATGAAATTAAAATTTAATTGAATTTCTCTGATTGGATATTGATATTATCAATATACTGATATAATATTTTGCTTATGTAAACTTTAAAATTAACAATATTTAAGCATATAAATGACGATTTATAAACATCGTCAATCACTTATTGTATTGTTTATAAATGAATTGCAAATAAAACTTCTACATTCATCGGGTATTAATGTTTGTGATTCTTTGACGAAAACAGACTTAAGGGATTCAGAGAAAACTTAATAGTATTATAGCCTTGAAATTAAAATAATACATAGGCTTTAATGTATAAAGATATTGTCTAATTTTGATCAATTATGGCGATAATGGTGAAGTAAGTAAGCCGGAAATATTCAACCACCATAGGGTTAGATTAGTATTCATTCCCTTACTTACAAGAGGATTATGTATAGAGGATAACTTTTTAAGTTATTTAAAAATAAAAGACTCATTTCTTGATTTTATATTAAAGCTTTTTTTGTACTAGTTGTCACGACTTCATTGGCGCGGAATATGATTTTAAAATAAAAGTAGCCTACTTTACGCCTTATATTATTAGCTATGTGAAAGTCCGGTTAAAATTTGTCCAAAGATACTGATTGAAAAAATAATATATCACAAGGACGTGAATTTTAAATTACTGTCCCTCGTCATTGGAAATGCAATCTCAGGGAGTTTTTAAAGGATGAAGGTATTATCTGTCTTTTACGGTTGTTGTTGTCATTGTTTAAAATCCTAAATAGAACTTGACGGAACTTTCACAGACCGAGAAGTTTTCAAAGTTCTGGCTTAAAAGTACATATGGTGTACAAAAGGAAAAGAAATGTAGTTAAACAAATAAGTATAGTGAAACAATTAAAAACTATCACGAAATCTAAATATTATATTTATTTTATTAATAAATGAATCAAAATATCCTAAAAATAAGAAGAAAAACAACAAAAAAGTCAATTAAAATTCATAACAGAAAATAAACACATTCTTAATTTTTTAATTAACAAAATGAAGGTTATAGTACTTTCATACAAATCTGCTGAATTATGATCCAGAGCGTGAAACTATAGAGACTATCTGGAAATATTCACGTTATATTCTAAAAGAATATCTTTTATAAACTGTCGATATGATATCATATTCAAGACATTTTTATATCAATTCACATTCGCAAATCCAATGTTATCCAAGATTTTTTGGAGATTCGTATTCGTGTAGTAGTAAAAATCAGAGCGTTTCTTTATTGCATGAATATATTTATTATATATTTTCTGATATTATATGTTATACAACTTTCGATTTTCCTCTATTACTCAATCAATCAACAGTCGGTCAATCAATGATTGTGCTCTCATTTCGTCAGTAGAGAAATGTTGTTTGTTATTAATTCTTATTTACAAAATGTTCGAAATCTTATTTTTATTATTTTTTTAATTTATCTAGTGATAGAAAAAAATAAATAACTTGTTATAAAATTCTAATCTAAGGCTTTTCAATCATACAGCTTTTACGTATTCGATAATAAACAAACGTATTTAAACATATTAGTTGTAAATTAATAGATTTTTCATATATTTACCATCATTAAGGACTAATTACAAAATGTTATATTAACAAGAATCAATGAAAAGAGTTTTCCTAATAAATTATCTCTCACAAAATATCTAATTCGAAGTCAAGACACGTGTGCTGCTGTCAGGACCATCTTCCAATAAACTTTTAACCTCCAATCTGTTGCTACATCTTTGTAAGGTTCTTATTTTGTATGCTCTGATACGAAGAAGCTTTTTCGAAGCTGTAATTACATTACGTAGTGTCGAAAAGACTAATATAAATCGAATTTTATATTCTTTCTATTGGCCTTTAACAAAATTGATCTTTTCGTGGATTTACTAAATATTAAATGGCTGGTGTAACTTTAATATCAAAAGTTTTTTATTATTGAATTATAAAGCTGAAGATTCATTCTCAAATCATTATAAATCTCTTAACATTCACAATTCTCTCTGCTCGATAAAGTGGTATAGAAAATATACAATGACATTTCTGTTTCGTGATGGAAGCTAGCAGTTGTGAGTAGGCTTAAAAGAAATATAGTGTTTAACAATGAAATTTTTTTGTAAAAAATTTGCCAATTTATATAATGTCACGATGTTTTAAGTTTTACTTATATTTAGTTTTGATACAATATATAAAATTATGTTGAAGGACCAAAAAAAAACAATAATTGAATAAAAGAAGACTAATTGTGTAGATTTTGATAATTATGGACAAAAGTGGGTAACGAAGGTATATTAATAAAATATGAATCAAAAACATAGGTAATTTAGAAATTAGGTTTGCAACGTTATTGTAGATGTCTTTATATGAACCATGATCCTTAGAAATTTAGAAGGTTAATACGCAGATTCGTTTGCATTTCAGGCGGTAATGAGACACACCAGAACCTCCAATAATCACAAGGATCATAATACCAGGCATTGATTGAACCGTTTTTCATTTCCCAAACACGAAAGGTCAAATTGCCAATTATTAGCAATATCGTTTAAATTGCCAGAGCAATGTTCGAGTTCATGATCGATAGATATGACGGATGTTACGTTCAGTTTAGTTACGTAATTACTGACCAAATTAGATTCATCGCTTGGGTTTTTTTTTAAGTGCTAGACTTGGCTTAATCCAAATTAGTGTTATAAAATTATCCTTTGTTTCTTTTTAAAGTATTTTTTTGTGCTATAAATTCTAATACTCCCAAACACTTACTTACAAAGTGTCACTTTGCAATATTTATCTAATGGCTAAGTACTTGATAAATAATTTCAGAGGATCTTTGAAAGTATTGAACGAGTATTTTCTCAAATTGTTAGTCAAATATGCGAGTAAATATATTTAAAACGTAAAGTATATTTTTTATTTTATTTAGATCGACAGACACCTACATTAAGTCTCCGGAGAAAGCACCGGTGTTTTAAAGTAAAAATGTATATTGTACTATTTATATTCTATTCATATGCTATAAACAAGACTCGAATTGCCAAACCTTCAGAAATCTGTTAATTGTATTTACTACAAATACGAATCTTTATAATATTAATTTATAAAAAAGAATAAAAGTAGTTTAGTGTTTTTAAACATTTGTATTTTCTAAGGATTTTTCAGGAATATATAAAAAATGAGACTTCCGTAATATGATGATTTTATATAAAATTTTAAAGAAACAACACGAATATTAAATCAAAAAAGGAAACAAAACTTTGTTACGAGTAATGGCAGAATAACATCGCTTCGACCGGGAACTCGGAACCAAACAATTACACCGATCGCACGTCATAAGTTCTTGTTCATGTTCGTTTATTCGTCTTCGCTGATTTATGGTTTTTGATATCTTTACAAAATCTCTAAATATAATCCTCCGTTTAGGTTTTAATTAACGACATATTTGTATACCGTCTAAAGTGATTTAATTTCGTTAAACAAAGCAATTGATTTGCATATGAGAACAATTAAATCCTTAGCCAGTCCTATTTGCAATCGATGGGATGATAGATGAGTAATACTCGTATTTGAGATTTGTCTCGATCTATTGAAAACAATCCGTTTTATTTGATTAGTCAAAATTATTTATATAACATTTTGTTTTCGATTATCTCTGTTATATAAAATGTGGTATCCAAAGGTTCAATAAATGTTCGGAAAATAAAATTAAAATTTTTAAGATAAGACACGAACTATAAAGTTAATTTTGCAGGATGAATACTATACGAGGCAGCTCTTTAATTATTATTATTAAATAACCAATAATATTATAAGGAATACTAAGATATTGTGAGTTAAGAGAATCTTAAATTAAAGTTGTTTTTATTTCATAACGATATTATTGTGAGGTGACTTCATAATCAACTCTTAAGATAAATACTATACCACTGTTAGACTCAGATCATTGTTAAAGGTAAATAAATGGAAAATGGAATAACTGAGCCTACTTCTCCTTAATTGATAATATTTTCATAAATTTTATATCAAAGGATATAATAAGTATGTTGAAGAAAAAATATTAATATAGCAAATTATTATTACGTTCTTTCTATTAATAGTATAAATAATAAAATTGTATTATTTTAATAATGTAGACTACTTTTTATACACAACATTACGGTTTAAAATTAAATATACGAAAAAAATTAAACAATGATAAATTGAGTTTGTGGCTGACGACGGTAAGAACAGAGGTAGTTCTTCGGTAGTTTTGATCGTGGTTGGCAGGGGTCACAATTGTACGTTCATCTGCTGTGGATTCCAGAGTCCCATAACTTACTTTGAAATTAAAATTTAATTTTATAGGAAGTAAAACATATTTCCTTTTTGTAATATCTTAATTTGTATTATAATAACCTTACAATAAATTGCACTTAACTATCTACCTACTTAAATATCTCGAACTACAAACTACTTACTACTAATTGGTCGAATCTAAAACACTTTTACTGAATTAATCAGTAGCCAGAACTTAGCGTCATTTCCTGTCAACTATAGAAAGTAGACGTTATGACGTCACAGGAAGAGGCAACTAACTGACACCCGAGTGAAGGATAGTAACTAATGTGGGTTAATGTTAGATGAAGTTTTGATATTAGGAGTCTGTGTTAAAGATTATTTAAAAGTTTGAGTTCAAAGACAAACAAAGGAGAAACCCGTTCATTCTGTTCCGTGATATTCCATGTCACTGACCATTATGTTCAACCAGTAGTTTGTTTGACCGAGATAGAACAAAGAAAATAATAAATATTGAATTGTGATGATTTTGAAATAGATAAAAGTGGAATTATAATTTATTTAGAGTGGAAAATAATGTAAAAAACACAGGATATATGTCGGTGATTATACTTATACTACGATGAATTACTTAGATTTAAAAATACAGTGTGGACATTTGATAATAAACACTTAATTTTTAACCAAGTGAGTGACCACGAGCGAGCGACCTTTAACCAGTTGGTGACGACGAATGAAACTATCATTTTTATTAAACCTCATTCCCGGTAAGTGGCTTAAATGTCGAGTCAGTTTAATTTGATCCCAGCTTCACCGTGAACTCGCCGACTACGATATTATATTGGTGTAGCTTTGTGTGTAATGTGTATCTTGATTTGCGAACTATCGTGTGTTATTTTCACGAGCGGTACAAATTTATATAAAAATAAATTTCTACAAAGAAAGCTATTTTTAGCTAGTTTTCGGTAGATTTGAGAATATACTAGAATAAATATCATAATGATATTTCATAGTTTGCCTTTAGACTGAAAATATCTAAACCTATGACACACCTCCTCCCTCCTCATACTTATAAAATATGATGACTAAATACTCTAAAATTAATGATATTTATATTTAGTGTTTTTTATTATAAACTTATTATATTTGCTTAAATCAGGGCCGTCTTTTTTGTGCCTATTATGAGGATTACGTCAAAACAAACCTTAATTAATTTTTTAATTTTATGTTTATTATTTAATTGTATTAATAGCAATAACTATCTTTGTTTATATAAAGTAATACACAATAATCGCGTTATAAAGTATTTTAACTATAAATTCAACTTCAGTTAAAGTAGTAGTAAAAAAACCTTAATCTGTCTAAAAACATTAGGTCACGTTTAAACCTATCCGCTAGGAGTTTAATTTAAAAACAAATTTAAGATTACTCATTCAAGTATCGTACGAATATCTAATCCAAAAATGAATGCAATAAAAATTTATAATACCAAGTCTAAAAGTGATAAAAAAGTTATTCATGGTTTCTTATTATCATAAAATTTATCGATGCGACCTAATTAGCAGGATCTCGATAAGTCTTCTCTCCGTGTCTAGGAATTTATTAGAGTTGGTCTTTGTTAACGTACGAGTATATAATAAATAAAACAGGTTTTAGTAGGTTGAGTTTATGTTTCTAAGCGAATTCAGTTTGAATACACGAACAGTGTTGTAAGTATTTATTAGTGTTAACTTACGAACTTAATTACCTTTTACTAGATATATTAATAAGTATATATTACAATGGAGTAAGTAAATAATATATAATACAAAGCAAATCTTATGATAGATTAATTAATTTCTAATTATCTAATATTTTACCACCAAATCTACTATTAATTAAATAAACCGCTAATTGTCTACAATAAGACAATAAGATGAGTCATTAATCTTAATAGGATTTTGTTTGTAATCAAATTAAATACGAAATATAACAGAAATTGAAATTACGCTTTAATAGACGTTTCTTTAGCTTGTTGTTTTCTTCACACATAAATAATGGGATGAGAATAATATTCGGAAGAATAAAATAATATTTTCTCATTTACATGTATTTATTTTGCTCTAACCTTTATAATAAAGGCTTATACACATATATCCTTTTTATTTGTACGTCGACGAGGTACTCGTATTTCTATGACATTTTCATCTGGTTTAGGCTTTGTTGGGCGTTAAAGCTGTGGGCTCACCGATATTTCATATTGACATAAAATAGAAATAAGGAATAGGATATCGATTATGTACTATCGCCTGTACAATGGAATATTTAAATTAAATTATTATAGTCTACCGGTACTTATAAGTCCACTATAGAATACCTTAGCATTTCATTTGATGGCAAGTCATGCGATCGCACATCGACATCTGCAAATGCATAATCACCTTAAGAAATTATTATGGATGGAGAAAGCAGAGAAAACTATCTTTTTTCCCAATACATATATCATTTGCGTTTGTCATTTCGGAGAATTCAAAAGACATAATTCGCTATAACAATGTATCGCTTTCCGCAGGAAATACTCCGTGAAATTGATGCACTTATGAACGGTAAAATGTCGCGGACTAAACAGTTCAATGTTGTTATATAACACAAATATATAAATAGTAACACAAATTTATGTATCACACGAGAATGGGAGAAGTACTCACGACTGCGGATTAACAATTAGTGGTGGTAGACACCTAGTGGATGGTAAGTTATGTTGGACCCTTTGACTAAAAATTCGTAACTCTCAGTCAAAGTTTCTAAAAGTATAATTGTTATAAACCTTAAAAATTCTGAAATTACCTGAACCGGACAACCTATATTAATAGCCACGTAAGCAAATATATAATAAAACCACGTAAAATGTTTATATTAAGCTATAATTTTTGATTTATGAAATATTTCCGCTCTCCCATTTCAGAACGTCGTAATAATATTACGTTCACATGACATTGATCTAAAACGAATTTAAACGACATGAAGAATCTCTTTTATTCACACATGTTTTTTATTATTTTTAATTAATTTAAATAATATTGACACAGAACGTAATTAGTTTTCTTTATATCCGTATATTCTTGAATTAGATTAAATTAACGAACTTTTTGTAAAATGTAAATAAACCAAACATGGAATTAAACTTCAAGGTTATTAAAATGATGTACATCAGACCTTGGGATCAAAATTAATTAACCTGAATCAATTAAATCAATTAATCGAACAAAATGAAAAAAATAAATAAAAAAAATAATTACTATAACTCACGGAAGATCGATTTATAAATCTATTTATTATCTCTTGTGAATATAAAAATGCTCTGTTTTCATTTTGATCTACACGCTCTATGATACCGGGTAATAGCTTTTAAATTTTGCACTAGGTTGTTATTAAACTGTCTATCGTCCGCCTTTTCTTGGATTGCTTTGTAACTTAGAAATATCAGTTTTCTGTTTTCAATATCAGTGTTTCAATTTTACGGCTTCATTTTTCCAGAACACAATGTTACCACTGACGATAGATATATCTTGATAATTTGAGGAATGAAACGAAAAGATATTTATTTATTTTTTCCATTTTGAATCAATAACAGTGATTACTTGTGTATCTTAAGTTGTCCTATTTTGCTATTTTGAAAACTTATTGAAATAAGCTCTTGTGTGAAGATACTCTCCAACTTAAAATAAGGCTACGAGGGTTCCAAACTCATCCTAATTTGAGAAAAAGCACACAATAAACCATAGTAATGATGGTCTTCTCTAAAGCTCGGACGTTTAGTTGAGTGCTGGACCGATACTGGACAGTGCTAACTCATTTTATTGGGGGTTGTAAACTAACGTGGTAAATATTACTCAAGAAAACTTTCATGACGTAACCCCTTTTGTTTCGGACTTTTCACCCACATTCTTTATTCACACTTTTGTCATCCACAGTCAATTATCTTTAAAAATACACTGGTCAGAAAAACTAAACTTTGCTGGATAGTAACGTTCCCATTGGAACAGTGCCAGGCTAAACACCCTACATATGGCGCTGCCTTTAGAAATATTGAAAAAAAAGTGTGAAAAATTTAGACAAGAATATATAAATGTAATATTCGGTAAGGGTTCATTAGGCCAGAAGTTATCTGTAATTTTAGTTCAATTTATTCTTGCGTACTTCTTTAAATGCTTTTACAATTAGAGATAAAAAATATTGCTAAAAATATATTTTTGTAAGTAAAGATCATTTTTCTTTGGGTTTTGATGTAAAAATGAGACTGACTAAACTTTGACATCATAGAAAATGGTAGAAAATAACTATTTTACATTAATATTAAACTGAATAAAATTATTTTTTTACCCACTGCTTAAAAACGAAGAGCAATTAAAGAAATATTCCAGAAATAATGAAAAGGTTTAATTAACAGATCGTGGAGTTTAAGAATTTTCAAACAAGATGTTTAATAAATTAAAATACTTTTAGAGAGAATTGTAAACATTCCTCTGAAGTATTCTTTTCTGTAGTAACAGTAATTACTTTTTTTATTGGCGATATTATTGACTAAACAATCAAATTATCGTGATTATAGTTTAAGTAAGCGCATTTTTCACTGTATTAAATAATCATAAAATAAAACAGTAATTAACAAAGATAACATTAAATATTTGTGTATCCAGTACATTATACGATACATTTTTTTTGTCTGTTTTTCTGTTTACTTGTTATTTGTTGACGAAATTTGTTTCGACTCATTATGAGTATACTTCTTATTTCGATTAAATTGATGTATTTCCAGGGAAAATAAATAATAACAAATAAAACTTGTGGTGTTATCTACATCAAAATTCTCTTATTTTACGGAAAATACAAAAATAACAATGTTTTCTGTTTCTAACAAAATAAACAGTACTCAATACTTAGTTGACTTGGTTCAAGACTAGAGCCATAACCTCGAGAGAGGTAATTAATAATATTATTGTTGCATACACACTGTAATAATGATCGTATCTTTGTATATATAATAACTAGATACTATAATTAACAGTATCTTTGTTACCATAAACAAATATAATAAATATATATATATATATAAATATAATATATAATATATAGAATATATGTATATATATATATATAATATAGAATATATGTATATATATATTCTATATATATATACATATAATCTATATATTATAAAAATATATATTCTCAACCAAATTTTTACGAGCATTATATTATTAAGTACATTTTTACATGATTAAATAATTTGTTTATTTTAAACCGCGATTCAATTTTCTTGATGTGTTACGTATTCTTTTCTAATGTTAAATTAATTGTCCTTGTTTATTTTTTATAGTTTTGTATATAATATGGCGTTAGAAATATTAAAGCCGGGTAAAGTGTTTTTACAATTATAACTTAAACTACGAATAAACCTATCAAAAATCTATTAATACGTGAAAAGATAACCTTTATCGCTTTCGAAGGATATTGGTAAAGTGGAAGATTTGTTAAAGTTTACGGTGAGGAGATCAAACAAATGGATTTTGTGTGTAATATGTACAAATACATTGTATAATATATTACAATCTATCTATACATACTGTGAAATGTATTTTTAAATATTTTCTTTTTGAAGATACACTAAATAACTGAACGTCACTTTGTCAGAGTTTTGTCAATATTGAAGACGTCTCGCAGTCTGTCTCATTCGCACATTTTTCTGAGAATTTTAAATATTTATTTTTTACTTTTATACAAAGCTTCTCCTGACATTAACGAACACATAAAAGAAAGATTTATCCAATTTGGTGCAGTTATTTGGAGGTTGTGCAAACATTTCGGTGACTCATTTTTATTTATATAGATAACTCAAAACATTAATTAGTTTCATTGACACTGTCAATGTCAAATGTATATTATCCTGATATTATCTTGTCGTGTCACGTAATAAATTAAAAAAAATGCAACAATTATGGAGACATGCAACTTTGAATTGTGGTAATTTTTTGTCACTATTAATTTATTACTGTACTTAATATAATTAATGTAAACAAAATTTAATCTTTTGTCGTTAGTTTGTTTTTTTTTGTATCAAACATTATATTTAAATGGCCATTTTTTGTGTACAGTCTGACACGTTTTTATTTTAATGTTATTCTTATTTTTAAGGTTGACTGTAAGAGATCCCTTGATGGATAAGCGTACCTTTGCTTTAGTTTTATTTCAAATAATTAATTATGTGTGTGCAGTGTGTGTGCAATTAATTATATGCAGTACAGAATGGCCACAACCTAAGGACCCCGGTGACACTGTCATAGCCAGTAAGACTAACAGCAGACATTACAAAAAAACTCAAGGCACCCTCTTTTTAAACGTGGACTGATCACTTGTAACTGTAAAGTCAGTGACTGTCTGCTGGGGATTCATTTTAAAAATAATTTAACTTTTTAAATAGTTTAAAGAGTTAAGAGAATAAATTAAGCTATCAGCTTTATACTAACACTAGCTTATTCCCTCCCGCTTCGCTGGACGCACTATTTGGATGTGAACTTAGGTCGCTATGGTAACCTTTGTCATGTTATTCGTTGTCATCGTAACCGTTGTTATGGTAACCATTGCTATAGTAACTTTTAGCCCCGCGTTAAGTGTATAGCTGCTACAGGTTTGAAACTTGGCGAAATGCAAAAAGTTGAAATTCGTTGGACAAGGAATTTCGTAAAATCTGTTCTTAGTGGACGTCTACGTCACATGAGAAGTAACTATGTAAAATTTTAAGTTAATCGGACAGATAGTTTCGGAGATTTCTGGATGAGTCAGTGAGTGGTAAATCGCTTATATATATAGATTAAATATTGTCTATTTTAATATTCCGTTTCTAATAAACATTACTAATATTTCACGGCGCGTTATCAGTCGGGCATTGACCTCGTACTCATTGATTAGTTTGGAGGCCAAGTTACATCATATGTCACGTTCATTACGTTTACGAGCGGTTTCTTTTAAAATAATTTTATTGTTTTATAATAAAAGTTACAAAATAAAATAATACTAACTGCAACTGTATTATAAAAATAGTATTTTTACACACATTATATTTATTTAAAATTAAACTAGAGCAAAAATTAATTTATCCATCAAGGATCTCTTACAGACAACATTAAAATAAAATAAAAATACAAACGTCTCAGACTTATCATAAAAAATGGAAACCATTTAAATATAATGTTTGACACAAAAAATAAAAACTAAGAACAAAAGACTGAATTTTATTCAGTACTATATTATGTTTAAATATATACTTATTTCGAAAATACGTTATAATTATATCGTAAATAATAAGCCGAGGCGGCCCACACGCGACCTTATTTCATGATCTTGAATTATTTTATACCTACAGAAGGTTGTTTCCTGATTTCTTGTATTATATCTGTTCGAGATTAATTAGTAAATAATGAACTCCTGTTGTTACCTGAGAAATTAATTTATGTTATTCACTAAATTTTCTATTGTAGCATTATGAGATGCTATACATATTACAAACAATGAATCCCTAGATGCTCCTACGTTCCAGCTTCTAACAACCTTTAATTTCCTTGTAAAATTGTTTTTATATATTGTATAAGAATAAAAATATATTTTTTTACATATATATAGACTTTACTATTATAATTTAATCAATTTTGATCTGATTCTTAGTACACGTATAAAATGTCCAAAGAATATTTTAAATAAACAAAAAACGTTCCACAAAATCATTGTTAATTTTCACGTCATTTCTGTTTTAAAAACTTATAATAATAAAGAAAACTTGACGATTTATTGACAATGTTCACGGTCCGATTAAATGTTGGATATCGATTTTTAAACAAAAAGAATTGTAGCTTCATCCGTGTCCTCGGAGTCATTTAATTTTCTTTCCGCGATATCAATGTTATTGTTTACCCATATATGGATCAATATGACATGTTTGAATATGTCAAGATATAGGTCTCAGTGACTTTGTACCAAATTATGTAAACATATGGAACGGTCGGTTTATGGTAATACACAGTCTTCCTGTTTGTATAATTTATTTTTAGTTTTCTTTTATTTTATATTGCCTTTGTTCCGCACTGTTTAAAATGTATTATTATTATGATAAATAATTTATAGACATTACAAGATTACAGGGTAATGATATCAAAATTAATTAAGTTCTTAATCTCTTATAATCTGAGATAGGTATCTATCTACCTCTAGTTTGTTTTTAAAAGTGTTAAATAGTTTTTTACAGCCACGTATGTTTTTATTTGTTTTGGTTTTTCCTTAACTATATTTATATTCAAAAAATACATTTTTATTACCATAATATTGTACTCATTAACTGTAAGTGGTACTTATAATTTTAATGATTTAATTACATCCATAACACCAAAAGGTTAAGAAGGTGACATTGGTCATGGTCATTGGTCATATAAACATATTATTTACTTAATAAACACTTATGTCTGAACTGATATTAAAGTCAAAATTTTTCATACATTGCATTTATGAAATGTCAAATTCCAGTTGCACGGTTTCGAAGGTTAGGTCTATGGAATAGAACCGACAAGAAGCTTCAGGAACACTCTTTTAATTTTCAATTTGTTATAGTATTCTCTATTGAGTTTATAAATGTTTTATTAATAATTCTACTTCACCACTTTATTGCACTATATAAAATATTTCTAAAGTATCACAAAAACTCACAATAATATCATATGGTTTTAACAAACACGTATTTAAACTTAAGTATCACTGAACGTCATCATATTTTGATAAATATTCATCTATTTTGGGGAAAATTATTTTATTCGTAAACTGACTGTATGTTACATCAAAATGATTCCAGAGAGGATCACTAACTTCAACAGATTCTAAAACATTTGGTAATTTCTTTATTAACCAAGAGACATCTTTGGTGTCAACGAGGTGGTCGTTCTTTCCGTATAAAGCCACAAACGGCACAGTCACAGCACTGAGGTTGTATGTGGGTGATCGTGCGTCACCGTAGAGCTGAAGGTTTTTGGTTTCTCCATAGTCAAATTTTTGGAACAATTTTGAGGTCATACTTTGACCGTATCTTGCCATATTATGTAAAGATGTTCCAGCTGGGAAATGTGCGGACATAAGACGCAACGTATCGGGTGTTATTGATCCAGGATGAGTAGAATCGAAAACTCCTATGCCAGCTTCACAAAGTGCTACAGAAATTGAATTTAAGTTACAGAAAATTGCAAGTAACCCCTGTGCAAATGAACCCTTAGCAAACACTTCATGGACCCCTATCTTGATAAGAACACTCTCTAATTTTGTCACGCTTTTCACAAATGTTCTATATATTATTGACTTTGTGTGCGTCTGTCTAGCTGCTGGCGCTATTCCAATCAGAACGTTGGCTTTTTCACAGTAGCCAGGTCTTTCCGAGCACATGATAAAGAACGTACCAGCACCTTGGGAATATCCAACAAAGTTTAGCTTTTCCTGTCCAGTGTATTTTAATACATAATTAACCGTGGCTGGTATATCATAATAGCCAATTTCGTCAACAGAAAACTGCCAGAATTCAGGATTTCTATCCGGATTAAGTTTCACATGTTTTCTCGAATAATAATTACCACGCTGATTTCCAATCCACAAATCATGACATGCATCAGAAATAAGATAAGCCAAACCAGCTTCTGGTCCTGCATCCAGCCAAGCATCAGAGCTCTGGAGGAGACCATGCATAAGTATGACTGGAGTCTTCTTTCTGTGGTCACAATGTTTTCCACTCATCCTGAAAATTGTCAAGATATATCCATCTTCAGTAGTAACGTTGTGTTCTTCAAAGTTGAAACCATAAAATTCAGGAGACTTTGAATATCCGGACGGATATGTAAATGTGTTACTCAATAATGCCACTATAGGTAATCTCAACACATACTCCAAAATAAAAGCCACGAGCAGGACATTAAAAGTGACGAGTGCTTTTGACGCCATGATAACAACTGACACTACACGTTGTAAGGAACTGAAATATATAATAATATTAAACGCGTTGCCGTGTTTATATTAATTGTGTATTAAAATGTATTTAAAATGAAGTTGAAGTCCAAGGTTATCTTGTGTTTCTTTTTTTTTAATATGTACATTTTTATTCGTTAAAACTATGACGATAATCAGACACTGAGACTCAAAAATCTACATAAAGATAGAGGAAAAATTTTATAACTAGTTTTATCAACTCCGGTTATACTCCGTATTTATTTTATTGCAGACGGACGTAAAAATACATCGTTTTATTTTGATCGCATTGAAAATAAGTTCATTAAGGCAGTGGAGTAGTCATCTTTATAATAACATAATTATATTTGAGATTTATTTGTATATAAGTCAATATTTACTCATATATGCAAATAAATCTTTTAATTAATTGATATTTTATTTATTTATGTCGTTTCCACTTTAAATCAGCACCAGTGATCACTTACTTGTCTACGTCAAATAATATATGACAATTACTTTTTTTTTTGTTTTACTATATTTACATATACATATATTGTTCGTTTTTAGTCTCAAAGCCTTGTAACTTATTAATGAATTGTATATTTATTACATAGTAATAACTGTTATATTCTATGTTTTTGATGAAAGGAAAGTGCAATGATGATGGCGTTATCTTTAAACCCTCGATAAAGTATGTACAGTACTAATGACAATAGAAATGCACTTCTCCAAATCGACTGTTTATGATTTCGATAAGAGGGAGTTTCGGTGCATCCCCGCTCCATCAGGTGTTCATCCATCATATATGTTGCATAATCTCCAAACTTAACGAGTTGAAATTCGATAAACGGTTGAAAATAGTTTGCAAAATTTTGAAACAATTTATGAATATTATAAGTTTGTAAAAAAGTCACAACTTTTTGTCAAGGAGATAAGATCAGATTATTTTGCTATTTCTTTAATATTTTAATACAAAGTCGTTTCTCTCAACCAGGAAATATATTTACCTGCTTCTCGCTTTAATTTACTTGATAAAAATAAATTAAAATATTTCCAGAAATAAACTGCATTCCACAGAGGTGAATAATTTTTTATCAATAGTTTTCCATTATAGAATTAAAATTAGCAAATATTTGTAAAACATTGTCAATAATACCTTTGAAATCGGTATTAAGGCTGAACGACACTTTTCTTCCGGTAATAAATTGCCACCTTATTTTTACCTTTTATTAAAATGTCATGCAAAATTAATGCTTGTTTTAATAGTTTTAACGTTCAAAATAATTTCAGCCTAGCTAAAACGTTTGTGGGACATAAACCATAAATATAAATTATAGTTAAAGGATAATAAGTTCTATTACATGGTGTAAAAGTTTCTTTTACCTCTACAGAAATATGCATTGAAGTTTCCCATGACCTACTTCGCAAACTGGACATTATCACAATAAAATAAAGTTTATTTTCGTATAACTTCTCAAACTCCACGTAATTGTCATTTTAATGAAAAAAGAGTTTTATTGTATTGAAATAAGGCTTAGTTTCATTTGAAAAGTAGTTTTTGGTGTTATTGTAAATAATAGTGGTTATTATTGCGCGATAAGACACTGTTTCCAGCGTTTATGATAGCGTCGGAAGTTTATGATCCAAATCAGGAAGAAAACATTTTTAGGTTAATTAAACTGAAACGAACGACTGAAACGAACCAAACTGTATTTCTAAACCAGTAAATATTTTATCTTGGATTTAGTTATCTATAAATCTGTGTTTGTAATTCTAAATTAACAGCTTTTTACTAAATGTATATGAAAGTATATATGTTATGTCTCTGAAATGGTTGGACCGGTTCTAACTAGACTATCACTGGTGGACAGCTAATGTTATAAAGATTAACTTAGGCTTTTTTTATTTAAAAAAAAGCAAAATCGTGGTTGCAGCTAGTTTAGAATATTAACGTTTTGTTTTATATCCCCACTCTTTAATGTCTTAAAGATGTTTCAACTGAGAGATATCTTAGTAATATTATACATATTTATATATTTGACAATCGGAAGTCTAAAAAAGGAAATACTTCTTTATTTAGGCAGTCACTTAAACACTTAGAAACTAAAGTGAATTAATTGACATAAAACTTTATTATTATTGTATAAATATAAGTATTAATAGTAAAATTAATCACTATAACCACGTGCTCTGTCACAGCATTTCCGAGTTCATTATGATACCAGTCTGACCCAGTTGTGACCGATCGATGCGGGTTCAATGAACTCTGTCTGTGCTGAATCGGCGATTGCAATGCATCTTTCTTTTTATAGATAGAAAACTTTAAGTGCGGAAATTGACTTGAGAGATAAAGGATGATATTATTAAAGTTAACATGATTTGATTTTCATATAAAGAAATATATATAAAAGTCATTTAAAAAAGTATCAACCTGTATGATATGCGTCAGTTTTCAATTTGTGTTATAAACTATGTTAAAAGGTAATAAATATATGTTATACATATAGTTTAATGAAATTTCATTACAGATTTCCTCACAACGCTTTCTTTTTTTCATGGCACTAGTTTTAGGAAGACACGAGAACCCATAAATAAATAAATACCAAAATTTATATAAATAATTTATTTATCGTTTAATAGGTATCGTTTTCTTATATACTTTTTATTTTCTCTTCAACAACTGCTAATTACTTGTTCTGAATTTGTTGAACTACTCCAAATATAATTGTTGATAACTGTCCTACATATTAATTATTAGTTAATTGCTACTGCATTTTGGTAATAGTGTGAATTTAACATTAAATATATGTAACAAATAATATTTATCTTTATATTTAACATCATTTAGTATATTATTATTTTACATTATTCATATATACAAAAGAGACTTCCTGAATCATGATTTTTTGACGATATGACACTATTATGACCTTGTTATGACTTAGGCATTTATGATAGGTTTTATCAAATTCCTTACTGGTTAGTAAAGCTGACTTTTGGACCAAAACTTGTGGTTTCGGTTTTCAAACAGGGCAAAGCTCTGTATGATTTAGTCTTGTCCCCAATTTGATACTTATGCCCTCACAGGGCTTATTCTCTAATTTTAAAATGGATGGATGGATGGATTCCTTAAAAAACCGGTCAATCCTAACATATGAGAGTGGACAGAACTTTAAGTCAATTTATAAGATTTGTCTATAGGGCGCAGCTGGGACAAAAAACTAAGATGTTATGTTGCTATTTCCACAGTTTAACTTAAGAAAGAATTCAAGTCCAAAGCCTAAAAATTGTATAGTTTAGTTGTTATTAGTAGAGTCATTCTAAACTTAACTGTTAAAGTAAAAAAAAACCTTTCGAGAATTTAAAAACAGTATATTGAAGTACTATTATTATATGTTGTTTGTGTCCATCCATAAAAGCCGTACCGTGTATTTAAAGGGTCTTTGAAAGCCGCTAACGTAAAAAATATATTCGCAAATTGAAAATGTGTGTAACATAGTTTCATACACATTTATATATTTGAAGTAAGCACTTATAACAAATTTACATAAAAATTGTATCTAAATACTTAACGTTTTAAATCCAATTATATACTTCAATGAATAATTGCTTTAATTAAAAGTTCTCAATTGTATTAAATTAATTAATTTCTTGTTCACAAACTAGTTAACAACATAACTCTCATTCAAAATTTAATTAACCATTGAAATTTCAAATATGTTGTTGGCCAGTCGTTTTGTTTTATAATATGAATTATTACATTGAGGTCAGTACTATATTTAAGTTTGAATATATAACTTATTCTTAAAATTATACAATAGGAGTACAAACAGAGTTACTATAGCTTAAAAGCGCTCATCGTCATTGTGGTAAATATGTTCAAAATAAGTATAATTAATTTAAATATCATAATACAAATAAATGTAATAAATGTATCTTATGTCACAGTAGTGTCATAATAATGTCAGAATTATATCCTAATGTTGTATACTCATACAAATCAGTCTAAAATACTAGGATCCGCCTACCATGCGCAGCGGGTGTTGAGCTGAGCACCTCTTCTTTCTTCTTTTCTTGATAACTTTTGAATGGCTAAACATTTTTTCAATCGCTTTTCGCTATAATATCCGCGTTCGTCTCAAATATACATGAGAAAATTTTAGCTAATTAGCTCGTCGCATTCTGGAGACAACTAAACACAAAAAAAGGTCTCCCAAACGGTTAAAACCTTCGCTTACGCTCAGCTCAATAAAGTATTATTACGGGTAGCCAAAAATTAGTACAGGATCTGTTATTTGATGTTACAAACACAAGCAGACTTGAAAATGATTGTTATAATACATAACCTGTAAAAACATATAAATATCACTTTATAGATACGAAATAAAATATTTTTAACCCCTACCGTTGTTTACGGAAAGACGAGTATTTATCTGGATGTTTGTATTTGAGATTAAATATCAAAGGCGTTAGAATGTTTAATTTTCACATATTTTCTTTGTCGGCTGCAGGCGGCGTCGCACAAAGGCATAGCTCCGCTCTCGGAATACCAATCGACCAAATACGTACAAGTTTATGAAAAGAAAACATTTATAAATTGCGTTAGAGATTTTTCGTCTGTTTAAATGTTTACAATTTTAACGTATTATAATGTTGTTTACAGTTTGGTATGGGCAGTTAGTAAATGGAGGATGAGAGGTACGATTCGGGCTGGAGAAAATGTTTTATGTTTTTTCTGGGATTCGTGGTAAAACAGTGTTTTGGTTATATTTTCACGCAAAAAGCATGTGGACCCCCCGGAGGGCATGTGTGAAGAGGTTGATGTCTGTGGCCGAGGCGAAAGAGGTATGCAGGGACTGTAGCGTTTGGCGCTCCGTCGTCTCTGGCTACCCCGTAAGGGATATGGCGTGAAGCTAAATAAATAAAAAGACTATTTTTTGGATCCTTTACATGTTAACTGAGGATGAGAACTAATTTTTACGTATAATTGAAACACGTTTCAAAAATAATATACCTAATTAAAGATGGTCAAGAAAGAAATAAATTTAATCAAAAAACATCTATATCTGTGTCTGTGTCTATATCTATATCTATATATAAAGGTATCGATAGTCTATAGAATATCGATGCCTCTGTAAGATATACATACATATCAGAAAATATATCTAGGAGGTATATTGAAAAAATGTACGAACATTTTCAAGATACCTCCTAGATATATTTTCTGATTTGCTATTTGCTATCTAACTTCAACTTTTTACTTTAACTGTTTCATTATTCAAATAAAAGGTTATAGAAGAAAAGAGAAAGAAATTGAAGTATCCAGACGCTATTATCACATCTTCGACGACTTTTACTCAGACTGTTTGTCTATAAAATTGTATATTTCAATCTTATATATGTATATAAATTATACAATTTTCATTTTAATTTTATTAACATTCGATAGATGTTTTATTAAAGTACCAGCATATTTTATTTAATAATAACAATTGAAAATATCATCAATAACTCAAATCAATACCTATTGAGTGCAATCCGGGGTTGTTCATGTCATCGCCTGCGGGGTATAAGGTTGAGATTGTAAACACAAGCGGAGGCGGAAGCGATTTAATATTATATATACTTAAACAAAAAAACAAAAAATAATCAATATTATTAAAACATAACATAAACGAGTCTTATTGCACAAACTTCAGTGTACAAATTTCAGGTAATTATTGTTTCACTTTATATTAATACGAGTATAGCATCTTAGTTAGAACCTACGGCAGCTCATTGAATTTATTACCAATATATTCTCCTAACTATATCTCTCCGCCTGTCTATAAGGTATTGGCAATCGCACAACCAGTATAATATGATTCTTATGTACCTATTATCCAACTATAACATGCAGTGAATAATAAATGTCCCCCCCAAAGTTACAAAATGTGTTTCAGAGACGTGCTATCAAGTAAATTTAAATGTTTGTGTTGTATGAACAATTGCGTAAAGTATTAGAGATTTTGATTTAATAACAAATTTAACGGATAGTTATAATTATGAATGATTTTGATAGTTGGAATTGAGATTTAATTGATCCATTAGGAAAAAGAAATCAGACTCTAATATGGAAAGTTGGGAGGAAAAAAAATTATAAATGTGCAATGTGATACACACATTTGTACAAAAATATTTTGTTCTTTATCCTGACTTTTTTTTTATCACAGAATTTTTATTGAAAGAGAAGAATGATGGAGTGGACGTGAGGATGGAGGAAAGTCTGAAAGTAAGAGGGACCTCGTTTACTATTGTAGCTAAAGGGATTTATTTCTTTGAACGCATTAATCTTTGAAAGTGTCAGAAATGTAATACATTTATTCATTTGATAGGTTTTATTGAGGAAGGTTATTACGTAGATCGTAAAGTAATAATAGTGTACTATTACTACGTACCAATAAGTCATGCCAATATTACATTTTATTCTCATTTTGCGATCGGAACTAATTTCCGATGGTCTTCCTTTTTCTTTTGTAGCCGCCATCCGGAGTCAGAGGAAACAGCTAGACATATTTATAAGTTTACTACAAGAATCATTAAAACTACAAAAAAACATAGGCTTCGTTATATCCCGGTATTCCCAGAGGATCGAGACTTAGGTGAGTTAGACTAAGTGAAGCTAAAAGAGCTTTTGTAAGCACCGATAAAAAAATGTATATCTCACGATGCAGCCTTATTTTAAATTCGAAAAAGTCGAATTTAGTCAAGGGCACCAGCTAGTGAACAATACATACAATCTCTTAGTTAATCTATTAACAATAAATGTATCAAAACTATAAGAATATTTATTAAATAATAATTATTTTAATGCAAATGGTGTCGTATTCCCTAACAAAACTATCATGATTATAATTTGTTAATCTGTATAATGGTATCTTTAGTTACTTACGAATTTGAAATTATTGTCCTCGTATCTCATACTCAATCCTCCCTTTTTGTTTACGTTACTGTTAATAAAACAAAAATTTTTATTTGCTTGTTAAGTTATAATAACTCGCGGTCGTCGCCGCGTTATTCTTCTTATTTACTCAATCTAAAACTCTCTTAACTCAATCAATAGACAATTAAAGTTTAGATTCAATTCAAATAATTACGTTGAAATGTAATTATAAAGTACCATTAAAACTCGGTCTAATCAATTATTTGCTTTAATTAAACGAACAGGCCCAAACAAACAATTATTATAATGCATTTAAGGTTTATTGACACCGCAGAATCACTTAGAGTTTCCTTAACTCAGTTTTAAGGAGTTTCTCTGGAACATCTTTGTGTCTCTGCTTTAATGACTTATAATACAACGAAATACATGTGAAGATAAAACTTTATATTATATATAACTTCAGAGTTCATAAATTTACCGAATATATGATGAAATACTAGTCTAGGAAAAGAGGTCAGTGTAAGTAGGTTTTCATAAATTTGTATTCGTTTTTTTTTATTTATTACTATTGAGGAGATAAGAATATTTTGTATATAATATAAACAAATAAAGCATGTTTTATTTCTTACTAAATTTTAAATATTGAGTGAATAACAAAAATGGGATTCCAATCTGAATCTCAGTGTCATCGTATCATCGCTGTGCAAACTGAGTAATCATGTCACTACAGTGTTTTTGTTGGTAAAATTGGTCATACTATTATAAACTGACTGACTGATTGAATAAAAGATGAATAACTCATCAGTCACCCATCAATCACATAACTTGCCTCTTAATCACCATTTTCTCACGCTCTGACCTTTAGCATATTTTAATAATTTAATTATAATAAACCCACAGAAGCTTTCAGAAATCTCAATGACATAATGGTGTTAAGAAAATTAAAGCAATTAAGTGTTTCATAACTTGAGTGAAGCTTTGGAAAACAAACCTAATGTCGTTTAAAGTTTAAACTTTTGTTTAATTGTTTAAATCAAATTTCCCTTACTTATTTATCATTGTCCGACTGCTTTTGTTAATAATATATTGTTAGGTGATAAAGTAATTGTTTGGAAAATGACGCTGGAATTAGGAGAAACTGGGTAAATAAGTTTTACTTAATTTTAAACTTTCGTTAACAATTTAGTCATTTCTTTCAACTTCAATCTCTGTTCCAATATCCAAAATGTCTGAGTTAATAATAGATTTATTAAAATCTTTCAGACCTACATTTCATCTCCAATTATAAGCAATTGGTTTTTAAATTATTAATTAGAAAATATTTTAATATAATTCGTATTGTAATAAAGAATATAGTTTTGATTAAATTTTACTTAAATTTTGAAACTAAATATTTTATTTTCTCTTGAAAACAAATTAAAATTTAAAATATATAGTACACTTAGAAACAGCAATCCAATATTCAAAAGCTTAACCAAGTTAAAATATATCAAGTATCACTTAATTATCACATTACTTAAACCAAGTTGGTTTTAAATGGACTGTTTACTGATAATAGCATACTGATAACGGCAAATGATCTATATGCACTAGGGAAACACAAATCTATGCATTTTTAAAGTACATACTTGCAGGTAGTATATTTAGAAGAATTGTTTTTGTAAATTTTATTCGTGATTTTGTATGCGCACAAAACAAAAACGGACAAAATTTGATATAATTTGGTCTGGTATATTTATTGTCTTAATTAATATATTATTGGAATTTTAATTAGATGTATTATTTTCAATAAAGACACAATCTGTTTTATTCGCATTTTATGTAAGGGATGAGGTGGATCAGAGGAAGCTGCCGGCCTCAGCTACCATAGTCACAACAAACTTAAGATGTGCATTAAAGAATTTAAAACAAAGATTGAATAAAAAAAATATAACATCGTGGAAATAATGAACACTAAGTTTAAACTAGCTTTAGATAAATTATATTGTAGGAAAGCACATACTAAATTGACTGAGTACAATCATGCTGCATGTACCAAAATGATGACATTAAAGTTCCCTTGTGTGGTTGATGCGTTTGACAGTTTAGCCAATAACTATTACACTCTGCAGGGTAATATACAATTTCCCCATATAGTGTATTTAATAAATGTATATTAATTCGTAATGAGTCTTTTTTTCTCTGAAACAAAAACGCGGCCATTCTTACATTTTCAATAACTCTGTTTTAAGCTAACCATTGTATATCAAATTGTAGTCTAAATTTTAAAGAACACAATATTTTTTGTGTTTGACTTTATAACAATTATACATGTTATATAATATATAATGATATAGAATCCTATTAGCTATATGTATTATAAAATATATATCACAAAAAGTAACAAAAGAATTGTAATATATTTAATAATTGTGATAATTAGTATTATATCGTAACGCCTATAAATTTACAACTTGTATAATTTATGACAGAGTCACACACCTTGACTATTTACTGCTGTAGCTTTTCACCCCATTACTTATATTATGTAAGATTTATAAGGTTATACTTTCATGACTTACAAACATTATTGTTTTAAAGAAAACGTTAACAAATCATATTCAATGTGTGTGGGGAAAAATACTCAAACAAGTCCTCGTGCCATTTTAAATAAAATTTAAATGAGGTTAATGTGCTAGTTAAATTATTTTAATATATGAAATGTTTTCTTGACAAAACACGCGAATACAACAATTTGTTTTACATTACTTTGAGAAATTATATATATATATATATATATATATATATATATATATATATTATATATATATATAAGCTTATCCTATCTAGATGTGTGTACGAACTAAACCAATATTCTGTGAATAAAACGTTCAGACACTTATTAACTGATTATGTTATGTAAAAATTATTACAACTAGGTAATCAATAAAAAACCAAAAAGAAATATGATATATAAAGGTTTCCTTCATAAAATGTTATTTATATTAAAAGGTTAATATTCTATTCATATTTATATCAAGAACATTCTGTGTGAAGTGAAATTTCAATGTAGAAGCCTAATCTTCAGCTTGAATAGGTTGTGTGAGAGCTTTAGAATGACCGCGATGTCATAACATTTTATATTCACTTTACAGACCACGTTCATGTGTCACTTGTTTGTTATATTCTATTTTTATGATTTATTCGCTATTTTGGTTTGAAATAGTTAGTTTTACTTTTCATAATATGTGGATCACAGAAGTGTTTATAGGGATATAGGGATATAGGGATACGCATTCGTTCGACCGTACATACTCGTACTACGCAGTTAAGTCTCTAAGAAACGCTATTTTATTTGGAAACTATAATTAATTTCACTTTGAAGTTTAATTCCAAATATAAAGAATTTTTAAACTCGTCTAGTTTTGATGATCTCAATTAAATAATTTTTACTTCTTTATTATATTTATATATACTAAATTAATTTATTTTCGATAGTCCTTGTAAATATTCATTGTTTTCCACCAGTTTTCAACAATTCCTAGTCGATGTGTGTCTACTGTTCCCTATTGTTGCTTATCAAGGGTGGATCAGGGCGATATTAATAAAAAACCTTTGTCAATAATATGTCTGAGTCGTTCCCCGTGGCTCCGTGACACGAAACACATAATGTGAATTTTTTAAATTATATATTTTTAGTTCATTTCTAATTATAAAAAGTGTTTTGTAAAAATTAAATCACTTTTGGAGTAAAAAGTATTCCATATGTAGACTGGGCCATTACATATGAAATTTCATCAAAATTCGTTCAGCATTTTTTCCGTGTTGTAAAAACAAACAAATAAACAAAAAAATATATATTTCGAGTTTATGTACTGATCACGTAGCAATAAATTTTAATAAAAATATGTATAGTCTACTATTTTCTAGTTACTACATATAGTGATATAGTAACAGTAGATCATTGCAAAGCATGGTGAAGATTGACTTGATAGTAGCAAGTCGAACACTCATCATCATCATCATCATCATTTACATATTTATTTATAAAAACCTAGTTGTTTTCGAACGTTTCGTAGCTAATGATTTAAAAAAAATATATAAGAACTTTTGTAAACTTCTTCATTGCGAACTCACTCAATATTGACTAAAGCGATAACAAAGAAATAGATTCTCAATAGCAAAAGCAGAAATGTTAAGTATAATTGTGTTAATAAATAGAATACATTTTAACAATTTTATACAATCGATTTGACAATGTTCTTAATTGTATAATTTATATTAAAATGTGTAATTAACAAATTTATTAAATTTTATTTATATACAAAAATAATATTTTTGTGCTATATTGTATTCATATCGGAAAAGGATAGAATAAAAAATAAAATATTTTTTTAAAGGTTCTCCGCTAACAAGTATTTTGTGGTGAACGTATTTTTGTTATATATTTTTCTTTGTATTCTGTAAATTGTAAATTGTATTTGATGTTAAAACTAGGACACACGCGGCAGGAAAATATCAGCGTCCAGACACGTGTAAAAGTTAATTTTAATATCAAATATGTCATAGCAATATAACAATCTGTTAGAAATATAATGTTTATAAATGTATTCATACTAGTTGTAAGCAGATTCTTTATTATTATAAAATTTTCAATTAATAAACTCTACTTAATCCATATAATATTAATAATCATAGGATAAAATAATGTGCTATACTAAAGACTTTGTATTGTGTTAGGTAAATACTTTCTAAGTCATATCTCAAAAAAACAATTAAATTCTCAAATGTTTTTAAAATATTTCCTTATTATAAAAGTCTTATTAATATTAAATATTAATAAATTTGACTTTCACCGTTTATTACTTATTTCTGAGGAGATTTGGTGCTATTATTATAAACATTTTGGATTTATTTTTAATATTGTATGTACTTAGAGTAAACTTATAAGTCACAATGTAGAATAGTTTCTTTTAGTTTGATACGTGCTCAATATCGATCTTCATTTTGAGATAGCATTTTTATTGGGTCACAAATAATGGCACATGGTGGTAAGTGGTTAATTGCATACTCGTATATCCGAAATAATCAATTCTTGTAAATGCCATCCATGATGAATAAAAAGTATTGAGGATGCTTGGACAAAAGAAGAGGATAGAAGGATAGGGAATCCGGCTTTCTCTCTCACATTACAAAATGTAACTTATAATTATTTTCAAGCGATCTTTCGAGGACGGTACTTCCGCGGTCGAGCCAACCCGTATTAGAGCTGTCAAGAAACTATATTTATTAAATATTTATTACAAATATTGAATGCGATGTAAAAAGTACCAAGATAGGTTTATGGGAATAATTATATAACTTGTTATATATTATCTAAGCATATCATGTTTTATAATATTCAGTGAACTCACTGACACTGGCAACTGACAGCAATATCAGTAATGTTGCTAGATGTTTGTTTGTAGTTTGCCTGACTACAAAATGAATATGTAATTAACATCTTGAAGTTACATATATGTAGGTTTTATACATTTATCTTTATAAACATTTAGATATAAAAGAAACAGTTTTAAATGTGGTTACACACTGAAAAGTTCGTAACTTTTCAGTTATTAGTAAAAAATGGCCGAATCTCTCGACAGATCTTGAAAAAGTCATTAAAAAGCCACTCGACAGACTTCAATTAAATATTCCTTTCATATTTATAGCCATCCAGTGCGAAGCGAAATTTCAATTTAGCTGACCTAAGCCTCAATATACATTTAAAATATATAGTAACTGACATCAGTGTACGTTCAGTTTACGAGCAGATACTGTATTTGAAGTGTCACTTGTTTATATTAAAACGGTTATATTAGGGTAAGTTTACTAATACTTTCTTGTTAAATAAAATACAATTATTCAAAAAAGTATCAAAGATATCTTTTTATCTTCCTATCTTGAGAAAATTATAAATACCGTGATTAAATAAAGTTTTCAAGATGTCTTTCTATCTTCTTATCTTTGGAAATCTATATATTACTAATAGCTTATCAGGGTGTCATAAACCATTCCTCTAGTAAAGTTTAGCTCATCTGATTAGTTGGACACGGTTCAAACAAACAAACCAATAAGTTCTCTTCCAATCGATCTTGCTTGGTACTATTGCAAATAAGTTGCATTCGCCTTCGAAGAGCGAGTTATACGGAGCTTGTTAAATCTGATCACTCTCCAAGAGTTCAACTAATAATAGTTTTTAAAATATCATAAACTTGTAATAAACCTCGTAAACTCAGGGTATTAACTGGGATTTTTCTAATATTAATACTTATTTTGTTTGATTGGTAAAATAAAATATTTTATTTACTGTAAATATAGATTCGGTGTTATAAACCACGATCGCATTCTCATTATGATAGTTAACATTTTTAAAGTTGATATTATTAAAAATCAATTAAAAGTAATTAATTTTTAAAAATATCAACTTTAAATTGGTCATACAAAAGGAAAAAAAATATTATAATTTTTTAGAAGTTATTATAAACTGCTCTTGCAATCGCGATACGTTACTAGCTGCTGTAGAAGACGATCCGTCGTAAACCCGATTTTAAAGCTAAATATAGTTAACTGACATTTTTATATCCCCATAAACTGCAGTATCTAAGATACATAATAAAGTTAATCTTCAGTTCAGACTAAACATCAAACATGTACATTAATAAAGAAGTATAAATAAATTTTATATTTCTTTGTTTTGAGATGTATTTTTGACATTACTATTTTATTTCTTTTAGTATAATTACGTCCTAAAAGACGCCAAATTACCATAATACTAAATCAGAACCCGAGATCTTCTCAGTCGTCAAATGGATATGAATATTCAGAGGCATTTACATAATTTCAGTGAAGCGGCGAATGACTGAAAATTTATTTAATCATGTGGAGAAAATCGTAGAGTATATTGTTAATATATTTATAATAGTCTAGTATTTTGAACTCTTCAGTCGCTTATTAAACACATCCGACATACTTCGTATTAAATAATTAATTAAATTAATTACCACATAACTTAAAGTATATAGAGTAATAAGGTTAGTGTTCGTAAACAAGGAATAAAACAGACAACTTCCATATCAGTCTTTTATAGGGGATAGTAAATTTTTATATTACAGGATCTCAGCGAGGACTCCTGTCTTCAAGTCTCATACGATTAAAGCTATAAGCCATTTTTATTAATATGATATATCCTTAAATTTATTGTTCTTTAAATTCTTAGTTTAATGTCATATCTGAAACAAGGTTTTGACTTTATGACTTAGAATTAGGAAAACTAATGATGATAGTAGGTATATGGTCTTTTGAAACAAACCCCAGGGTGGTTGGTAGCTCTAATAAGGTATATATCATCCAATAACCATAAGAACTCTAATAAAATTTCTCAGTAAAACCGCTCGCTGGCACAGTTTTAAACTCAATTTTATTTTCCATTATTAACTTACGCTGCTTGATGTGCAATAAACATCATATATTAAACGACATGTGTTCAAGATAAGAAGATTTAAATGAAGGAAAAATTAAGATTATAAACTGTAGATTTAATTTGAAGGATCTTTTTGATCAAAATCGTGACTTAACATTCATAATTTTGATAAAAAGTACTTGTAAGGTGTTTTACAACCATCCTAAAATCAAAGATGCTTGTTCATACGAGTATGTAATAAAATTCTACACCAATATTGAAACCATTACTGTTTATTGCCAAATTTTTTACAACAGCCACTTCGTATAATGGATTGCTTCTTTTGGATACTCAAAAGGTTTCTAAAACCATTGATTCGTGAACGTGCGTGGGGTGAATGATGTTTTTCGACGATAAAAAAATATATTTGAAGAGAATTGTAAATATGGAAATTTAATTTAGATATTGTTAAATATATTTTAGTTGTTATAAAGAAAATATTTTTTTTGTTTCCATGATTTTTTTTTACTTTCTCTCAAATTCGAATAATAACAATACCAGTCTTAATCTGTTAAATTTAAAAAAATATTTATTCGTTTTATCTTATTCTAACGTACTTCTTTATTCTCATTACAGGTAACAGTCATAGATAATTTGTTCAAAAATATTTTTACATGTAATACATTTCGGCAATTTCCATTTTGATCAGAACATTTTATTAGCAAAATATATTTTCTGAGAAATAATGATCATTGAAATGAATTGAATGAAATTTGGACTGATATTATATCGTTTACATTTTTATTACAAAATTGTTTTGAAATGTATTCATTAATTTTCAGGGAAGACGAGATTCATATGTGATAGTCACAATCGGTTCCTGGAAGGATACTTAAAAATTTTTGACGTCACAGTCATGACTAAAAATTGACTCTTCATGACGTCATCACTTAGAAAGTACAATTATCAATTTGTATTTTTATAATAATTAGCCAGTTAATTAATTTGTCTGTTGAAAACATAAAATGTGCACTATTAAAAATCTTAGAGTGCATTGTGATTTCTGATAAACTAGATACATTTTCTTATGTTTTTTGGTATATATTTTACTTTTTACCGATACTATTAGTTACGATAAGGTTTGTACGTCAATACTCAATACCATCCCATCGTACGTCTTTATGTCCTCGTTAATGTTTATCTGTTTCAGTGCTTTCAGCTCCGTAACTGTATCATGACCTCGTTCGATGTTCGTTTAGTATTTTTGATACTCAATGTTTTATCTTTATGGGTTTAATTAAATTAATTTTCGTTTATACCACATTTAATTTGCAGCCATTTTGTTTTATTAATAACAAATGTATAACTAAACTTATTTCTGATAATGTGACTTATCGAAAAAAAAATGTAATCCGTAACATTTTTTAAATTTGTGATTGACAATTCTTAACAATACTACAAAATAAGTTTACGTTAAACATTTTTCCGGAAACCCCGAAAACCTGCAAATAAAATAATGTTTAAAGAAATTATGTAAAACATAATAAACTAAAACGTCGGGATATCAATGTTGAAGTCCTGGTTTTTATGACCTGGGGTTTTTAGTTCATTAATTTCTTTAAGTTTTTCTTGACTCAAAATATTATCATATATATTCACATTATACAAACCATTTTAAATGTACCCTTGATTAATTCTACTAATATTTTAAGTACTATATTCCTTTCAGTTTTAATATTTAAGTAACCTTCTAAGTTTAACTAAGCAATCGCGTTGTAAAGTTTAACAGAACTAAGTTTCTCATATAACTTTCTAAAATCTATTGTTCCCTGTTAGTAAAGCTTTTGAGCTTTCTCTATATATAATGACTTGTAAATTTCTTATTTGCTTAATGATTTAGTTATTATGTTATATGTATGAAATAATACACAAGTGAATCTTTGCGTATTTTCAATGGATTCCCGTTCGTTAAATATTTTTGTGTAGTCCAAGAGGTAAATTTTCATAGAAGCATATTTCTAGTTCTTCTCTCATTGAGATTGTTATTTTTTTAGTAGCATGGTAACTAAATAATGTAAGATATAATAATTTACATATTAATGCTCAATTAAAAAAAATAATAATAAGTCTTACTCCTTAATTAACAGTTACTTCAAAGTAATATAGTTTTAAATTCTACCAAAATTTAACCTCAGATTAAATTCACTATTAGTTGAAAATCACTATAGTTCTTGGATCTATAATTATAGTTTTAAATATATTTTTGTATTATAAAGTTTTTTGAAACTTATAAGTAAATTATAAGGATTTGTGTTTAAAACTATAATACACATAATTACCATTCATTGAATAAGACAAAAATAAGGGAAAACTAAATTTTGTTCCATAACAATAATTACTCGTTTTCATGAATTCATATATTATATCAAAAACAACGTTTGCTGAAATGCCGATAACTTTATAACAAGTGTAAACGTTACACTGTTATGAGATTCATACATATACATATATATACATATACATTCATATAAGTACTTGACACACACATGCACACAAACACACACACATGCACCACACCTAAATTGCTTTTAAGTGACGGGTTGGGTACTCTCAGCACTCGCTCATCACACGCACACAGTGACGCTTTCAAAAACCATTAAGGCTAATAGCATTAGACATCTCAAAATTGAAACTCATACATAAACACACGCAGAGAGAGATGGAGAGATAGAGAGAGAGAGAGATAGATTTAGACTAATCGCTCTGGGTGAGCTAAGTGTTATTGATCGTAATACATGATTGAACGCGTCTGGATCAAAGGCTTTGTTTCGAGTTAAACGAGGTTTGATATCGGATGTGTGAGTTAATGCGTTCGGATTAAATACTCATAAAATGTTTTACCCCTTTCATATGTTACATTTATATTTGTGAATGAATATACCATAATAAACTTAATTAATCTACAAAAAAGCATACTCTATATATATTTTTTAATACATTTGTAACGGGACACTAACTATAAAGTATTTAAAGACGGTAAGATTTATAAGATAGTAATTTTTTTATAGAGATGGACTAAGTTTAGCAATCATATATAGTTTTTTTTTTTATAAAAGATAGACGCGAGGGTCGAATCAGTGTACGCCATGCTTTAATTGCCGTGACGTCCTGTGATTATGAGGTATAAGCTTTAATGGCTAGCTTTAAAAATGACACCGTCTAAATAACCAAATAAAGAGGTTCGTAATTTATAAATGGGTATATTAGACTTTATAAATTTATATTATTATTTTAATAATATTATTTCTTGTACTGTATTTATATTTTCTTATTTTAGTTGTATGCTTGTCACAAGATTACGTCTTATCCACTTTTTTTTATCTATTATTGTTTTTTTATAAACTTAGAATGAATTTATTAATACAAAAATACAAACCAAAGATAAAAAACACAACAAACTCAACTACTTTACATAGGTGTAACCTAAATACATTTAGAATGTAGTCGTAGGAAAGCGTTCTTGAGTGACTTGTAAGGCAATTTTTCTCAGCAAATATCATGCATAAATAAATATTTAAAACCCAGCATTTCATACAAACTGCCACAAACACATGTAAGAAGTAACGCATTTCCATTATTATAAAGATCTATATAAATCATAAAAATTATCATCATTTTGAAATGCACAAGAAAATTCTCGTAGACATTTTATTTATATGCACAGATATCAAACAGAAAGGAAGAGGATCACAGATTATGAAGAGATTAGAACCACTATAACGAGATGAGCCAATGAGTGAAGTATCATCAAGCGTTATAAATGGTGATCGTTTGATCCGAAGCCTCCCTCGGAAGGGCTACTAATGTCTATAATTACTTGAAGGACTGAATATATACATGTATGTATCAAAACATTCAAGACTAACAATTAATGCATAAATTTACTTATTAATGTCATATTTTGATATTTGAAGTTTTTTATCCATTTAAATGGGTTTTATGTTAACATATTATCAAAATAATTTTTAAGGTATTCCCAAACTACTCGTCAAAAATTTGGTAGTATGAATTACATATTTTATTCGGTATTTATTTTGGTTGTTACGGTAAGATCGATCGAACTTTGTTTTAATAGATAGATCTAAATCAAATTATCACCCCATACATATCCCAAAACTTAGAATACCTTTCCAATTAACGAGTTGGTACGAAGCTTATATTAACAACTACTGATTCGTTTATTGAGGTTGATAATAGTAATAAATTAATATATTAAACTCGGCAAAATCCTTTTTTTTTTTGTTGGAAAAAGCCGTTACGGATACCCGCCGACCAGGAAGGTGGTGGTCGGAGAGTTATGTGGGACCACCCGACAGCATAGAGGACGCTGCCATTTTTAAGGTTACCCACTAAAAAACCAACGGTTGCCCTCAACGCCTTAATGGGACGCCACGGGATAGCTTGCACACTCACCGTGATGCCCCGGCGGTAACCCCCCGTGTAAGGGTGCTCCGAGCGACTTAGAGCACCCTCACGACGTAGGCCTGTAATAGGTGAGAGAGGTCACCCTCCCCTCCCACCAAGGCACTACAGCTGGGGAAGGAAGCGGCGGGCGTACTCCCGCCTCCTTCTTTCCAGCCTTCCCCTACGGAGTGGGTCCGCGGTGGAGGCCTGCTCCCTGACCCGTTCCACAGCCTCCTTCGCGGCAATGACCTGCTCGACCAGACCAGAAGGAGGCCATTGAGACCCAACATCTCTCGCTCCCGATCATTGTGTCTATAAGACGCGGCAGCGAGAGATCCCCGCCCACCACGGCCACCAGCTCAGCACGCTGGTGGTCCCAGGCTGCGCACTCCGCCAAGGTGTGACGAGTCGTGTCTACGGCCTCGTCACAGTGGTGGCAGGATGGGGTCGCCTCCCTTTGTGCAACCTTGTGCAGATACTCCCCGAAACACCCATGCCCAGTGGACAAGACGTAGACAAACTCGACAAAATCCTACACAGACGGGTCATAATTTATTTATCAATAATTTAAAAGATATTTACGTTTATAAAACAATTTTCATTTTATTAACGATGGTCCAATTAATGTATTCGCTTTTACCTTGACCGGCGCTTTTATTTTGAAGAGAATATTTTCATAAAAATAAATTAATATACACAGTATATTTTTAATATGATAGAAAAAATATTTTGTACTGTATACCTACGATAAAAGATGAACAATATAATTTACTTAAAAATATTTGTAATAGAGAAAATAATTTATTTTATTATTTAAAACCATATACTATTGTTAAGTTATTTCAATGATAAAATAAATATATATATATATATATATATATATATATATATATATATATATATATATATATATATGGGTTGTTTTGAACGGAGGCTCCTATTTCACTGCTGGTATATGGAGGTATCGAGAACGTACAATGACTGAAAGGTGATCCTAAAGGAAACAGAGTATAATGGTTTACAAAAGCTCTAAGTTTTTAGCATTCTCGTCATATAGGATGGATCTTCTGGAAAAGAGGCAAATAAAACTTTGTTATGTTAATATATGTCCTCGCTACCGGTAGTCGATGCTATTCTTATATTAATAGAAGAATGTGTCAATCTTAGTCAAACTACACAACTGAACTACTACATACAATACTATCTAACCATGAAGATGGAAAAAAATTTGCAAAGAATTTCAACTGCGTCAGGTAGCAGATAAATGATGCTGCACTTTTGATCTCCGATCTTACAAATCTTCAAGACTACGGTATTAAATCAGTCCTCAATCCAGTAATGACACACGGCATAGATACTCACCGTGATACTTGTCCATTGTATCACTAGTGATGATTGTGATAAGGTTTATTGAATCACTGCGTTTTTAGTTTATAATATTAAATTATTAATTAATTAACAAAATTCGTTTGTTAATTAAATTAACTAACAAAGAGGGCTGGCGTGTAACTAGATTTTATATTACAAAGGATTTTAAAATGTATATTTAATACTCATCATTCAGCATACCTTAAGCAATGTTTCCTTGGGATTTTAAAGGCTTAGGTAAGCAACAAGCTTGTTAGAGAAATAAAACCACCGACGTCTTCCATAGATAATCACGCTGTAGTGAAGGCATGTTTTGATGTTATGAAGATAGTAACTGAAGATCAACTCAGGCTTAATATTAATATAAATAATAGAATTATTTACCTAATTTATATATCATTTAACAAATATTTTACAACAACTGTGCAATCATTATTTTTATTTTATACTACATTTAAACTATTTATAAATATATGTTAATGGATATTTCTCACAAAATATTGTATTAATGTGTGAGTACCTTTAGCAATTAACTAAATTTTGAATGTTATTACTGTGTCTCCAATAATAATATATGTTAACACTAAACCTACCGACAATTCTTTTATACCTGATCCTACCGCACGCGGTCAAATTGACCGGTAATTAAAAGTTATTTTATTATATAATGCAGGTAATAATGGAAATAACTAAAAGTAAAGAGTGAAGAAAATATTATATGCATAGTCTAAGAATTGTCATGTAGTTTGATAACGTCAGTATAACGTTTAAAAATGTGTAAGTTTTACAAAAGTTTAAGAACGGTCAATTTGACAGGTACTGTTAGGTTTAGTGTTAAATAAACATAAATAAATACACATTTATGTTATTTCAAATATAACATACATCAATTATGTCAATATCCAAAGCAAATAACAAGTACAACAAAATGATGTCAAAACATGTTATCATATTACAGGAAATAATACCTTTTGAAGTGACATTCAATCCACAAAGTCAAACAAAGTTTTCAAGTAAACAAAATACGTAATCTTTATTATAGTATAACAAATTTAATATTTATGTTGTATATTATGTGAAAATAACTGAAACGTCTCTTTTCAGTGCCATTAGGTCGCTCGATATAAACAATAGTTCTGAAGTTGGTACATTAACCTAAATACAAGAAACTATTTCTGAAGTACTATTTTCTTTTTATGTATAATTTAGCTTTGTTTTTATTTCAATGTATTTTAAGTGAGTAAACATTTAACTTGATCATGGTGTCCATAATTCTCTTGATATCAGGACATATAAATAAAACCTTATTTTATACAAACAGGCATATACATTTAATTGTAATAAATATTGATTGAAAAAAAATAATGGTCATATTACTTTTATTAGGCAGTTTATAATATATGTGTTAAAATGTACTTTATATTAAGTCATTATATATATTGCAAGATACTGCTAAAATATAGATATAGTTAAAAGAGTGAATACAAACGAACTCCAAAATAGTCTCCTGAGATTCAAGTTACAGTAAATCTTACGGATGTAAAAATACATACACAGATTAATTTTGTTTCACGACATCTAATAAAGTTAAATTATATTTTATATTTGGTTACCCGTTACGATAGTTAATGGCGTCCTTCTAAGTTGCGAATAATATAACCACTAAGTTACTTACTAAAGTAAACGTATCAAAGTGTCATAAGCAGTTTATATTAAACGTTGAAATTTCAGAGTCCCTTTGAATAACGGATATGAGTTAAGAAATATAAGTTTTTAAATAAAACTCAATAGATGACCTTATTTTATACAACGAAATTATGTTTTATTTGTGATTTTTGCAGATATAACAACGTTATACTGTTTGTATATTAATAAAAAATAACAGCTTTTTATTTACATTTCATGCTTTGAACGAATTTAATTAAATTTAAACGAATTTATTACAAAAAGCTTTAAAATATTCTGCGTAGTAAAAATATACTAGTAATAAATTGAAATATTTTATGATCTTTTATTACCATTTCAGCTATTATCAAATAAAATTACTGTTATTACTATACTACTATGTTACTATTATTAATCAAGAGATTATGCCTACAGAAATCACAACAATATAGATGATCTTTTTATTCGCAGGTCGTCGTCATGGGCAGCAGCACAACATCTGATAAAACCATCAACACGTCCACCGACTCCGCAGCCACCGCCCTCACCTCCGTCACCGGCACAGATGATTCCATGGACGCAGAACCCGACCTCATCGATGCGGATCCGCCTCAGCCCCAACCAGAACCACAAAACCCACCAAGCACTGCCCCACCCCATTATCACAGAGCACAAAATAGTTGTGAATTCGAAGCACCAGCATACACCATTCCCCAATCTGCCACCGATACCATGGACTCTCCCCGACCAGGGCCAGCAAGATTTATATTTGATGTCCAAGTACCCGACCCCAAGAAAGAAAAAAGTCGCAACAAGACCCAAGTCAGTCAGACGAGTCTAGGCGGGCCGGCCACATCGATTCAGATACCGTACGATCCAAAATGCGACACACCCAAAAGTCCAAAGGCAAACCAAATAAAATATGAGACACATTTTGATTTTGAACCAGAAACTGTTTTGAGACGGGGTAGCGAGCCAAGGGTGAAAAATAAGCAAAAAATGGAAAAGCAAGAATATTATAAAGATGAAGTGGCTAAGTTAAGGAGACAATTGGAAGGTACGGAAGTGTTTACTAAAAGTCGTCGGCGATCTTCTACACACCAGCATTCCGTTCCTCCTCCTTCTTCTCGAAGACAATCAACAGGTAATTTGTATTGAATATCATTAATATATACTTATACTATTACATAATTTTATTTCTTCTATTTAGCCGCTCAAGTGCATGTCACTGCGAACCCTTTGGATTCCGCATCATCAATGCCAGCTGGAAGAACTACTATCGTTGTCCAGCAACCTTCCCTGTCCCTGGACTATGGAGGCTGTTCCACCATACTTGTAAGAGATGGGGATGAGAGACGAAACAGCAGAGTCTGCAACGACCACATCCAGCAGCTATTAGATGTGACCAGCCAGTTCACATCAGAAGATCTGCACGAATTTGATAAAAGGTAAGATATATATATTGAAATTTTATAATGAAATGCTTTGACGCGATTTAATATCGATATAATATATATATAATAAACAATTGTCCTTTATACGAGACATATTCCACTGTTTCCGGATCAAAGAAAGAACTTGTTAGAATTAAAGTTTAAATCAGCATTAAGTTAGATGACAGTCATATTCAATCATTCCATTAAAAATATATAAAACTTAACCAATCATTACTATTATTAAGAGTATACTAAACATTATCAGTTTTTTAAAGCATCACCGTTTTATTCGACTTCGCCCGAAAACTCCACTAACTTGACTATATAACTATTCGCATTCTGGCTTACCTACAAACTAATTATTACTGTATCAAGGACCATAGGATCAGGCAGACCAGACCCTAAAATTATAAGTAACTGAAGGTTTTTGATTAATCATTAAAGTGACCTAAACTTGTATTGCGACCTTGAGAAACTTTACTCTTAATTCAGATCGTAAGTCACTGAGTAATAAATTTAAAGCCACGTCAAAGGTTTAATAGACCTTAATAGGTTTAACTAGTTTACTATGTCGCCTAACTACATTATTTGTTAATCCAATTAGGTACACGTTTCACTATTTGTTTTATTACACCGATCACGTTTGTACTTTGAATACAAGTTTCTTTAAAAGGATCTGCGTTTAGATGTTTCTTTTAGGTTTTATTATAAATTGTATCGAGTTTTAAATTGATTTAAAACTAAATAAAAGTTTGGATGTTTTGTTGCTTAAAGAAAATTTGAATATGTTAATTTCAAAGTCCGAGATTTAAATATCTAAATCGGCTATTTCAGAAATAATGCAAAATATTACATTACATTTGAATCTAATTTTGCAATAGGTTGCTTGTTTATGGAAAGAAAAGAAAGATATAATATTTTTATTTAAATTAAAATAAATATATTTACTAGCTTTATATGTAAGTGTGTTAGTATTTGTGTTTCTATTTATCGATATGTAGTTTTTTGCTCTGCTCCTTCATACGTATTTTCTTACACGTTTGAGTTTGCTGGTAGAAAATGCTAAAGCGGTATGCCCACCATTTGTATCTTGTTGTGCAATAAAGAATTTAAATAAATAACTTTAACTATTGGAATTAAAGTGTAAAAACCTTTTTTGATATAATTTTATTTTTCAATCTCTATTAATGATATGATCTATTCATCATTATTATCAAGTTATTTAATAAAAATATGTTTAACATTCCATTATAAGATACGATATATTTAAAATTGTCAATAAAACCTTAATACAACCTGTCTGGTGTCGAATCAATTACCACCCATACGCTTGGATTTAAATCCAAATCAGATAAGGGAGAGACAAATGATATCAATTCAGAGTGTCTTGTAGAATATTTTGTTTCTATAATAGTATTTTGTGTGATTTATACTAGATGTTTAGATTGGTATAGACCTCATTATTGAGTTGCTTCAAGACTATTCAATAATTTTAATTAATAGAAGCCTTACTTGTTAAATCCTTGCTTTGATAAAAAATATAAATCGTCGATGTAAATTAGAATTTCCCGGAGGTGTATCGGAAAAACAGGAAAATCCCGTGCAGCCATCCACGACAATTACTCTATATCGAGATAAATAAATAAAAAACAAGATTGAAGTTGACGTTAGAATCTTTCGCTTCCATATTCACAAAAAATAGAAAGCAGTTTGTTATAAATTGTGTTTATTAAAAGTTTTCATAAGATTATAATAAATTTGACGTGTCCTCTAAGAAAAGTGGTTTTAATACAAATTTTCTTATTGATAACAAAACCATCTTTAAACATTTCCAAAGTGAAAATTTGAGTTTTCAGAAAAATAAGTGTCATTTATAAACCACACGGTTATTTATCTATTTGAAATATATCATCCAAAATTAAACTTAATTTATGTATAAAAGAAAGTAAAGATTGAAAAAAAAAATCTTAACAATAAACGTGAAACGAGACAAAGGTTGCCCCAAATTCAATACTTCTTTGTCAGATAACATTTTTCTCGAGAAATAGAAATAACGATTCAAATGTTTTAAGCGATGTAATTGAAAAGAGTTTTGTGTAAAAAATATCAAGATAATATGATTAATTTATACACATTTCAATATTCAGATTTTCAATTATCTGTCGATCGTTAAAAGTATGAGATTTTTTAACTTATTAACTTTTTTCTTTTCCCCTGACTATATACGGTTTCACTCAAGAACACGTCTAGTTTTTTGTTTAAGCATTTTACATTAAAGATATAATATAAACTTAAGTTGTTGATTTGCAGGGTTGATATTATAATGTACATCATCTGAGATTGTTAAATTTCTTTTAAAAAGAGCAACTGGTGAATTTCTGGCCGGCTCTATGAATAGAACAGCATTCCGAGCTGGTGGTAGCTTACTCAAGGGCTGAATACACTAACCTTATTGTAATAATTATCGATTCAAAAGTGCGTGTAAATGCCTATTTGAATAAAGATATGTTGAATTTGAATTTGAATTTGAATAATTAAATGATAGTGTACTTTGCATTGAAAACGTTAAAAATTCATTATTATTCTTCACCACCAATAAATCAGCTTTTGACTGATTGATAAATATACGAGTATCAATTAACATTGAAAGATGACAAAACAAAAATATATCCTCGCCTATAGTACGGTTAAAAAATCATTACTCCACATTAGAAGAATTTTCAGAAATTAGGTCAATACCTTAATCCAAACTCCATGTACCAAAGGGGTATTTATTTGAAGAGGAGTTTAAGAATGAAATATAAATAAAGTTTCTGAAATAGTTTAACGTCTAAGTATTAACGAGATACAAAACTGAGAATTAGCTGAGATCTAAGAGCATCGTATAATAGTTTAAAATACAACTATATAGGTCACCATAAAATACTCTTTCTAAAACCTAAAGCAAAATAAACTAAAGACTTGTAAATCTTATTTGCCTTTATCTTTTAAAAAATAGGATTACATATGACCCCCCCCCCCCTCCCCCCACACACACAATACTCATACGAATTATATACTAAACATGATCGGTCATTGCACCCAGCACCTGTTCGTAAAGGTTACCAGACATTTGCACATTAGTAGCAAATTTGTCAAAACACATAAGTGTCACCTCTACGAGTACGAATAGACTGATGTAAACGTTCCCTTAATTAAGATTAATATGTTCTCTGAAGAGTCATTAAATTCGAGGTACAAGTTTAAGGTAACATATATTGAAATATATCCATTTATATACATGTCTTATTATCCTATTTTCCATAACTCTTCTCTCCTCCTTATCCTTATATACGCACTGGTTGCGTGTGGTTAAGATAAAATATATCTATATTACTATTATTATTATCCGACTTTTAAGGAGACTTTCTATATTTTTTATGAGTATTCATAACTTCTGTAATGTAAATTAATGACCAGAATAAGTATTTTTTGGTCATTTTAAATAGTTTTCTAAACAATCTGAATAATATTTAAAACAATAAATCTAAGATTTAATAAGACTTAACTGAAATTTAAATTTTAAACTTGGTTAATTACGAAACGTTCACACCAAAAAGCTTAGCAATCCGTAAATGTAAAGTGGCATCTTCAAAATACCTAAAATTCATTATAGATTTCAAATATTGTCCTCTTTTAAATAACGCTAGGTACCATCGAGCAAACCTTTAAGTGTTTCCCCCTTTCCCTTCTTCCCTTCTTTCATTTGCCTTTATTTATTCAATCATCCTTCGCTTATGACAATTATTTGGGATCGCTGAACTTGTTCCCTCCAAGCTCGATCTAGTCCGGTCTTATTTTCTTCGGGCGCCCTGTTTTCTTATAACTTATCCAAATACATATTTAAGACTTTTCTTATTACATGCCTGTCATCCCTCACCATAACGTGACCATACCATGACAAACGATTACTTCACATGTTTTCTATCGGTGCTATTTCGTCCATCCATTTCTTACTTTAGGCATCCTTCAAAACTTTATCCATCTCAACATTCGCATTTCAGTACAATACTCACCTGTATTCCGTTTTCCATATTTCGATCCACACAATACGATCGGTAAACTGTTTCACTTATTCCACATAAAAATAAAATTTTCCACAAAACAAATTAAGTAAAACACCACAAAGCGGTAAAAGATATTACAGTGTAATGTCAAATAATAAATACTAACGATAAAAACATCGTGTTAAATAGACTTTCACACGCGAACCGCTCAAATCGAGCTTATCGCCGCGGCCATGATATTGTTATTCTATTCAAATTCTCACGAAAGCGAAAGAATCAGCATTGCAACTATATAAGACTTTTCTTCTTTTAGTAGGAAGATACTTAACGGATAATTAGTATGAACACTTATTGCGTGAAGGCACGATTATACTCGTAGAGATGAAACACTCTGCATTTGTTGGATAATGCATATTATTTTCTATGTGAATGATGATTCATCTGACCCTAAATTGTTATTGTTGCTAAACAGGATTTGGAAATGAAATGCATTTCTGAAATGGACACGAACAGAGTTTTGTAATATTATGGGTTGGGATAAAATTAGTCCAGCTTTCACAGTCACCGTACAATCTATATTTATATGTCGGTCGATCTTCCAAATATCCAAGTCTGGTAATTACCTAACTATAGTTATAACTTTCAATTATATAACTAAATTATGTATATTAATTATTCAATTATGAATTATTTATTCAATCTACATAAATTACATAAATTATTTGTATATACCATAATTTAGAAATAATAGTATTACTTTAACTTAATTATACTAGTAGCGATATCGTGACCGACGCTGTGAATATAAACCTAACAAAGTACTTAAGCGATTTTATCATTACAGCAACAGTTCTTATGCTAATAAAAACGCCGTAAAATTTAACAGGTATTTGAAGTTATTAGAGGGGAATTTGTTTATTTAGCTGTCACAAATGTTATACTTGGAACTTTTAATTAAGTTTAGTTTTTATTTGCTGGGGTGTATGTTTTTATGTGGTAGGGTATAATGAGTTGTGGAATAATTGTGGTTGATGGAAATAGTCGCAACAAAAATGGTGCCATACTCCCCTGTGGTATAAAAAATGCAAGGGAGTAGAAAAATAAACAGATAGGTAGTTAGACTTCCGGTTGTCTCATTCACCATAAAACACTTATATAGCTCTTCACGCTGGTATTCTCTTAAAGAATGGTCGCAACTCAGACAAACTTAGCCATAAACAAGCTGTAAGTGTAATGAAAAGTTATAGAAAACTATATCCCCATTACAGAATGTTTTTTCTTTTATAATCTGATTATTATCTAAGGCTACCATTATTTGATGTGTATAACAATAGGTAAAATGGTCAGAGAACAATACAGATGTAAATATTTAAACATAATACCAGCAGTAAACAGAATGTCACTGACGTCCATCAATCTTCATTAACTGTGCTGCTATTTGAAACAATAGGTGAATAAGGGTATCTATAAACGGAGGGTTTTAAACTCGTTCATCATAATAAATAAAAGCCTTCATTGTCCATATATGTTACTCAGGGATTATCTATCTTTGTGTATATCAATTTATTTTATTAACAATTATATTTCTGTATGATTTTGATATTTTTCTTAAATATATTATTTATTTAATAAAATCAAAAGCAATACTTCTCTGAGCACATATAATATAAAAATTAATCTCGGGTCCATTGCTGTACCATCACTTTAAGAACAATGGTAGATACATGCCAAATAGACAGATAGACGAACATAAACTTCAATATTATAAAACTGTAATTTCACTCCGTTTTCTTCAAATAATCAGTATTATTTTTCTTTTCTAACACATAATTGTTTAACAATAAATTAAAAACGTAAAGAATATTCTTTAAAAATATTAACGTTTTATCAAAAAACTGGTTAAAAAAATAAAATAAGGTCATTTTATTGTGTGAAAGGTTCCTTTGTATTCAAACATCGAGTAATAAATGAAGGTTAAAGCATTTTACATGCAAATAAATAAGGATTTATCTGTTAAAAGATCTTATTGAATCGTAGAAGACATTGAGATTTGTTTTGATTGATTATAATTTACATGTATTTTGTTGGACCTCAAACTTTATAAAGGTGAATTCTTTATATTATTATTTTAGTTCAAAAACATTGTAAATGTATGTAACATTGTTTAAAAATTTATAACTCAAGCGTTCTACACTGTATATTACATTATAAGTGCATATATACTCAGAATAACTTGAAAACTCTTGTGAAAATTGTGGAAGGATATAAAAAAACTATGTTATTGTACTTACATTTGTGTTACATATATATCGTTTCCTATTATTATTCTAGTATACAATAAAGTATGTACTAGTTTTTATACTTGCTCACTGAAGCTTAATATGCGGGGAATACATATATTTGTAATTTTTTAAGCTACTTTCTAATACTGCCATTTAGCAGGGGCTATCTAAGGAGTGTTTATTTTACATTTCTTAAAACTTTGCAAAATAAATTGACCAACAAATATTAAAAAAAAGTTATTTGACAATTTTAAAGGTGCAAATATAAAAGCTTTAGTATTTATACTTATTTCAGAAAACAAAAATCAAAACTTAACACTATGTTTCAGTTAAATGAAAACATATTAGTTTGAAGCTAATCAAAATTGACGAAAGCCAATGTGTTTATTTTAACGATACTTAATTAATGGCATCACGAACGCCACGCGGTCGAGCGCCCTTAGCGTAGCAAATTATGTGTTAACACATTTTATGCTCGTTAAGCATATTGTAACCGCCAATAAAACATATAACGTTATGTTGAATGTAATTTATTACTGTTATTAATCAAATTATTTTTATTTTATTAATTAAATTATATTGATTCTCTTTTAGATACGGCAGCCCCCACCACTCTCGATCGCAATCTGTGAAAGCTCAGCGCTCAAGAACTGGAGAACGACAGCTGCTAGGTCTGCCGCAGCAGCGAGCACGTGTCGCCTCTATGCCCAACACTGGGGTAGAAGAAGAGTATTATAGATTACGACATTTTAGTATTACTGGTAAAGGATTTGTTTAAAAATACATATAATTTCTGATTGATAATATACAGGATGGGCCAAAAATTTTTGCACTTTTGAAACATGTCTAGAAATAAAAGTACAAATGTTATTTTGTTTATGATTTATTTAACGTAATTATCATTTATTAAAATTTATTTTTTTAAAATGACATCTTCGAGATGTGCTCCGTCTCGTCGTTGGCACTCCTGCAATCGACTACGTAAACTTTGGAAAACTCGTTGACACATGCTGCGAGGAATCGCGGCTATCTCCTCGTGGATGTTTTCTTTTAATTGGGATATGGTCGTCGGTTTATTAAGGTATACTCGACTCTTCAGATATCCCCACAAGAATAAATCGCAAGGTGTAAGGTCCGGGCTTCTGGGAGGCCATGGGATATCACCTCTGCGAGAAATCAATTTGTTAGGAAACATTTCTTTGACCACCGGTAAAGTCACGTTTGATGTATGGCATGTTGCTCCATCTTGTTGCATCCAAGTCCGGCTATTGTATCCTTCAAATTCATGCAACTGTGTGTCAAAAACTCTCGCAACATTTTCACGCATTCCACTGAGTTCACAGTTACGTTATTTCCTTGATTATTTTCAAAGAAGTATGGACCGATTATGCCCCTTGCGGATATGGCAGCCCACACTGTCGTTTTTGGTGAATGAAGAGGCTTTTGGTGTTTATAGTGAGGGTTTTCCGTGCTCCAATATCGACAATTATGTTTATTTACGTGACCATTAATGTGAAAATGGGCCTCGTCCGTAAACAATACATTCTCAAGGCTAGAGAATCGCTCCAGTATAGTGTCAGCAAATAACTTGCGTTGAATGTAATCGTTTGGTTTCATCTCCTGTATAATTTGAAGCTTATATGGGTGCAGCTTAAGGTCCAAATGCAAGATTCGCCGCAGACTAGTTCTTGGTATAGCAAGAGCCGCCGACCGCTTACGCGTAGATGATTCTGGATCGTCCCTTACAGAAATTTCAACCTCCCGAATGTTCTCTTCGCTTCTTCTTGAACGTGGTCGCCCAGTTTGTTTAATATTCGTTGTCGATCCCGTTTGCTCAAACTTTTTAACCCAAGCTTTAATTAAATTAACACTTGGACACTCACTTACACGTTGTAATCCATATTCAACTCTAAAGAGGCGTCGTACAGTAACGTAGGAATCATTGTTTTTGTAAAATTGTTTTACGCAAAAAGCACGCTGTTGTCCCGTGAAGCGCTCCATCGTGACTAAAATTGCATTAAACGACGCACAATTCCTCGCCACCCGCGCGCCTATTGCTCTCACGGTTATGGAGAAATCAAGTGTTGCTATTTGCAAAAATTTTTGGCCCACCCTGTATAAAGTTAGGTATTTATACGATCAGTAGACAAGCGGAAATAAAATGCAGGAATACCTTCAATGTTTTCACCATAACACTACAGCGGAAATAAAATGTAAGAATACATGGAGATTCAATGTTTTTGCTATAACATTACCTGCGTAAACTTAATAGTTATGACAACTTCACTAAAATATGTATACAAATATATTCACAGTGCAACTTTTACACAACTTTTCCAAACAATATATATTCAACTTTCCTGCAGGTAAAGGCGTAGTAAACAGAGGTGATTCTCTCCGCTCGCGACGCTCTCGCTCCAATACTTCAGTAGCATCCAGTGCATCCAGCACTGAGGCTATCACCAGAGCATCTGCGCCATGCTCCTTAGCATCTTCCAGGTTACTGTTTATTCGAACTGATTAGAGTATATTGTATATACTGTGTATGAAAATGTTTATACTGTAAGTCATCAATTTCATAGATACCACTAATATCTTATATTTGATCCCAGGGATTCATCAGCGGGACTCAGCACTTACCGCGTGGTGGTGCTGGGTGGGCCTGGTGTGGGCAAATCCAGTCTCGTGGGGCAGTTTATGACATCAGAGTATTTACATGCTTACGACACTAGCATTGGTAAGATTTGTACAATTCTGGACATAACACAATTATACTTCATCAATTTATATCATAAAGATATTTTGTTGAACTAAATAATGTACTGTTCATACCTCGCGGAGCTGTTATTCATATTATATTTAACCAAATCAATAATCAGCGTCGCGGAAAATTCAACACATCAGTGATCAAAGATTCGTATCTTCAATGAACGTGATCCCAAATGAGACACTTATCCCGCTCTGGAAATGAGAGAGGGTCATCGTGAATGGCAATTATACTGAACGATTTGATGAACCAAACCAGACGACCATTACATTTAGTTTGAGAGCTTAGTTTGTTTGAGTTATCTTTGAAAGGAAAAGTTAGTTTAAGGATTTGATCTGTTAAAATTTAAGATATATTTTTTGGTTCAAACATTCTGTAAATCAAGTACTTTTATTGTTAAAATTTAGTGAAATGTTAGAAAATGTTACCTTTTTATTTGAAGTATAACAATTTGCTAATTTCTTTGTAGATGATGAATCCGGGGAAAAGTCAGTCTGCGTCCTGCTGGCGGGGGAGGAGTCGGAGATCACTTTCTTGGATTCACCTCCAGATCATGTAAGCCACATACTATAGATATAGCTCAAATGAGTCTTTTAATTTTGTTTCTAATATGGAATCTTTTTGAATGTCAAGTCAAAACTATATCAATAAATAACTACGACCGTCGAAAGAAATGAACAAACATTACAATCATATTCAATCTCCACAAGTATGCACACAAATAACGAACACATGTATCAGTTCAAGTTGAAATGATGGCTATTAGTTAACAGACAACGGCAATAAAGTGCAGCAACAGAGCAATTTGTTTCCGGAGCAGTACAAAAGTATTGCGTGCTGTATCCCATATACTGTTATTATCTTGTTGGAACTTTGGTCCTTGAAGAAACTTCTTTGAAATTTTGTATTTCAACCTCAATTTGTTGTTCAGTATATTGTAACTAGTTTCTTGTGTGCATTTGAATAGACATTTATTTGTTAGATAAATGTTAGTGACAGAATAACAGTCTTTGTACTTATTTTTAGTGGGTACGTTATTTTAGTAATAAATTACACTAGTTTTATTTAAAAATACATTTATCATTAATACTTACTACACTATTATTGTGACTGGGTTGTTTGGTGCAAATTTTAAATGGGAGTCCTTAAATAGGGGGAGCCAAAATAGGGGTTCCAATTCAAATTCAAATTCAAATTCAAAATATCTTTATTCAAATAGGCATTTACAAGCACTTTTGAATCGTTAATTATTACAATACAAAAAAGTTTAGTATAGTCAGTCCGTAAGTAAGCTACCACCGGCTCGGAATGCTGCTCTGTTGAGAAGAGCCGGCCAGAAACTCAACAGTTGCTCTTTTCAAAAGAAATATAAAAATAGGTGATGTACATTATAGTATAAATCCTGCAAATAATTCAACAACTTAAGTTCCACATATTTCGATCCACTAAAAACTCTTGAACGTTATAATAGGCTTTATTTAACAATAAACTTTTGATTTTAGATTTAAAACTAAGAAATGGAAGGTCTAAGATATCTTGTGGAACTTTATTATATATGCGTATACTCAAACCCATGAAGGATTTATTAACTTTTTGTTTTATTAATATGTTATTAAATATGTATTGCGAAGCGACTGTAAGAATACCTATTTCTTTAAAAACATCTCTCAGAGAATCTCTAGCTTTTAAGTTATAAATAGCGCGCACAGCTCTTTTTTGTAAAATAAATATAGAATTAATTTCGACAGCACTGCCCCATAATAAAATACCGTAAGATAAAATACTGTGAAAATAACTAAAATAAACAAGTCGAGCCGTATTAATGTCCGTTATTATCCCATAGTACCAGTTGGATAGACTTCTTAAGTTCTAGATAAATTTTAATTATTGCGAAATACTATTAGCATCTCGTGTTGAATTATTTTCAGTCTAGAATTACTTTTAAAACGATTGTAGTTGGCTATGCAATGTATAATTTTCAAATCTTCACAGATATGTTAATTTAAAAGCTATTAAGCCAGAGTAACAATCCCAATCCCTGATTTTCATTCATCCCCCTCTCCCACAAATTTATTCTCTTAAATTTCAGGTGATTAGTCTGCTATTTTAACAGTTTTAATCAAGTTTGATTAGTTACCAAAGTTTTAATACAACTATTTTAGGTATTATACTTGTATATATTGAATAAATAACATTAAAATTATAATCCGATATTTAAAATGCAATGACACAATCGTGTAGGTGAATTGAATCCCTTAAATATTTTTTTGTAACACACTAGCCTTGCCCATGACTTTGTTTGCGCGGAATATGTGTTTTAAAATCCTCACACCTATCCGCCAATGCAAGTCCTGTTAAAATCGTTCCAGCAGCTTTAGAGATTATTCGGAACAAACAGACAGACGGACAAAAGTTGTAAGAATGATAACTATTTGATTGCAGTCGGAGGGTGCGGCGCATGGATACTGCGTGGTGTACTCGACGGCTGACCGAGCCAGCTTCAGCGAGGCAGAGCGGCGGCTGCAGGCGCTGTGGGCTGCGGGACACACAGCACGACGAGCCGTCATCCTCGTCGGGAACAAGGCTGATCTGGCCCGCTCCAGAGCTGTTAATACTGATGGTGAGACATACAATAAATTTAGTCGAAAATATTTTTATTGTACAAATACAAATCTTTTATTGTATTAAAAAGAAATCATTTTATCGTCAAAGAAAAAAAAAGTTGATTTATCCTTGCTCGTTATTATATAGATTTAATATCCCGGCACTGATCGCGTTTTTCTTTAAAGTGTCAAAAGGGAATAAATCATATAAATATGTTAGTATTTGTTGTTAAAATAAGCCTTGACAAATAAATAAATAAATCAAAAAATGAAAATAAAAGTGTAGATTAAAATATATTATGATCAAATCATGTTTTATAGTCGGATAATACGATAACGGAGACAAAATGGCCGGTCAAATACTGCACGTAGCCAACATGGACGACGTTGGACGATACTAACTAGGTTATGTTTGACGTTCAGTTCAGGGATTTGAACGCATTTGATTGTGTTTGTTTGATTTGAAATGTTGTTCCATTTGAGCTTTACGGTAATGTTGATTATTATTGCTAAGACACTGGACTGTTTTCTTAAATTCAAATTCAAATTAAAAATATTCAAGTATGCATTTACACGCACTTTTGTATCATCAATTATTACAATTCAAAATAAAGGTCAGTGTAGTCAGTTTGTAAGTAAGCTAGAGTAGGAGTGCTGCTCTGTTGAGAAGAGTCGGCCAAAAACTCAACAGTTACTCTTTTCAAAAGAAATATAACAATCTTAGATGATGTACATTACAATATAAATCCTACAAATGATTCAACAACTTAAGTTCCACATATTTCGATCTTAAAAACATCTCTCCTTTTAACAACGTTAAATATTGTTTAATAATTTAAAATTGTATTATTAAATACTTAGATTCAAATATCTTCTTAAAATGTATGCTACATTACAATTATATAACATCAGGTTAAAGTTTTAAGGTTCTAATAAATGTGCCTATAAGAACTGGCTAGAAACTCCATGGATAACTTTTTAACTAATTTAATATTTTTAATTTCTTATAATATTTAATACGTTTAAACTTGGAAAGTCCAATTAATAGGATTCCGCCTATTGAAAATAAGATTTAGAAATGAAGTTAAAAATAGTTTTTTTTTTTAATTTAAAGTTAATTAATTTAAATATTATATTAATACAGACTGATAGTATTTAACACTAGTTTCCTAATATCATTATATCTTACATTTTCGTCTTAGATTTTATCAAAATTAAACTTTTAAGCTTAACTTTTTTTAATTAAAGAAAAAATTTAGCTCGTATTTTACGAAAACGTAATTAAACATTTCTTTTGAATCTTTGTGAGTTTCGCTTTTTAAGGACGATTACTTTTGTTTTTTCAAAAGTAATTCAGTAACTTCTAGATTTTCCGCTCCCTAATTAAATAAGCATTAAAATGGGGTTGTAGAAGATTTAATTTAGACAAGTAGCTACTTTTGAATTTATCTAAGTAATAAAAGGTGACCTTAAGCTAAATTGTATTGAAATTCACCCTACACTGTAAAGGTATTACAAGATTTCTAATAATTCTAAATAGGAGATGAAAGATGCTATACACCTCGGTAATTTTGATATAACCACTATAAATATTTGTATTTTGCGTCCAATTATTTTGTATAATTAAATATAAAGGGTTGTAATTAAGGGTGAGGGTTGTAGTTTGTTTTTTTGGACGCAAATGAGGACGCACTTAAATAAATATAAATATATATGCTTATTAATTTAACAATATATTGTATATATGTCTAAATAAGTAGGTTGTGATAGTACATATGTGTTTGTGTGGATGCGTGTGTGTGTGTATGTGTATGTGCATGGATAGAACTATACGATTTAGTTGTAAAATATCATCTTTTAACATATTTATTCCCGTTTTCTTCAAATAAACTGTTGAATTATTCCTAAACATTAAAGTAACAGTCGTTTAAACTGATTTGGTATTTATTTATTCTCTTGCTCGTTCCGTACCTTCCTTATTTTAGCGTCTACAGCTATTTTGCATTTAAAATAACTTGGAAAATTTTGTTTTGTTAGTTTTTTTAACCAACTTTAAAAGGGAATTGTAATCAGGTTATATCTAAGTTTTCTAGTTAATATATGACAGGTTTTTTCACATGTATTCCATACATATGTGTTTAATAAAACATAGTTACAGGTCCATAAATTCATTTATTAAGTAAAGTATATATATTTTTAACTATGTATTGGTTGGGAGGTAATATTATTCTCCGCTCCCTGCTCCAAATAATAAGCTTTGTCATCAGTATCCTTTATTTTGATCTGGGCGATAAGTTGTAACAACAGAATGTTTTATCAAAATCCGCTCAGCACTTTTAACGTGTTACACAAGGACAGAAAAGACAATATGTTTATAAACTTCTCTTTCCATTTTACACCATGTTCTTAATAAAACGTAGCCATTATTTGTTTTTTTTCAAAAATGAATTATTTTACAATTTTGGACTGTTTACTATTTAATTATTAACTTTATATTAAACAATTGTTATTCTTTCACATTTTAATGAATTCCTTACGTATAATAATTATGTAGAATGTGTAAAATGAAATTCTTAAAAAGATTTGCGTCGTCCATTATTTATCCCCAAGGATTATTGTAAGGATGGAAGGGCTGTGTGTTTGAGGAAGGTCAAATTAATATAATTTGAATGTTTTAACAAAGGTCTCTAAAAATTTCAAAAATAATGTTTATTTAAATAACTAAATTTGTGTTTTTATAATCAAAAAGTAAGTTTAAGGAAATATAGGTTTATACTGATTTAATATTGAATATTTATATACTTATATCATGAAAATGTTATGTTCCAGAGGGAAAAGCGCTAGCAACGTCTTACGAGTGCAAGTTCATAGAAACATCCGTGGGTATCAATCATAACGTGGACGAGCTGCTGGTGGGACTCCTCACGCAGATCAGACTGAAGCAGCAGCACGCGGAGCGAGTGAGGTAGCACAATCATTAATTTAGTGATCATTATTGCCCTATTAATGATAACAGTGATTCCTTTAAAATAATTTCTGTCGTTGTTGTAAAGAGTTGGCTTACCCACATTATGGGACTGAACTGATCTTTGATAAAATAAAGTCAATAAGTGGATTGATACAGTTCCTCTTTGCTATTAGAGGGAACTTTATTGGATGACATCTATATATATGTTCCTAGAAAACGCAGCACCTCCCGGAAGAACCGCAGCCGCGCTCGTTCACCATTAGAGGCGGAGCCAACGCCCGCGCCCGCGCCGGCCTCCGCCTCCGCCGCCAGCACACCGCGCAAGCGAAGCCGCTTATCCGCCAGTGTTAAGGTACATGTATCTACAAGCACATACATTAAGCCTTATTTATTCTTCAAAAAACAATAGATAAATAAACTTCTATCCAAATCTTCAATCTTCAAGCTGTTCCACAGGTGCGTGGTCTTCTGGGTCGCGTGTGGGCGCGCGACTCCAAGTCCAAGTCGTGCGAGAACTTACACGTGCTGTAGCACGCGGCCGCCGCGCCCGTCGCCTGCTTCCCCTTCTTCGACTGCGCCGCCAATTACGCTTAGCTGATGATGATTGAATTCCATCAGTTGTTCCATTGATTTGTTATGAACTCTGTTAACCACGCTTAGATGTTCACCAGCTTTTCTGTTTTAATTTGCGATGATATATAGCAGGTTTTAACTTATTTATTTTACTTATAGCCAATATATATCCTATTTTAGGTTTCTCGAGATATTGATTGAATTTTCTAACTCGGGCCTTCTCGACTTTTCAACAATTAGTGCGTTGTTTTGATAAAATTTTATATAACTAAAACAGATTTTTGTATGATTTGTAAGGCAAGAATTTTTTTCTATGAAATATCTTTCAAACGCGTATTCTTTTAAAAAATAATAATAACTATTATGTTTTATGTTGGAGCAATTTTGATTCCATAATTGTTATATTCGTTGTGCTGAAGTGAGAAAGGCTGAGTCGTATTAGAAAAATTCATAAATATTTTGTTGTTATTCTTACAAAAAGTTTTTATATTCAGAAATTTATATTCAAATGTAGCATTAGACTTTTTAGATTTGCAAATTCAAATTATGCTCTTCTTTGAGTTCGAGGGAAAATAAAGGCGGGCCGGCGGCTGTCATTTTGGCAGATGAATAATATTAATAATAAATGAGTTACGGTATACGTTCCGTAAAATATTTCCAAAATTAAAAAGAATGGTATATAAAAGTTAATAAATATTATGATTGTTTACAATAATTTAATTATCAATCAACGCCATCTGTTGTCAATATTCTGTATTAATATTGTGCGTTTGGTTATTGCTCTAAAAGTTAAATGTTTTTGGTATTAATATAAAAGATTTGTAAAATGTAGTGTCTAAAATGAAAGTATTAATAGAATTAATTAATAAAATGTAGTTTTATGAAAAAAATATATGTGATCCCATTGTGTCTCCTAAATAAATGTGCATATTCCAAGTAGATGTTAGGTTATTTTATAATTAATTAATCATAAAATATACTTATTGTCATTTATATCAAATATTACCCTTTACTGGAAACAAATGAATACAGCACATTAATCTTTATTATAAATGTATATCCCCATACAGATTTTGCATGTTTTAATAAGATTTATTATTATAATAAGGACGATGATGTACATTTCGAATGATCAGACAGAATAGTGATTGCAAACAGTATTGTATAAACGTAGATATTCTTCTATAATCTTTTTAATATTCGTTTATTGCCTTTCCGATATCTTAACTCTAATAGTATCAACGCTATCAATATGTTATCTCTATCAAATATCTTTCAATATCTTCTCTAAAGTAAATTATTCAAATATCGGGTCCACAGCTTCGTAATGTAAGCTAACGAATTAGGAATAAAAACAAATGATTAGAAAGTTTTGAGCTAGATTTAGAGCGTTTTTAGACAGAAACATGGCTTAAAATAATATATATTTAAATTTTTGAGAAGGGAATTATAAAATGTAACTGAAGGCAAAAGTATTATACAGTCCACGCACTTAAAGATAGAAATATTTGCTAATAAAATAACAGTATACGTATATTATTTTAAGCCATATTTAAAGCAGATAGTGCATGTTAAGCGGTGATAGGATATCTGGCAGCTGATAGGAACATTCATATAGAATGAGCTAAAGCAGAAACAAAACGTTTATATACAGAAAAATGGAGGGAAATTTAAAATCTGAGCTATGTCAAATCCATCCAAAGAATATTTTAACAAATTTTGAAACGTTTTGGTAGCGTAGACATTAATATTTTTAACGACCCATATAGCGTTTATGTTTTTAGGATAATCGCCCTAGACCTGTAAGTATTCAGTTAAAGAATAATTTCAATTTGAGTGCCTGATGTTTAGTGAACATTATAAATCCCTCCGTAAGACCCATTTGCCTTATTTTATTAGAGTTTGTTTGATAACTGTGTGTTAGACGCTAGAAATATCGCAATTATATTGATAAATTACTAAATGTGGATTGTAAATGTATTGATGTCATACGAGTGTTATGTTTGGGGCTGTTTTACTTATATGTAACATTAAAATTATTATTATTGTAAAACAACTTCAAACTGTAGAATTAAGTAGATGTGAAAACGACGAAGCTTTACGCTTCTAGTATAGTCGTGGCAATTTTTATAACGCTTAATCTCCAGGGTCCAAAAAAACACCAATCTCATTTCACCCTTGGACAATCCTGGACCATCCTAGACTTATCTAGTCCATCTGGTCATGTAGCGGCTTAGCTGTTTAGACAAATCTGATTATCGACTATCATTATATCATTAACGGTTTAATGAAATAATGATAAATGTCATTAATTCATTACGTTTCATATTGAATTTTTTGTAACATCTGTTCGCTGTAAAATCATTTTTTTATCATAAAAATTTAATATGTATGATTAATTAATAAATTAATAGAATAATTATTATTTACAACATTTTATTTTAAATGATAATCGATAATCAGATTTTCATTAATTAACGGATGTAGGAAAAACCAGGGAATTGACAATAAGGGTATCATCTTAGATAGAACAAGCTTTCTCCACATTGCATAACATATTCGCTTGACACAGATTTGTCTAAGAAATAATATATATCATAAACATAACTGAAAGTTATACTAAGAAAGAATTGTTTACTTTGGAATGACAGATGTATTGGAAACGGATAAAAGGATTTTTAAAACAACATACCATATATATGGAAATGTAGAAAAACGGCATGCTGTATCAATGTAAAGACAAAAAACAGCGTAATATATTTATGTAAACAAAAACAGCATACTGTATTTATGTAAACAAAAACAGCATACTGTATTTATGTCAACACAAGAACAGCATACTGTTTTTATGTAAACACGAAAAACAGCATACTGTATTTATGTAAACACAAAAACAGCGTACTATATTTATGTAAACACAAGAACAGCATACTGTATTTATATAAACACAAAAACAGCATACTGTATTTATGGAAACACAAGAACAGCATACTGTATTTATGTAAACTTAAGAACAGCCTACTGTATTTATGTAAACACAAAAACAGCATACTGTATTTATGTAAACACATAAAACAGCATACTGTACTTATGTAGACACAAAAATAGCATACTGTAATTATGTAAACACAAGAACAGCATACTGTATTTATATAAACACAAAAACAGCATACTGTATTTATGTAAACACAAAATCAGCATACTGTATTTATGTAAAGACAAGAACAGCATACTGTATTTATGTAAACACAAAAACAGCATACTGTATTTATGTAAACACAAAAACAGCGTACTGCATTTATGTAAACACAAAAAAGCATACTGTATTTATGTACAGTACTGTTCTGTATCAGGATGATTTTCCAAGCATTCATTTTACTAAAGGTATAATAAGTAGTGTTTTGATAATTATCTGTCTTGCCTAAGTCTAAATCAGGTCCAAAGTCTGAATCCTAAAATAAGTCCACAATATACATTGGACCACGTTAAGCAATATTTATAGGCCATTAGCTCTCATAGAGGCGTAGCTTACCTTAGATTTTTATATCATTATAATTATAATAATGTATTACAGATATCCCTTAGGTGTGTCCCGAATCTCCAGTTTTAATCAATAATTCCAATCATCAAAAGATAAATAATTATTTAAGAATATAATATGTTTTACGATTAATATCTTATAAATAAGTTGGTGCTTAGTTATAAGTTGTGCGTTTTACTGTAACTGATCTCATTAATAATAGATGGCGACACTAGTAGGGATTAGTCGCATTTTTTATATAACCTATACATTTTGTTTAGCTTACATTTAGCGTCAAAATAGTCTTCCTTCATCAATAACCCATATATCAGCGAACGAGTATCAAAATTAATATTGTATTGCATTGAATTGCATTGTATTGCATTGTATTGCATTGCATTGCATTGCATTGCAATGTATTTCACATTGTTAGTAATTAAATTTCATATTAAATAACCTGACTGCACATTCCCCATTAATATTAATTCGTAGACATATCTATTTACACAGTTTTGGGATACATTTTTGCGCACACTACGTTAACATTTACTTTTTGACAAATGATAATAAATCGTTTGAATTGTCAAAAATGACGCACGAGACACCCCGGTTGCGATTTTTGTCTTTTATTTGATGTGACATATTTATTTGTTGTAACATTTTGAAATATATTCTGATGTTTCTTATATAAATAATAGTTTTATTGACCTAATGAAATGTTATTTTTAGTCCACACCCTGAAGCTGCAAAATGTCAGACTAAGACTCCGTCATCAATTTCTTTATCAGTCCTACTCAGAGTAATATGTGATTTAGTATGTAGACAATAATAAATCTGTATAGTTCATTTATGGACTACAGACAAGATAGTTGCAGGGTCCCAAAGAATAGAAAAAAATGCAATAAAATCCTCCAACGCCATAAAACACAAACAAAACTAATCATCGCTTTTATATATTTAATAGGTTTTAATTGACATTAATTTAAATAAATTATATACAAAATTATTGATTAATGTAAATTAATTTACAATTAATGTTGTCGAATTATCATAACTTATAAATCGATTCGTAATTTAAAGAAACCTAACATTTTTGCTTAATCCTGTGCATACCAACTAAACTTGTCAGAGCAAACCTAATTAGATCTCTACAACAGGATACAACATTCCCTGCGCTAGTTAACACCAAACCAGCACTCACAAATGCATAAATATATTGTAATATATTCAGTCCTTCAAAATGTTTCATTGTCGAACCACTGCCACATTTTGGGTTTCGTATAATCCAGCTCGTATTCTTCACATTTTAGACCCGTTATCCTGAAATAATTACACTATTAAATAATAAATATAAAAATATAACCCTAAAAAACATGTTTAAAAATACTGGAAATATTTATTGAATTTATTTATTTAATTTTATGAAAAAGAAAAAGCAATGCGGAATTGACCATCTTTAAAGCACAGCCGCCAATTTTTAAAGCGTGATGATGAGACTGAGGTTATTAATAAATCAGCTTCATCATCATCATCATCACCCCTCACCTCGTTCGTCGCACACATCTGACAATGGGATGCGCTCGTCTGAAGCACTGCGGTCCGAGTACGTTGAAATACGTGAGTCCGATCTGCGCTGACACCAACGAGTTGGTCCGACTCAGACACGAGCGGAACTTATCATCGCAACTGCAGTGCGATCTGTTAATATATGGAAATCATATTAATAAATCAAATCAAATCAAATCAAAAATCTTTATTGAAAATAAGTTTCATATAAAACATTTTTTCATTGTCAAAGCTACCACCAGCTTGGAAAAATAATTCCCACAGACCTGAGAAGAACTGGCGACAGAAACTCAGCGAGATTGTCTTTTCCTTTTTTTTTATTAGAACTTAAATTCATTAAACAATTTTGCAGCTATTGGGATAAGTCTAACATTTGCATAGTTTTTGTAAAGAAGGAAATGACAACCTTTTGCGAGTATTTGTTTTGGTGGAAGACGAATTATTGAGAAAAAAAATTAACATCTAAAAACACATGTTTACCGGTTTAATAAATTAGATTAAAGTGAATGAAATTACTTATAGCAACCAATTTGAGAACGAGAGCGAGTTGACACGCGCTTTATATAACGTGTTATATAAGCGCGGGTTAACATAATATATTATATGTTAACTTATATCTAACAGGGATTTTTATGGTGGCATTTTATATTTTAATTATGCGTTTTTTCTTTGTAACAGTTACGTAAACATGAGACTTGGACAGATAAAACATGTTTTTAAGTCTTTGAATGCATGAGCCCCAAATTCAATTATCAGTCGTGCCATAACACTTTTTTTTTTAATATAAAATAATAACCAAATGAAAGAAGTATTTATTGGAAGTTTAAGTAGGTATTTTAGTTCCAAATCATTGGAGCTTTAGTCCAGCAAAAGTAATTAGAATAGCTATTATAGCACAGCTATAGCAGTGAATATCAGCTCTAATAAGAGCTCTAATGAGCTCTAATCAGAATAAGCCATGTTGGAACAAAGGTATATCAGCAATGTAAAAAGTATAATTATTTTTATCTAGATTAAAATAAATTATAAATTAAGGAAATGTAAAAAAAATATTTTATATATAGGAAGATAATAAATCTTATTTCTGGTGTTTGTAAAAAGCGGTTTTACCGTAATTGTTTTTATTAAATTAAACAATATAATAAAATATATCCAGGAAATGTAAAAGATAAAGAAAAGTATTCATTTATACATTTATTTATGTGCACCTTTTCTGGTATTTATATAAAATAATAATAAGTTTTAACTTTTTCTTTCTACAAAAAAAATAAAAATAAGAAAATATATTTTTTAATATATTTTGGCGTTATATTTTTTTATTTTAATTTACATTTAAAAATATATACACTCAGGATATATAAAAACCGTAATAAAATATAAATATCGGTACTTGCGTCAGTTATGTGTTTAAAAATTTCAAAAATATAAAAGAGCTCGACCTCAACACTATTATGATTTCAATCTACACAAGTAGATGAAAACAAGAAATGTTATGCAACCACGTAAATAACATTTTATTATGAATGTTACAAAAGTGTATAATAAAATAAATACGTGCAATGCATTTTGAAAAATAATTGCATTTTGAAAAATTGCAATTTAATATCAGTTACATCGATAAAGTTGTTTCAAGTTTTAAAAAATATATTATATTTTTACTTAAATAATATAATAATGCACTACATGACACTCACCTAGTAAACAAACCAGTATTGGTGAGTCCAAATTTAGTTTCTCCGGCCGCGATGTACAGCTTGCAGGCGTCGTGCTGGCGGCAGCAGGTATCCGTGAAAAAGAACAGTCCAAGCTCACCAGAGCGAGACGAACGACCATCGCCACACCACACCGTGCCTGGGTATATTTAATACTGCTACATACACACACCAATAGAAACCACGCTCACGAACGCTCATGAGAACATAACAATGGGCATAACATAACATAACAATCGTTTGTAACTTCACCCTACAAAAAATACATCCGATTTTGAATTTACTTAATTGTCCTTCACCGAGATAGTGTTTTCCTTTCAAGTACAATAGTACAACAAGTATATATATATAGTAATAGGATAATGATATGATAAATAGTTATTTACATAATTATACCATTAACACATTGTAAACACATTATGCAAAATGGCCATGAGAGCTAGTTTGACTCCTTATTGTGACTTCGAGACATACAAGACATATGTTCAATATAGTCAAATAGCAACAGAAAACATTACCAACCTGGATAAATCGCTTGCACCCTATCTTTAAACACATCAACCATGGAGTTGGCGACATTGGCCACACTGGTCACACCGCTGGCCACTCCAGACGCCAAACTGCTGACAAAGCCACGGTCGCTATCTAATGATCCAATGTCTCTGACTCCTGCCATCAGCTGACTGAGAGGTCTGCTTAATCCTGATGATATCGTCTTTATGACTCCTCTTGTAAATTGACCTGAATGTTTTACGTAAATGTTAAATTATTTAATTTAGAAACAGCTTTTTTGTATCCACAACTTTTATAATGCCAAGATAAGAACTAGTTAATGTGTGATAAAATATAAGTTAGTTTGAATATTATCAGTTGTATAATCATAACCAGTTATGATAATTATAGGAATTAATTTAGAGAGCTTTTAGTTGGGTATAGTTAAGACAATATTAAAATGTGTGGCATAACTTTAATCAAAAACTTCTATTTGCATATTCTATTATATATATAGGAATGCAAATAACTTATTTTCTAGCAATCCATAGCAACAAATATATAAAGAAAATTATATCGTAAATATATTTGTAAATTGTGTATACTCAAATATGAAATTAAAAAAATCTTATACTTATAATAAACATTTGCGTATTTTTGTTTTGAAGTAAATATTAATATACATATAACTGACCTATTCCTCCATTCTCCTCTCTACTCCTCAATTTTTCCGATTCCAGTGCCTCATTTTGCTTTTGCATACGTTTAAATAAATCGTACAATCCCTTCGGTACCACTCTTTCAGCAACACTTTCTACAACACTCTCAACCACACTTCCCGCAAATCCAAAAATAAGGGACAATGCGTCGGTTTTTGGAGCAGGCGTCGGTACTACATCTTTTGAATCATAATAGTCTTCAGGGACCTCTGTTAAATCTTCTGTATCTAATGCTGTGAAAACTGGAACTTCTGAATCTACTTCTGAAGTATCGTACTCTCTTTTTATTGTATTGTTAACTGTACTTACATTTTTAATATCTTCTTTTGCAAGTAATTGATTAATTTCAGTGGCATCGGCGGTAACATTTTTTAATTCTGTAACCACAGTCTGCAACTCAAGTATTTGTGTGGGTTCTGCTACACTACTTATTGTTCCCTCATTTGTAGAATCTGTTGTTTCATTCAAATACGACCTTGTAGTCATTTCGTAAAAGACCGTACTTGAATTAAAATCTTCTGATGTCTCCGTAGATGCTGGTAAAGTAACAGTTTCGTTTATAATAATATCTAATGGTAATTTTTCAGAAATAGCTAAAGGAATGACTGTTAGGTCCGGTTCTATAGTACTTTCTACAACACTTATTAAAATATTTTCTGTTGTACTTAATAATTCTATTGGTATCACACTAGGTTCTGTTGTCTTTTCTAAAACTGTACTAGCAAAGACATTTGACGTTGTTTCTTCAATATGTTCATTTTGATTATTCTCTTCTCTATCAAGTTTGTATTTATAAGAATCTTTCTTAAAACTAGACTGCCACGGGACCACCTCGTATTTTTTATTATATTGTACCGAATAAACATCATCAAAATCGATTATATCATTATCTATGTCATCTGTATCATTAATTTTCTTAATGTCAACAGCTTTACAAGAAACCAATGTGATATTGATGAATAATATGACAATTATTGCAACCTTCATTTTTCTTCGTACCCTGTGGTACATGATTGGTTCATCTGAAAGAAAAATTTTAATTAACTATAAAAAAAAACGTGTCATTGAACTAAATGTGAAGCGGACTGTATTGTTTCGCAAATTATATGATTACATCTGCCGATTACATAAAATATCAATAAAATACGATATTCAAAAAATTTTAATGGATTTTGTGAAATTTCCGGAATTTTATTACTTCAATACAATTATATATATAAAGCTACAATTAAAATAATTCATTTTGCTTTTATTAATATAATAACCGGAACAATAACAACTATCTCACAATTAAACATAAAGATTAACCTTAAGAAATCTAAAGCTCGCTTAACATGAAATAGTTTATAAAAACACAATATATGTCGTTGCGTCACTCCAAAGTAATTTGGAGCGTGGGAATTAATAATGCTTAATGTATACAAATCTAATAAAGCTATTTTTATTTGAACAATATAATCTTAGAGAATTATAATTGAATTAAAAAGTATATCTTTGTATTTGATACACCATTTATTGAAGAAGGTTTTAAGCTCACTCGCCAACACGCTAAGATATTGCAAGCAGTGTCTGAGCTTTAACACTAAACCTACCAAGTACCGGTCAAATTGACCGTTCTTAAACTTTTGTAAAACTTACACCTTTTTAAACGTTATAATGTCGTTATCAAACTACATGACAATTCTTAGAATATGCATATAATATTTTCTTCACTCTTTACTTTTAGTTATTTCCATTATTATCTGCGTTATATAATAAAATAACTTTTAATTACCGGTCAATTTGACCGCGTTCGGTAGGAACAGGTATACAAGAATTGTCGGTAGGTTTAGTGTTAAAAAAAATAAAGTTATTTAGCATGTCATACAAACTGAAAATATATAATATTTTTGAATGGTGGTGTCAAATCTGAACTAATATTGAGAAAGTGTAACGCTTAAGATGTCGTGAAAAGAAGTAATTAATATTTAATTAATTAAACTATACACAAAATATAATGATAGTATCATAAATATCGTCCAATAATACTAATATTCTACAACTACTACTCTCGAAACGTGGAAAGCGTGTTCCCAGTACATTGTCAAGTATTTATACTACTGCCGAGAATCGAACCCGAGACCCGTCTTTAAAAGCAACACCGCAACTACGATCTAATAAAAATACTTGCAAACAAAGTTCTTATATCTAATTTAAACTATTAACTAAACAAGTTACCATTGAAAATGGAATGCAAAGTGAAGGGCAATAGATTTTATCGAACAGTTTATTTATATTGAATATTTTGTTTATATTTTATTTACTTATATTGTATTGGTAATTCATATTATATAAAAAGTAACTTTTGACTAAATCAGCGACAAACATATTAACATTTTTGAGTAAATATCATATTTTTGTTTTGTGCATGTAATTCTAAATACGAATTATAACTACAAATATTTTTATACTATTTTTAATTACCATATTAATTTTAAAACTAAAGCAAAATAAATTTTTACCTAAATACATTTTACCCATTTCTTATATCGTTGGTCTTTGGAAATATATGTAATAGTAATGTAACATACGACTATGAATTGTCTAACAAATCATAAACATTCAAATGTTTCAAGCATTTAACATGTACTTTCCCAACAGCTTGGCAAATTTCTCGCTTAACACTAAACCTACCAAGTACCGGTCAAATTGACCGTTCTTAAACTTTTGTAAAACTTACAAATTTTTAAATTTTATAATATCGTTATCAAACTACATGACAATTCTTAGAATATGCATATAATATTTTCTACACTCTTTACTTTTAGTTATTTGCATTATTACCTGCGTTATATAATAAAATAACTTTTAATTACCGGTCAATTTGACTGCGTGCGGTGGGAACAGGTATACAAGAATTGTCGGTAGGTTTAGTGTTAAACTGGACAAATATAAAACCCTTGATACCATGACGTAACGGACACGTTACGTCAACGATACGTCGGATTCCTTTGCACTTGTAATCACCAGTTTATCAGGTTTTTAAGGATTTATAGTTATATGAAGGTAATTTTCTTTTAAATTATTCTTTGATTTTTTCGATTTGGTTACCTAATAAAACGAAATCTGTTCAATACTGTTAAGATATACCATTAATGGTGGTACCATTAACATACATTTAGGTAGATGAAAAATATTTCTCTGCATTACTTTAATCCTTTCATTAAAGGGAAAATTTGATTTAATTTTAATAACTAGGGCTACAATTTTATGGTGGTACCATTAACATAC